>RQOL01000616.1:448938-1073605 GCA_013076295.1 Sanderia malayensis | reverse complement strand
GCACGGCGCGTTATTTCATCGATTTTTCTGTACACGTTTTATAAGAAACCGCTTTATAAGAAACTCACTGGTAAAAGGCCGACAAATTTAGGAAACTTCCGTTGGTAAATGAAAAATCACTAAAGAACCTTTCAATTTTTTATTCTTGTTTGAAATATGGAAGATAACCACTGTGCATGGTTTTGCGCTGCGCATGATTGTATCAATATCAATGAAGTAGATATGATACTCATTGATTGACATTAGATATACAGCTATATTAAATAAATTTTCCAGCCTAACCTTATTTTTCACTTGTTTTCCGAAGCTTAAGAAGCTTTTACTGGTAAAATGTGTTCAAAAATGCCCCAGAATTAAGAAACGTTCACCGGTAAAGCTTTAGCTAGCCTTCTTCTAAAAAAAACGTGTAAGTCATTTGGATTTGCCATGTTGGAAATAATCCATGGAAAATTTATTGGTGTACCCCGGGCCTTGAGTGTACTGTGCAACTAGATTGTCATTTGAATTAAAATAGTGGACAATATCACGACACTGTGGTTGTAGTCCTGAGGGGTAGGGGCAGCCCCCTTTGTATATTTGCGGGGGGCTTAGCCCCTAAAAATACAAACAATTAGGAAATATTAATAAAATTTAGTGACTTTCAATCATAATTGACTGTTGGTTGTTTTTTGACTAGGATAAAGTGTTGTTATATACCGTAGATCCTCGAATAAGCCCCCACCTCCGAATAAGCCCCCCCTCGAATAAGCCCCCATCCTGATAATCATTTGCAAGGATATTGAACCCAGGTTTCCAGACATTGACGTTGTTCAGTGAATGTATTCCAAATGGTAGCAAGTTTAAACCAACAACTTTATTGATTGGCTGCATCGTCTAGCTTTTATTTTGCTTAATATTGAACAATTATCCAGCTAAAATTTCGTTTTTGCAAATAAGCCCCCGGGGGCTTATTCAAGGATTTACAGTAGCCAGTTTTAAGAGTATAAGCTGATCTAAAATTGGTAGTCAAAAATTGTTTTCAGTAAAAAATTTTCTCCAAGGCCCGTTATTGAATGCTGCCCCTTTACTCAAATTTTTGCTTTGAGGTCCCCTTGTTAATTCATTGGAACTACTTCTCTGAACGACACAAGTGACAGAAGGGAAAAAGCAAAAACCTGGTGATGTTTGATTTAGAATACTGTTCTCCGAGTGTAAAAGCCACTGGGAGAACAGTATTCTTTCTCTTGTTATTTTTAATAAAATAAAAATAATATTTTTAATTTTCTAAACTCTACTCTTTCCCACGGGAGACAAACAATAAAATCTTTACGAACGAAATTTGTTTTCAACGTTTCCAATGGTTACTCAGAATTTCTCAAGTATTTTTTCTATCATTTCTATACAATTTCATACTTAATATTATGCTAATCGTATTTTATTACGCAGTAGTCGTCTTTATGTTGCAGAGGCAATCACAGAACCCAAATGGTCATTTAGAGGTCATTGTAGTTAAGTACGATTGAAAGTGATTATGCTCTAGTGTAACTCAACAAATGTTCACCTCTGTATTACTTGTATTTATTCGGGACAAAGCCAATATTTAATACAAAGTCTTGCGGTAAGTGGAGGAATGTCATTGAAAATTCTCTATAAAGCAACGGCATGAACAATCAGAGCAACAGTATCAAGCTGCCAGGTGTAAAGATCAGCAAGGTAAGTGAAAAGTTTAAAGATGCGTTTGCTGTTTTCTAGTTTTGCACTTGATCAATTAACTTTACCGTCATGAAAACCAGTATCTTCACAGTTTATGTCATGACAAAATCCTGATACATTCATCCATAGATTTTACACTGACTGCAGGGAAATGAGGGCCTATCTGTTCATATCCCTTCTCCTTCTTGGACTGGCTTGCTTCGCTTATTCGGAGCCCGAAGGTGAGACACTTTCAACAATAAACTGATATAACTAGTTCTCATTACTATTTTATAAAACTTTGTTGTCCTTAGTGAGGGATATAAAATATTGGCTGAATCTGTTTTTCATAGCTTCTCGGCAAAATGATGCATTTGCAAGTGCCGAGGTAAAAGATCTGGCAAAGAGTAGAGCTGAAGATCAAACTCAAGCTATTGAAGAAGAAGAATCTGATGATGAAGAAGAATCTGATGATGAAGAACAACCGACAGAATATGAACCGTCTGATGGAATGATATCAGAAGAGGATTCTGAATTGACTGAAAGTGACGAGACTGCAGTGAACAATGAAGCCCAAAACAGCCCATTCTACCGCCGAAGATCCTGGCGTCGCAGATCATTCCGCCGAAGATCCTGGCGTCGCAGATCATTCCGCCGAAGATCCTGGCGTCGCAGATCATTCCGGCGAAGATCTTGGCGTCGCAGATCATTCCGCCGAAGATCATGGCGTCGCAGATCCTGGCGTCGCAGATCTTGGCGTCGTAGATCTTGGCGTCGCAGATCATGGCGTCGCAGATCTTGGCGTCGCAGATCCTGGCGTCGAAGAGGATGAAAAAAAGGCTTGGCGTTGACTCAGACGTTAAGAAACAGTCCTTTAGCAGTAGTGTGATATTATAACCACATTTTCTTTATTATATATCCGAGATGAGCATGAATAGCTGTTGTTCTTTATGGGTTCAATCATCCTTATGTAAATTACATATAAAAACGCGTAATTGCAATAACCATCATAACACATACCATAAAATTATGAAAGCCCATCGCAATTAAGATAAGAAAGAAAATCTATTTGAGCCGAAATGCTAGTAATTCGTTCTCCAAAACGTTTAATATAATAAATACAACATACAGCAAAATCATACAGCAAAATACATACACAAAAAGACACGCAAAAACAAATGAGAGAGGGAGAAAGATCGTTCAAAATTACCCAAAAGAGAATTTAAAATTGCTTTTCAATAATCCGTGTCTAAGGCCTGTTTATAGGAGGCCGATAAATCAGCCAGGCGAGATCACTTGCCTATATACCGTAAAAGCTCTATTAAGCCCCCGGGGGGCTTATTTAATTTTCGGCGTTCTAAAGGAGGGACTTAATAATCATTCTCGAGGGCTTCTAGAGACGCTGAAGACAGAGCTGGACAAAAAGTCTTGACTCTTAAGCACATGAAATTAGAAATTGGCAATATCACGACGAAATACATCATGAACTATCACTAAATCATTGCACTTTACTCTGTAGTCTTTCTTGTATAAAAGGGGGGCTTAATAGAGAGGGGGGCTTAATAGAGCTTTTACGGTAAGCATGGTGGTACTGTGATTTGTGCAGCTAGAACTTTGTCAAGTCCTTTCTCCCTTTCATTATTTTGGATGCCATCCAGCATCGTATTCATCCTACGAATCAGATTCAATTCATCCTCCGTTTGGGACAGTGTGAAATAAGGGCCCCCTATTAGCTGTCCAGGGCTGTTAATGGAATTTTTACATAATTTAATCTATAGAGAAAGGGAGGGTAACATTGATAATTGATATTTGTTTAAACATATTAATTTTAAACTTGAAGACTTTGAAATAACTGCCTTCTCGCATTTATGTCACATTGGGAAAGAATTTTTCGCAAAAAGTACCCATCCTCAAGTTGAACTTTAACTAAGTTATAGTCGTCAGATGCACGTCAAACTTGCACCAAACCAATCAGTACAGATTCGAATTCTAAATGAGGTCAAAAAGGAAAAACCAAACTTCGTTCAATAAGCCCAAGTCGTGCAATAACGCCAGCAAAAAGTTTTGAAACATAAAACCCGGAATTTTAAAAAAAGATTTATAGGAGAGAAACCCAGTGAAATCACAAATACACAAATGCATTCTATTCTAACCTAGCAGGTTCTCTTTCTTCTGTTTCTTGTGCTCAAAATTAATAGACCAGGCCCTATTCTCAAGTCAACAACATTGGAACATGTGACAGAGTCAAGCTTTTTCTCTTCCTGATTGAACACTTTGTCATGAAACTGTTCGAAATCAGAAGCACTTTGATAAATTGGAAACGGTGTTGTGCGTGAAGCTTGATGCTAAATACATCTGGAATTATTTTAAAATAATCAAGTAAGCTTTATGAGGAAAGAATAATTGCCACATGTGAAACATCTGTTTGTGCAACAGACACTAAAGCTGCAAGTAAGTAAGACTTCGATCTCGCTCAGCTTGGCATCAAACTATGAAAACGTGCAGCTTCGTTGAAGAAAGAGGACTCACAAGGATTAGAAGGTGTCTCACAAGGGTTAGAAGGACTCACAGCGCAGAAAAATATTCGTTAAACGACGGATGCAGCGAAAACAACTAATACTCGAGAGAATGAAAAGTTAAAAAAAATAAATAATCTTCTTCACATTGTTCTGAGCAAAATAAAAACCACCAGAACAGTGTTCTTTTTTTATTTTCCATGGAAAACAAAGAAATGAAATCTTTGCCGACAAAATTTGTTTTCCATGTCTCCAAGGTTTGCGACTTTTTGGACACAAAACGGTACACTTTTTAAAATTGTTTTTTTATCACTCTTTGATACAATTTCATAGAATGCGGTGAATATTATTATTTTACAGCATATCTTTGCGTTGCAAAAACAAATCCAAAACAAACAAAAATTGCGATGAATGCCGCTGTAGTTAAAAGTTATGCTGGATGCCACTAAAGTAAAGTTCAATTATTTGCGAAACTGTTTACTTGGGACAAACCCATTATTCAATTTAAAGTTGTGGAAGTGGAGGAATGTCATTGAAAATTCTCTATAAAGCAACGGCATGAACAATCAGAGCAACAGTATCAAACTGCCAGTGTAAAGATCAGCAAGGTAAGTGAAAAGTTTAAAGATGCATTTGCTGTTTTCTAGTTTTGCACTTGGTTAATTAACCCTTTAATAATATGAAAACCAGTATCTTCATGGTTTATCTTCTTCTAACAAAGTTAAAATGCTTTATTCCACAGATTCACAACTGACTGAAACAAAATGAGGCCCTACCTCTTCATATCCCTTCTCCTTCTTGGTTTGACTTGCTTCGTGTATTCGAAGCCCCTAAGGTGAGATCTTTCAACAATAAGTAGATACAGCTAGTTCTCCTTACTATTTCATTTAATTTTTTTTGTCCTCAGTGATGGATATAAAATATTGGCTGAATATGTTTTTCATAGCTTCTCGGCAAACTGATGCATTTGCAAGTGCCGAGGTAAAAGATCAGGCAAAGAGCAAAGCTGAAGATCAAATTCAAGCTGTTGATGAAGAAGAATCTGATGGTGAAGAACAACCGACAGAAGACGAACCGTCTAATGGAATGATATCAGAAGAGGATCCTGAATTGACTGAAAGTGACGAGACTGCAGTGAACAATGAAGCCCAAAGCAGCCCAAACTACCGTCGCCGATCCTGGCGTCGCAGATCCTTGAGTCGCACATCATCGAGTCGCACATACTACCGTCGGAGATCCTTGAGTCGCACATCATCGAGTCGCACATACTACCGTCGGAGATCCTGGCGTCGCAGATACGTGAGTCGCACATCCTACCGTCGCAGAGCCTACTATCGCAGAAGAGGATGAAAAAAGACTTGGCGTTGACTAAGGCGTTAAGAAACAGTCCTTTAGCAGTAGTGTGATATTATAACCACGTTTTTTTTATTATATATCCGAGATGAGCATGAATAACTGTTGTTCTTTATGGTTGAATCACCTTATGTAAATGGACAACACAAAACAACACAAAAACACGTAGTTGCAATAATCATCATAACACAAAACATAAAATTACGAAAGTCCATGGAGAAAATGTCAGGGATAAGGAAGAAATATGAATTTCAAGGCATAACATGCGCATGCTTCTATATAGAAGTGTTTCATCTACAAATTACTTTTAAAGCTGCCCAGGGTTGCATTGTTTTGGGCATAAAACTCTTAACCTCATAATTTTTGAGCAAGTTTTTATAACATTGTTTTATACAATCACCTTTAACATGTGTATCAGAGGCTTGGGTTTTGAGGGGAGACCGTATTACTTAGCACATATCCTCAGAGCACATATCCTTGCATCGCTATGCCGCAAAGGCAATCTTGATGCAAACATATTTATCAAATGATTCTATACAGTTCAAAAGAAATCCGGTACCGCACATTGTTGTGTCACAGAGCCTTTTCAAAACATCGCAGAGTCTAAACTTCGTATTGAAGCTAGCTTACGTCTAGCGATAGTGTGGGATTATAACAACCTTCATTATATATCCAAGCTGCACCCGTTATTGTATTAATGTTTTACTACAAATGTGCATTAGCGAGTGTGAGTGTTGTTATGCATGGCTTTAATTCTTTAATTCTCTCTTATTAAGTTCAGAAACTGTAAGGAATCTCCTTTCTTAACCCTCTCATGCCCAGCGTCACGGTGGGTTCCAGTAGAAGCAAAAACCATGAAAAACTCAATTTGATTAAAACTGGCTGAAACTCGGTGAGAAGTACAATTTTGGGGCGCTGAATTCGAAAATTGAACTTATTTTTTTGAAATTTTGATGTTTTGGGGGCATAAAATAAGAGCCCATTGACATTAGATTGTGCATAGCAAATCTTTGTGACTAACAGGAACTTATGGTTTAGAACAGCTTGTAACTTTCGACTTTGATCAAAATGGGTCTTTTGCGTGACGGCCTAGGTCCTTTTGTTTCCAAATGCTCAAATTCAAAACACTAAGGTAATTGCTCTTATGTCTCGAATAAGAAATAAGAAGTAAGAAACCAATGAAGAAACGCTTGGTACTAACACGCCAAAAATTCGCCATATGAATAGCAACAATTAAAGCAGATACCTTATCGGCCCTAATTTAACGCCGGCCCTTTTTACGTCGACCCTAATTACGCCAGTCCCGAAATTTGCTCTGACGCCAGGCCGTGTTTTACGACACTCAAAGAACAAGCAATAAAAAAATTGACAATTAATAAATATTTTACGCATATCTGCATAATTTTAGTCAATTTCAACGATCTCGCTGATTTTCTTAATCATCTCACTGTACACCTATGTTTCTCCTATATTTTGTCTTTGTCATCCTCCCTAGTTGTAGTTTCCATTACACGCCGCTTTTCGAAAAAAGTTCCAAATTTGTGACCTTTTTACGCCAGTCCTTGAACGCCGCGTAACGAAACTTAACGCTATCCAGGGCTGGCGTAAAGATGATTGACAAGGTAGCATAAAATTACGAAACCCCATAGAAATGGCACAACGGATAAGAAACAACAAAACTCCATACGTAGGCCTTTTGAAGTACTTGAAATATTTAGCGTATTTCCCCGGGGCGTTTATTAATTCTACAGTTTTTGGGGAGGCGCTTATTTAAGGGGGGCGCTTATTCAAGGGAGGGCGCTTATTGCATTTTCAAGGAATGGAAAGATATTTTTGAAATTAAACAGTTTTCATGATCTTTAACCAAACGAGGGAAAATAAACCTCAATTGCCCAAGTCTCACATTTCATGCTCCGAAAATTGCTAGCTGTGAAAAAGCGAAAAAACATAAAACGTGTTTCATTAAAAAATACAATCGCTATCGTCATCTTTTCATACCAATTTACAAGAGCGAAAACAGATCCAAATGAAGCTTTTCCCATTCACCATTAGCTAACACATAGCCATAGCTAACACAATAGCTATGTGTTAGCTATGGCTCATACATCCAAAAATCATTTAAAGGTGATGTCTACAATTATATAAATAACAAAAACCAATAAGAAAGCTGCGATTAACAGTGATTAGATATACTTGTATTATCGCCGTTATCGTGTTCGCAAACAGCAAATCCTTGGCAAAGGTGGGACCTACCAAGTGTTTCAAAAATATAGGGTGCAGTTCTTGAAAAATCGAATACTTACAAAAATCAAGAAATTTTTTATCCCCCCAACGCCATCCTCTCGGTAACTTCTAGCGCGTTATGGCCATGAATCAACAGTAACATCAAATAATTGAGTAACTATACGGTTTCGTTTTTATTGGCAATATTGCTTAGAATTTCAATCCAATTTGCTTTTTCGCTAGTGCTATTTGCCTTTAGCGTATATGCCACACCTTTCTTTGTCTCAATTTCGAATTGATGTGTATAGGCTAAGCAATAGAATAAGATAAAGCAATGATGAGTAAGAAAAAGGGCCTTTGTGTAAGAAAATTTGTGTTGGCTGTTTACCATACCAACGCTGCGCAGAGAGGGTTGAAACGAGAAAAGCAGACTAACCTTTGAGAGAGGCTGATTTAAGGCAGCTACTCTGCAACCATTGACTGTCTTTCTCTCTAACGTCTACTGTCGTACTGTAAATGTTCGCGCCTTCCAGATCGATTTTTCCTTGAGGTACTTTGAGCTGAAAGAAAAGCAGTGGCGTAACATACGGCGTGTACCTTTTGAGCACAAAACTTGGGACCCCCAAATATTTGGGCCTCGGTGAGATAGAAATACAATCATAAAATAAATGGGACCCGCTTGGTATAAATTTCAACCATGATCAATTGCAAAACATTGGCAAAAATAAGTTCGGATTGGTTGATATAGAAATAACATTTGTGATATACCTTGCTTGGCTTATAGTAAAAAAGACCAGTGGGATTCTGCCGAAGGATAAACATCCTTGGCTTCCAATTGTGCCGAATATGTCCCTGCAAAGAAGATTTCTTCAAAATGGGTATCGATCGTATTGCTATTGTATTGTAAAGTTGAATAAGGCAAACCATACAAGCCTGCCCTGTAAAACTTCCGTAATGCTTCGATTAAACGCATTAGATGTTTATTAATAAACGCCCCTCTAAAATATCAAAAATTAATAAACGCCCCGGGCGTTTAATTGAAGCATTACGGTACTTTACTTTGCAATTAGTTATTCGCTGTGAATAGTTCCACAGAATGAACAAGATATTATCAGATGCTTTCAGAAAAACAATGCAGTAAATAAAGTTAAATTGCATACCTTTTTAATCAGATATCCTTGCTTGAGAATGGATCCGCAGTCACCAGTAAGCAGCTAAAGAAAGAGACGACAATCAAAGTATAAAAAAGGCTGTTTTCTTCAGAAGAGATTACAAACAAAAGAAATATATAGAATAGATCGTAACGAAGGATTAACGATGCAAATTTTTATGAAATTTGTTGTGCTGTTTCATTGGATTAATTCGAGAATGAAGCATGAATGATTCGAGAATGAAGAACTGGAAAATGTTTTTAATTTAGGTCTCTTTACCTCTGAACTTTCCATTTCATCCTCTGAATCACTGGAATCATCTTCAAAGATATCATCCAACCCGTCGCTTCCTCTTAACGCCGACTGGGTTTAAAAATAAAAGGTAAAACACGTTAAAAAAATTAAATTTTATCGTAATAGCTCCATTAAGCCCCGAGGGTCTAATTCAATTTTTCAGACTCCAGAGGCGGGCTTACTAAATACGCGGGAGGGGGCTTATCAGAGAGAGGGAGCTTAGTAACAAATATTCCTAAATAAACTTCTGAAAATGTTCATGTAAAACAACAGCAAAATAAACTCTGTGGGCTTTTATGGCAATCAATCACAACTTCATCAATCACAATTTCGTTATTGTTCGCAATTTCAAAAAAGGGGGAAGCTTAATAGAGGTTAGATAGAATTCAAATTTAGTTAAGTATAGGGGCCCCACTACTTTCAACAAAGGCCCCACACTGCTCCGTTACGCCTCTGGCTTGGGGAGCTACATTCATTCTGTTCATGATCACAATTATGCTCTCACAAAAATACATGAAAAAATTTGTACCGTACAGTGACTTACAAATCTATAAAGTGCCTCCACACTGTCACAAAATATCCTCCTTGCATTTTTTCTCTTAAAAGATGAATTGCTCAGTGGTCCAACTGGATGTAGATGGGCTTTTTCTAACAATTCACCACATACTGTTACTGCTTGTTCACGACTTTTTGCAAATGCCCAATGCAGAAGCCAGTCAATTATATTTTTGCCTAAAATATAATGCCAAATAAGTCAGCGACTCTTCAAGAAAAAAATTTGCAATAAAAAACATCAGAAAATTTATGTTTTCTTCCCTAACACCCCTCCCTTAATGATAATCTTAATGTTATTGTTACTGTTTAATCAAAAATTAATCAACAAGCAAACAATATCCAAAAAAACTTCATTGCAATAATGGTGCAATTTCATATAGCAATAAGCTTTTAATTTATATTTGGTAGCTTCATGCATTTACATGCTTTTAAATCAAGATTAAACAAAGTTATAATAATGCTCTTCTTAAAAATATTGCAACCTGCTCAGTAAGAATTCTTACTTAATCTATCGCATAACATAACATACTCAATCTATCAAATCATTGGCTTGAAACACCAATGATGAAAAACCCATGCCTTTAGTTATGAACAAAATTCATCTTTTAATGTGGCACCCACACACACCAGTAAATGAATATCAGTTAAGGGTTACCTGTAAAGCATAACTTGTAAACTGTTTGATCTATTGTGCAATTTTCAAGAGGTATTCCAGCATCTGTGTTTTGCATTGCAGTCAATAGTTCCCTTCAAAAGAATAATGATATAATCAATTCCATTTTCATTTGCAGTTTAGTGTTGATAACAAATATGATGTCTTTCAGGGGTGGTGCCACAGGAGGACTGACAAGGACACGTTTCCCAATTACCGCCAGGATGGACATTGCAATTTGTCTAGATTTGATGAGAAAATGTAGAGGGGAGTGGATATGGGTGTAGCACATAACATTTTATCATTTGCAAGGGGCATGGTACCTAAAAATTACCCAATCCCCTTGCCTTCCTCAAGAATGGCCGTCAACCCCTGGTGTCATTTGTCATTGATATGCCATTTTTAGTCACTTTTCAATATTGAGATTGCAATGACATACTCATAAGTTATCTTGGTTTCAAGTTTAGCCAATATCTCAATCCCCTGTGTGTGATTCTCTTCCAGTTTCATCTGCAATTGAAACGAATACAATGAGAAAAGGTTACTGGGTGAAGAAGTCTCAAGTTAAAAAACTGACTTGTAAATGTCTCATTGCAGCTTTGCATGAGGCAAACAGTGTATGCATACGCATGCACTACAAGCCAGATATGCTATATTATTATTTACTATTAATGTCTCTTTCTGTTGGGAAATAAATCAAGAGGTTCATAAAACAAATGAATGCACTAACCACTGTGTCTGCATCTTGAATCATTTCAAGACTTCTGATAACTTTTGCAATGGATGATGTCCATTCATTGCATTCATGCTTATCATTGCTTTGCAGCAAGAATTCTTTCCCACCATGTTCGATAAGCCTAAAAATAAACTGCAATAATGGTTAACAATAAGCTACAATAGGAAACAAAATACTCAGACACTTGCAAAATTAAGAAAAAAGGCTATCAACCTGTGAAACCCCTAAAACAATGTTGTTCTCTCTAGCAGATCCTAGTGATCATTGTGTGCAACACAATTTTATCAACATTTTATAGGACTATCTTTCAAGACAACAACGTCTGTGTTCTTGCCGAAATAAAAATGGAATTTTTCAGGCATTCGTGTTTCTGGTACTGAACAAAAGTTAATAACCAGTAGATAACCTAACCTAACATGTTAGGTTATTTACTGGTGTCTACAAACTCAATGTTGTTAAAACTTGTCACTACACTGCAGCAAAGATTGCCATGATTGATGATTGAAGAAATTTGCAGGTGAGCAGAGAAGAATTTTTGGCTACATCCAAGCTAAAACTGCACTAGTACACAAACACACACAACTTTTTCTCAACAAGGACTCAATTATTTTCTGCTGTGCAGACACTTAGCTACGCAGCAAGCAATAAGTAATAGCGCATAACTGCGATGGCGTAAAAATGACTACTCACATCTCGTTTTGTGTACTCTGTGCATGGTGATATTATAGAACATCCTCTCAAATTTACTTTTCCTTTGGGCAAAGAGTCCTGAAAATATAAAACCATTAACGTTAATACAATTTATTACGTCAAATCCTAGAATTAGCTTTTCAGTGAACTTCAGTGTTTCCAATAAGTGGATTTCATTCAAGTATTCTGCGAGTATGCTAGATATCAGAGGAAAATATATCGTAATCGCAAGGCTCGATTTTTCAACCTTATGGTTGGGCGAAACATCCATAGGGGTGCTTTCCTTTAACGTGAGTTCCTTTAACAGTAACATAAGAATTGAGAGTGAGCAACAAATGCAAACGCAAACCTTTTTCACTTTATAGTAACACAGGCTATCTTCATAGAGTACAAACCATCTTGTTTTCCAATTGTGCCTTACATGACCCTGACAACATGAAAAGTTATTTTCAGATTTGATTCAGAACTTAATGATCGACGATACTAAAAAGCGGAACACGCCGGAACATGCCAGAACAAGCCAAGAACAGGCTGAACACTCCAAGAACAAGCCAAGAAGTCGAAATAATCGTTAAAAAGCCAATAACAATCCATTGCGATCAATAACTAAGGTAGAGGATGCCATTCTTACCATTTCAGTAACTTTTCTTGAAGTTAGAACATTAATTTTTAACTTTCTTGTCCAACATTTAGGCCGCCATGATAACAACAATTCACTTCCATTGTTATTGCAAGCTTTTGTTGTTTTCTACCAATCATGCAAATGGAGATTGCCTTAGACATTTATCACTTCGCCATCAATGTCTGAGGCAATCCCCATTTGTTTCCTGACGTGACGTAAAACACTCCTTGACTTCATGAAGTGAAGTGTGTCAATAATCTCTTGTTCGTGTATTTATCTTCTTAAATACTAGTTCATTTGCAAAAACATATGTTATTATTTCCTTTAACTGCGTTACCAGTACGGTATTTTAGCTATTGGTGTCCACCTTCTTTGCACCACTGATTCCTACTAGCAACAGCAATAAGAAAGGTTTGATATTAGCGCACCCCTTATGTATTAATCGAAAGGACTGCTGGGTAGAAGTATGAACTGACATCTTTTACTTTTTATATCTATAACAACATTTTTAAAACTATGCAAAACATTGTTATTTGTTTAATTAATTAGTTTCAAAATTTCAGGGCTTTCAAATAAGCGTCCCACCTTTTAAACTCCACCTTTAATAAGCGCCTGCAAAATATTCTAAAGGTTCTTGTTGAGGGTAATACGGTATGTTAAGCAATTCGTATTTTTGTCATTAAAACAAGGGTGTATCGGCCGTTAGCACTCTGGATTATCTTATATCATCAGATCTCTATGCCCTCCAATCGCGGCCACTATTTGCAACTTGATCCTTCGAAACCCTGTGACTGAAACCCTGATGATTGGTAGAAAACAACAAAAGCTTGCAATAACAATGGAAGTGAATTGTTGTTATCATGGCGGCCTAAATGTTGGACAAGAAGGTTAAAAATTAATGTTCTAACTTCAAGAAAAGTTACTGAAATGGTAAGAATGGCATCTTCTACCTTAGTTATTGATCGCAATGGATTGTTATTGGCTTTTAAACGATTATTTCGACCTGTTCTTGCGTGTTCTTGGCTTGTTCTTGGAGTGTTCAGCCTGTTCTTGGCTTGTTCTGGCATGTTCCGGCGTGTTCCGCTTTTTAGTATCGTCGACTTAATGATCGAATCTGAGGATCTTGTATTGATTAAACGACGATACTAAAAAGCGGAACACGCCAGAACATGCCAGAACAAGCCAAGAACAGGCTGAACACTCCAAGAACAAGCCAAGAACACGCCAAGAACAGGTCGAAATAATCGTTAAAAAACCGATAACAATCCATTGCGATCAATAACTAAGCTAGAAGATGCCATTCTTACCATTTCAGTAACTTTTCTTGAAGTTAGAACATTAATTTTTAACTTTCTTGTTCAACATTTAGGCCGCCATGATAACAACAATTCACTTCCATTGTTATTGCAAGCTTTTGTTGTTTTCTACCAATCAAATTCGTACCACTTGCAAAGTACATTGAAGTTTGTAAATTGTAATAATATTGTAAAAGCAACCATGAACTTTAAGTATAATGAACATAGCAGAATACTTTAAAGATTAGAATATTTCTTTGACGTTTTTAATTGAAAATTAAAAGTATCAATATACTTTGATGAATTCGAAATGTGAAGTTCTAGCTGTAGAGTTTTGTCCGCCATTTTGTTGGAGGGTGGCTGGCCTAGAAATTTTCACCCGCTTACAGAGGGAGTATCGGGCGTTAGCACTCTAGATTATCTTATATCATCAGATCTCTCTATGCCCTCCAATCGCGGCCACTTTTTTGCAACTTGATACTTCGAAACCATGTGACTGAAACCCTGATGATTGGTGGAAAACAACAAAAGCTTGCAATAACAATGGAAGTGAATTGTTGTTATCATGGCGGCCTAAATGTTGGACAAGAAAGTTAAAAATTAATGTTCTAACTTCAAGAAAAGTTACTGAAATGGTAAGAATGGCATCTTCTAGCTTAGTTATTGATCGCAATGGATTGTTATCGGCTTTTTAACGATTATTTCGACCTGTTCTTGGCGTGTTCTTGGCTTGTTCTTGGAGTGTTCAGCCTGTTCTTGGCTTGTTCTGGCGTGTTCCGCTTTTTAGTATCGTCGATTGATTAAATCTGAATATGGCTCCAAAGAGTTTCTACACACCTTGGTCTTTTGGAAACCTTTATGGTAACATATGTGCAATTATTTTAGAAAGAGTTTTGCTTACCTTTTTCACCAAAAATCCTTCTTTTAGTTTGTTTGTTGCAGCAGGAACATCCATTTCTTTGTCTCGCTCAAACGCCGCAAACTTCGTGAGCTTGGGCTGGTCAAGACAAGACTGGACAAGACCCGCCCCTCCCTGGCCTAAAATTGCTTATCCTTGAACTCGTTAAACGGCTGCAAAATATTTCTTCACGAATTGCATTTCCACCGACCAACTTAATAAATTATATAAAAAATATTGAGAATGCCTGCCTGTTGTGTTGTCTTTCTCCAATTCAAATTTCAATATCACTTCCTTGTTTCATGTCGGCGCGGCGCGGCGTCTGAGATTTGTGTCACAAACATGATGTGTTGTTCCATTGTGAACCGCTGGCCGGATTGGACTTCGTGTCCGTCTGCCTTAACATGACATGGTCCACCGAACCGACTGCAAGCCATCAACCCCTCGGGTCAGTAAATGAGTACGAGCATATTGGTTTATAAATATCATCTTCAATGTAACAACATTTGCAAATGGCCACCACACACAACCCCAGCCCGAGTTATCAAAAGATTCTTGCTATTATGCTAACTTCCTTGCATGCAACAATGTCTGAATTTTCCAACAAGGAATATTGCAGCCAGAAAAACCATGCATAAATACACTTACATATGTATCTTGCTCTGTACTTCTGCACATCAAGCACTGTAATGTCAGTGTAGATAATACACATCCATATAGACACATGTATATATACATAAATTTACCAATCCAATCCTCGGACTACTTCACTTTTCAGATACCTGAAGCAAACAGATGCTCACATTTTTGACATTTTTCAATTAAATTCCAACTAAACACTAATACAGTATTCTAAACATTACAATGGATAGTAATGCTAATATACAACAGTATTATACTAAATACATAAGCAACCCAACATATTTACACAATAAATATTGTATACAATCAATACGATAGTTCTATTAGAATGGTGTGAAATTTCACTTCCAAATAGTAGATACACATTATAACGAAGTTCCCCAAAGTTTGTATATACACCATTGATTAGCGGAAATTCAACATTTGTGCAAGTAGGGTTATATTGTTGCATATTTCACAGCCCCCATGCATTGCTGAACACTTGGCCAAATATCACAAAGCAAGCCTATTGTTTTGATAAATCATGTTACATTTGTCCATTGTTTTAGAACAAAAGTCTATTGCTTTCCAACATTTTGGAAGGGGTAACAGCACAACCCTTGCTCTCCCCCTTGCTCACCTCCATGCCCATGTGTGTTTGTATTGATGGATAGTTTAATGGGCTTTTCTATGTACACCATTCAGTAAAAGAAGAAAATAAAGCTTACAATGTTACAATCACCTAACTCCTTTTATGCCAAATATTATCGATTTTGAAAAGATATTTGCAGCTTTAATTACCCAAAAACTTTTGCTGTACTACCCAAAAACCTTTGCTGTACTACCCAAGAAAAGAAACATAAGCGTCTAATGTATTGAGCTTAGAGGGTGGATCCTAACTCTTCAAAACTATGAACAATTTCACCACAAACACATCTATACATAAAGGCAGGGTGAACAATAATTAATGATTATCAATTCACAAAAGCATTCTATTAAATACCTTTTTATGAAGAAAACACGTAAAAGCATAAATAAAAAGAAATAAACAGTAGAAGTATCTGACCTGTTAAACAACATCTGTAGTTGCAATGTTTAGTTTATTAATCTGCCTTGCTTCGGCGGGGGCATTTTTAACACATATCACTTTGTTGTGCGCTTTTAACCGCTTGAAGAGATGAAAATACACTCTGCATTGAACATACATGAAAACCAGACCTCCAGCAAATCCAATGGCCACAACGACCAGCTTTGTCCAGAAAGGCCACTTCAATTCTTCATCTTTTATCTCATCAGCTGTTCTTTCTATTAGAACCCACAGTGACCAAACAATACATGTCAGGGCAATTATGTGAAAGGAAACAGAGCAGAGAACCTTTCTTCTCTCTCCCTGTGTCATCTCCAACGCTTGCCACTGAAAAAAGAATTATTTAAAGAGTTGACGTTAAATATCTTAATATCAGCATAATATTGTGCAAATTCGTTAAATACATTGCAAATAAATAAATTTAAAATGCAATGAAGTGAAGAGATAAACTACAAATGTTTTTACAAATGTAAGATGTTCAGATACTTGACAATCGAAGAACTAGGAGCTCTGCAAAATTTTGTCTTTCTGCTTGATTTATCTAGTCACAAAACGCTGCAAAGATGTTAAGTTCTCCTTCAACAATGTAAAATACATAACATTACCTTGTTTATTGGCTTCATTTCCGAGTCGATGAGAAATTCATATTTACAGAGTTCACATGATTTCGTGTCTGTAGCTTTGATCCATTTTTGCAAGCAGGCTTGGTGAACATACATCAATGTTCCAGAGCAAAGACAGGGTGAGATAAGTGCATCATCCTTCTCTGCTTCACAATGACATATTCTGCACATATCTGCTGATGATGATGATGATGACACTGATGAAGCACTACGCACTAAGCCTGCAGCCTTTTTGAGATCAGTTTCCTGCAATATATGAAAAATAGATGAGTTAAGAACAATGTCTCTAGGTTTTTTTAGAAAATCAATTAAATCCTTTTTTCTGTTCATTTACAAAAACATAGCATCTTTTTCCATGAATTGAAGCAAAACTCAATTTCTAAAAACAAACATTGAAACCTCTTGGTGAATCAGAGTACAATAAAAAAATTACTCCTGAAAATAAAACTGACATGTTTTAAGTGCTTATAGAGGTAAAATATACTTAAAGATAGTGAAGTTGATAAAGTACAATCAAAACACAGAAACAACATCACAGAACCATCCTTCAATACAATGCCAGATATATTGTCAAATAAAGTATAGGACTTATATTTAAAGAACATATTTTATTTATCTCTTTATTTTTTAATGAAAATATTTTATAGGTAGATAATTCATTTAATTCTAATTTGTTTAATGTTTATTATCCAGTCTGCAGAGGATGGCAGAACTCGACGAGATCTCGCGCGTGCAGCGCAAAATTTCCGGCGTGCACGGCGTGCACGCCGGATTTTTCCGCGTTCAGGGCGCAGTTTTGTATGTTACTGTAAGTAACATTCACTTTTTGAGTCTGAATGGTACGCCGTAAATCTTTTAATTAGACTTGGAAATACATGTTTTTCAAGTTTTATCGTTGTTCACTATAGTTTCAAAAAAGCAAAGAGCGATACTTGAATATTTTGGTTGAGGAACTTTTAATTTATAGTCTATAAATACTCTTTAGAGTTAAAGACCATGTCATCTGATAACGAAAACATCAAAACATCAGGTTCCTATCTTTCTTGACAATAGAGGACGTTACTTAAATAAGTACACGCATGGTAGCAAAGTTCTTGACAGGCTTGCTGCCCCAACAAACCATTTCATATTGTGTGAAAAAGACAAAATTCAGTAAAGTTATTCAATCACAGACATTTATCTCTTGTTTTCATCGTTATTAGTGTTTATGTCCAGTTCAGTTCATTACTTGTTTTTTCCATTACTCTGTCTGTTGGATTTCAAGTGTAATGAAAATTGCAAGCAGAACATTCGCAAAATTCCTGATTTGACCTTGCGCGTGCGCGCGTGCAAGACCTAATTTTCGGGGTGCGCTATTAGCTTCCATAAATCACCTCGCGCGTGCAGCTGCCATGCTTTGCAGACTGGTTTATTATCTTGGTTGCAGATATTATAATTAAAATTATCTTCAAAGTTGATAAAGTAGAAAAATTTGCATTTAAGGGATAATTCTTCAATTTATTTCTCATTAAATGAAAGATAACCAGGCAAATGCTTTTCTGTTGGTTCATGCTCATCAATAATTTATTTGCTAAAAATACAAATAATATCCTGCAATAATGGACACGAAGGAAAAAGGTCGTTGTTTTATTTGTACTTTCAAGTTTTCATATTCTGTACAAAGCTTAAATTGAAGGGCGGGTAAAAAATAAACACACGAACTGAAATGGCCAGAACAAAAAAATTTATACCTACATTTTCGACATCCTTAGATATGGTAATGGTGTGCGTTTCAAGTAGGCCAGTAATCGGTGAAACGATTATTTGTTGAACTGGCATGTTGATGGTGGGTCGTCTTTCTGTCTGTGAGTCCGACATGAAGAGACTTGCCTCTATTTGCAAACACAATTCGTTCAAAAACTCCAATGATTACGACATTTGCAGTAAAACTCGCTTTATCTGTCGACAAAACAATCGACAAAACAATCGTTAGTTGGGCAACAGTTATAATCCAAATAGGCCAAACAGCACCGTCTTTGATCGTCTCCACCTGTTTTGTGATGTACACAATATCTGCTGTCAAATGCTACTGGGCGTAAGCATAGTTTTTGCTATTACCAGTTCCTCGGTGGGATAATTTACAATTCAACAAACTGTACGATGCTTTCCCTCC
Source organism: Sanderia malayensis (assembly GCA_013076295.1). NCBI lineage: Eukaryota > Metazoa > Cnidaria > Scyphozoa > Semaeostomeae > Pelagiidae > Sanderia > Sanderia malayensis. The sequence goes on along the minus strand of RQOL01000616.1, from coordinate 1,054,466 downwards.
TCGGCTCGGAAGATAAGCGTTTCGCGTGATTTCCTTGCTTATTGTTTTGCGTGTGTGTTGTTAATGTTCCTGCCTTTTCCTGTCCGCTTCATCATCAACTTTGTCGACCGTCATAATCATAATAAGTACCGCATAATTTATGTGTGTGTGATAACCGCAATGAATCATGGGCTTGAAGTTGTCTCTCTCGTCTCGTCAACCCACTTGGGGCAAGCCTGCTTGCAAACTGGTCTGTCTAAAATCATAACAGGCTAGTTTGGTACAAAATGACGTTATGATTTTATATTCCAATCAAAGCTTTTTGGATTCTGTTTCATATTTCTGTTTAATTACGTCATTTTTGTAGCATTTAGCCTATGACCTGACACCCACAGTGCAAACTTCACGAGAGGAAACTGTAAAGTCTTCGAATTTGCGTCCGTTTTCGAGTTCCGCAATAAAATGAAATAATCATCAATATCAATGAAGTAGATGTGATGCCACTTTTTTTTATAAGCAACTGCTTTATAAGCAAGGCAGTACTCGGCAAGGCAAAAAGTTAAGCAATTTTAGTACTGGATTGAAGACTGGTAAGCAATTTGAAAAATTGTATTTTCGGTACTTAACAGGAAATGTGAACTGACCTGACACCGTCTTTTTAACAGGAATAACCTTTTTCTAATCTATTTTCAAAAAACACGAACAAAAAGTTAAGCAATTGCTAAGCAATTTTGAGTACTCAAATTTGCCTTCAGTAAATAAAGCAATTCCATTGCTCGGGCATATTTTGTGACTTGTGCACATCTGAATGAAGAAGCCACGTTCTTTTGCAAAACAAAATAACTTGGCTTGAGAATATTATGAAAGAAAACACGAAAACCTATTGGTGATTTGAATGCAAAAGGAGTTCTATAGTTGTTTTCTTCTTTGTTGTCTTGTTTTCAATAAAAAATTTATCAGCTGTTCACAGGACATTTAATTGTGATTTTTATCTCCATCAAATCAATATCCACTCCCAGTCCCAGTTCCTACAACAACCAAATGCATTCTGTGACCATGGCCACACGTAAAATGTTCTTCATTGTTATGATACTGACCAAATATGTTAAGATATAAAATATGAAATATCAAGCAATTTAATTAAAAGGATATAGAAGTCTGTGTAATTGTTCTTTTCACGATATGCTTTTCCATGTCATTGAAAAAGTCTTCCTGTGTCATTGTTATAACGTCAAAACATGTTTTAGCCAGTGCTCCATTGCAAAGTCGAATTTAATATTGTTGTTATCAAAAAATTCAAAATAAGCACGAAAATGATAATTAAAAATTGAAATTTTATTATTTGCAAAAAAAAGGAATGTGGCTTTTTGTTGCAGCAGGCTTTTGAATAGTGTGTAGAATTTAAGATAAATTAAAGACCTGTTTAATTAATTGACTCATTGAAATACAACGCATTGATACATGCATTGGTCGTTACTGCGTCTAACACAAGGTGGTAATGTGGACCAAATCAAATCAAACCCGGCCTTCATTCTGCTGTGGTAGTCACAACACTACAACACCACGCCCGTTATTGTTGTTGCATTCCTAAAATGACAACTATCAAATTAATTTCCGATTGTAATTTGTAAGCACGTTTCTGGAAGTCATAGACAAATAGACTTTCATTGTTAATGAGAAGTACTTGAAGAATGATCAGCATAATATTGTGCAAATCCGCCATAGTTAAGAACCCTCTTGCGACACTTCTTCTGCATGGGTCAAAGTTGTTCAATAAAATTCCACCAAGACAATGTTTGTGCTAAAGTAGCGAATCCTTCGGGAGTAAGTCGCTTTATAGGGTCCATTTGAATTTCGCCTAGCATCTATCATTTTCTCTTTCTGGCAAGTCTTCCGCAAGGGAGAAATTCTCCTACACTTTCGGCTGCAACTGTTGTGTGTTTACAAACTCTTCGCAGTTTGTACTGTAAGGTGACAGTTTTTCGCGAGGAATACTCTGTTTTCCGTGTCAGCTTTTTAGCAAATATAGCTTCAGGATTCCAATCTCGCATTCTTAACCGCTTCGGTAGTGAAAGATATCCAAAATGGCGTCACGAATAATCTTGGTGGTTTTCCTGATAATGGCCGCGGCACCACTTGGAAGAGCACATATTGATTCAGGCTTTGCAGAGAAGGTTCCAAGCAGAATAAAAAAAGAAATTGATGACCTGGTTGAGCAAAAAGTTTCAATTTACATGTCAACATTCTTTGGCGAACTTGAACTTCATGGGGACGAAAATGAAACTTCAAACATTGTTCAAAAAGCTGAAAAGAAAAAATCAAGAATTCGACGTGCAAATAATGGTAATTTTCTCTTTTCGTTGCTTGAGGAACTTAACACTCTTAAATGACATTGCTTATTTAAACACTTAAATACTTGTAAACGAAAGACATTAATCAAGTATATTCTTTTTACTGCGAGAGAGCATGTTAGATTGCCATATATACTTGATCATATGCATATCCATTGAGCAAAAGTGAAAAATCGTTCAGATATCTTTTATAACCGTTATTTGACTTTTTTCACAAGGTTCAACACTGGCAGTAGATGGAGGATACTCTCAGTGGAGCAGCTTTGGACCTTGCAGTTCAAGCTGTGGAGGTGGTCAGAAGCAAAGATACAGAACATGTACCTTTCCTGCCCCGTCAAATGGTGGACAAAATTGTTCAGGCCTTGGACCAGCCACGGAAACAAAATATTGCATTGTGATGCCTTGCACTACAGGTAAGAAATAACTCAAATAAATCAATGTCTTACATGTAGCTTGAGCAAAACTTCAGAGCTTATAAATAAGTTGATAAGATGAATTTATGAATTTTTTATGTTTTTGAAATATTGGCAATAACATTTTGAGGCGTTTCTACCTTAAATTCTTTGTAAATGTCTAGTTAAATGTCCAAACGCAACTACTGTTGATAATTTGAAAATTGCAGTTTGCCACATCACAACACAAGCTGTACTTGTTTATCAACTGTTAGCTCATGTTTCCTTCGTACTCCAGAAAGTCGACTCATTTTATTGAAAAATCCTGCCTATAAATTAACTTAATGTCAAATGGCATTTTTTTCCGTACAGGAAAGTTTATTCTCAAAGGATTCACCGAAATCTCCAAAATGATGTTACCAAGCAACACTTTACAAGTAAAGCAATTCAGCATGAATGGGAACACTTTCATTGGCATACTATCCCCAGTTACCTTACAGTTGTACATATGGGATGAAGACCTGCATTTGTTTACCAAGTACGGACAGGCGCTTACCGTCTTCAATGCAAAATCGTTTGATGTATTCACACACATTGTTGATCACTATGTCGTACTAGCAGAAAGTATGAAACAACCTTACGGTGTCAACTACGTCACAAGAGTGCTCAGTTACAGCGACATGGAAAAGAATTTTAATTTCCAGAAGCAAATAACGTTGCCTCTACCATCAGCTAACAAAGTTGTTACATTCAAAGTATTTGGGCAGCCTCATGTAGCTTTCATACAGCACCAAAGCAAAGGTAAAAAATGTCCTCTAATTCCGCTTCTTCTAAACTATACATCTTCCTATATCTAACTTTTTTGATATTTTTTATTATATGAAATAGCTGTTATGTTCGTAATACCTTATCGTATTTCCCCTAATTAACGCACACCCTCTTGTAACCGCCCCATCCAATAAGCGCCCACCCTAAAATAAAAAGTGTGAAATAAGCGCCCCTCTTTTAAGCGGCCCCATCTAATAAGCACCCAGCCAATTTTGCAAAATATTCAATAAGCGCCTGGTAGCTTATTAGAGGAAATACGGCGTTTCCTCTGATTACTGCCCACCCTTTTATAGCCGCCCAGGTGCGTTGTGTGATTGATAACATTTGCACTTCTTGTATCAGCTGAATTGATAGATGGAGGAGTACAAATGTTACTCCCTGTATCAACTCAGTTCTACTCTGAAATTTAGTAACCCAAACACTAAGCTTTCCAATGGTACATCAAAAAAGTAAAAAAATGTATACTTTACATCCACACACGTAATATTTACTCTTTTTTGATTATTTTCAGCACCTGGATCCAGCATTACAAAAACTGTTTGTGATGGCCGGTCTCAAGTGATATCATGCTCATCTGGTTCAAGTATCACAATTCGGTCTGCATTCTATGGTCGCAAAAGCTGGTCAATTTGCAACCATGGATGGTTTTTCAATATTCAACCCTGTTCAGCGCCTCTTATATTAGAGAAAGTAGCAATGATGTGCAATAATAAAACACGTTGCACTCTAAAAGCCCCTACCGATGGAATTGTGGACCCTTGTCCCGTGTTCACAAAGTATCTAACAGTTGAATACACCTGTGACAGTAAGCATGTATACAGCTATATTTGAAATTTTGTACTGGGACGAGCTTTTTATTGCTTGAAGGCACTTCATTACTTCTTCGGAATCCTCAACCTGAAAAAAATGAGTTATATTTTTTGTGGAAACAAAAGACATAGTTCGTAGTTTGCATTTGTTGTTGTTTCTTGTTTGCATCTTAATTTTGCATTTGTTGTTTTTTCAGAAACCATGTACAAGAATGCTCCAAGATTTTATGTTTGGAAGGCAGTTAGCTTTCAAGTGATACCCAGCGACTCATTGGTTACATATGGTGCTACGGACATAGACGCATTTGCACTGCACCACAAGCATTTTGTGGTTGTCGCAAACTTTGTCAACGATGAAGGCTCGCATCACTTGGACTCGGAGATTTTCATTTATTCCTCAAATCTGAAGCGGTTCGTCAGTTTTCAAAGACTAAGAACGGATGCAGCTGTTGACTGGGAGTTCTTTTCCATTGGCGAAGGATTGGCCACGGAATATTTCCTTGCTGTTGCTAATAATTTCAAGATTGATAGGAATGGACGGAAGAATTACTTAGTGGATTCAGTGATTTACAAATGGAACTGGAATCTATTTGTGCCCTTCCAGTGTATAAAAGCACACGGAGCAAATAAGTGGACTGCCATCAAAGGTAAGTTATTAAGCCAACTTTTTATCTTGCCATTTTGAACCAAAAAGAGCTAGATTGTGCGCATATACTTAGACTGCATACTTAATCACTGTAGCATTCTAAATTTGTCCAATGAGATAAAGATGTTTGAGATACTCTTGAAACTTCAGAACCTTCTGGCAGAAATTTGCTTTCTTAATACCCCAAAATATAGAAACCTGGTTCTGGTTGCCTAGACAAGCTCTAAAAGGCTTTAATATTTGGGGCTTAACTATTCAATTTCAATATTGTCTCGCTAAAAACCTTTACAGCAGTATTTCCATATTAATATTTTTTTATGGAAAAATTTATTTGATATAGCTACCGTTTTGTATCAATGATCATTTAATGTTGTTGGATTTTTGGCAGCATAGCATGCATAAGTTAATAAATATTTATAGCGCAGAACATACAAGATCTTTTGCTATTTGTATCTCATTGTACAAGGGCCTGATTTGCTGATTTGCCAAACTCTGAAAAAAGTAGGTTCTTAAACATGGGATTTTTGCTGTATTCATTTTTTCATGGAACTTTATTGAATCATTTTTAGGACAGAGTGGAGAGTTCCTTCTGGCGCTGAGTACAACCAACAGCAAAAACGTCACATTATTCGAATATGATGGTTGGAGATTCAAGCAATCACAACAGCCCTTGAAACCGTCAAATATGGATTACGATTCGCCAGTAACGCACAGCCTGAGAGTAAAGAACAGGACCATGGTACTGATTCGCAATGCCAAAACTGTATTTTCTGGAATCAACAATGGCCAGTTGTTCAGAGTTGACTTCACTAAGTCATATCCAAGATATAAGTTATTGAATGACACTTTGGTAAAGGTGGGAGAAATAAACAAAACGTTGCTGCTCTTGAATGAACGAGTGTCGAAAGTAAATGATACTTTCCATATGAAGCGCAGTAAAATTGTATTTCTCAACGATAATAGTTCAATCACAGGTAATTCTCGACAAATTAAAGAATTTTCATCTTCTAACGTTTTAATTAATAACATTTCATGATTATTCGCAAGGGTTACTCGATTTAATTCACAAAAAAATTACATGTCACTATAATGTTCATTTGCCAAAAATCATGACGACATCCACAGATAAAAACTGATTCGTATTTTGTAATCCAACTTTTCACCCGGTACAAAGTGTTGGGTTAATTTTTCAATTTCTTGGCATTATCCTACTTGTATCATTTTTCTGTCCCTAGGCTTGAAAAATTTCACAGATGTTCTGGTACGTGGAGACATGACAACCCAGCAAAGTTCATTGGGAACAGTTAAGTTGTCCCCTCGCGATGAAGATATATTGAAGCGACAAAACGCGTTGAAGAGTAAAGTCCAAAAACAACAATCTTTGATTCGTTCTCTCCAGCACTTGTCGCTGCAGACTTTGAGCAAGTCCAAAAGGCAAACAATTGACGTTCCATTTACATTTCAAAGTCCTATGCATTTGGGCAATGTGAAAGCTTCCAGCGCAAGTGTTTCTGGGACTATCAATGGCAAAGATTTGAGTAAAATCGCAGCCAAGGCAATATACATCGATAGGAATCAAACAGTTTTTGGAAGAAAAACATTTGCCAGTGAAGTTCACATGAGAGCCAACTTAACGTTACGTGGAACTCTTGATAAAGTTAAAACGGCTGATATGGTCACTTTGAAAACAGATCAAGTAATCTCAGGGAAGAAAAGCTTTCGAGGTAATTTGACATTTCGCTCCAGAACCACTAATGAAGGTAACATGGTCGTGAAAGGTCACCTTGATGGGATTCCAGTGTCCAGAAAACATTTAATGACGCTACTTGATAACCAAACCATCATTGGGTTTTATAAATTTACTGAAAACGTAAACATTGAAGGAGATGCAGATTTCGTTACGGTCAATGGCGTTAACATTACAAGTTTGTATGGCTCCGCAGTTCTTCTTGATACTGATCAATTCGTCGGAGGTTTCAAGCAGTTCGATCGTTCAATAAACATCAAAGGCAATCTGACAATGAGTGAACATAGAACAATTGATAATGTCGACGTGTCAGAACTTGAAAAGGTTGTGCTCAGCAGAAGTCGAAATCAGAATATATCAAGCTCTGTAGTCTTGAACAATGATGTTGTATTTAAAAGCCCACTGCAAGTAAATAAGCTGATCAATGGCATCAACGTATCTTCTGATGTCATCCTCCTTTCGAAGAGTCAAAAAATCTACGGGGACAAACACTTTACTCGTGACGTCACATTTCACAAGAACGTCGATGTGAAAGGCCTGGTGAACAGTGTCAACATATCAGGTTAGTTATGGTTGCACTTTGATTTTTAAGGCGAAATTTAACTTCTTTATTGTGTCTTTTTATTAACTACAGAATCTAATAAGAGGACCCCGCTCATTAACTATTTAATTCATTCTCAACGACTCTAGTCTTATTAGGACTCTCGTTTCGAAATTATTTCGTCACTGACCTAAAAATTCAATGTACCATATGCAGTTGTGAAACACAATACATGGTCAATTAACAGTAACAGTGCAGTGTGCTATACACTACCATTCCTTGTACTTTACAAACGTAGGACAAATGTGAACCTTGAGAATCCACGCCAACCACCCTCAACAACCCTTGTTATTTTTATAAATTTTGCTACTTCTGGCTTACGCGCACCAACCTATGAAGATTTTATTATTTTATTATTTTAGGCGATCTAATGACGGTAAGGGGAAATCAAATCATCAAAGGCAAAAAACGTTTTACAGATATTCTGACCGTAAGAGGCAATGTTTCAATGCTGGCTGGAAAAACCGTTGATGGTGTTGATCTATCAGAATTGGCCAGAACGGCAGTGTATAAGCATGTGCCACAAGTGATAGCTGGTGACTTCGTATTTGAATCAGTTTCGGCTGTCAATGTTACTCTGGATTGCAATGGTTCGTGCTTGTTTGAAGAGCTACTAAAAAATTTATCAGAAAAAGCAGTGAAACGAAACAAGCCAACAGCTATAACTGGCACCAAAATTTTCGTCAAACATTTGACTGCATCTAAGAATATAACAGTACATGGCTTTGTAAACAATATTACCATCCGTGACGAAATGGTAACAAGGAATGGTCCACAAAGAATCAAAGGAAGGAAAATATTCAGAAATGCAGTTCATGCCTCCGAATCTGTGATGGTCTTTGGACGTTTGAATGGCATCAATGTCAGCGACATGTACGACAAGGCACTGATGCTACATGGTGACCAAGTAGTGAATGGAGTAAACTCCTTCAGTGATGGCATTCATTTCAAAAAGGACGTCAATGTAGGCGGTAAAATTAATGGCATTGATATCGCGACAGGCTTGGTCAAGCGTGAAGGCAACGAGATAATAACCGGTGAGAAAGTCTTTCAAGGTCCTTTGGGAGTACGTAACCTTACCGTACACGCAATGCTTGTTGATGGGCTCGTTGATGGTATCAACATCACTGAGTTTGACAAGACCGTCTTGAAGCAGTATGGCTCTCAAATTATTTCTGGGCATGTTACATTCACAAAGGGATTCGATGTTGCTGGCAACTTGCAAGCCAATGGAAATATTAATGGAATTAACCTGACTCATCTCAGTCTGAACTCTTTGAGACTAAGGGGCAATCAAACGGTAACAGGCAAAAAGGTAACAAACAATCTCTTTTTCTCAAACATTTTGCCACAATGGACATAATAAACTACCGCCTAGCATCATAGCATACATGCAGCATTTATGAATAGAGTTTCGAGAAAATTCATCAAAAAGTTAACCTGACAATTGTTTTTTATACCTCGTAGGTTTTTGCCAAACCAATCACAGTGGGTACCACTTTCAATGTTGATGGATTGCTGGATGGTGTGAATTTGACGAAGCTTTCAAATGAAGCTGTAAAGTTGAATGGGGACTACCAAGTTATAAGAGGAGATGTTACTTTTACCAACGATGTCACTGTTACTAAAGATGTACACATTGGTAGACTTTTGAACGGCGTAAACCTTACCAAGTTGAAGACCGAAGCACTTTATTTATTCGGTGACCAGACGGTCTATGGTGTTTATCATTTCGGTCAAGTCAATATCAATGGGAATGCAGACATTCAAGGAAAAGTAAACGGTATTGACTTATCCAAAGAAACGGTACCATTAATTGGAAATGTCACTCTTGGCGAAAAAACATTTGCAAACCATGTCAATCTCCGACAAGGCCTGTTTGTTGACGGTCTTGTTGACAATGTCAACCTGACAAAACTTGCAAATGATGCAGTGTATTTACATGGACGGCAAATTATCCATGCAAGAAAATCATTTATTGGTGTTCTCAAATTAAGCGGAAACTTAAAATTGGATGGATTCATTGATGGTGTGAACGTGACGGAACTGAAATCTACTGCCCTAAGCAAACATGGTGATCAGGTAATAACCGGGGTGTTTGTTTTCAACAACACGGTCGAATTTACGAAATTATGTACGATCCTCGGGCTCCTGAACAATGTCAATCTGACGATATTTAGTAAGAATGTTGTCACGAAAAGTACAGCTCAGGTTATAAGGGGAACAAAGATATTCAATGTTGTCACGGTTTATGGAGACGTTTTTGCTAAAAGAATTGAAACCTCCGGTAAAATAAACGGTGTTGACGTACGCAAAATGGATAGAAATTCGGTGAAAATATATGGCTCTTTTAATATCAAAGGAGAAAAAATATTCCAGAAGGATTCGGTTTTTAATAACGGATTTTTTGTGAATAAAACTGTAAACGGACTCAACATTCCTGAAGACCTGATGCTTGTTTTCTCCAATCAATCGATTTCTGGAAAAAAGATATTTACAAAGAACATAACCGTATACGGAAATATCGCGGTCAACCCATCGGTAACCATTAACGGTATTGATGTATCTGAACTTGCATCCAAGGCAGTTTATTTACACAAGGCACAGACCATATACGGTCTCGTTAATTTTAATAACGTTGCTGCAATGACGGATGTAACCGCAAGGGGCCTCATCAACGGTTATAACATTTCAAGTCACCACTTGTTGCTAAAAGTTGGAGATCAACAAATCACTGCTGCAAAAACATTTTCAGAAGTCATCGTAAAGGGGGATCTTATTGTCAAAGGGAATATCAATGGAGTGGACATTCTTAAATTAAATGCAACGTCGATGTTTTCCAATGCAGACAACTACATCAATGCTACAAAGGAGATCATCGGAAACTTGAGAATTAAAGGTATAACTTTGATAATCATGTTCCTTGTCAATTTTATTTAAGGCTTCCTGCATAAGCTATATGCATAAGCTATCTGCATAAGCTATCTACATAAGCTATCTGTACGTCACTGACAATGGTTCGATAGCTGTGATTCTTTGAAACCTGCACAAATTAAATTGGTAAAATGCACACCAATGTTGTTATTAAATTAGCAGTCAGTCTTTAGCCATATGCAACTCTGACAATCGAACATTAATCAAAACTCGCTTTTTTCAGGCAATCTAACGATATCAACGATAGATGGTATACGAGTTGAAGATCTGCTCCAAAGATACTTTCATGCTAACAGAACTGTCAAAATGGAAATTTTCAAGCTAAATCAAACCATAAAAATGCAGAGTAGGGCCCTTCATGCCTATGTCAAGTCTGTGCAATGTAAGAGCCACCACATAGTTTGTATAAATACCTTTAATAGGTGTAAAGCTTGTTTTGAACTAATGAAACTTTAGCCTGCTGCTAGCCTAAAAACTGCTTAAAAATTGTTCTGGTTTTTTTCATAGCTCTTCAGCCAAAACTGGACTACTATACAATTGAAGAAACATTGAAGCTTTCATCTTCGGTTAATTCATTTGATGCTGTTGTGGTCAAAAATTCACTTGTCATGCTTTTATTGGATGGTCGAACTTATGTGAATTCTTCAATTTATAAAAGAAATTCTTTAACTGGAAAAGTTTATCCATTCAAACAGGTAAGTCACTGATAAGATTATAAAGAACCTACCTCGAGGCCTAGTTCTTAAAATTCTTTGTTTTGGGGCCTCTTTTGAAAGTCCATTAACAATTTCTTTAAAATTAGCTTCACATTCAGTGAGCCAACATAGCATAGACGCAAATAGGTTTAGAAACATTGCTGAAAATTGTGGCTGAAATAAAAGCCAAAAACTCTAAAAGGAATCAGAAGCAAACGAAATGGCACATACATACTTGTTTTAAATGTTGTTGCTTCAGGTGCAAACGGAAGGTGGTGCCAGTGTTTCTATGATTGCACGAGGCAATATAATTCATGCTGCTATAGCTAGGACACACAGCACAGTACCAACATTGCAAAGAAGCACAATTTATTCAATGGATTTCGAAAATGCTCTAACAACAGTGTCAAGGCAAGATCAGGACACCAAGTATGCCACTCAGGCTGACATCACAGAATTCAACAATGACACTCTGGTCACATTCACCAACACCTTTGACGCAAGCTCGCATCAAACATGTGTCTTCTCCAATCCACTGCTCATCAATTTAGTTAAGCAGAAAAAGCAGATTGCATCAATACTGGGATGCAATACCAGAAAGCTGGTCGCGAAACAGATCGATGAAAAGAACTTTCTGCTGGTTTCATTAAATTCTGGATTATACAGTGGAAGAGAAGCTGTCATTTATAAAGTTAATGTAAATGGTAGCTATTTGATTTTGCAAAGATTGCCAACATTTTTCGCAAAAGATGTGATGTTTCTCGAAATTCAGAATGAATTGCTTTTGATTATTGCGAATGAATACCAGTACAGTGGCGTATCACTTCTGACAGATTACAATGTGCCAGTGCAGATTTACAGGTGAGACAGATTAATCTATTTTCAAAATTTTATACAATACGAAACTTGTTGAAAATCGGGTACTTCTCCAAAATAAAGCCTTTATTCGGCAGAGAAATTAACATATTTCATCATTAAATAAACTTTGCACAGTAAAAAAATGCAATTTCTCCATGTTTTTAATTGTACTTAAATTCGGTACCGTTTCTCCGACGTTTCCAGTTCTATTGATGCATAATATACTTAATGTTTCAGTTACAAAAAGTCACGTTCAGCTTTCGTTTGGTACCAAGACCTGAAGGCTCCAGGCGCTATGCTCTTAGCATCGTTCAATATTGACAAGTATACATACATTATCATTGGCAGCAGCATGCAAGCAGTTAAAGTATTCCAGGTTCGTTTGATAACATTGCTGTACATCTTAACAATTCACCATTTCTCAACTATACTGTACTGTTAAAGATTCGACCGAGCTATTTGTGTCATTCAATTCCAGTTTGCCGGAGCAGGAAAGTTCATCATGGTCGACAGTGTTCTAAGCAAAGGCCCAAACAATATCAAGCAAATTAGAACGTGGAGTATAGATGGTGAAGTCTACGTTGGCGTCCTTTCGGCTGAATCTTCGTTCTTGCATCAAAATGTTTTAAGAATAATCAAGATTGTGACAACAGGTAAGTGATTTATTGTTATTATTTTAGAAATCTCACGGAAAAAATAATATGTAATGAGCTGTCTTATCCTAATGGCTTATGTTTCACTCCGTTATTATTTTACTTTGTTTTAGCATCTACTTCTGCAAGCGAAATCAATAGAAAATTGAGCAAAATTTGAAGTAAAGCTACGAAAGATAAAGTCGTCCTGATTTACGTATCCCAGTTGCTACTTTTCACTTTTTGAACACGGCCATTTCTTAGACATTGCAGGACACATACAAAATTCGAAACACAGGATAGTTTTTAACTAAATATGAAAAAAATTTATCAGTAGGTAGAGAAAAAAACATTTGATGTTAATATAATTATTTTAATTAAATAACAAATATGCCTGAATTAATAAATGTCCGTTATGCTAGCTTATGACAATTACTTTTAACTACATACAATGAAGGGAAATACATAATATATATATATATATATTCCAATTGTAAAAATTGTAATTTATGCCAATAATCGAAACAATTTTAACACTTGTCATCTCTGCAATTCATTCCTTCTAATGTTTAGAAATAAACGCCGTTTCCGTCTTTTGCAAGGTCACCAGAGCTAGAAAACGAGTAAATTGAGCAATGGGGCAAATTATTCTTGAAACAGTAGAGAAATATTTCCACACAAGAGCCCATCTCAAACAAGACGCTTGCAAAGAACATGGAATGAGCTGCGGAGTAATGTGAGTGAGTTTGTCCGTCCACTTCGGATTTATACACTATACACTGTACACTGTATAGTGTATACACTATACAACTATACACTATACTTGTTTCTGTCCTCTTTTGCACTACTGTAGGCGCGGGGTGATTTACTGGACTCTGATTTCTGAGGCCCAGGGCTACTTTTAACGCTACTTTTTCCACTTCGACTGTTTATTTTGGGAAGATGGCCAGCCACAGCGGTCTTCTTGACTGGTCCCTTTCTCGGATCTATGATTCTCTGATTGTCAGGAATTCCATAATATCTGCAAAAGGAAATCAACACAAATCAGGTAGACCAAACATTGTTGTCAACAAACATAATAATCATATACGCAAGTGGCAAAATATATTTGCAGAATATGAACTAAAATATGGTTTACTAAGGTCAATATGGGGAAATAAATGTTGTTGAGGGAAGTAATCAATAATTTGTAACAAGTCGGTAATTTCTGGTAAGCTGGGTTCGTTGCAAATGTTTCTTACATAATAAATGTTGTGACAAGAACTCATTGAAATTAAGAAAATAAGAAATTTGGTCTTGCAAACCTGTCGTTTGGTGCGTGTCTGGATTCCTTAAAATTGTCATATTTAATATTTCTGTAAAGTTTTTTCTGGAATAGAAAGCCAAATCACAATTACATTCAAGATAGTGAGGTATAATCAGAAATGTATGACATGTTTGCAACATACGAGGGCCACACAGCTTATAAAAAACTTACAAGTTGTGAGTTACTTCATTATTTGCTCTATGGAGGTTCCAATCCAAGACTTAGTTTAACAAGCTAAAGAACGTAAATGTCAAATCTACCTGCACATTGTCCTTTCTTGTCTCACCCAATGGCAGCATTGCAGCTTTTCCTAAATTCTATCAAAAAAAGAAGAAAAATTAGAAAATCATGAATTACTATCAAAGAATACTAGGATACTGGCACAAGAGTTGTTGGTCTGCTTATCTGCTTGTTCCTTTAAACAAAAAGTTAAACCTGTTTCTTTCTTTACCCCAGATTGAGTCATGATAAAACTCTCGCTCAGGCTCAAAAATAACTGTAAAAGCTGTAAAATGTGAGTAGAGTCTTTACCTGTGCAAGTTCTGTTTTGTATTCTGTGATGTCTGCATTGATCCTGAAGCAGGCCTGCAGAAACAGTTTCAGGTTTAAGTTAAAAAATGAGTTTAATTTCCTCTATACAAGAACAGCCAAGTACAAGACTGGTTTGATCAAATTGATAGAAAAGCAAATGGATAATGCTATGGAAAACAAAAACCACAGAGAATTACTCAATCACAGCATACACTTCTTGTGCATGCAGATACATACACAGTGGAGCGTTGCCTTATGACCTTGCTAATATGACCACCTCATTAATACAGCCACCTTGATATTATAGTCACTTTTCTGGCTGGAAGAACAGCCATACATATGATACATGGTCTCATGAAAATACCCAGTCAATACAGTTTCCCATCAATACGGCCAGTTTTATGTAACCTGATGGTGGTCATATTAATGGGTTCCACTGTATAGACAAGCAGGCACTCACCCACGCATGGTGAGGAGGAGAGCAATTAATCGCGTGAAGACACATTCAATCAGAACACATAAAAAGATTCTTGAGATGGGCTACATTAAATCAAATTTACCTTGGATTCAGTATCGAGCTGCCATTCCAAATCCTTCAACGTGCCGGAAAGTTCACGTCTTTCCCTTTCAAATTGCTTGATGAGTCTTCTAAGTTCCACCTTAAAGATAACCACACAAAATGAAGAAAACCCAATTAAGCTATAGAAAAGTATATATGGAAAATCGCCACAGCTCAGCTGGGCATTATTTTTATTCATGACTTCCATACTTAGTGGCAGCAAAAGGGATGGTGAAAAAATTAAATCAGGAAAACCCATTCCTTCAGCTGACATCACAGTTCAATGCAATGTAGCCTAATAAAGATGATAAACCTTAAATTCTTTTTGTTACCCACCTCATTGTAATCATTTATCTCAAACAATGGATCATTCTTAGATTCTAGAAAAGAAACATTTAAATATTTTATTATTCAAGCTCATGTATATTTATGTATTATAGTAATATATGATAATATACTATATATATTATATATATATATAGCGTATTCTAAGGTAATAACCTGAACTAGAAAGCTCTTCTTTCAGCTCTTTTAATTTTTCATTCAAAATTGATATTTGTTTCTCTAAATAGGAATTCATCTCAAGCTGCTCATCACATCTCTCTTTCCATTGAACATCTGATAAATAAAATGTTTTAATAGCTTACTACCATAAAATATACATCCTATAATTGTATTGAACTGTGTGAATAAAAAATTGAAGGCAGTCATAATTATGTATCCCAAGATAATGCACAGAGAGTAGTCATATTTTCTCAGAATATTTTACATGGGATTCCATTCCACACATGCTACTAGCCCCCTCCCAACTTTAAGTTTACCTGATTCGTGGTCTTCTATATTGTCTAATTCTGCTGCAAGATCTTTGACTGTTGATTTCAAATCTACTACGGACTGTTCCAGCATTTCCCTTTAAAGAAAAGATACATTGTTCTCATATCTCAGTTATTTTGTTAAGTTATTATTGGTAGAAAAAACAAAGAAAAGAAAACGTTTTGATATACAAATAGTAAGGAAAATGTTGCAGCCATGTGAGATAAACCAGGAAGCTTTGGCCTTCTATGAATTTCAATCAAAATAAGTTTATAATAAACAATGTTTAACTTACGCATCTTCCTCTTCCTGACCAATTTGAGATTTCAATTTTTCTATTTCTTCATCCAGCTTCGAGATCTCTTGAAAGTCTACCATTCTATTCTGTTCAGCACAAAGAAGCCTAGGCTTAGTCTTAGTCCAATTTCAGTTTTAATTTCTGCTCTACGTCTGCCACTGCATTTGTAAAATCTGATCTTTGATCGCAAGAAAAGACCATTGAGTTTGTTGAATCCTTGAATGTTTTTGTTTCAAGATTTAAGGTTTTGGTTGCTTTGCTTTGACAACAAGAACAGAGAACAAAGAAATAAGAATTCAGCTCAGTTCAACTTTGGGTAATGTTGCAGGTATATCCACCGCCAACTTTTGGTGTTCCACAGCTGTGGAACAGATATGACGTATCACTGAGTCAGCAATTCAAATGTTGTTGTTGTTTGTTTTTTGGGGAATGCACTGCACGTGTTGTTGTCGGCCTAACTTGTACTTGCAGTTAGGTTCAAATCGAAAAGATGTCCATGGCAGCGTCTTCTTCATCTTCTGACAATGACACAGAATCTTCTTTGTTGGATAAAGAAGTTGCATGCGAGGAAAAGAATGCAGTTCCAGACGACAAGGTCAAGAAAAGGGGGGCGAAGAAAAGAAAACGAACACACTACCAAATGTATAATAGGAAAATTGATAGCTTAAAAAAGCGTGTAAGTAGTAATGCAATATATTTAGCATGGTAGTAGAAAAATGTACATCTTTAGCAGGCGATGATCGCTTTTATTTGGTTGGTTTTCATTCAGTTTTAGTATGGTAAGGCATCAAAATACTAACATTTGGTGTGATTGTTTAAGTGTCATCTTCATTTCTAGTGTGCGTGATGTGATTTGTCATGTTTTTCATAAGATTTATTTTTGCATTAAAGTATATTTATAAATTTTTGCCAAAGAAGTATATTTTTTGTTGTTTATTGCATTGTTCTGCATCCTTAAATAGCCTGCATAGCTCAAGAAGTGACTGTGTACTTCGTATATTCAAGTAAATGAGTGTATTCAAGGTAGCACTGTTAGGAATTTTTTTTCTACAAAGGTATTGAAGTTGAAAAGAAATTTAGAGTCATTTCCAGCTTTGCTGATCTTTAAAAAAAAGAATGAAATTCACTTTGTGGGTAGGTAAAAGTTTCTTTAGAGCTTCCCTATGGAATGCTCTTATCTGTTTTTATATTAGTGTAACAGTTTTTTGAAAGAACTACATGCTGTGCATATTGTAATGCAATGAAAACAATTTATAACAAAAACAGGAGATTCTGATCTAGAAAAGGCCTTTGGAGCATCAGAGGAAGTAAAAAGAATAATTGAAAACTCGTTAACTGGAAAACCAATTACCTCTGAGAACAATCTGTCAACAAAAAGGAAAAGGGCATCAAATGCTGACGAGGGTGTTCTAAATACATTAATTGGTATGGATATGAACATGTCCTAATATGCATATACTGTGTGAATTTGCATGTGTTTACGTACTTCTGTCCTTGTCATACAATTTATATTTAAGAATTTACTATATATCTCAATAGAAAAGGGTGTATCTTGGATTCTTAAGGATGACTTAAGAATGTTCATTGTGAACTACACAACTGGAGGACGTCGAATAAACAGATTTTGGGGAAAGATAAATGAAGAGCTGTATAAGCCAGATTGGTGGCCAAAACCTGTACCATTTACATCTCCAAACATCCGAGAAAGAGATGCAACTGAAGGTTAGTTTGTAAAGATTGATGCAAACCACACTTCTACTAATTACTTTCTTAAACTTTAGCCTGTCAATAATATGTAAAAGATAACAGAATGAGAATGGAAGTGTCAATGCAAATGTTAATAACTCATTGTACATGCTGTCTGCAGATAAACCGAGCCTTTCAAAAGAAGAATTAGTAATTGTTGGAGAGGCATTGAGAAACCACTTAATTCATGAAATGTGAGTATTTATTAGACAGTCAAAATGTGTGCAAGCACCAGTTCATTTCGTTTCCTTAAAGCACTTTCCTTCAAATTATATCTAAGAGTAGAATGTATATGTTTCAGAGTTTCTGATTGGAAAAATGAAACATTGGAAAACTCACATGTAGGTACTTTCATGGATCGTATGGTTATCAATTAAATCGATATTGCTGATTCTGTTTTTCATCAGGAAATGTGGATATAAAGACGAATTACCAATTTGCAATTTATGAAACATATTCAAATCATCTTATTATTGATTTAGCACATAGATACAAATGAAGTCGTTGCCAAAACGTTGTTAATTAAAGATGCGGTTGCGATTGACGATGAAGACAGTGAGGTAATGTCATAGATGACAATAACAATAATCTATATAATAGAAGTCAATATTCAAAGCTTTTGGTACTGGTCTTTAAATTCTATAAGATTGTCAATGATTTCTAAGAATTTCAATGATCACGTCAAAATGTCCCAAAATGAGTTTTTAGTATCATTTTTTAATATACAAAATTAATCTGTAAATACCCAGGCGTTTGATTGGGTAATAATTTACTTTAGGAACCGAATCAACTAATACCTGAAGAGACGGACAAAAAGCAAGAACTTGCTTCGATCAAAGTGGTTTGTTCTAAGTGTTTCATCCTACGTTTCCCTTGCATTTATTCATATTACATATTTATTCTTTTTTGAAGTGTTAACCTCATTTGCGTATGTTTGATTCTTGAAATTTAGCCACCTAGATCTGTTGAGCGTGCCACAGATTTAAAAAAGAAAACAGAGGTAGCTTCTCCGAACATTTTACCTCGTGAACAGTTGAGACAGTTGGTGAGAATAAAATGTGGATAATATGTGGCGTGAACATTTGATTAACTTTGTGTAGTACAGTAAACACCCGGGGATTAGAACCTATGAATTGTGCATCCATCGTGTTTTTCAAATATACAGTAGCTTGTTCTTTATTTTAAAGTTTTGAGCAAAATTTTCAGCCTGAAAGCTCCTTAATCCATTGGTTCTTATATGCGGTTGTTTACTGCATTACATTACAACTACTAATCGAAGAAAAGATCTTACAATGGATGACTTTTCTTTTTCTTCAGGCAATTATGTCCAAAAAGCATCTGCGTGCTATTGCGGATACCAGATGGGAGTCATTTTTGAAGAAGGTATCTAAAATAGATAAAAATTTTGTTGAGAGATGCAAGATTTTCCTCTCAGGACATCAAGACGAATTTACAATGCGCACAATGCCATCATCAGTATCTGTTATTGATGAATTGTAAGTTTATGCCGCTTTGCTTGTGTCTTTTGTTGTGTATTTATGCAACACTTTAGTATTAAGGCTGTAGGAATTTTTCATAATTGTTTATATTTATGTCAGATATAACAACTTGGATATTGTTCCAGATGGCATGCAAGTTCTTACAGCCACTGGTAACGGTGACTGCTTGTTTAATTCGATCGGAAAACTTCTTTTTGGCACGGAAGCTGTTGCTCCAATTCTACGTCTTGTTGCTGCTGTGGATGGCATTGATCATGCTGAACATTTTGTAAATGAGGTAACTAATCTATTCAGTATGTTGTGTGGTTAGTCGCCAAAAAACAATTTACTTTAGTGTTAAAACAAATAGAGGGGTGGCTTGTGTTTCCTTAAAATTACTGATCAGGATTTATTTGTTCCCAGTATAGAGATTTGTACATAACTAGAGACAGTGCACTGCAAATGCTGTATGTGTTTTCGACAGCCGAAACCTATGCACGTCGTCCTTCTAGCTCTTCAGCCACTACAGCAACATCGATATTAAGATTTGCCATACGCAGCGAAATCATGGAACTTACATTCCAAAGATCGTTTGCAGGTAATTGTGCTTTAACATAATTATGTTGTAACACAATATAGTCAACTATCTCTAAAACAGACACCTTCGGGGATTTTCAAAAGTGTTCGCGTCTCAGCGAGGTGTAGGTATTACCGCTAACACAAACATTTTTGCAGGATTGCTACAGGTACGGCTTCTTGGAACAAGTCTTCATCGTAATGTCAATCTTCACTGTTCGTATAGTGACTTTTACCATGGTCTAATGTCACCATGTATTTGCCTTCAACAACTCGTTGAGAGGCCATTAAATGTAATGTTTGTTGGAGCTTCTAAAGATTTGAAAGAACCAAATCATTATGTTCCACTTGTCTGGAAAATCTGTAAGTACTTTTGCAAGTTAAATATTGACCATCTTCTTCATTCAGAACACCATTCATAAGTTATATCTTTGCGATTTGCGAATAATTTTTTGCAGCTCCAAGGAATTTTCCTGAAAATCTTCAGGAACAAAAAATTGCTACCAAGTTCTGTGCTGGGAGGAAGCTGCTTGGTTGCATTGCAGTGAGTGGTGAGAAGGAAGAATGGGTGCAATGTAGAAAGTGCTATCTCCATTATCATGCTGTATGTAGTGGCATAGCGGTGCACAAAAAAGAATTTGTTTGCTGCCTAGAGAAGGAAATTTGCAACGAGCTTCAAAGGGGTAACATGAATCTTTTGGCTCATCATTTCGATGATGCTGCAAGGTATGTGTCAGTTCTTTGCTGTTTCACTTGTAACTCCTAGCAATAAAGTTATTACAGTCTACTCTCGATAAGTGGAACCTGCACGGGACCGAAAAAATGGTTCCACTTATTGAATGTTCCACTTATCCAAATTATAGGTTTGTTAATGCAAATCCAAGGGGCCGGAGAAATTGGCTCCACTAAACGAAAGTTACACTTGTCCGGGGTTCCACTTATCGAGAGTAGACTGTATTCTCATTTTAGGCAAAAAATCATTCTTGTTCTGACTACCAACCAAATGTCCAGTTTGCTCACACTATTTTTATTCACAGCATCTTGGAATGGCCCGAGGCAGTATCGAAACCAAAATCATGCGAATCTGTGGTGATAATTTCACTGTTTGATATATTTTGCTTGCATTCATTTGGATTCTCCTCTTCGCTGGTAAACTTCTATATTAGGTGAGAAGATCAGCGTATGTCGTGTATCTTCGATAAGATTATTATCTTTGCTTGCTTTATGAAATGTAACTCGCAAACAATATTTTTTAGAGTACTGCAAAACATCATTGTTCCAAAATCAAATGTATTCGTTGCAAACACTGAAGATGTTTGCCAAATTTTTGCAAGTGACTCTTGTTGGAAACCCATCTTTCCAAGAGATAACATTTTGAGTCACGATATTGTTATCTTTCCTTGTGTCTTGAGGTAATTAAGGAAGTTACAAGTATTGTATTATTTCGATCTGATTTTGTAATATCACAAAACTCATGATGTGATATTGGTGACTTGATTCTCTAAATGAATAACTACATTTTACCTATACTTGCTTATAGTGACTCTTGGCATTGGGTAATAATCATCTTTTCACTGTCAGAACACTGGTACGTATCTTGGTACACAATTAGTGTACCCTATATTCCACAGTATTCCATGGCCTACTATTATAGTGTTTTTATATGTGACTTGGATAATATAAAAAAAAGAACAAGAAAGTCCATAAAATTATTATTTGTCATAAAGGTGAATCTGAAAAGGGTGTTGTCAAAACGTTAACAATGACATATGTATGTTGGGAACATTTCTTCAACTGGACACTGCTGTATTTGACTTTATTCGTGTACAAATAATTTTTATTTCATGGTATTCTTAGGATGTCAGTATTAGATTCAATGGGAGAAACGAGTTGCGAAAGCCAATTGAAAATGTTAATTCCCTTTATCAATGCCGAGCAAAGAAAACAAGCGAAGCCAGTGACAAAGTTCAACTTTATTTCCAATAAGGTATTCTACTTTTATAATTATCGCTGTGCTGATGATTTTTATGCTCTTGGTTTATTGGAAATTTCGTTGCTAAACCAGAGTAGGTTAGCACCGTTAGTAAGGGTATTCAAGCGTTTGACATAAAATTTGTAGATACCAAAGCAAGTTGCTTCCATGGACTGTGGAACATTTATGCTCTATTACATTTCATGTGTAATGAAAATGGTAAGCAATCATCATAATTATATTTCAGGTATTTATTATTGCAGTAGACAAATTTACTAAATTATTAAACGATTGTACAGGAGTTCCAAATCATTGACAGTACAATACACATAGAAGAGACAAACAGCCATGAAGTAGGACGAAACATCCGAACATCGATACTCAGACACATCTACGATTTGAGAAAGTAAAATTGGTAAGTACATTTTTCACTACTCATTCGGGACACTTTCTTTCACACAAATACACAACTTCAGTAGAAATCCCGATCCTGTGGAAGGAACCAAAATATGGTGTCTTTCCACAGGAGTTCAACTATGCTTTCAGCATAATACGAAACTGGTCTCATCAACACAACATTAGATGGAAACATCAAAAATTCGTATTCAGAACAGTTTGTTTCACACAAATACACAACTTCAGTAGAAATCCCGATCCTGTGGAAGGAACCAAAATATGGTGTCTTTCCACAGGAGTTCAACTATGCTTTCAGCATAATACGAAACTGGTCTCATCAACACAACATTAGATGGAAACATCAAAAATTCGTATTCAGAACAGTTTCTTTCACACAAATACACAACTTCAGTAGAAATCCCGATCCTGTGGAAGGAACCAAAATATGGTGTCTTTCCACAGGAGTTCAACTATGCTTTCAGCATAATACGAAACTGGTCTCATCAACACAACATTAGATGGAAACATCAAAAATTCGTATTCAGAACAGTTTTTTCACACAAATACACAACTTCAGTAGAAATCCCGATCCTGTGGAAGGAACCAAAATATGGTGTCTTTCCACAGGAGTTCAACTATGCTTTCAGCATAATACGAAACTGGTCTCATCAACACAACATTAGATGGAAACATCAAAAATTCGTATTCAGAACAGTTTGTTTCACACAAATACACAACTTCAGTAGAAATCCCGATCCTGTGGAAGGAACCAAAATATGGTGTCTTTCCACAGGAGTCAACTATGCTTTCAGCATAATACGAAACTGGTCTCATCAACACAACATTAGATGGAAACATCAAAAATTCGTATTCAGAACAGTTTGTTTCACACAAATACACAACTTCAGTAGAAATCCCGATCCTGTGGAAGGAACCAAAATATGGTGTCTTTCCACAGGAGTTCAACTATGCTTTCAGCATAATACGAAACTGGTCTCATCAACACAACATTAGATGGAAACATCAAAAATTCGTATTCAGAACAGTTTGTTTCACACAAATACACAACTTCAGTAGAAATCCCGATCCTGTGGAAGGAACCAAAATATGGTGTCTTTCCACAGGAGTTCAACTATGCTTTCAGCATAATACGAAACTGGTCTCATCAACACAACATTAGATGGAAACATCAAAAATTCGTATTCAGAACAGTTTCTTTCACACAAATACACAACTTCAGTAGAAATCCCGATCCTGTGGAAGGAACCAAAATATGGTGTCTTTCCACAGGAGTCAACTATGCTTTCAGCATAATACGAAACTGGTCTCATCAACACAACATTAGATGGAAACATCAAAAATTCGTATTCAGAACAGTTTGTTTCACACAAATACACAACTTCAGTAGAAATCCCGATCCTGTGGAAGGAACCAAAATATGGTGTCTTTCCACAGGAGTTCAACTATGCTTTCAGCATAATACGAAACTGGTCTCATCAACACAACATTAGATGGAAACATCAAAAATTCGTATTCAGAACAGTTTGTTTCACACAAATACACAACTTCAGTAGAAATCCCGATCCTGTGGAAGGAACCAAAATATGGTGTCTTTCCACAGGAGTTCAACTATGCTTTCAGCATAATACGAAACTGGTCTCATCAACACAACATTAGATGGAAACATCAAAAATTCGTATTCAGAACAGTTTGTTTCACACAAATACACAACTTCAGTAGAAATCCCGATCCTGTGGAAGGAACCAAAATATGGTGTCTTTCCACAGGAGTTCAACTATGCTTTCAGCATAATACGAAACTGGTCTCATCAACACAACATTAGATGGAAACATCAAAAATTCGTATTCAGAACAGTTTGTTTCACACAAATACACAACTTCAGTAGAAATCCCGATCCTGTGGAAGGAACCAAAATATGGTGTCTTTCCACAGGAGCTCAACTATGCTTTCAGCATAATACGAAACTGGTCTCATCAACACAACATTAGATGGAAACATCAAAAATTCGTATTCAGAACAGTTTGTTTCACACAAATACACAACTTCAGTAGAAATCCCGATCCTGTGGAAGGAACCAAAATATGGTGTCTTTCCACAGGAGTTCAACTATGCTTTCAGCATAATACGAAACTGGTCTCATGAAGCATAGAAACATGTAACTAAGTTTTAGAAATTGCATAATTTACTCACGTGAATGGTTACTTTGCTTTTTGGCGTCTCTCCTTGGTTAGCAAATTTCGGTACCATAAAAACAATGAACAATGCTGCATGAAATTTTCGTGCGTCATATAGGAGAGAGTTGGCTTTATTCGTTTGAGGCAGGAATTCATTTGCTCATTTATTTGGCTATTGATATGCCGTAGCGAGAGATATCTGTCCAGATTGTATCCTTCGGAGCATCCTGAAGGAAGAAGGTAGCGATTCATGGAGTAGTTGGGCTTGCTGGAAAAATTGGAATGTCATGTGCATACGTAGAACCCATTTCAGACAAATTGAATGATTAATATGATGACTGCTTACCTGTATGATTTTTCCAATGTAGTCGATCGATTAGAAATTTGGTGTCTTTGAAAAAACTTGGTTGTCTGTTCAAGCAGTACTCATGCAAACTACATGCATTATCATAGACAATGATTTCAGGGGCTGGAACGAAAAGACAATATCAGATTTGATCCAGGACCCCGCAGCCATTAGGTTAGAGGAGCTAAAGGACATTCATTTCTTCTCACTTTTTTCAAAAACGGGCTTAATCATTTTTTTAGATGTTGCATGTAAAGTTTTTAATTTCTCTTATTCAAATAGTCCAAAGGCATTAAAGAAACAATTCGCAAGCACAAGTGTCATACGTGGTAGCTAACTTTATCTTTACGTAAACATGGTCATTAACTTGGTGAACTTGCTTTTCACTAATATGTTTACATCACTGTATAACACCGCGACATAGTGGCCCAGTTTCTTTGATGGTTTCCTGTCTTGTTTCTGAACTCAACAGTACATGAATGTGCACGGAAAAGCCATAATCGAGCAAAAATGGCGTTTTCTGACGCTCTGAGGGCGTGGTTTTAGAAATTCCCCTTCCCTCGTTTATCTCCCCTCCCCTTCACTTTCAGGCAGGTGTGCTAATCCCTGGGTTTGATAATATTACGAAGAGTTTGAACCAATTAGAATAATTTTACACAAGTCAACCAATACTAACCTTTTTCAAATCGTGTGAAAATGACGCTGAAGGGAACATCTGGCGATTCTTCGGTCAACATGATTTCAAATCCATAGCAAATTTCTATAAAAAATTCAACTCATTGATGTTAAGAATAGTGCTTGTAGTGTTTTAAAGAGCCATAAAACATTTAAGTAAATGCTCACCGTGTTCACAAAACATTGTGAATATTCCTGGCAACAGCGTTGGGTGTCCGGTGCTTTTTTTATTGCAGCTATGAGAAGATCGCGAGGCACTTTTCACATCCATTTCGTACACACCACGCTCTCGAACTTGGGAGAGCTTTGGCCAGTGTGAGTATCGCGATTCTCTATCTTTAGTCAACAATAACCCTGAACCACTTGCTGAAAGTGTATTCTTGAAAGGGTTTTTTGACCTTTCGACCATGAGCTTCAGCACAGGAATCAGTGACTTTGGACATCGAAAATCGGCATGTGATACAATCACATCGTGGAGAATGGGCATTGAGTTCTTGAACGTCTTTAGTTGTGCACTTGTCACTGAATCGGAAACAATAAGCTCTTCTAAAGAATGCAAGAGATCTGCGTCTTGGTGTATCACTCCACATACAGGGGTTGAAGTGCCCAATGCTTCAATAAAAGGAACCCAAACTTGTGGGCAAGTAAAGGCTGCCGAGAGCGTCGGTGTTTTTTTGTTGGGTTTCGTGTATTGGTGGTCCTCCATTACAGAAGAATCGTTGATCTCTTTCACCAATGTAGCAATATCTACTGACTCCATCTGTAGTAAATCAAGCAGCTCATCGTATTCATCTCTGCTGAGCCTGTTCTTCTTGCGTCGAGAACTGTTACAGTAACGCAGAAGAAGAGTTCTGCAGGGCTTCGATTTTATCATAATTCTGTCCTTGAATTTGCTGAAATTTAATGTTTAACAATTTTAGTTCAATGTCAACGGTTTAACAGCTTAGCTAATTGACTAGCTCAGCCATTTGTGTATAGTTACCTATATCTTGGTATGTTTTCTGGAGAGTCCTTTTTAACTGTTTGCAGAAATGAGCGCCAATGGGTTAATTCTCTTCTAAACGACAAGGACGTCGCATCCATGAGCAAAATGGCCGGTGAATTCAAACATTTGCTACACTCGAAATTCTTATTTACGTCAATGTCGGTTAGTCTCAAATAAGAATACCACGAATCTTTAAACTTATTATACACGAAATTTCCAACCAATTCAGAAAGACCATCGTCACGCTTTTCTTGCACATAAATGGAATGGAAAATGTAAATAGGCATCCTGAAAAAGAATGATTTGGCATAATTTCTTACATCTTGATAATTTATCCTTGGGGCCGTTCCTAGAAAATTTTTATGGGGGTGTGTAGGACCGTGCTTACATTTATGGCGACAAAATGGGAGTGGTTCCCACAAATAATACCCATTTATAAGAGATGTTTTCATGAATTTTTAAAGTTTAGTTAACTATTTTGTGTTATATTTGTCGGCACATTTTGGAAAACATAAATTGACCAAAATGAGCTTCCGTTTATGCCACAGCACCTAATTTTCTTCGTGGATTCCCCAAATACAACCAACTTAAAATATTGCTGAGAGGCATAGAAACTTTCGTGATTTTCCGACAGAACTTTTGCTTGGGCGGGTGTAACACCTTACACCCTTTGTATAGGTACGGGCCTGTTTGTCCTATTTGCTATTGTTTTCCTAATTTATTTTGGTGCTTACCTTCCACGTAGAAAGCTGAGCATAAATCTTCTCAATAGCTTATGGCTAACGAGGTACTGTCCCATATTTAAGAGCCCGTCTTCCAAACCATCGTATTGGTACTTGTATTCGCATTCCTTGTTGCTACATTTGATATAATACACTGCAAAGAGGAACAATTATAAGATATATGTAATAAATAATAACGACACATAACGAATTAAAATGACTGAATACAAATGTCAACAATCGGATACAATGTTTTTACTGTACCTTGGGCGAAACAAATTCCAGCATCCATAAATACTTTTGCGTCTTTACAATATACCCAACCACGTTCCACGCTATTTTCTCGAGACCAAAGACTGCTGCACAAGCCACAATGCTGTTGATCACTAATAATCGTAGGGACTAAGTTTATGACCCTGCCAGAACGAGATAGGTTTATTATAGTCAACTCTTTCTCGGCCAAATGCGTGTTCTCAAATGGAATTGTCCTCCAAGATAAGCAGCCATTGATATCATCTAATGATGAATCGACATCAAATTCTTCATTTAATGCAGCGTCAGCTCCAGTTTCTTTTAACATTTTAACGGCAGTAGGAGGCAAACGCACAGATCCTTCAAAGGATCTCATGATAACTATATGGGCACAACACGTAGAATTTACACAGGATAGACAGGACAAACGATTCTTTACAACAGTTACTGCTCCATATTCATCTCTATCTTGGTCAAATACCGCAACTACATTATCTGACCCAAACAAACCGAAAATAGGACAGCAATCGGGAGATTCTCCCCCTGAAACCAGACAATATAGAAAATACTATTTTACGCTTGCGATAACAATCAATGGGAGCTTTGTTCATGCTTGATTGCGTCTTACAATGAACAAAATTATACGAAATTATCTTTGCAACACAATAAGCAAAGCAAGTACAATTGAACTGTCTTTTCAACTGAAAAGAACAATCGAAACAAACACACTACAGACAAGCAAGGGTTGCAGAACACATTCAGGAGGGCTTTGAAAGTGAAAAATGAAGAAAAATATATCGAGAATGGCAGCAAAACATACCTTTTTCTTTGAAGTGTGATTCGGGGTCAATATTATTCCGTGCATCGAATTTAAGCATTAATTGCAATGCCGATTTGATGTGAAAACAATCATTTCTGTATCCATTCCCAAAGTCTGCAAATATACACGGCATAAGGTCAGTCATCAACCAAGATAACACCAGATTAAATTATGCCAATGATCACTCTTCTATTATCTTGCTTGGATCGCGTTGCTAGCTTAATATAGTACCCACAGCTAAGCTAATATTGGTTTCACCAAATGCTTCAATGTTTCAATGTTTTATTATCTAACAGTAAACGAGAAAAGTTTCCTAAATTATTTTTTTTTTCATACCGAACCGTGACAATGGAATGCTTTGAGATAATGTTGCGAGATACTTTACATCCCCTCTTGTGCAAGTGCAAGCGTACAGCCAGTTCCATTGGTCCTCAAATTGTATTGACTTTCGCATAACAAATACGTAGGACCTTTCCTGTGCACAAATAAAAAATATCCAATGAAAATACATTATTCAGTGCATTGAGAAATTCAATTACTCAAATTTTTTCTTATTATTACAGTGTGCTATTATTCCAGGTACCAGGTGGTAAAAAGCATACATGCAACAAGTTTGACAGCACTGGAATGCTCTGACCATAATTCTGTGTGAACACAAGCATCTAACATTTTATTTTTGTAGAGGTTTTATTTTATTCTAAGAAAATAATTTCTTTTATGATAATATTTTCATACGATTTTCTATTCAAATTTTATATTCTAATGGAATAGTCTTATATAATAGTTCAGAATAGCAAAAAAATCAGAAACACTGCAAAACAAAGTACTTGTAGCAAGGTCACATTTTCAATGAAGAAAATGGCTACAGTAAAACCAATAAGATTTAATGACAGAACCACATACCTTCAAGCTTCCTTGTTTTTCATCAAAGTCCAGCAAGCAAAAACACGTATAATCTTGGTTCACTGGTGATATTCCACCTCTCTGTGCAAGTTCATAAACATAATTTATGACTGGATCTAGTTTGAAATATCCCTAAAATTAATAAATTGAGGTTGGGTCTAAATGGCCATTATGGCTTGACATGAATTTAGCAAACCACCAATACATGTTTGTTCTTTCAAACTCACAGAGGGAACAATTCAAGCATATTATCAAGATAATAATTTGTTCTTATTTTTAGAAATAAATTTAGCGAACATTTAGGCCAGTTGCACACAATTATATTGCACTCATATGATAAAGCAGACAAGACATAAAAAAAGAAAAATAATCTTATCTTATGTGAAATTTTCATTGTAAACCAAAAATATAGCAAATAACAATTTCACATTTCACAGTTGTTATACTGTAGAAGATTTGCATTAATTAATCAATGTTATGTACACATTATGGTATATGTTAATACCATTACCTAAACTAAGAAGCAAGCATTAGACGAATGAAGACAATGCTTCAAGAAATTTTTCCAGTTAAATATAATAAATATGAAATGAAGTGTGATAATAATAATAGTGATAATAAGTAATGACAAAGGACACTAAGAGATGATACACCCATTCTTTTATAAGCAATTTCAACTCGGGCTCAGTACTAAAAATTGCTTAGCTGGAAGGCAAATTTGAGCACTCAAAATTGCTTAGCAATTGCTTAACTTTTTGTTCGTGTTCTTTGAAAATAGATTAGAAAAAGGTAAATATAGGTATAAGTATTAAAAGTCAACAAGTATTGAGGGCAGATAACGCTTGCACAGGCTATTCCTGTTAATAAGATGGTGTCAGTTCACATTTCCTGCTAAGTACTGAAAATACAATTTTTCAAATTGCTTAGCAGTCTTCAATCCAGTACTGAAATTGCTTAACTTTTTGCCTTGCAGAGTGCTGCCTTGCTTATAAAGCAGTTTTGCTTATAAAACAAAATGCGTGTATCCTTATTCTATGCATCATTACGATTGTAAGACCAAGATTATCACATCTGTGACTAATAAATAACTTACTTTATCGGTGTTTTCCAAGTTCATCTTCACGTTATTGGAAATGGAGAGTGGAAAATTATTGTCATCATCGGCATCCATGTCAAAATCTTCTAGTAATGGGGATAGGGGAGAACTTTTATCAGGGCTACCATAACCAGAGGCTAGGTCCTCTTCCTCTACCATGCTAACATAAACGACATCAGCATGATCGAGTGGTTTGTATTTAAGACTTATGTTTTTGTTGGTTTTGGTTGCCGAAGAAGATGAAATTGAAGGCCTATTTTCTTGTCTACTTCGAGGCCTCAAATCGCTTACAAATTTAAGGGAAGTCTCGTTAAATTCTTCGGAGGAACTTGCCTCAGCAAGCTTGCCAGCCCATGCCTTTCGTTTCGCCCGATGTTCATTT
This sequence comes from Sanderia malayensis, assembly GCA_013076295.1. Classification (NCBI taxonomy): domain Eukaryota; kingdom Metazoa; phylum Cnidaria; class Scyphozoa; order Semaeostomeae; family Pelagiidae; genus Sanderia; species Sanderia malayensis. Next base: position 1,023,943 of record RQOL01000616.1, on the reverse strand, counting down.
TCAAGAAGTCTCCGCTTATCAATCTTCTTGCAAATATCTGAAAGCAGAGGATCACGCTTGTCCATGGTGAGGTTGAATCGAGAGCAACACACGCAAGAGAAAATAATGCAGCCATCAGCATTATTTAAAGAACTGTTGCTGTTGTTGTTCATTATAATACTTCTTCCACAGCTGTGGAGCTACCATATTTTGGCCAAAAAAATACCTCAATGTTGACCTGATGACAAAAGAAGTTGTAAAATATGGAAATTGTTCCCAGTGTTGCAAAAATTTTCAATAATTAACAACCGGGGGAGGTACGTTTATTTTGTACCCGTATTTCCGTATTTCCTTAAAAAGACACCCAGGGTGCTTTTTGGATTTTTATGGTTTGGGGGGAGAAAGGGGGGCGTTTCTTCGAGGGAGATCGTACGCAAACCGAGTCACGTGATATGGACTGAAACTATTCAACTCAATAACATGACATTTTTGGAAGAACCCAGTTGACGAAAAGGATTTTCTCACACGTGTTGCGACAAGACAACATCTTCATTAAAATTGCCTAAAGTTCCTTATCATCAAAGCCGACCCGACAATAATGGCTAAGAGCCTTCGATCGAAAAGAAAGAGGAAGTTTCGAGCAGCGAAAAGACTCAAGATGAAACCCAAGTTAGATAAGAAGCTCAAAGAAATTCTTTCAACAATGTCAAATCAAGACGTCCTCCCAAAACAAGACACGAATGACGAGCACGTGGTAAAATGCTTGCCTGATGATCCTAGTGCGACTGAAGAGAAAATGGACATTCAAGGAGAAGATATATCCGAGGTAAAGACATCGAAAAAGAATGCGAAAGTACCCCTTCATTTATTATCACAAAGGAAAGTAAGAAAAATTCAAAATAAACAGAAAAGTAAAAAGAAGAAGATATTCAAGTGGTAAACAAGCAACAGCTGAGATAGCTGGGATCCATCTTTGTCTGTTGCCATCTTCTTCTGACCTTGCCACTCAATGAAAATTATGGGAGCAGATTATAACATTTCAAATCAAATTTTCTCTGGACTACTGACATTTGTTCTCATTCCATCCTCTACATCTTATGCAATTTTTGTAAGGTGTAGCTACATTTGTTGCTTGTAATTAGACAAGTGTGGTATGGTTGGTAGGTAATATCATAGCACAGTACAGCTTGATTTCATAGCACAATTTTTGTCACAGATGTGACCATCTTCTTACTTATTAAATCATTTTTATAATTATACATAAATGAGACTTGTTGTTAGTTCATGAAAATAGTAATATTTACTCCAATTAATCAAAATTCCCTTTATTGTTTATGCTGACATTGAACAAAGAAACATGATATCAAACTCTTCAACTTATGGACAACTAATTGAAATTTTTAAAGGATAGATTGTATATTGATCTTAGCTTTGGAAAGTGTTTGATGGATGGATAGCAATTATTATGCTTATGTCAGTCTCACACACCTCTACATCTATATGAACATTTTACAAAGCCAATTTGCATTACTGTAAAGGAAATTTTTAAAGTTACAGCAAAATTAATGCAGTAGCATGATTATGCTATGGCACGAACAAGCCGGGCTAGGAGGGTGGTTAGTGGCCAATATCTGGAAATGGCAGAATGTGTGGGTTAATGCAAACTTGCACTTCCATTCTTGGATGAGTCTCAGGTCGTGACCAATCATTAGATGCCAAGCATCGTATCATATTCATCCTTTGAATCTGGTTCAATACATCCTTGGATACTAGCATGCATTCAGTATCAGATTCGACTCAGGAAATACACAGCTTCCAAAATATAAAGATATTCTAAAATTAATTCGAATACAGAAAATTGAAAGACTCTTTTTAATTGAACAAAAACTATTTTGTTCTTCTTTTGAAATTTTTTTAAAGCTTCCAGTAGTTTTATATGCTTATCATTGGCTTATTTGTTGTTCAGTAAAAGAAAACACACAATCATTGATTTGCTGAAAGTCCTCAATTACGCCCGCATCCTCGAATAAGCCCCCATAAGGAAGGGAAATTATTCGATTTTCGCACAAAATATTTGATAGCTGGATGAAATGTGATCATAGGTTTATAAAGGCGGGTTTACACAATCTTTTTTTTGTTAACATTTTTTTGATATTGGACTGCGAAGCTAAAAACGGCGTGTAAATGAATCGTAAATTGCCAAAAATTTACAACGATAGTACTTGAGTGTCATGTAATGTAATGTTATGACTCATAACATTACATTACATGACATAACTTATTGGCTCATAACTTATGAGCCAATATACTGGAAGTACTCAATGAACGCATCCATTGATTGGTTAATGCTGGGGGTGTATCATTCACGTGACAGAATATTTTTGCAATTGAATGAGATAATGAGACCACGGCACATTGTTGTCATGATTTGTCAGTGAAGTTTTGAAGCTGATTTTTGGCTAGGAACGAAACGTTTTCTTGTATCAATAACTTCTCTGTCATCTAGCTTTCCTGTTGCAAAATGAGCTGTCCATTTCGTGAAAGGTATGGCATTATTATTATCACTAAACACAGCCTAAACTAACTTATATGACGAAGCAAATAAGAATCGAGCTAAGTTATTAAACTGTGTGGCCTTCCTTCTTGATAAATACACGAATTGACTACCAAAGCTTAGGTAATTATTTCTTTGCAAGAAATGTACTTGTTGTTTTAACTTGTTTTTATTCACCTAGTTATTTTAATTTTAATTTTACTGCCACATCTCTGCAGTCTGTTTGTTGTGAAGTTTCACCGAGGTCTCAAGGCATCCACCTTCTCTCGTGAAGTGGGTCACGTTCACGTCACAGATATATTTCGGATTGGATCTGTACCTTAAATTTCAAGGGTCCCATCTTTTACTTTGAATTTAATATTTCGTGCATTCTATGATCTATGATTTAAGGCAAAATGGTGAAAGGCAAATTTTTACATCAAACACTATCAATATTTTGGGTTTGTTTTCAAAAATGAAAGTACTTGTGGTTTTGTTTTTGTGACAATTACTTTTAATCTTTTAAGACACTTGCAAACATTAATGTTAGCATATTAGACACAGGATCACCTGAAGGATTTGGGAATCAAATTCTCACACAGTGAAAGAATTATAGACTACAGAAAAGTGTGAAAGCATTTTGAAGTTTCAAAAAATAATTTTTATCCCTCTTATACTAAAAATTTAATTGACCTAGCTTCACAATTATTTCAGGTGGGCTAAAGCCTAAAAGCCCACCTGTCAGCCCCCCTGACTTTACTGTTGCTGGATGTCAAGGCAAGTGAGGCAATGCAATGCATATTTTATGCATGCCTACATAAGTCAAATTAATTATACCTCTCTACCATAGTAAATTATATTTTTACATACAAATTGTCCAGTGTAGTATTATTTAAGTTCTTTGTTTGGTATCATAAAAATATAGAATTGAGAAAAGAATTCCTCCATCCTATTTTCAACTCCACTTAAGGTTTTCAACTCTGTATCTGTGTGTCTTGAATTCAAGATAAACAATTTTTATGCTATTTGAAATGCTTATAACACTTTGCTAATTAATTTAAGCATTACTTTCTTTTGCTCTTTCAGAGGTTATAATATTTTCCAACTCCAATTTGCATTTTAGAAACCTGTAATGCAAATCTAGATACAGTAAATGACTTATTACATGCCCACACTTAGTAAAAGCCTAGAGTATGTTTGAAAAATGATGGTAACGCAAAGAATGAATAACTGAATAATGGTATTGTTATGCCCTGTAGCTATGCCATTCATCATTTTGTGTACTTTCTCAGACGTTCTTATTGTAAAGCACACTGGTGGTAAATCGTTTTTATTTTAATTACAATAAGGGGATAAAAGTTCTTAGGACACAAAAGTTCCTCGTTACTTCAGACAACATGGTTATGAAGCCGCAAATTTTCTGTGGGCTTTATTCAACCGGCACTTGCTCTAAAACAATGTTATTCTCTCGATCAGACTCCTCTGATCATCGTGCAAAAGGGATTTGTCGATGTTGTATGAAGCTCTCTTTCGAAACAACATTGCTTGGGAGAGGAGGGCGGTTAAGGGTACGTCTACTACACATCTTCCTCGTCATTGGCTGTTTGTAACATACGTCTCAATCCAGCCTGTTTGATATCTCAACACGGGTTGAAATGCCGGGCGCTATTTGCAAACGTATGCGCTTCAGTAAGAAAAGGAAATAGCAAGTAACGTGAGGAAAAAGTCACTTACATAGATGCTAAGATACCAATGTCATAATACATATTATATGTAAAAACGCAAGACTAAGGGCCCATATACACGAGCACCTTAAATCTGCCTAAAACAGGAGCAAAATTAATGTTTGAATTATTTTTTAGTGCTGATGGCGTTGCAGAAGAACGTTCCTCAGAGGGATTCTCCTATGGAAAATATTTGCAGGTATGTTACTTATGGCAATGTTAGCCGTTAAAATACCAATATGCCTCTCTATTATTGGCTAAAACTAGATTCGAATACACTGATTCCGAATTCGTTGTTATTTTTTACTGTCAGGAGTATTTTTGAAGTTAAGGAGCACTTTTCTTCATACTTTCGCGACAAGCTTTGAGGACTGGATCGAGCTTGCTATGGCATCTAGCCTGTTATGGATTGAGCCTACCAAGGATGTTGTTTTTCCCCAAATTGAAGCAATAAGTTTGACACTGATTTTCTACCATATAATGACCATTTTAATCCGTTGTTTTTACTCCAATGGCCAGAAACTGGGCATCTGTTGCCATCTATGCGACTTTTAAACGATTACATAAGCATTCACACGTCGCAATGGCACATAACGCCAAAGATCTGTACGTAGTACCTTTTTGTCAAAGTCAATGTACAGTAACTGTAGATAGAAGATGGGCTCAGGCAAAGATGGAAAACTTGTGTTGACAAGAAATGTGCGAAACTCCTTCTAGGATTGCGCAATTAATGGTTGAATAAATGATGGGAAAAATACTATTTATTTCTGGGTTGTGAACGAAATTTTAACGACATCCTTGGATCACTGATGGAAATTTGTGAATGGCACTTTTGGTTCACTTAAAATTTGTCTGAAACGTTTTAAGGCTTTGTAATCTCGAACGTGCATCTAAAACTCACTGTAACCAACGCCCAGTTTGAGATTTTCATTTTGCAATAAACGCCCAGGACATTTAATTGGTCATTTACAGCACTTTTTTAGAGAACAGATAAATAAGTACAGAACTGATCACTTGTATACCAGACATTGTAAAACGTAAATGCGAAAACATTAGTAGTTAAACATGAACCAAACAGAACGAACATGAGAAAACAAATCAAAAGCATGAGTAAGGGAAGAAAGACAAAATATACTGGGGGTCTGGTAACTACTAATGTCAATCATTACGTAGGTTCTATTTGACATGCAAGTGAGGTTGTTGCTGATAGTCTATCATTGTATGACAAGGTGCAGCAAGTATTTTTGTCAAGAGTTAGTATGGCATATGAAGTTTGCTACCGATGATTCTTCTACTTGACAACTTGATTTTTTAATTTGATTGGTTTGTGATTGCAGATTGATTCATTGTTGAAATGCTGTCAACCAGTAACGGAACAACACGACGAACATCTCTTTGTTATTGCTCATCAAGGTATACCATATTCTATTAAGTGTTTTGCTCTTCATTTTTCATAAACTAATCTAAAATAAGCGTTTCAACAAGTCTTCATATTCATATTGTCGGTAAGTTAATTTGCTGGCAGTGAATTTGCTTATGTTTTCCAATTTTGTTTTCTAGTGTATGAACTTTGGTTTAAACAAATAATTCACGAATTCGATTTTGTAAGAAATTTATTCGGTGATGTGGTAAGATGGTTGATTAAGCATCCTCCTGCATTTACTTAGTTTGTTGAACCATTTGAAACAGTATTAATCAGGTTTTATTCTCAACTTATTTGCTACCCTAATAATTTTTAATGTTCCAGAACCCAACTGGTTGAACATTGAAACTGCTCTAACTTAGCCAGATAGTGCGTTACTTTAGCTATCAGAGATGGAACTATTCCATTATCTTTGCTGATAGCTGAACCCTGGTTGAAATGGCTTCTATTAGTTATATATATTATTTGCAAACTTTGCTTAGTCATAGGTTGTTCACTTTAAAAAAGGCTTGGTTAAATTCAAAGATTTGACTGTTTTTTAAATTTTCCAGAAAGTCAAAGAACGTGAAATGTTGGTTGTCGTTTCCAAGCTTGAGAGAGTTGTAAAGATTCTTCAGGTAGGCTTAATGTAACCAATAAGGATTTGATCTAAAGCTAAAAGCAAATGCGCCTTGTAAATTTGGTTTAATATTTGGATGTGCATTCTTACAGATTATGGTTGATCAAATGCAGATTCTTGAGACAATTAAGCCTCTTGATTTCATGGAATTCCGGTTAGTTTACGTTTTTAGTTATCAAATTGATTTACTATACTTTCATGTGTTCCATGCATTCCAACAATCCCAATTGTTTGCTTACTCGTATCGAGATTTATCTTGTTTTTAACTAAAGTTTTTTGTCTCGTTACTTTTAGAGAAGAGCTGGCCCCAGCCTCCGGGTTTCAAAGTGTTCAATTTCGATTGTTCGAGAACAAACTTGGTGTTAAAAAGGTTAATTTACTGATTGAATTCTCCAGTATTCTTTTGCGACTTAAACTCGGAAATTAAAAATTTTCCATGCCATATATTTCAATATTAAGCATTCACTCTTTTTTAATGCTTTTAATTTCCGTTTGGGGCTATATTTTCCAGGAAAACCGTATTAGGTACAACGGACAAGACTACAAGTAATATTTTTATTTGTATTTTGTAACTTTTTTCGATATAATCGATTATGTTTGTGAACATTTTCTAATTTAAGTCATTTATATTTCCAGAGAGACTTTCAAGACGTTTGAGAGAAGAAAGGAAGTGGAGAAATTAATTCTTGAATCCGAGGAACAGCTTTCATTATTTGATGTTGTTGAGGTGGGTTATATACACGACGTCGAACCTAATCCAACCGTGGTATACCATTTATACCTTTATTAATCAAGGTAGAAATGGTATATGAAAGCGTCGATTATGAGGGTTTTGTTTGATCGAACGTGACGAACTAACAAATTGGTTCACGACGTGACGAAGGGGACACAGCGATACGAAGGTCAAAAAAGGAGCACAAGGCCACTCAACCACTCACTTTGGGTCTGGAAGGGGCACCTTTGCATAATTTGCCAAGTAATGCGGCGGGGTCACTGCCCCCTTGTTCTTTCTGCTCATACCTGATTGTTTGAGTTATAAAACAATTAGGGTTGGTGGGTATTTTCAGTTAATGTGTCGGAGAAGCTCGCATTTTTTGCATTTCAATCAAAGCTCACGCATTTCTTAAGATCTATCTCTATTTCTGGCATATTTTTAGAAGTGGCTGGAACGAACACCTGGTTTAGAAGAAGACGGTTTTAATTTTTGGGAAAAGTTTGGAGAAGCTTTCTATCGCTGGATATCAGACAGAAAAGCGGCTGCAGAGGTAAAATAAAAAGAAGCGATGTTAATGAGTGAATTTTAAAATCTCAAAGTTACAGTGCGTGTTTTACATCATAGACTGCCCAGAAGTGAACAAATGATAGCGTGAGGGTAGCACTTTAACGACTTTGACGCTGTTGAACTTTTCCTGTGAGCTCTATTTGTTACCCTCACTCCCCTAAAACGTTGGTTACCCCATTCCTTCAGGACGTTCGTTACCCCCATTGCCCTAAAACAACATTGCTTGGAAGAGGAGAGGATGGATACGTGCAGAATTTGAAAATCGAAAGTTACCAAGAACTTTTGGCCACTATTGTGGCTTGTTCGTAAATGAATTATTTTGGTTCTGACGATGAAAGAACTGTCTTTACTTTTTCAAAAATATCGTTGTAAGGAAAATATTCCATTTAAGGCGCACGAAGACCCAAAGACTCGTGAAGTACTTCTTCTTGGCATTGAGAAGTTGCAGGTAAGCTCTTCACGGTGTTTGGTTGCATATTAATAATATCCTTATTGAAAATGAATGCAAGTGACATCGAATGGGGACCAGGAATGCTATTTTCTATGGCGAAATATAAATGGTTTTTCAGGGTATATGTTTCTTGCTTGAAGTCACCATTATGAGGATGCACTTTTGAAGAACATAGTTTATAAGAACACAGAGACACGATTTGCCTAAAAGATAAGAGCAAGGGAGAACATTTAACCAACAATGCGGTTTTTGAGGAGAAAATAAATTTTAACCCACAATTTCAATTCAATAATACAAAACTGTGCTTTATTTTCAAAAGTGACCCGGCCAAACGTCTCAGAAACTATATGCTGAAAAATGTAGCTATCTTTGCAGATGATTGCAATATTTTGCTCAAAGGGAGAACAATTTTAAGAACATTTCAGCCTAAAATTATCGGCTAAAAGTTTGCTTAAAATACATGCTGTGGGATACGTTTTTATAATTTTCAATCAAATTTTCCAAACTCTATTTCGTTCTTCAATTAATTGTCTCTGTCTCTTGTTTGTGTTGATAAAATACCATAGCTTTCATTTTCAATTACCAGGAATCATTCAAATCCGCTCTAAACGAAGATTCTTACAAATTACTTCATGCCAGAGGTATTTTCTAAATTGAATTTTCTATTGATTGTCCGATATTAGCTAATCTTTACATCTCTTAGTTATTGGATTTCGCGTGCTGTTATTTCGAATTGGTTTCATTTCATTTCTTGCATATTTTTAAATTGTTAAGGTGACAGGAGATTTACGTGGAAAGCTTTCCAAGGTGCCATGATGATATCTTTGTACAGAAAAGAAGTTCTTTTTCATCAACCATTTCAATTGCTTAATGCCTTGATGGATATTGACTCATTAATTACAAAGTGGAGATGTGAGTCATGAGTTGCAACTCTTATTGTCGATATAACTTTTTCTTGCCTTGGCTCTAAATGGGCGATCTTTATTGGTTCCATGTTATAGCATGTTATCATGGTCACTTATGACAATACTGATTTCAGTGAATATGCGATATTGGTGATAGTTAATAGACATTAAAGCATGCATGATTAGCAGTAGAGTAGTGTGATTAGCAAAGTAGCAGTGATATATAAACCACTTTGAGCTCTCATTGTGTGAACCTTGGAAGGAAGTTCATCACAGCGACTAGCATGTAGTGCATGGCTCTCTAGTACTTGAACACAGGCAGGAAATGTCTCCATTTCCATTCCACTTGAGTACTTCATGCCATTTTGCAACTTACGAATATCTTCCTAGAATACTTGACGGTTAAAGATGGAAGATAAAACAAAATATAAAACTATTTAGCTTCGTTTCTTTGAATTTGTTTAACTATTTGGTGCAACCTTTAGGTGCCATTTATTATCGATGCATTGTAATTCTTTCATTGATCTTTTTGTCTGTAGATAATCATGTTATGCTTGTCCAGCGTCAGTTAGGAAGTAAGATTGGCACTGGAGGGACATCTGGCTACCAATATCTCCGTTCAACCATAAGGTATTTGCTACTAATTATTTCTCCTTTTATCGATTGCATCTCGAATTTTTATGCTGGTTTGATTTGAAAACTTGAAGCGGTGCTGCGTCAATACTTTATAATAACAGTTTAAGCAGTTTTCATAAAATTTTAGCCATTGTTTTGCCTTCTGGTATCCTGGGTACCAGAGCCTAAAAAATAAGAAAAAATAAAAAAACGCTCAAAGGTAAATAAAGAAAAAAATAAGTAGCTTCTTCCCTTCTTTTTCTCCCCCGCCTTACTTATATATATATATTTTTTATTTTGGGCTCTGGCACCCAGGGTATGCCAATGGACGCTAGTTAAGGTTTTGCTGCTAAGATATTTTTAACTGCTTTGAATCTGCAACATGGCGAATAGGCAATTTGTTTTCTCTTTTCTTTAGTATTATATACTGGCATTGCTGTCTTAGTTTTGTAATCAATCTCACTTTAGAATGTGAAAAGGCAACACAATAGATTAGATAGTTATTAAAAATGAGCCAGATTGAATAGTTTTCTGTTATGCTTTAGTAGGGATAATTTAGGGATAATTTAATGTCGGACCATTCACCACTATTTAGTGATAAAAACACATTTACCCCGAAAGTTTAGCGATAATATTTTTTGCTGAACCAACACGTGTAATTAAACTAAGCTCTTCTCTTACAGTGACAGGTACAAAGTCTTCCTCGATCTGTTCAATCTATCCAATTACTTGATACCTGAAAATTACGTTCCTGAACTTGATATGCAAGTCCTTCAACAATTGGCATCAATGACATCTGGCCATTTTTAGCTTAATTTAATCGTGGTCAGCATTCATGGTTATTTAGATAAATTTCGATTTAGATTTAAATTTAGATTTGGATTCAGATGTGCCTCGGATTTGCCGATTTGATAACTGACATCTGGTACACTTATTTTTTTTAATAAGCATCTAGACTTTGGTCCAGCCCTGAAAGTTGCTTAAAATTTTGGATATTTTAGCCCTCAAAGTTGCTTAAAAGTTGCTTAAAACTGTAACGCCTACAGCACAAGACTTAAGAGACAATAAGTGTAAACATGCTAGTCAAGAACTTCAACAGCGCAGTGAACATTCCTACCCAGTTTTGGCATGTTAAAATAAATGATGTTTGAATTCTTAGTTGCTAACAGTAATTCAATTAAGACCTCGAGCTGCTTTATGTTAGGGTTAATCCAGCCCTAGTTGCTTATTGAGCGGTTGCTTATTAAAAAGAATAAGTGTATCGGCATGTGTGATAATATTAGCTTTTTTACTTTTATAATATTGTTGTTCTAATTTTCGAAAGTTCTTAATCAGATTTAGTCACGAAAGGTGAATTCATTTTCGAGTAGTGCTTTTGTGGTGGTGCGGCTGGCCCAAGGCCCCCATTGTCACCCCTTCTTGCTCCCAACCCCCTTTTTGGTACAAGAACAACCGTGCAATACTTGACGTGACTTGAAGAGTTTAACATTCTATCTTTTATATAAATATGCGAAGGTTGCTTTTCCACACGGGTTGTATTTTTAGTGTAATAAAACCGCTTCTCTTTTTATTGTCGCACACATTTGTCGCATACATTTTATTGTCCTCTCTAATATGTTTGTTCCTCGCATTATTTATTTTATCATCAACAGAATAATGCCTGATGAAGCATCGTTTACCCCTTATAGATTATGATTTGATTTCTAAACCATTTGTTAACTGAAAAGCAATTTTTTAAATCCTCTTTTAAGAAAGTAAAGTTAACTAGATCTTAGTGTAAGCTTGTGGTAATATGTTGTCCACGTTATTTTGGTGAGTGTTACTGATTGATGCAACTGGTGCGATTTGTTAACCGAACGAGGCGGTTGGAAGCACGGTATTGTAAAATGGAACAGGATTGGTCTTATAAGACAGAAATGCAGATATAGACAATGGTGTTCCCAACATTATTTTCTGTGTTGGAATCAATGCTACATTCTTTGGATTTTATAGATGTGTGTAAAAGAGACGTCTTAGGGACACTTGTAAAATCACAAAAAAGCTACGAACCCGGACATTTTTTTGAAGGGGGCTTTATTAAACCCCAACTCCCCCTAAAAGACCATCCGAAAGGAGTTACAGGGACGCAAGGTAGTGAGTCCAGTCCAGCCGACACCCGTTGTTGTTGTTGTTGCTGGAAATGTTGAACAAAATGGCGGTAAAATTATCTCGTGGTCATCGTGAGTTACATTGCATCTGATTGAATGTAATCGTGAGAGTCTGATAATGGAGGTAGATGCTACACAACAAATCGAAAATACCTTTGACGAAGACAGTTTTGGGCTAGATCAAACTGGAAATCAAAAGGTAAACTTTTTAGAAGGTTCTCTCTCCATTCAAAAAGTTTTTATTTCATTTTCAAAACAAATACACTGGGCTTCCAAAAGTATTGCAACGCCTGATAAAAAATGGCGTCTAGAAGTGGCCCTAGGCCTGAGCAAGGAAATTTACATAAAAATATATAAATACCAAACGGGTTTCAATAGCGAATTTCTTTAGCAGAAATATACTCAGAATTTCATAAATTTTCAAATAAAAACATAATTTAAATTATATCTTATTGTTTTGCAATAATATTAAAAGAAAACTGCGAAGAGGTCCCTTAAAAAATGTTTGCGAAAATTTATCGAAGTAGAATAATTAAAACGTCAATAATTATAATTTCTTTCACTTAAAGCCACGCAAATTCTCTCTCATTTAAAAGAGAATGCTTTAAAACTTTGAAAAATGTAAAGATTTGTCATGTAACTGTCTTGACCTTTATAATTTTCAGTTTCAGTCTTTGTTTACCACTTGGAAAGCGCATGTTTTGTTTTTCAAATTTCAGAGTGGGTTTTAAAAAATAAAATTTTTGTTAACTTCAGAAAGTATGAAGCCCTTGAAAATTACATCAAATTATAGTATTTGAAACAAATTATAGGAATATCCATGTCGGATTTTTTGTTATTGCGCTTAACCTTCCTTTTTTTATTCTGGAAAAAAATTACGGAAAAATAGGTTTTGTCAAATCAAATTCCTAAAATGATAAACAAAGACTGAAACTGAAAATTACAAAGGTCAAGACAGTTACATGACAAATCTTTACATTTTTCAAAATTTTAAAACATTCTCTTTTAAATGAGAGAGAATTTGCGTGGCTTTGAGTGAAAGAAATTATAATTATTGGCGTTTTAATTTCTCCACTTCGATAAATTTTCGTGAACATTTTTTAAGGGACCTCTTTGCAGTTTTCTTTAAATATTATTATAAAACAATATGACATAGCTTAAATTATGTTGTCACTTTAAAATTTATGAAATTCTGAGTATATTTCTGCTAAAGAAATTCGCTATTGAAACCCGTTTTGTAGTTTTATATTGTTATGTAAATTTTCTTGTTTAGGCCTCGGGCCACTTTTAGACGCCATTTTTTATCAGGCGTTGCAATACTTTTGGAACCCCAGTGTATTTACAATTAAATCAGAATTTGGAAAACAAGTAACATTTAAATATCACTAAAAATAAATTGGAATTTTTAAGAATTTACAAAAAACTGAAGATAAACTAATTATAAAAAACTTGATTAAAAAATTAGAATTTTTTTCTAGAATCCCTTCCCTACTAACAAACACATAATAGCATTGAACGTAAAAGGTTACCTAGAGATTGACACTCAAACAAGGGCGATTGTGGATGTGGAAAGATCTTTACCAAAAGTTGGTTGGTGTTGTAAAACAAGAATAATCATTTAATTTTATAGGTTGCTGATTTGATAATCAGAAAACTTGATTTACCCTGTCAACACTCCTTTCCAATATTTGAAGGTAAGACTTTTTTCAATTAGAAGATAAGGCTAATTTTAGAAAGAAGTTTCAAAATCCCCAGTAATGACTAATGAGTTTCTCAATGCCAGACCTGCCAACCTGGGTAAAGATGGGGTAAAGATCAAAACCTGGAGATTCTGGCTGAAAAATGTTTGGGCTGCTTCTAGGGGGGAAGGGGCATGCTCGTGTGTCATCAGATTTACTTCGCCACATAGTCGTGGAATCGTTCCCTCTTTTTAAGGCATGCAGGATCTGGTAAACAATATTTTATCTCATGTGCCAGTAATTCCACTTCAGAATTAACCCTTATTTTTCATGTTCATGGTTTCATTTTACCAAGGTAAAAATATAATTGGGAGGCATGAAAATGCAGACATACATGTTGCACACAAGGTTTGTGTATTTACCATTTTATCCCCAGTGTGAAGAGTTTTGTACATGTATTGTGATGCTTTGAACAATCTCCCCCTTGATTAAACTCCCCCTTAATTAAGCTCCCCTCTTGATTAAGCTCCTTCTTGATTAAGCCCCTCCGCACCCTCGGGAGAAGAAATTTCAATAGAGGGCTTCCTTTAATGATCAATATCATAACTTTATATTTATTTCTTGTTAGTTCCCAAATGCCTTGTTTTTAAAATAAAAAAAAATTGAATTTGTAACCCCTATTGCCAATAATTTGTCTTTAAATTTCAGCCCATATCAAAAAAGCATGCCTGCATTGAAGTGTTAGCTGGACAACATTTCATAATGGATTATGGGTCTAAAAATAAGACAAGAAGAGGAAAGGTTAGTGATAATATTTTTACACTGTATTGTTATATTTTTGTTGATGTAATATGTTAGTATTGAACCAATAGTTTCAAGATTATTCATTTTACTTTGTCTATATTAGTTGATACTTCGACCAAATGTGATGTACGAGTTAACAGATCAATGCTTCTTGACGTTTGCAGATGTTGAGTGTGAATATATTTTCGATACAGATTCAAAGGTATTGTTTTTTATAATGCATTCTGTGTTATGAATTGAATTGATTTTTATTATTATTGTTATTAGCATCAACTCTTCATAGTAGATCATGGTAGATTATAGTATAGTGTAGTATAGTGCTGCAGGAAAAAGATTTGTGCTTGGAATGAGAGACTTTAGAGGAAAAGTTCTTGCTGAATATTTTATGTTTCATTCTTTTCAGGTGAATGAGACTGCATATGGGCTTGAAGCGTCTCAATCTTTATTCGCTGATAATGTGGATTCAGATGATGAAGAGACAAATCTGGTGCCCAGTTCTCCATCTATTGTGTACCAAACACCACAGGGTATTTTTCTGCATTCATTGTATTTGTTATAAAATATGCTGGGTAAACACAGAAATAGGCTGTTGCGATGCTACCCAAGGTGCCATTTTTGCTGAAAGCTCTAAAGTCTACAATTTAAGTACGCTGGAATTTCAAGAGAATGTTTGAAATACATTCATAGCACTTATTCAGAAACGATGTCATTCTCTGTAGAGTTTGTAAAAGGCTTGCCATCTTCAGTCATATATCTTTTGCAGATTAACCCATGAAAATATTCCTTATAATCAACAAACTCTCAAATGACGAGTTGATTATTGCAAAGATTTCCTTTCCAGTTAAAAAGAAACAAGTGCATCATCCTCTTAAAATCAAGAACGAAATGGATATGAAGCAAGCAAGTGAAATAGACAGCAACAACGAACTCTTATTAATACAAGAATCCGAAAGCGAAGATTCTATTGACATGGTGCACGAAACGCCAGAATCACAAGATTATATGATTTTTCCAACGCAAGCATATGGAGTCACAGAAGGTGCGTCTGCTGATGAGGAGGAGACAGACATTGAAGATATCAGCACATCTGGTAAAATCAATAATAAGGTACTATCCGAAGATGAAATATTCAGGGAAGGCATGTCAACTTCTGCAACAGTTCTTAATGAAGTAGGAATACCTGCAAAAGAAGTAGAAAAATTACCAGATATACAGCACTCTATCATTGCTACCCAGGATTATCAAGATTTGGGATCGCCTCAAGATGCCACAGTGCGATTTGTAGAGCCTGTGGATTATCAAGCAATGAGAAATGCTAACATATCTGATGAAGTAGGAATACCTGCAAAAGAAGTAGGCGAACTACCAGAAGTACAGCACTCTATGATCGCTAAACTACCAGAAATACAGCACTCTGTGATCGCTAAACTACCAGATATACAGCACTCTGTGATTGCTACCCAGAATTATCAGGATTTGGGATCGTCTCAAGATGCTACAGTGCGATTTGTAGAGCCTGTGGATTATCAAGCAATGAGAAATGCTAACATATCTGATGAAGTAGGAATACCTGCAAAAGAAGTAGGCGAACTACCAGAAGTACAGCACTCTATGATCGCTAAACTACCAGAAATACAGCACTCTGTGATCGCTAAACTACCAGATATACAGCACTCTGTGATTGCTACCCAGAATTATCAGGATTTGGGATCGTCTCAAGATGCTACAGTGCGATTTGTAGAGCCTGTGGATTATCAAGCAATGAGAAATGCTAACACTAACACTTTTTCAGGAGATGAACAATTCATGGAAGGCATGTCACCTTCTGCAACAGCTCTTAATGAAGTAGGAATACCTGCAAAAGAAGTAGACAAACTACCAGAAGTACAGCACTCTGTGATCGCTAAACTACCAGATATACAGCACTCTGTGATTGCTACGCAGAATTATCAGGATTTGGGATCGTCTCAAGATGCTACAGTGCGATTTGTAGAGCCTGTGGATTATCAAGCAATGAAAAATGCTAACATATCTGATGAAGTAGGAATACCTGCAAAAGAAGTAGAAAAACTACCAGAAATACAGCACTCTGTAATTGCTACCGAGGACTATCAGGATTTGAGATCGTCTCAAGATGCTACAGTGCGATTTGTAGAGTCTACAGATCATCAAGCAATGAAAAATTCCAAGATATCTGATGATGTTAATACTAACTCGTTTTCAGTAGTTGATCAATGCACGGAAGGCAAGTTTGCAATTTAAGTACGATGGAATTTCAGGAAAATGTTTCACATACTTTCAAAGCAATAATGAAATGTTATTTATACAAGATTCTCAATCTTTTAGCGACACAAGCATATGGAATCATAGAGGGTGAGTCTGCTGAAGGTGAGGGGGCAGACGGAGAAGATTTAACAGAAGTAAAGCACTTTGTGATTGCTACCGAGGATTATCAAGATTTGTCACCGTCTAATGCTGCTACGGTGCACGAAGTTACGACACTGGGTAACGAAGCAATGCGGCTATCTAATGCGGCTGATTTTGACATTACTACTCAAGCATACACAGGTTCGTTACCTGCAAAATGTTTTGTTCATGAGAGATATTTGAGCATAAGCATTTTCTCAGGAGCATGTACTGGGATAAATAAAAGTATTGGTTTCGCTGTGTCGTTTTTTTTGCGATTAAATCAAACTTTATTTGATTAATACTTACATTCTCTTCCCCAGAAACACACGAATCTACATTGGAAAGTGTTGGAGTTGTTGAAGCTGTTGAAGCTGTTGAAGCTGTTGAAGCTGTTGAAGTTGTTGAAGCTGTTGAGGTTGCTGAAGCTGTTGAAGTTGTTGAAGCTGGTTCAAGCAGAAGAAGGGAAAGCAGGAGACGGCAGCAAAGACGGAAAAGTAGTTTGAAAAGCATAGAAACAGACGATTCACATCACGAAGAGGATGTTACCTCAGTCAACAGTGAAGCAATCGGAGACGAAGTTAATCAAATATCGAAAAGGAGAAGGAAAAGAAATATTAAATTGTCAAGTAACTCAGAATCGAAGCGACCAAGGTTGTCGAGAGGCTCCATTGAGAATGTAGAAAACACAAACGTTGTACCAAAAATCATGTTCACTGGTTTAAATAACAAAAAGCTGGAGCAGGTTTTTTAACAAATTGTTTATATATTCATTAGGTACTTTTTTATATACGACGGAACAGCGATGACGTGGCACTCTGTTTTGGTAGGCCTTCTAAGCATCAGTTATTTTGAAAGGTTTCGCAAGACAATGTGCCCTTGTTTATTGGTTCCCTTCAGAGGCATTACACCCAGCCTGAAAAATGTCTATATTTCTGAAGGGATCTCTTCTGAAAACAGTGCAGCTTCGAATAAAGTTTTAATCAGATTTAAGCTTGAATCTAATTTTTGTTATTTTATTTTAGTGCGCTAAAAAACTTGGCATGCAGCTCACAGAGTCGGTTACCGAAGCAACGCATTTGGTAACCGATAAAGTAAGAGTTTCATTTTGTTTAGATAAAATTTCGACTATTGTTTGTAGCATAGCTGTTTAACATTGTCATGCTTTTTTTTCGTTACAGGTGAGGAGAACCGTGAAGTTTCTTTGCTGCTTATCGCGTGGAATACACATTGTTTATCCCAAATGGTTGGAAGAATGTCGACGAATGAAAAAAGTTGTCTGTAAGCTTATTTTATCTATTTATGCACACCATATTTTAAACAACTTAGAGTTCGGTATCAAAAATCTCTGCGAAATCTATTGGGAATTGAAGTGGCTATTCAACAACCCCTTATATGCATTAAAATGTCTGCTACAGTAAACACCCGCATATAAGAACCAGTGAATTAAGAACCTTCCAGGCTGATATTTCTACTCAAAACAATAGAAAGGACAATAGGCTATTGTATTTGAACAATATGCTGGATGCAAAATTCGTAGGTTCTTATACGCGGGTGTTTACTGTATCGCATTTTTTCCTTCAATGAAGCAGGGTTGTCACTTCCAGTTACCCATTACGTGGAATTAGTCAGTGTTAAGGATATGGTATTTCATATATGGTATGGGATATGATATTTTGTTTATTTCATTAGGTTGTTTGGATTTTGTTGTCAAAGATGAAGAATCCGAAAACCAATTTCAATTTGACCTGCAAAGGTGATAATTTTTGTTAGTATCCCATTCCATTTTTATCATATTTTTTGATGATTTATTCCACAACTGTTTTCATTGTACTTTATTTTCCATTACCAGGTCTTTGGAAACAGCTCGAACGAGTCAACTTCTCAAAGGATGGAATATCTTTGTTTCCAAGAACGTCAAACCAAGTCCACAGCAAATGAAAGGTAGTACCAAATTATCAGGAGACAAATAGTGACCTCGCAAATATAGTGTCGTAGCATTTGTGTTTAATAAAAGATTGTTATCGCAATCGAGGCGTTGTGAATTATTTTATTTCCAGTTGATAATTATTCGTTTTTAATTTGTGGGTGCAGTTAGTGGAAGCTTCAATGGCTTTTGCCAGAATTTTTCTCAACTTGGCGTGCGAATGAACCGTCACCGCCCAGCTGTTTACTGTTGCCATGCTACTAGCTACTGTAGCACGAGCCAGTTCCATGTGGACCAGCTTGAAGCTTGACCGTTAAAGGCTTCTGTAATCAAATCACTTCAAGTTTAAGAAAGCCCAATCCCTTCGGACGCCAGGTTACCCCCAACCCTCTGGACACCAGGTTACCCCGAATCCATCTGGACACCTGGTCACTCCCGATCCCTCTGAATACCAGGTTACCCCCAATCTCTTTTGACACCAGGTCGCTCCCAATCCCCCTGGACACCAGGTTACCCCCAATCCCTCTGGACACCAGGTCACTCCCAACCCTCTGAACACCAGGTTACCCCCAAATTCTCTATCATTTAAAGGATGTTTTAGCTGTTTAAAATCGAAGAAAATTTACTACAACTGGCTTGGTTCAAGTTTAGGAGAAGTTTTAGTCTTTGGATCTCTAAAACATTACAACAAATGATATGTAATTGCGATATTGCGAGTTTCTGAATTGATATCATTTATTCTATTCCAACAGATATTGTACAATGCGCTGGTGGAAAAGTAAGCTCATATTTGGTTTATAGTTTTGATACAGACTGGCAATTGATGCCAGGGCCTGTTTTATGGAAATTGGATAATCCTCAGAGAAATATTTAGTTTTGCAACAGGGATCTATATCGTCAGGGCCGGTTCCAGGAAATTTTCTTCGGGGGGTGTAAGCTCTTATGTACCGAGTAATTTAAAAAAAAAAATACTACCACAAAACCATATATGTAAACTTTCGTAACATAATTTTACCGACCAAAAGTCGAACTTTACCGAGTAAATCGCCAAACTCAATTCTTTGGGGGGGGGTCACACCCCCCTATGGAACCGGCCCTGGTTATCGTGTATTTTGATGTATGAACCGTTTATTTTTTATTTCCTAAGGTCCTCGTACAACTACCGAAACGTAAAAATAACAAAACTCTTGTGATATCTTGCGTTGATGACCAAGATGATACTGCAAAACTTTCTGCCGCTGGTCAGCGGATATATTCAGCCGAACTGATTCTTTCTGGTATTTTGAGACAAAATCTGAACCTCGATGAGTATCTTTTTCGCATTTTCATTCATATTCACCCCAGGTGTATATGAATTCGCGGGGTATTGTTTTTCGCGCACTTGTGACTGCGCGAAATCAAGCACTGTGCGCGAAAATAAGAATGGTGCGCGAATGTGAGATGCGCGAATTATAATGCACCAGGAAATCTAATACACCTGAGGTATTGTTTCCAAATTGGTCTTTTCTTTACGGACATGATGATTTTCTTTGACTCCAGATCAGATCTTCATTTTTGTTGAGTCACCAGTGAAACGCAACAAAACCACAAACAATTTTAGAAATTACTCTTCGATTTTTATGTAATTAGATTCTTTTGGTTCTATTATTTTATTTCGCTAATTTCTGCAAAGCAGCTATATAGCTGCGCAAATACGTTCTGGTAAAATCGAATTTTTGAGGACAAGTATTTTTAAATCCATATTTTATAAAATAGAAGATTAATCACGACTTGAGTATGCAGTTGACATCCGCTTACTCGAATACCCGCTAGCTCGAACATTCGCTTGCTCGAACAAATTTTCATTTCCCTTGGTTTTGCTATAGCGTTACGTATAGAACTCACTGTTCGCCAACTCGAACCCCTTACTCGAACATTTTTTCAGTTCATTCTTTACATTCTCATACATACATACAATAACTAAACAAAATTACACTAAACAGAACTGAATTTACTTTAATAACAATGAACAAAAACGAAAATACACAGAGATAAACAAATTTGTACGTATAAGAATGACTTAAAGGAGGAGCTCTCTAAGTAGGTGTACTAACGAGAAGGGAGCCCCCCCCCCTGTAATTAAAATCTCAATATATCGTGCATAGATTTCTTGTTAGGATTTACTTGGGAAAAAAGAGAAAAAGAAAGAAAAACGTTAACATTGATAATTTAGCAAGTGGTTCTTTAATTTGGGTTTGAAGGAAAATTTTGTAGGAGAATTTCTAATTACCAAGGTTGAGTCATTCCATGGTTTACAACCCAACAACCCAAGTATTTGTTGGATTTCAAGTCATATTGAATACTGTTCTTTTGAGGCAAATTTAAGTCACCACGGCCAGCCCGTCTAGTTTGGTGCTGGTGGACAGAAGCATTAAAAGTAAAAAAGCTGTGGAAGCAGAAACATTCGCTTGCTCGAACGAATTTTCGTTTCCCTTGGACCGAAAAGTGTCTGCTAACTCGAATTCTTTTTTCACAAAATAATTCACAAATTCTATTGACTTTTCATTAAAATAATATGTTATTAGTTGTTAGTAATTAATTGTTCCTGTAGAACATCTATAAACGCCTATAAACGTCCATCTGTCCTTTATACACACGAAAACCTTTCACGTATGAACCTTTCACGTATGAACCACGCACTGGACTCGTATTTTTTGCCCAATTAACGCGTTTTTATACGTAATTTGCTTAGAATGTAAATAGAGTTGCTATTTGTGGGTTTATTTTACTTTCCTGACTCGAATATAACTAATTTAGCTAAAAAATACGGCCATCCGCTAAGTCGAACATTCGCTTACTCGAACAAATTTCGATTTCCCTTCAGAGTTCGAGTAAGCGGATGTCAACTGTATCATGCAAACATACCCCCGGATAGACGTTTTGGTGATGATTCTGAAATCATTCAAATGATATTTCCCCATCAGCGCATGAAAATTGTCACAGGATTTTCCATCAGTGACGTCAAACTCATTGCGTGCGCACTTTGGCATGTGCTATCAGAATTGCGGTCTTGCCTTTGTTTGCGGTATTTTTGAAGAAATTGTTTAACAATCGCCAAAAAGTTGCGGGAAATTAGAGCATTGTTTTAAATCTAAAGTTTTGGTTACCACCAGACGAAAAACTTTGCCAGAATCGTCAAATTTCCCAATTAAATTGCCAATTTTCCAACCCTTTTGTTCGCTCCGTGACATAACTGAGATTATTTTGATTCTTTCAAACACTTGAGGATGAAGTGGTCGGCAGTGAATAGTGCGAAAAGTGTGTGAAAGTGAGTAATATCTCTGTGATGTCATATGGCACGCACCCAGATTCCAGCGGAAGCAAAACAAAAGTAACTATCGAATAATCAAAAAGAACCACGAAGTGAATAAATACGTTTGCTTGTTGGCGAAATTAGCACAAACTTGAATTCACGAGGAATACCGTGTGGATATTCGCCAGTAGCATGCTACCTTTAAAAGCTTTCTGTTTCGTGGTGTTCTGTTGGTCTGGAATTGTCCAAATCCAAGGTAACTTTAAAACTTATTTTTGCATTCGTATTACAACGTCCCCGGGACAAGATTCATATTCTCTAAAATTTTATGTTCAATCCAGGCAAAGGCATCTGACATTGAATAGTACAACTTGAATGTTGCATGTAATCTTCAGGAATTGTGAATTTATGTCGCCAGGGCAAGATTTATATTCGCCAAATTCTATTTTCAATAAATAATTAAAACATTTATTAGTGAATACAACTAAACCAAACACGAGATACAGATACCTGTTACATGTATTAATAAGCTACAATATACATAAATTAAAAACCAAAGTTATATTTCCAGTTAATCTTCAAGAAATTAGAGGCCGTTTGTTGTGGTGTCTACATACGCACGCACGCAACCAACCCGACATACCGTAAACGATGACCTCCTCCACCAGATCATATTATTCGACATTTTTTTAAACTGAACATAAAATACCTACTAGATATAGGAATAGGCTACAATTTGAGCCCAAAGCTGTAAAAGTATTCCATGTTATCGCTTCGGAATTATACAGCTCAAATTTCGTCAGGCGGCTTTACAAAACTTCACTTAGGCCATAAGTGACTTCCTGGACAAATATCTTAGAAACAATACCAAAAACACCCAGAACAGAAGACACATACAATTGTAGTTAAATTAATAACAGTTGGCTCAAGATTTCAAGATATTCTGGGCAGGGCAGGGACAATTTGGCAAATGATCTAAAAATTCAAGCCAAAACCCAAATGCCCGGAAGCCGTTTCAATAAACCACAATTTCAAAGAAAAATAAAATGATGTTACTGACTGAGTTTGTTGACTTTCGTCCATGTTTCAAAACGTAAGCTTCGCCAATAGTAAGAGAGCGTCCGCCTCGAACGTGGAAGGTGGTGGGTTCGAGTCCCGACCCAGTCACACCGAAGACTTTTTAGATTATCACACTACCCCTCTTCACAAAATCTCATACTGAAATCAGAAAATGCAACAATATTAAAATATTGCTGCAGTTCCTATTGCTCTATTGTACGATAATCGTCGAAATTTGAGTAGAAATTATGATGTATTTTATGTTTATTTTGTCTTATAGGCTCATCGGAACCAGTGCATTTCACAGAGTTAAAGTCCTCGTATAATGCCAAGCTGGCAATAATTGGCCGACCCATTACAATCGACTGCAGTGTAAACAACAACAATGTTAAAGTTGACTTGTTCAAGCAGACGCAAAGAAGTAAAGTAAAGGTTGCAGTAGACGGCAGGATAATCATCAGAAAAGGAAATGCGTTCACTTTGATGATTTCATCATATGCGAATTCGTCGAGGTATTTTTGTCATGGTAAACTATACGGGACAGTTTATGAAAAAGCAGTGGTCATTCATGTTATTGCGACTGGTAAATAACTTAATTGTCGTATTTTTTGTTACCTACCATCACAATTCCTGGATTCCTAAGTATAGCCGAGGAGGTCTCAATTATGTACACCCTCCATTTTTACAGCCGTTTTGCTAATCTCTAGCAATTTGCGTTGTATACAATGGGGGTGATCTAAAAAATTTAATTACACAGAGGAACCTCCATTGACCAGACTGCATTAGCAGATACCTTAAAACAATGGACGAAACAATGGACGAAGCAAACATTTTTGTCATTTTTTGCAAAACTTTCCCCCCAAAATTGTCACTTCCTGGCAAAGGCAACCTGTACATAATTCACACCTCCCTGCGTGGACTAAAACATCGGCACCTCGGTTGTCTGATAGAGAATGCGTTTATTTACATTTAATTCATTGTCGATTTTGTTTATTAATTTTTAAGATGCCCTCATATAAATGATTTATTAAAACTGACTTTTTCAGCAAAAGATCTAAGTCCACGTCCAGAGATATTCCCTGGTCTTTCAAAACCTCTAGTGGGCCAAGCATTCAGTTTGCGATGTACAGCGCCCGGTCACTTAACTGTGATTCGTTGGTACAAGAATGGAAAACAAATTCAAAATGGCCAAAATGGCTTTATGGTTAAGAGCATCTTCGATGATAAAGTGAATTCTGTCTCCAGCACCTTATCCAAGAAAAAGGCAACCATTTCCAATTCTGGAAAATATAGGTGTGCAGCAACAACAAGACTTGAGCAAAGTTTCATGGCGTATATCGAAGCAAAAGTTGCTGTTAAAGGTAAGTGTCAAATTCGAATTTTTTTAGCTTTCAACATCATATTTTCATACACAAGTTTTGATAACTGATGAATTGGTATCCCCAAGCAAACAACTGAAGTTCAAAGTGTTTTTTTTAAGGAAACATGCCATTAACATGGACAAGTAACGCAAATGTCAATCTCCTTGTGGCTGACAGTAAGACCGATGCTATTATTGACTGCAGCCTGTCAAGGCCAGATGATAGCGTAGACTTCTATGTTGAAGATAAAAGTGGGACGTTATTTAAAATACTCAAGGGAAGAGGAAGATATGGAAGTTTGGGTAAACAAAAAATTATCATCCATTCAGTTTCTACTGCTGATATGGGGGTTTATGTCTGCAAAGCAAGTGGAGTTAAGGACAAGAAAATTTTGTTCTTTGTCACACCCGGTAAGTCTAAATTGCGTACGATATTAACTTGTAGCTCTCGCACCTTTGATATTTGGATTACCAGGATATGATTTTCTGAATTTTTGACGTCATCTACATAATGACGTCATGTTTGAGTATTTTAGGAGCTCTCACAGTCAACAATTTTCAAGTTACCCCTATTTATACTCCATTTATGTCCACTTAGGAATTGCCAAGCTTCACCAATGAAAGTCGATATATTTAAGGACATATTTTAAAACAGAATGGGACGATGTTCCAACCGGTTACAGTGTCTAGTCTATATTTACAACTCAAAGAAACATGATCTTTTTACATAGGTAAACAGCATTGGCTGTTAAAAGTCAAATTTCTCTGCCATTTTTTATTGAGAAAAGTTTCTATTTTGCCAAAATGACTTTATTTTCGTGTACGAAATACAAGTACCTCATAAAAATGCTAGCAAAAATAAGCGTTAGAAAATTAACGCCGCTTTTCGAGAAAGTTTCGAGAAAATCTAACGCCTTAACGCTCAACTCCAAAATACAATGACTTTTTTGACGCAGTGCAACGGGAAGTTACGTCATTTACGGCCGGCGAAAAAATAGCCCATATCACATTATTTCAATGTAGCTATCGGTTAAAATGCAAACTTTAAACACTAAATCGTACTTGTTTGTGTTTCAGAACGTAGAGACCCCTGCTTGTTATTCAGACCAAGTGGCTTAAGAAGACTGTGTCGAGTTAATAAGAAGGTATTTCTTCAATACGCCAATGGATTGTTAAAGGGCGCGAACGACGAATAAAGCAATGGCAAAGAATGTTACCATCAACTTAACGAATTATGCTATTGAGCTATTGACTATTTTATTTTATGATTTGAGGCTTTTCCACTATCATTGATCGTAATCCACTGTACTCATAGGAACGTTCCTTGATTGGACAATGCAACGACAATGTATTATATCCAAGCCTTATACTTCATGTAATCTTTGGTTCTTTGTTTTATCTTGTGATTAACCGTTTGTTTACTTGTAACAGTTTAACCGGCCCATGACGACGTCACTTAAGCTTCACGAGAGTAAGTAAGCTATGAGTTATGCATTTGAGCTTATGACCCTTCAGCTGCTTTTTTTAACCCAGTTTTTTCCCCATAACAGTGTTAATATTATAAACCTACTTCTCTGTTTCATAAACTCAGAACTAAGCATTTAGATAAATTTTTGAAGTTGCAAGTTTTTGATTTACATGTCATATTTTCTGTGTACAGAAGTGCGAATAGCAGGCCGTTTTGCTCACAATTTAACTGGCCTTAATCAACTTCTATGCAGAAGCCCTGTGCTTGCATGCTGTCACAGGCAGTTCGTCTTACCGACCGATGCACCAGGTTTAGGCACTGGTGCCGAACTTACTCAATTAAATACTTTGCCCAGGATTTGTGCTCCACATGTACTTAGTCGCGCCAAAACTCTTCCTTGAGCCAATTCTCTCCAGCAGACTCCGTTAAATGAAGTGAAATAATGGAAATGAATTTGGCTAGTCGCAAAAAGGGCAGCACACAGATAGTACAAAGAACACTGTCCTTTAACCCCATTCTTTGAGCTGTCCTCTGACCCCATTCTTTGAGTTGACTCTGACCCCACTTTCGAGATTGGTATGCTTGATATTTTCTTGATGTCTATAACGGCTTAGTCGAATATTGCATCGTATCTGCCGTATTCCCGACTACACCTTCGTTATTTCATCGAGTTTCGTTGCAAGGTCACCGTAGTCAAAGCTCCGGCCACAGGGTGTAAAATGGACCATGGAACGTAGCCATGATCGGTTCTACTGGCCTAATATGAAGTGTTCACGTAACGGAATTTGTTGACATTGTCCGAATCGTGCTCAAGAAAAGGATACCCCGAACACCGCCCTGATTTTTCTGAGATCAATTGAAACCAATAAGCTTTTGCTATTATGATATAATTTATAACATGGTACCCCTACCAGGGCTGGCAGGGGATGAACATCTCTTGTGACGGAGTAGCAGAGCGCTAGAATCGCACCTTTGAAGATATACATGCTGCGCTTATATCTTCGAACAAGGATGATTGGATAAATGGGTGGATCTAGTAGTGTATGCCTATTGTGACAACAGAACAGTAGTCACCAAGAATTTACTGCTTGGCTCAGTCAATATGAACTGGCATTTGTCCGCAGTGTAAGGACACAGCTAGAACTCGACTTAGGCTTGCCGCAAAAAGTTCTAACAGATAGTTGCAATTTCTTCACTCTATCAGACAGAATCTTTGTAAATCCCTATCTAAGGGAATAATCTGTTTAGTTGCGTCGCCCTTACAAGGTTTGGAAATTTGGAGCTTTTTGGCACTTTTTTGCAACTTAATATTTGTGAAAATAGAAAGTACTTTTACCTGCACTGAACCTCTGCATGAGCATATTTGGAGCCTCGGCCCGATTAAGTATGTTAATTATGCAAGATGTTCATATTTACCCCCAGCGATGATTTATGTTTCGCTTGTTCAGAAATTCATGGGCCTTTCACGAATTGACGTCGAAAAAGAGTTTGTGAAAGAATGCAATTATTTTACACGAAATCTCGGATGTTTTGTAAGAGTGCATGAATGGAATCATATACATTTCGTGGATTTGAGAGCCTATTTTCAATGTTTGGTAGCGAATAAATCTGAACGGTAGTGTCAATATAAAGTGTTTGATGAATGTGTATTGGCAGCCATCTTCGTTCGACTATGTGTTTTTGCAACAAACTTATCAGGCGTTGTAGCGAAAGAATAGTTTATGGAAGTGGTGCATAATACCATTTTTCGCATTATTTTGCTTCCATCGGTAATATATCCTGCTACTGATTATCGATAATGTTTTAACTATTAATTTATATGGATTCGTTGGTGTCACGTTTGACTTGAAAAGTCTCTTGTTTGATTGCGAAGTGAGTTGTCCTAAATGGCCGAGTCGGATTTGAAGGACGATCATGGCGCACCGCCTAACAAAAGACTAAAAGGAGACGACTCTTCGCCGCTCGAAACACCAATATCAGAATCTGCAGGTATTTATTTTTAAGATTTTGACTATTTTTATTAAACGGGTCTTTATCTAATTGTCATCATACACTTCAAGATGTTGCCTCACAAATGTGAGCTTCATTGAAGAGAAACACAGTTTTGATTAGAATGTTGTTATGAAATAGGTACTTCACCGGCCTAAAATGTTTTACTGCAGTAATTTGTTTTAAGATCAGACCAGGAACTAAGTCCGTGGGTGACTTTTGATGCTGATATCGATATCTTGGTGCTGGTCCCAAATTTTGTTTTTGAAGCACCTAAAAAACCTGAACAATTACATTTTTCAAAATGACAGCTCAAATGTGCCTGCGAATATTTTGTAAAATTAATGCCCCAGCTTCAAAACTTGTTGGCAATGCTACAGTAATAATATTTTGTGCTCACTCTTTTAATTGCTCTGTCTGAAATGGAAACTATCAAAATTTATGCTTAAATGATTTGAATGATATTATCTTCCAGTGTGTTTTTCCAGTGTGGCAATCAACTACCCTGCATGCATTTGTACACTATATTATGGCCATTCTAAATTATCACCATTTCCAAGTTTTTTTCCTGAATTTTTTGCAAGAAGTTAAAATGATTAGCACTTTAGTTGTAAATGTTATGTTTTCCAACTTGACAACACCAAAAGTTAATTTCACACCTCATCTTGTATCATTTGTTTTGTTTATTTTTATTTTCTCTTCAATGGTACCAAATCTTTTGCTCAACTTCATATATCTTTTATGTTTATCACATATGAATCGTTGCCTCTCTAGATAATTCTCATGAACCATAGATAATTTCTTGGAATATAATCAGTACTACTTTGATCTTAATGTCCTGGAATATCAAACGGATTTGTGTTTAATTTATTCTCTTCCAGTAAAGCAATGCACTGTTTTTGATTCAGTAATCTTCCTTTTTAAAAATATGGCAGGGACATTGTCATATCATTTCAACAACTTGAATGTCAAGCTTAAGATATATAATTGTGCACCATTAATAAAGAAGATAGCTATACATTTGACTTATTCAATTAATTGAGAGTTTAAGAGTGTTTAGCAACCTAGCAATGCTTGGAATAGTCACTTATGTTTTGAGATGTAGTTTTCTGAGCTGGAACTAATAGTGCAACAAAGCAAAATCAATTCCATAACCTTTGTAATTTCCAAGGGTGTGGAATTAATCTTTGTAGTTCCTTAACATTTTAGTGCATTATTGTGAAAATATAATGCATGAAAGTGTTCATGTTAAGCAATAAATATTTGTTCAGTTGTCTCAATATAAGGAGACAATTTAAAATTTGAAATGACAAGATATTGAATAGTTTCTTCTCAATTTGTTTTAGGATTCTTTAACAAGCCAGTTGATCTTTCGATATTGGATAACTTTTCTTTTGATGAGGATTCCAGTGCGGGTGGAGTGTTATCAAATGGTGACCTTGATAATGTCCCTGATGCGAATTGCATTGGAGCATCTCACACAGATGAAAATATATCAACTTCATGTGAAAGTATTGCCAAGAATGGTATTGGCCCGGATAATACTATTGCCAGTGGAGGGGGTATTGGAAGGGACATTTCAAAAACTGTAAAAAGTCCACCAAATTCTGCCAGTGGGGTTGGCAACAAAACACCAAGCATGTCACTGGCTAGTAATCCCATGATGCAACAGATTTCTACAAATCCTTCTTCAGCTTCATCGGCTATGAACGCAGAAAATAATTTAACGAGATCAGAACAATTGCCTACAAATGCAGGAATGCTATCTGCGTTCGGTTATCCCGTGCAAAGCACAATGATGAACAGGAACAATACTGCTTCTAATAACATTGCAACTTCATCTGTCATCAACAAGATGCAGATTCCCATGCAGAATATGACTATGCAGTCTCAGAATGTTCGATTTGCCAACCCAAGTAACATGCAGATTCTTGGCATCGGCGGTGTTAGGATGCAAAGTTCAAGCGGCCAGCTCTTCAATGTGCACAACAACTTAAATGGTCAGGCTTTGAAAATGCAAAATTTCCAAGGCGATGCCGGTAGACAGATGACCAATCAGCAGGGACACGGCACAATGGGTGGTATGAATGAATCCGTCAATGCGCAGAATGTCATGTCAAAGTTTGGTATCAATAACAATCCTGTCGCATTGCAGCAGGTATGGCTATTTTTCAATGTTTTTATTTTACTTTGTAGTTCAAGTGCTGTAGTTGAACTACTAACATGCAATACTAACATGCATCCAAGATTTTGTGAAGAGAAACAATTTAATTGAATTTCTTTCATACTGTAAAAGTTCTATTACGCCCCCTCTCTTTTATGCCCCCTTTCTTTTAAGCCCTCTTTCTATTAAGGCCCCTTCTCTATTAAGCCCCCTTTCTATTAAGGCCCCCTTATCTATTAAGGCACCTCTTTAATGAGCCTACTGAATAATAATCCTTTGAGTTCAGACCTCTTAATAGAAACAGGTTTTAACTTGAAATGAGATTTTGAGTTAAGATTTTTTCTCTATTAAGCTTTTCTTGTTTTTGAAATTGTGAACCATGATGAAATTATGATTTATTATACTGTGAACGCTCATAGAAGCTATTTTGCAGCCATTTTACACGAACATTTCTCTAAAGTTTAGTTGAGAATTTTATTAAGCTTTCCTCTCTGATACGTCTCCCTCTAGAACATGAAAGTTGGGCTTACTAGAGCTTTTATAGTTAGTAGAATTACCCACTGCAAGGTTGATAAAGGTGAGATGCATGAATCGTGATAGGAAGCTCCATTAACTCAGGCAACTATTTGTTATTCTTGCGAGCCAAGTGCATTAATGTTCAACTGTTGATTCTACTTCTCCAGTTCATAAGAAATTTGACTAATTGTTATACAAAATGACTAAAGTGATTAATTATGGTTGGGAATTGCGAATTTTTGACAGAAATAGTCTTTTTGAACACACCAGAGAAGTTGATGTTTGTTTGAGTTATCACAACTTCAGGTTATCCAGGCCTGAAGCCTGACGTAAACATTAAGCACAACAAGGGTGTGCAGAAAGATGTTTTAAACAATTGGGGGATTGAGAGTATTTTGTTTGATTTTAACAGAACCAGACTGCTGGGCTTAGGCAGCCGATGCCATTTGATGGGATGAGCCCTGCTGTGTGTCTCAGTCAACATATGAATGGTCCTCTTGGTTACACCCAGTCCCAGGGTCCTACAAATACAATGACAAACCAAAGTATGCAGTCGCAAATCCATGTCAATGCGCAGGGTAGAGGAATAATGAATGCCCAGCAAGCTGACGGAGGAATGACCATGGTGAGTGACTTGCTTGCGTTAAATTCATTGCTTGTTAAATGATAATGCTCATATCATTGTCTCATGCATTGGCGTAAGAGGCTATTTCTGAGAACTGCTGGGAAATATTTTTACAGTCAAATCTGCATAGTTCGAACTCGTGTAATTCGAAATCTATCTAATTCGAACGAACTTCTCTGTCCCTTCAAGGATCACTAATGAACCGATTCTTATAAAGCAAACCTCTATAATTCGAACTTTTTGTAATTCGAACATTTTCACGCTTCCCCAGGGTGTTCGAATTAGACAGAGTTGACTGTATTATTAAGCTGTTTGAGAGATGCTGGAAATATTTTTATTATTGAGCTGGTTTGATTACGCATTTAAAAATTAAAAGTTGTAAGAGCGGTCGTATTATACAGTGGGATCTCTTGTAACGAACACCTCTATGCAGTGGGCAAATTGTCCCGATAATCGGTCCCATGCGTGTCCGCTATATGGAAGCTTGACTGTATTGATATTTAAGTAAGTAAGTAGGTGCGAATATTTGTACTGGATAGCCACTTCAACTATGATAGGTGTTATCAATGTGGGTACAGTTGGTATAAACCCTTACCCCAGAAATTCTGCGTACTCATTTACCAACCTCAAAGGGATGGGCAGCTGACTTGGCTTGTAGTTTGTAGTTCGTGGCTCTGACCATACGTGGATTTGAACCAGTCAAGGCACGGTCCCTAAAGGATCAAACCCAGGGCTTTAACCGCTAGGCTACACCACCGTTTATCAAGCGTACTGCATATGTTAGTTAAAACATCGTCTAATGATCAATATGTTTTCTTTGAATGCAGTCACATGGTCCTGGAATGCAGCCCCCAACTGCTGACCCTGAGAAGAAGAGACTGATTCAGCAACAACTTGTGTTACTACTTCATGCCCACAAATGTCAGAGAAGAGAACAACAGGCTACGAATGGCGAAATCAAACCTTGCACACTACCTCACTGTCGCACTATGAAGGGTGTCTTGAATCACATGACAACGTGCAAGGCTGGCAAAATTTGCCAAGTTGCGCATTGTGCTTCGTCGAGACAAATCATTTCTCATTGGAAGAACTGCTCGAGAAATGACTGCCCCGTGTGTTTACCGCTCAAATCGGCATCGGCCGCGTCGGAAAGAAGAGCTCAACAGTCCCCTGCTGTCAATGACGAAAGTGGTCTGAAACTGGCATATAATGCACTTGGGCTTCCCTATGTCAATAGCCAACAGAATCTTGCCTCTCAAAATGTGCCAGGTAATTTGCCAAATCAATTGTGCTATCTCTTTCCGTTTTGTAACTGTTCATTATTTATTCATACTGCTTGCTGCGGAATTTAAGGAATACATTAGAGAGTATACAACATCAATTAATAATATTGGTTTTTTACGTTATGTTCCCATTCACAGGCTTGCAAGATGGAGGACAGCCAGGAAGCAATGCGCTGTAAGTTTATTTTCTACACAGTTCTACTTTTTTTATTATACTTAGTTTTTTTATTTCGATGGCGATATTATTTTCATCCCGTATCCCAGCTGCAACAAATGTCTCCAAAAAGGATTTTATATTAAATTGCTGTGGGATTTCATTATATATCTCAGTTTGCTACGTTAAAGGCAGTCATTAGACACCGATTCAAAGCGCCTCGAAAACTAAATTACTGAAGGCATTTTCAATTGTTTTTACATTTCATTGCCATTATTACTCGCTGTGCTTTAAACACAAGCGATTCAAATATGGTCTCATTCCAGGCTGCTCATAAAGTAGAGTGGTCTTACAATACGATGCCTCTTATCTAAACTTAGGGAAGGGTCGTTTAGAATATGATTAGTTTGAGTGCTTAGACGTGCGTTTTATTTATTTACAGTGGTCAGAACGACAGTTCGCAGCTAGAAGATAGAGAAAATTGGCACAAATCTGTAACGCAAGACCTGAGAAATCACCTTGTTCAGAAGCTGTAAGTATTTGCACAGCTTATTTATTAAGTATTTATGCAGCCACTCTTCTATCGTGCATGGATGTAGGATGAATGTTTGTGCAACTCTCTCTCCGTTATTTGTCCCTGCGACGCTTCCATGGCTATGTGGTTTCTTTGTTGTTGAGAAGCTCGTGTTGGTTATGTTGCCTACCAAATACCACTGTGACTCAGTTTTTCATCATACTAGTCAAAGCTTTCAACTTCGGAGGTTAATAACGAGAAGAGTGATCATAAAATCTCAAAGTTTTATTTTGATCATGTTAACCAGTGCATTAAAAACGATAGGTTTTTGAAAAGTGCAATGTAAAATTTGCTTGCATTAGCATTTTTTGAAAGCCAGAATTGTTGCTTTTTTAGCGTTCATCAAACCGCAAAAATACTTGTGTTAATGTTTTTGGTCACTCATTAAGATATCATTTTCCGTAACGTTGTATGTATTGTTTTATTTCAGGGTTCATGCGATATTCCCTCAACCCATTAATAATCCAAGCACCTTGAGAGACAGAAGAATGAACAGTTTAGTAAACTACGCTCGAAGAGTGGAAGATGAAATGTACAAGACTGCTAGCAGCAGGGTATGCTGTTGTTGTTTTTATTGTATCTAAGATCTGCCTTTAATCTGCCTTGGTACTTTTTGGATTATTTACCAATACATATACATGCAACTGTATCTTCATCATGGATAATTGCGCTCAGAGTTGACTTTAAAGATATACTTCAGGGTGCTACGCTTTTACCAGCTCAGCCTTATCAAAATGAATTATTTTTATGTCACGTCTCGTAGGCCAGTGTCTTCATCGGGCACAGAAGTTATCTCACTGGGATTTCCTAGATTTCAATTAGTTTTATTGAATAGTGTATTAGTATGCCTACGCATTCGCTGAAAGCCATGCCTTGAGTTTTTCTTCGTTTATTTCCTCTTAGGAAGAATATTATCACTTGCTCGCAGAGAAGATATACAAAATTCAAAAGGAATTAGAAGAAAAGCGACAACAACGCATTCAAGATCAAAAAAATTCCAGTGAGTTTGGTGCTTGATTTTTTTTTCTGCCGTTTTTTGTACATAAAATAGTTGTAATACTGTTGCTCAGTTTATCTTGACCGACTCTCCAAGGTACTGATCATAACTTGGAGTTAAAGCTTTTTTACACCCTGAAGTCACTGTATTTCATCATTTTCTTCAACATACATATCGTACTTTTATACAGTATACAGTAAACACCCGCGTATAAGAACCATCCTATTGCTCAAATACAATAGTCTATTGTCCCGTCTATTGTTTTGCTTCTTATATACGGGTGCTTACTGTATACTTTTTCGCAAAACTGCATTATCCTTTTGGGTAAGGAAAGATTGTTTTACTGGAAGTCTCAAATATATTTTGCAGATCAACAAATTAACAATCCGAATCGCGCGAATATGATCCCTCCAACCGGACAAAAAACAACCAGACCTGGCATGTTGCAACAGCAGGGAATTTTACCACAATTTCCCCAACAGCAATCACAACAGACACAACAGCAATTGTCGTCTGCAAATCAAAATCTCATGCAACAACAACAACAACAACAACAGCAACAACAACATCAGACGCAGGTCAACTCAACCCACCCAAATATCATGCAAGTGCATAATATCAAAGGAAACCTTCTCCAAGACGCGTTGCCTACGATAAGCAAGAGCCAGCCGAATATATCATTACAGAATCATATGCAAAACCAGCAACAAGTATCGATACCGAATCATATAGAAGACAGGAAACCTGGTCTTCATCCTAATAATTTAAACGGGCAAGTTCAACCGAACGAGCAAGTTGGATCTGTCGCAGACACATCAACCCTCATGAACTCTCCACTGCGAAATCAATCACCGAATTTGAACGCAACCATACTCGGAAGCAACGAGAAAAAAGACAGCGAAATGAGAAAATTACCGATTAGTTCACCGCAGAGATCGATCACTTCTTCTCCTATGCAAAACATCCAGTCTGATGCGAAATCGTACACGAAGAGACCACTGAACGATGAAAGCAACAGTTCAACAAATAGCAACACCAGTGGTGCAAAGGTACCTGGTCCCGTAACAACCTTCCAAGCCGATATGCAGAAATCCATGTTGGAAGATCATCTCAAGCGCCAACGGGTAAATAATTATCACATTTATTTTATTTTGTTGAGATTTACCCCGACTTTCAGCCTCATCTAATTGCTACAGCAATAAAAGAACACGTTGGTTTGATTACTTGTTTTTTTTTTAGCCGGAATCGAGACATTTATTTTATTTTATTTTGTTGAGATTTACCCCGAATTTCAGTCTTATCTAATTAAATGAGTACCCAGAACTTCTGGGGGTAAGGGTTTATACCAACTGGACCCACATTGATAACAGCTATCAAAGCTGAAGTAGCTATCCAGTATAAATATTCGTACTTACTTACTTACTTACTTGGTACAGCAATAGAAGAACACGTTGGTTTGATTACTTGTTTTTTTAGCCGGAATCGAGTTCGCCTATGCTGAGCGAAAAAGTACAGTCAGTGAGCCCCGTGACGAATAGAAGTCCGTCTGCAAAGAACGTAATTAAAGCGGAGCCAGTCAGTCCTCCTGCGACACCCAGTAGTTCAGCTGCGTTGATTGTGGCATCTACGGTGAATGGACCAACAGGCTCAATCAAGAAGGAATCTTTAAAGTCCGAAGAATGCTCTTCATCTGATAGAAGTGATACGAAGTATCCATTTAAGAAAAGTAAGTTTTATAAATGTTTGCTGAATGTGTCGCCCATTGTTACATTGTTACGCTGTATGAAGGATTGCTACAGTAAACGCCCGCATATAAGAACCAGTGAATTAAGAACCTTCCAGGCTGAAGTCCCTGCTCAAAACAATAGAAGAGACAATAGGCTATTGGAATACAGCCACAGGTAGGCTGGATGCAGAACTCACAGGTTCTTATACGCGGGTGTTTACTGTAGTTTACGCGTTACGATTACTAGTTACATTGTTACGCTGTATGAAGGATTACTAGTTTACGTCTAAAAAGATGAACTCAGCTGAATAACCCTGATTGAGATTTTGAGATATGGCTAACGCACATGCTAATCAGTTGTTTGCTATTCGTTTCTTCAAGTGTTTTCGAGAGAAGAGCTCTTGGAGACGTTACTTCCGGTCTTCAATAAAGTCTACGAGCTGCACCCCGAATCGCTGCCATTTCGTTCACCGGTAGATCCAGCGGCACTTGGCATTCCGGTAAGTCTGACCAACGATGTTGTTTTCTACCTACTGCAGTGTTGTATGCAATATCCAATGCACCAATTTCAACATGCCGTTTTCTTGATTTTCTACATTTCTTTGTTTTTAATAACTAATTAAGTTCATTTGTGCATTTCAGGATTATTTTACAATTGTCAAGAATCCAATGGACTTGTCACTTATCAACAACAATTTGGAAAATGGGAAATATAAAGATCCTTGGGAGGTAGAACTTCTTTTCTTGCCTTTCCCTTCCTTTTTAGGGTTTAATCAACGAGCATTGTTGTACCTATTGGAAAAACTACTCCACGTAGCAAGGATATTTTCAAATTATATACATGAATGAGCGGAACAATGAAGATGATCCATCATAAATATATACAGTTGACATCCGCTTACTCGAACTCTGAAGGGAAACGAACATTTGTTCGAGCAAGCGAATGTTCGAGTTCGATTAAACGGATTTCAACTGTATTTATTTTCATTTTAAATTGAGTTCATTGTCGTTCCCTTTTACAGTTTTGTGATGACATGCGACTGATGTTTGATAACGCCTGGCTCTACAATCGTAAAACATCCAGAGTCTACAAGTATTGCTCCAAGGTTTGCAGAGATTTTATTTCTTCTAGTCCAAAAATGTTTAACCCTATTCATGCAAAGCTCACTGCGTCTTCATTACGCAAGTGTATCCATTCCATGTTATTTCGCTAACGTGTACCATCTATCGTTCTGTTTTCTCTGTTTTTGTGTCGTCAGTTGTTTTCTGAGTATCTGATGGAGTTTGTTTATTTTGCAGTTGGCAGAAGTTTTTGAGACAGAAATCGATCCCGTTATGAAATCGCTAGGATACTGCTGCGGAAAGAGGGTACGCTGAAGTTTATTATTTCATTTCATTTTGGCTTCCAAATGGAGCCCAATGTTTGATTTAATGGGTAATGTATTTGCCACCACCAAAACTTGTTCAGGAGTGACTACATTAAATTTTACGTCACCAAATGCTATTCATGCTGGAATAGATGCTAGTTTCAGGCATATGTTTATCATACTCTGGAGTGAGGATTGATTATAGATACACTACGATATGCTTTAACTGCGAAATAGTGACAATTTTAATAGTTAAGCCCTCTGGTATATCTGTTTAATATCTCAATGATCATACTTGGAAAGTGTGATTGTTAACACAGTCTTATTTAGGCCGTGTTCTTGGCTTCAATGTTATTTTGATGGCAACAAAGGATTAAATTGAATATTTTTCTTCAATAGCATGTATTTAGTCCACAAGTACTGTACTGTTATGGAAAGCACCTGTGTCAGATTCCGAGAGATGCAACCTACTACAGCTACCACAGCAAGTTAGTTACTTTTCATGTTTTTGCTTTCCAATCTTCTCTCTTTGTAAAGCATGTGTTAAAGCGGCTTTGCATTAAGCCATTTATGTATGCGGTTGGCTTACAGGTAATAGGAGGCTCGTACATGTTTCGTGTGCATTACATATTGCTTGTCTAATCTGTTGTTTTATTTTCTCTGCAGAGTGAGCTCGAAGCAGTCACAGATACAATCGAAGTAAGTCGCTTTGCTTGTTTCACATGTTGCATTGCCTTTATTTATTGTTTATCGTCTTTTCTTATTGGTTTTTATCTTGATATGAGTTGGAAGTTAGGAAGGGTTTTTCCAACGTCCTAGACGATAATTCTGTCGTTATTGTCGACTGACCTGTTTCACCAGACCAGCAGCATTTTTCAGAAATCTAACTATTCTTGAAGATTCAAGGGGGTTCTTTATTGTTGACTAGTTACGTTAAAAGCACCACTCAGGTTGTAAGCAGGCGATGGAAAGACATTTACCAGATTAACAATTGAGGTCTTGTGAACCAAAATTATTGGCCAGTTTAGAGTCCCAAATGTTTAATACCATGTGGGTGCTTTTATTTGCAATAATGATAAATTGATATTTTTGTGTGATTTTGTAGGTACCATTATTGCGAAAGATGTTTTGGCGAATTTGAAGGTGATTCAGTGAATATTGGAGATGAAAGTGGTTTAATGCAAAGGTAAGTGTTTTATTTCTAAGCATTCGATTTTCGATTCTGCTTATTAATACATTAATACAGCTTCAAATACAAGTTTTCTGTTTGTCTACGTACAGTGATTATATTGAAGTTTTTTTAATTTGCCTATTATAGTAGCATTCCGAAATCGCAATTTGAAAAGCTGAAGAATGATCATTTGGAACTAGAACCGTAAGTTAAAGTAATTTTTATACTGATGCCTCCTCATACACACTATAAGCAAGGAGATCTGTGTGATTTTTTTATCGAAACAGAAGTGCATTTTGTGAGCAAAACGTACTCGCTATTTGATCTAAATTGGCGTATATTAGTGGCCATAGCTGAGAAATTTGCGTTGCAATATATAGATATGAAACGGGTTTGGACGACTAATTTCTTTGTCAGAACAATACTCGGGCACTTGTGGACTATACTATATCGTAGTATTAAATACTACGATATTAAAATTAAAGTTAAAATTTATAATTAAAATTTATACTTAAAATTTGTAACATTTTAAGTACTTAAGCTGTGGGCCACTTCGTGGTGGTGCGATAACTTTTGCTCACTATATGTAGTTGTTGCTGCTAGATCTGGCTACTTTCTTTTGTCTTTGATGCAGATATTGATAGATCCTATTTGCCATTTTGCTATCTTCTTCAGGTTTGTTGAGTGCATCAGTTGTGGAAAGCGTCTGCATCAAATTTGCGTTCTTCATCTTGATTTCATATGGGGAACTGGGTAAGAACGTCAAGTTTCTTGTACTCTATACTGAGATAATACACTGAATGTGTTTATCCTGTTGAAATAAATTAAAATGAAATGAAATAATAATACGAAGGTTTTGTAAATAGTCTTTGTCTATTTATAGTTTAATTTTATTTAGTTATCAAGAATGCATTTGAGTGCATAAAATATATTGAAATTATTGAATAAATCGATCAAAAATCCTTTGAAAATCTCATTAAATATCGGATTTTGAATATTTCATTGCAGATTTGAGTGTGACAGTTGTTTGCAACGGAAAAGTGAAAAACGAAAAGAAAACAAATTTACGTCGCGAAGTAAGTTTGAATCACCATGAAAACATTTTCAAAATATTATACATTTAATTTTCAGTTACGTTCTGACATTCGCTTGGATAAACTGTTTTTCCGGCAACAAATCCTGTGAATTCTCATACTAACCTGTTTCATGTTTTCTCGTTGCAAGGAATACCACAAACGAACCTTGGAAGATTGATGGAAAAAAGAGTGAATAACTTCTTGCAGAAAGAAAACTCTGGAGCTGGTTATGTGACCATCAGAGTTGTTAGTAGTATCGACAAAACGGTTGAAGTAAAACCCGGAATGAGAATGAGGTAGATTCTTTTTATCAACCTAATTATCATTATTTATACAGTGGAACACTGTTAATACGGCCACCAATGGGCCAGCAGAATTTGGCCGTTATCACGAGGTGGCCGTATTAAGAGGTGGCCCCAAGGCGGGGTTCCACTGTATATCGTGTCTCCGCTGTGAATATATGCCTTATCGCAATTATCGCGTGTTTTCCTTCAGATTTGAAAACGATGATGAATTTCCAAGCAATTTTCCTTACCGGGCAAGATGCATATTTGCCTTCGAAGAGATCGATGGAGTTGAAGTCTGTTTTTTCGGAATGCACGTGCAGGAGTATTCTGATGATTGTCCTCAACCTAATGCCAAGTATGCTGTTGTTTATTCATTGCAGTTATTTCCAAAACATATTTATGTGACTACATGAATGTTGAAACTTTTTATTTTTCTCATATCTATTACGATTCAAACCGTTTCAACCTATTTTCATACTTTTTGTTAAATGTCCGGTTTTGCAAAAATGAAATGGTTTGTGCTAGTGCTTTTAAACGCTTTTAAACTGGTGCTTTTAAACGTTATCTCTCTGGTGACAAAGTCATTAAGCATTGAAATATTCATACAATTATATCCATGGTTCAAAAATATCTTTGCCACTATCTAATCACTTTCCATATTTTTTTTTAGGAGAATTTATTTGTCCTATCTAGACAGTGTGCATTTTTTCCGTCCTCGACATTTACGAACAAGTGTTTATCACGAAATCTTGATTGGATATTTTGAGCACTGCAAGAACATGGGGTACGTTGTATCACGGCTTTATTTTTCATCCATGAACCGTAGGGTGTTTAGTCACTTGTTGTTTCAATAGATTATATTTTGCCTGTAAGGGTTTTGCAAAGTTTGTTGACACTCTTGTTTATAGTTATGATCGAATTTACCCTGGTTTTGTTTTGTGTTTTTCGTGATCACATTTAATGAATGGAGATTTCTATTTGTTAACCCATGAGGGAAACCAAAATGAATGTTCTATCCTGCCAAGTTATACTTAGTATACAATGAGAAGGTTTAAGGGAATGTTATTCGCACCGAGAATACCGCTTCTAACCGATATATGCTTGCCTTGCAGATATGTTCACGGTCATATATGGTCTTGTCCGCCTAGTGAAGGCGACGACTATATATTTCATTGTCACCCACCGGAGCAAAAAATTCCCAAGCATAAGAGACTGGTCGAGTGGTATAAGAAGATGCTGGATAAAGCAATAGAAGATGGTGTAGTATTTGAATACAAGGTGAATTTAGCAACTTCTCCACTTGCCCGTATGCTTATATAGTATTTCACATTTCTATTAATTTGATTTACTTAATTTTATTTTCCTTTACAGGATATTTTGAAACAAGCAAGTGATGACGGTTTACGCAGTGCGACGGAACTGCCCTATTTTGAAGGCGATTTTTGGCCCAATGCTTTAGAGGATTGCATTAGAGAACTTGATCAGGAGGAAGAGGAAAGAAAAAAGACTGAAGCATCGCAGGCAGCGTCGGCTACTAATGAAGAATTTCAAGATGAGGTGATTAATACTGTCAAATAAACCAATACTTTGCTTGTTAGAGAAACCTCAATTATTGATCGTTCAATGGTTGAATACTTAAGACCTTGTCATACAGTAAACACCCGTATTATAAGAACCAGTGGATTAAGAACCTTCCAGGCTGAAATCCCTGCTCAAAACAATAGAAAAGACAATAGGTTATTGTGTTTGAACAATAAGCTGGATGCAGAGAACCAGTGGATTAAGAACCTTCCAGGCTGATATCTCTGCTCAAAACAATAGAAAAGACAATAGGCTATTGTATTTGAACAATAGGCTGGATGCAGAGTTCACAGGTTCTTATATGCGGATGTTTACTGTATGTTCATATGTTAATACGATGTTTTCTGTTACGATGTTTGTTTTCGATTCGTGACGTAATGATGCGTAAAGCTCCAACAGTGACGTGTGACGTGATATATTATTCAATTCTATATATTATATTATTCAATTCTAGCCGATCTCGAGGGGGAACAAGAACAAAGGAAGCAACAAAAGGGCAAATAAAAAAGCGAAT
Source organism: Sanderia malayensis (assembly GCA_013076295.1). Taxonomy (NCBI): domain Eukaryota; kingdom Metazoa; phylum Cnidaria; class Scyphozoa; order Semaeostomeae; family Pelagiidae; genus Sanderia; species Sanderia malayensis. The sequence continues at coordinate 982,246 of RQOL01000616.1, read as the reverse complement.
AAAAATAAAAATAGCATCAGAAAGAATAATAAAAAATCTTCCGTCGTGCAAATGGGGGATTGTGATTTATCACAACGTCTTTTCTTGACAATGGAAAAGTATAAAGAGGTTCGTATCTTCCCCCTTTTCAATTAATTTTGTTTTACCGTGAATAATTGCATCATACTTTCCCAGACACGCAATTACTTTAATTGATTGTGGTATTACATTTTCGGATTTGTATCAAATAAACGTATATGCAAGATTAGTTGGAAGAAATAGTGGTGTTTGAAATTAATGCCTTTTATTATTCCTCTTCAGGTATTTTTTGTTATACAATTCCACCACCCAGAGAAGGCATCGACGCTTGGTAAAATCGAAGATCCTGATCCTGTTGTCTCGTGTGATCTTATGGATGGTAGAGATGCGTTTTTAACACTTGCAAGGGAGAAGCATTGGGAATTCTCCAGTCTTCGCCGAGCCAAATTTTCGACCATGGCGATGCTTGTTGAATTGCATAATCAAGGAAACGAGAGGTTCGTCTATACGTGCAATATTTGCAAAAGACACGTTGAAACAAGATATCACTGCACGGAGTGTGAGGTGAGGAATATTTTTGTATTTGTGCTGTATGCAAAGTTTCCTCTTAATAAGTCAGCATCGCATCATTAAATGCAAACTTATGTGAACATTAATAGTCACTTTTATCGTGTTGGCGTTGATGTGAATACTTGCAATAGGTTGCTTATTGTTTCTAAGCGTCATTTTTTGCTTCAAATTATATAAATAATACCTAATTATTTATCGAAAATTTGCTGATTATTGCATTCTTCTTTTGTTGAAGGATTTCGATCTGTGCGTTCCCTGCTTCAATGAGAAGGGTCATGAACATAAAATGGACAAACTGGGACTTGATCTGGATGTTGAGCCACAAACTGGCAACAAATCGAAGGTGACAGAGCAAGAACAGCGAAGTCAATCGATCCAACGATGTATTCAATCACTGGAACATTCAACATATTGTAACGACTCGAACTGTCAGCTTCAAATATGTCTGAAGATGAAGAAAGTCGTCGCGCATGCAAGACAATGCAAAAGAAAAACGAATGGCGGATGCCCTATTTGCAAGCAGCTCATTGCACTTTGCTGTTTCCACGCCAAACACTGCACGAAAAGCAATTGTCTTGTGCCTTATTGTTCGCATATTAAACAGAAACTGAAGCAACAACAACTTCAACAGCAATTGCAACAGACACAGTTGACACGAAGGAGAATTGCTGCAATGCAACAGAGAAAACAACACCCAACACCCCAGCCGACGCCCGTTGCACAGCACCAGCCTTTGCCGAGTGCGCATCCTGCTACGCAACAATTGCAATCGGTATCTGTATCACAAAAGCCCATGCAGAGCTTTTTATCCATGCACCCGCAAACGCCCGTTCCACCCAGGGCATTGGAAGCGGCTGGCAAGATATCTGCTCTTGCCGCAAGACAAGGACAGCAGAGCATGCTTCCTGCTCAGATGCCAAACATGCAGGTTTCTGCTGGTTTCAGGCCGAATCCCCAGGTCGGCTTTAGTCAACACGTTTCGATTTCTCAAAGCATGACTTTAAGCAATTCGTCTTTGAACAACTCGCAGCCGTCTGTCATGAACCACATTCAAGCAATGATACGCCAGCAACACGTACAGCAACAAGCCCAACAACAGGCCCAACAGCATGTTCAGCAACAAGTGCAACAGCAAGCGCAGGCGCACGCCCAGGCGCAAATGCAAGCCCAACAATTGCCTTCGCAAATGGCAATGCAGCCACAGATTCCAATGATGATGCAGCAACACGGTTCGATGATGATGCAAGGTCCGCAGTCGCAGTCAATGACGGGAATTCAACAGATTCAACAATCGCAGCAGAACCCGAGACAAGCCATCCAGCAGTTGATAGAAACTCTGAAAAGCAAGCCACAGCAAGCGTTTGACATTCTTAAATCGAATCCACAGCTCATGTCGCTGTACCTGAAACATAAACAATCGCAGCAACAGCAGCAACAACAAATGCAACAACAACAGCAACAATTGTACATGCACCAGCAGCAACAACAACAACAGCAGCAACAACAACAGCAACAACAGCAGCAACAACAACAAGCAGCTATGATTAATAACGGAGTAAACATGCCATTGAGTCAACAGCCAATGCAACAACAGCAAATGGTGCCGGGACCGCAGATGTCATTTTCTCCTCAGCAACAACTAAAATTCCAAATGTATCACCAGCAACGGCAACAACAACAGCAACAACTCCTTCAACAACAACAGCAGCAACAACAACAACAACAACAGCTCCATCAACAGCAACAAACTCAACAACAAGCGAACACTTTATCTCAACAGTTGGCACAACGTCAAATGTTTCAAAGGCAGTTTTCGATGTCACAAGAAATAGCACCACCCACGAGCATGATGAATCCTTCGAGCCAAGCATCGCAGCAAATGTTTGTCGGCAGAAATACTGGCAACCTACCGTCTCAAATGATGCCTCCGCCACCTCAGAATATGATTCCCGCGCTCTCTGGGCAAATACCGCCCAACCAGTTGTCATCGAACAACATGACTGGTCCGCTGCCCGGTCAGATTCAGAATCAGCTGGCATCGAACCAGGTTTCTGGGCAGATTTCAGGCCAAATGCAAGTGCCCGTACCGGGGCATATGCAAGGCAAGATGCTGAACAACATTCAGAGACCAGCAGCTTCGCCTTCAAGCATACCGACACCTTCTCCTCGATCTGTGGCTTCGCCGAAAGCCAGTTCCGTACCTTCGCCCCATCATCCACCGATACAAACGCAGCACGCACCTTCACCGGCTCCTTTAAACGTTTCTCCTTCGGTCTCATCGGAATCGGTTATGATATCGCTGAGCTCTGCTCAGTCTCGGCAACTTTCAACTCCTCAGGCGGACTCGGACATGTTGAACTCTCATTCGGACGAGGTTGACAATAATACGTCACAATTAACTCCCGAAGATTTGCTTGAAAAGTTTGTTGAGCAAATGTAAATTACATTTTCAAAATTGTTGTATGAAAATAGTGGCTACGAAAATTCTAAGGTACATATTTTATCTAACTGCAGTTCATAATCTGTCACAAGCTTAGACACTAATGCTCTATCTATGCAGCAATTGCTCTGTCTATGGTGAATCGACGATTAAAACTGTTTTGTTAGCATGGGTGAATTGGCAACAAGAAGTTGATTATTGTGCCGTTCATGTTGGCACAAAATCTATACGAGCTTTCCTTTCGACATTGCTCCACGGACTCAGGCTAAAATGTTATTTTCATAGTCGTGAAATTCTGGCCTTAGTTTTTGTTACTCGTGTTAGCTTGCATCACAAACATCCAAACATGCAAAATGTTCAGACAGTATGTATGTACCTAGTTTTCGTGCTATAAAAACTGCTTTGGAGAAACCTGCAAAGTTATGGTTTTTTGTTAATATCCACATATTTTGCAAAAAAATCAGCAAATATTTAATTGCAGATTGTATGTGCTCGTTATTGGGCTTTTAATGTACGTAGTGTTGCCGTTGTTAATTGTATGGACAAAGATTTTTAATGCCTTTGGGCCTATTGTAAAATTTACTTGACTATATTTACTACGATGAAATAACGAGATTTTTGTACCTATGCTTTCCTATGACCCATTGTTGATATTGATAGAGGCAACTGTTGTATAGTTTGGTTAGAATTCGCTTTCGATAGCAAGCTGGTTTGCATATTCTATTTCACAGTAGCCCCATCCCCGCTAACAAATAATTTTAGTTTTTAAAGGCTCGAGAACTATTTCCATATAGTAATATGTTTATTTACAAATGTACGCAATTAATTAAAATGTGCACATTTGAATTTTATGGAACTATTTCATTAATGTATAGTTGGTACGATATTCTCTTTCTAGCAGCTCTCTTAGATATTTGCAGAAATAAATATTATACAGTTATTGATTTATTGTTTCTGTTTTGTTGTTCCAGAAACCATACCTCGCAATTAGGTATTAGGTATTAGATGAACTGTTAAACGGGATTTTAATCAAAAGAAACCTTGAGGTGACTCGCGTGGCAAGAATCAATGTCAAAAATTAGGCCATGCGCAGAACTGATGAGAGGGGGTTCCCTGGGGTCACTGACCCGAGGGGTCATGGTTGTAGGGGACCAATAATAATAAATGAGTTAAAACAAGATTAACAAGTAGCCGCCAAGTTTTAGCAGCAAAAATTGCTACCATTGTAATTATAGCAACCATCGTATTCAAACATTTCCGCGGGAACCACCCCCAAAGCCCCTTCTGTGTGTCTTTGCCGTCCGCCATGCCATGATCTTTCGTTCTGATCCGCGGCCCATAAATTCTCTTCGTGGCTATGCATTGCATACATGAATTCGCATTATTTATAAAAGCATTACATAATTGTATCTTGGATTACTTCAGTTCGCTATAACTCGTCGCACAGGTCAAAGGTAGTATCTTCAACCAGAGAGGTATTGACAGGAACACAGATGCATCATCCAGCATCTGTGTCTTTGATTTGAAAGAACTCTGTTGTGCTGGTATCAAATCGTCGGTTGCAGTAGCGTGGTGGAACCGCTACGGGGTGTGCACCGATCAGGTAAGTGGTTCAAGTTCGATTCCCTCCAGATGAATTTTAATATTTGTCCAAGAAATTAAGCATGCAGAATGGAATAAGAATGATATTTGCATCTACATGATCATCGGTTGCAGTGGCGTAGAGGTAGAGCTACGGGGTGTGCACCGACCAGGTAAGTGGTTCAGGGTTCGATTCCCTTCAGATGAATTTTAATATTTTCAAGCAAATTAAACATGAAGAATGGAATAAGAATGACATTTGCATCTACTTGATCATCGGTTGCAGTAGCGTGGTGCAACAGCTACGGGGTGTGCACCGATCAGGTAAGTGGTTCGAGACCAGGTGAAGGTAAGTAAAGTTACATTGAGGTAAGTATAATTTATCATTGATTACTCTAGACATTAATTATGTTTCCTCTACTTATAGTCATTCCCATAAGGTACAACGATAATCATTAAGTGTTAAGCTTGAATGATAATCATTCACTGCGAGGTTTGAGATGGAAATGTTATGGTGGGCGTGGAAGAAATAGGTCGGGGGACATTGCGTCATTCAAGAAAAAACAAGGGGGAGATAAATTCGCTTTGCGTTTTCTCTAGAGGTGTTTACTTGTAACAAAAGGTTGATCCGCCTGCCCTTAGTTTTTTACGCGCGAGCGTATGACCCCCTATTATTTACATCTATTTGCACAACGCCCCCTAGCTACTAAGCGCCACTAACTATATCTTTTTATTTTACTTTACTTAACTACACTCCATCACTGTCACTTTGCATGAAATGTACTCTCTACTGTACTACAATACTTAAACTATAGAAACAGTTAGATAGTTGTAGAATTACATGTACATACTTTGAGAGCAGTCGCAGGTAAATTCACAATTTACTTACCTTCACCTGGTCTCGAACCACTTACCTGGTCGGTGCACACCCCGTAGCTCAACCTCCACGCTACTGCAACCGATGATTCAAGTGATGCTATCATCATACTTATTCTGATTTAGAAATCCAACTTTATTAAAAATCAATATATTTCAGCCTAGTTGGATTCGAACTATAGACCTTCGGGTTGCCATCACATTGAACTAACCCCACACCACTACAGCCAACGATTCTACCTAGATCAATGATCTTAATATTTCCTTCAAGTTTAATTTGTTTGAAAAGCATACCTTTTCAGCAGGCTGGTTGATCACTCCTGCTGATTGGAGAAAGTGTGATGCTTTCCAACTACTGTACAAGGACGATCTATATACCACTAAAACCTACCTCTATTCATGGAGTAAATTTAAATTGCTAGTTTATACTTAATGACAGTGCTATTTTCTTAATTTCTTATTTCTTACCTTCAGGTAGTCTTGAATATGTATTCATATGTAAACATCGCACTTTGTAATGCTTTTCGGTTGCACATCTCGTAGCACAATCTCTACGCCAACTGCAACCGATGAGTAAACAAGTGAAAATGTCTTTCCTACTCTACTCTGTATAATTAACTCACAATGTATATTGGTTTGTCTGTCATATTATAATGTCCGTTGATATCAAAGGCAAAGTTAAATGAAAATGGTGATACCTACGTCTTAATTGTAATCTTTAACTACGGTTCGGACCAATTTCTGCGCATAGATATTATCTTCTAATTCTAACCCTGACCCTAAACAAAAACACTAACCACAACCATAACCCAAACCCTAACCTTAATCCAGCCAATAAACTTAACCCTAACCTCAACCCCACACTAACCCCAACCTTAACTCTGACACTAAACTTAACCCTAACCTTGACCCTGACAATAAACATCACATTAACATTAACCGTACACTAACCCCAACCTTAACCCTGACAAAAATCTTAACCCTGACCTCAACTCCACACTAACCTTAACCTTATCTCTGACACTAATTTTAACCCTAACCTTAACTCTGACAATAAACCTCACCTTAACATTAAACGCACACTAACCCCAACATTAACCCTGACAAAAATCTTAACTCTGACCTCAACTCCACACTAACCTTAACCTTATCTCTGACATTAAACTTAACCCTAACCTTAACTCTGACAATAAACCTCACCTTAACATTAAACGCACACTAACCCCAACTTTAACCCTAACAATAAATTTAACCCTAACCTCAGCCCCCCCACAACCCCAACCTTAACCCTGTCAACAAACGTAACCCTAACCACAACTTCACACTAGCCCTAACCTTAAATATGACACTAAACTTAACCCTAATCTTAACCCTGACAATAAACCTCACCTTAACATTAATCGTACACTAACCCCAACCTTAACCCTGATAATAAATTTAACCCTAACCGCGACTCCACACTGACCGCAACCTTAGTCCTGTCAATAAACTTAAACCCAACCTCAACCCCACACTAACCCTAACCTTAATTCTGACACTAAACTTAACACTAACCAAATCTGACACTAAACTTGACCCTAATCGTAACCCTGATTTTAAACTTAACCCTGACCGTAACCCTGACATTAATCGAAAGCATTAAACTCAAAGTAAACATTCTTTTGTTAGTTCACATTTTAATCACTTTGCAAACCAACCACTTTGAAAGAGATACCGTATTTCCTCGATTAAACACCCCCTCGAATAAACGCCCCCTTATGCTACAAACTTTTGCAATAAACGCCCCCCCTCGATTAAACGCCCCCTCTTTGTGCAAAACCATGGCGACTTTCATTTTCTACGTTGTTGCTCGATAAAGCAAGGCTCAACTAAACCATTTTTTCTTTTCTGGACCCAATGACAGAGCCTGTGATCTTGTACTTTCCAATAAACGTCCCCCCTCGATTAGGCGCCCCCCCCCAAAAAAAGTGCCGAGAGTAATAAGCGCCCCGGGGCGTTTAATCGAGGAAATACGGTATTCAAATTCAATGAAATTCTTATAGCAATCGAGCAAAGTGCCTAACCTTGTTCCTATTCTTGATTCGGGTACTAGACGCCTTACTGATTACTTTAAGCGTTGAAGGCATTTTCGTAAAACAATAAAACATATAGCCCTATTAAAGTCTTTCCTGTATATAGCTCTATTAAGCCCCTCTCTATTAAGCTCCGGTCTCCAATAAGCCCCCTTTTCAAGCAGAACCTTGAAAAGCACCCCTTTTAATTGTTTAGCCACCCCTCTCTCTTAAGCCCCTCTTTTAAAACACAAAGTCGAATTTTGCTAAATAGATCCTACTGATCACGTTTAGACAATTCCCAGATCTCTAGGAGCAATGGTTCAAATTTTAGTGGACCCAGATCGCAAGCGGACAGCTATTTAAACTTTCTATCATACATGAAGTAGGTTCTAAAAAAATCAAATATTGAAATAGACTGAAAAATGACTCAAAAGCAATCGAATTATACTAGATATGTCCTACTGATCACGTTGAGACAATTCCTACATCTCTAGGAGCAATGGCTCAAATTTTAGTGGACCCAGATCGCACGCGGATAGCTATTTAAAGGTATACGAAGGAGTTAAAAGTGGCATATGCCAAGGGGTCTGGGAAATCTATAAATAGATGCTTGATTTTATCCAATCAAATGTAGTTGTGTGATGACCAGGAAAGTGTGCATGTGATCACTTGTTTTGGTGTTTTCGACTCCAAAGTCCAATCTAGTGTTTTATTGTCCATTTGCATGTGATCACAGGAAGCTAAGTTTTAATGCGCGTGTTTGCGTTTAGTTGAATTGCAATGTATTTTTAGCGCAGGCCGATTTAACTCCTTCGTATACCTTTAAACTTTCTATCATACATGAAGCAGGTACTGAAAAAGTCAAATTTTGAAATAGACTGAAAAATGACTCACAAGCCGTCGAATTATACCAAATAGGTCCTACTGATAACGTTGAGACAATTCCCAGATCTCTAGGAGCAATGGTTCAAATTTTAGTGGACCAGATCGCACGCGGATAGCTATTTAAACTTTCTATCATACATGAAGTAGGTTCTAAAAATATCAAATTTTGAAATAGACTGAAACATGACTAAAAAGCAGTCGAATTATACTAAATAGGTCCTATTGATAACGTTGAGACAATTCCCAGATCTCTAGGAGCAATGGTTCAAATTTTAGTGGACCCAGATCGCAAGCGGATAGCTATTTAAACTTTCTATCATACATGAAGCAGGTACTGAAAAAGTCAAATTTTGAAATAGACTGAAAAATGATTCACATGGAGTCGAATTATACTAAATAGGTCCTATTGATAACGTTGAGACAATTCCCAGATCTCTAGGAGCAATGGTTCAAATTTTAGTGGACCCAGATCGCAAGCGGATAGCTATTTAAACTTTCTATCATACATGAAGCAGGTACTGAAAAAGTCAAATTTTGAAATAGACTGAAAAATGATTCACATGGAGTCGAATTATACTAAATAGGTCCTACTGATAACGTTAAGACAATTCCTACATCTCTAGGAGCAATGGTTCAAATTTTAGTGGACCAGATCGCACGCGGATAGCTATTTAAACTTTCTATCATACATGAAGTAGGTACTGAAAAAATCAAATTTTGGAATAGACTGAAAAATGATTCACATGGAGTCGAATTATACTAAATAGGTCCTACTGATCACGTTGAGACAATTCCTACATCAATAGGAGCAATGGCTCAAATTTTAGTGGACCCAGATCGCACGCGGATAGCTATTTAAACTTTCTATCATACATGAAGCAGGTACTGAAAAAGTCAAATTTTGAAATAGACTGAAAAATGACTCACAAGGGATCGAGTTACACTAAATAGGTCCTACTGATCACGTTGAGACAATTCCCAGATCTCTAGGAGCAATGGTTCAAATTTTGTTGGACCCAGATCGCACTCGGATAGCCATAAAAACTTTCTATCATACATGAACAAGGTACTGAAAAAATCAAATTTTGAAATAGACTGAAAATGAATCAAAAGCAGTCGAATTATACTAAATAGGTCCTACTGATCACGTTGAGACAATTCCTACATCTCTAGGAGCAATGGCTCAAATTTTAGTGGACCCAGATCGCACGCGGATAGCTATAAACTTTCTATCATACATGAAGTAGGTACTGAAAAAATCAAATTTTAAAACAGACTGAAAAATGATTCACATGGAGTCGAATTATACCAAATAGGTCCTACTGATAACGTTGAGACAATTCCCAGATCTCTAGGAGCAATGGTTCAAATTTTAGTGGACCCAGATCGCACGCGGATAGCTATTTAAACTTTCTATCATACATGAAGTAGGTACTGAAAAAATCAAATTTTGGAATAGACTGAAAAATGATTCACATGGAGTCGAATTATACTAAATAGGTCCTACTGATCACGTTGAGACAATTCCTACATCTCTAGGAGCAATGGTTCAAATTTCAGTGGACCCAGATCGCACGCGGATAGCTATTTAAACTTTCTATCATACATGAAGTAGGTTCTAAAAATATCAAATGTTGAAATAAACTGAAACATGACTCAAAAGCAGTCGAATTATACTAAATAGGTCCTATTGATAACGTTGAGACAATTCCCAGATCTCTAGGAGCAATGGTTCAAACTTTAGTGGACCCAGATCGCACGCGGATAGCTATAAACTTTCTATCATACATGAAGTAGGTACTGAAAAAATCAAATTTTAAAACAGACTGAAGAATGATTCACATGGAGTCGCATTATACCAAATAGGTCCTACTGATAACGTTAAGACAATTCCTAGATCTCTAGGAGCGATGGTTCAAATTTTAGTGGACCAGATCGCACGCGGATAGCTATTTAAACTTTCTATCATACATGAAGTAGGTTCTAAAATTATCAAATTTTGAAATAGACTGAAACATGACTAAAAAGCAGTCGAATTATACTAAATAGGTCCTATTGATAACGTTGAGACAATTCCCAGATCTCTAGGAGCAATGGTTTAAATTTTAGTGGACCCAGATCGCAAGCGGATAGCTATTTAAACTTTCTATCATACATGAAGCAGGTACTGAAAAAGTCAAATTTTGAAATAGACTGAAAAATGATTCACATGGAGTCGAATTATACTAAATAGGTCCTACTGATAACGTTAAGACAATTCCTAGATCTCTAGGAGCAATGGTTCAAATTTTAGTGGACCAGATCGCACGCGGATAGCTATTTAAACTTTCTATCATACATGAAGTAGGTACTGAAAAAATCAAATTTTGGAATAGACTGAAAAATGATTCACATGGAGTCGAATTATACTAAATAGGTCCTACTGATCACGTTGAGACAATTCCTACATCTCTAGGAGCAATGGCTCAAATTTTAGTGGACCCAGATCGCACGCGGATAGCTATTTAAACTTTCTATCATACATAAAGCAGGTACTGAAAAAGTCAAATTTTGAAATAGACTGAAAAATGACTCACAAGGGATCGAGTTACACTAAATAGGTCCTACTGATCACGTTGAGACAATTCCCAGATCTCTAGGAGCAATGGTTCAAATTTTGTTGGACCCAGATCGCACTCGGATAGCCATATAAACTTTCTATCATACATGAACAAGGTACTGAAAAAATCAAATTTTGAAATAGACTGAAAATGAATCAAAAGAAATCGAATTATACTAAATAGGTCCTACTGATCACGTTGAGACAATTCCCAGATCTCTAGGAGCAATGGTTCAAATTTCGTTGGACCCAGATCGCACTCGGATAGCCATATAAACTTTCTATCATACATGAACAAGGTACTGAAAAAATCAAATTTTGAAATAGACTGAAAATGAATCAAAAGAAGTCGAATTATACTAAATAGGTCCTGCTGATCACGTTGAAACAATTCCCAGCGCTCTAGGAGTAATGGTTCACATTTTAGTGGACCCAGATCCCCAGCGGATAGCTATAATTCCAAAAATCACTTTGGATGAAAACGAAACAATTTCCCCCTCAATTTCCCCTTATCTCTTTTACATGACTCCCGTGGTCTCACAACACAACCCGCTTGTTTCTTTACGCTCTTTTAAAAGCTTTTAAAACTATCCCATAAGTTTTGCGAACTTCAACTTCGCGGTAATACAGTGGAATCCCGCTATAACGAACTCCGTAGGGACCGAGAAAATAGTTCGCAGTAGCGGGAGTTCGTTGTACAGAAGGGACATTTTTTATGAAGAATTCCAAACAAAAATGGGCCAGAATGTCTGTTGGACCCTCCCTCAAGTATTCGCGCTTAGGTGGCACACTATATTATTCCAAAAAAAAGTTTACAGGATGATAACAGCTATTGCTCTGATAGATTGCAACAGGAAAAAAAGCTGAAGCATTTTTGACAATGAAACATCACAAAGCAAAGTCGATATTACCACTTGATGTCAATTTTTCATTACTATTTCTATTTTATCTACTTTTATTTCTTTCTGCTCTGCTAAACAAAAAAATCAGTGATATGTTCTTGTTGCTTTTTGTTTCTCATTGCTACGTCATATAATTTCGAGAGGGAATTGATCTTCTTCGCATTTCGTTCCCCATTTCCGCACAAAAAAGGTTCGGTGTTTGAAGTCCATCCAGGGCTTGAAAAACTTCACCCTTGAGCTTGAAAAACTTCACCCTTGGCGATAAGTTTTCTCAAAAATTCGTTATATCGAGAGTATTTGTGGTCAGGGGATCGGAAGTTTGGTTCGTAATAACGAGAGTTCGTTATATCCAGGGTTCGTTATACAGGGAGCATTTACAGTAGGATTTACTTCCCAGAATCCAAGGGATCGGAGTTTTAGTTCGCAATAGCGGGAAGTTCGTTATAAGCGGGGTTCGTTATAGCGAGATTCCACTGTATGTTGGAAACCAATGGGGAGGTGACGGGCCTGAACCAGTGGCGGCGCCAGCTCCAAAAAAGTGGGGGGGATTTTTTTCCCGGGCGGGCAAGAAGTTTTTAAAAATTGTGTCTTGCTGTTGCAGGGAAACATGACGTGCCGAAGTCACGCACGCAATGGCCAGAGGCCGTTGCCTAACACAGCTGGGGGTCTGGGGGGCGCTGTAAGCCCCCCAGCGGGTCCAGGGCAGTGGCCTGGTAGCTCTCGGGATTTCGTCATTTCTGAGGTCTGCAAATGGCTTATCGGATCCTTTGACTTCTCTTTCTGCATACATTGAAATAACCCTTTTGTGTTTTACATTGAAATAATCTTGCGACACAATTCACAGAACGTAGGTCTACCCCTCCCCCCCCCAATTTTCGAGGGAGGGTCCAGGGGGGGGAATGGGGGGGACTAGTCCAGGGAGCCCGAAGGGTGGGAGGAGAAACGCGCATTAGCCTTGTTGTTCCATGTGAGATGCGGCTTTTGAAAACGAGGCTTATTTTCGAGACGTTTAATGATGAAGGTGATGGCAACCAGTCGGTGTTTTACAAAGCTGCGAAGCTGTGCAAAGTTTTGATTTGCCGAAAGCGATTTAAAAACTTTGAAACGCTTGATAAACATGAAAGAATTTGACTTAACAGGACAGTATTGTCATTAGACAAGAATTTTGAATAAATCGAAACTTTGGCCGCGATTTAGGCCGTCTTTCCATGGTGGTGCGAGATCGCTTCTTCGAAAAGTGTTGTTTTGAAACAGATTCAGAGTTGAAACACTGAAATTAGCACCAAGGAGAACACAACACAAATAAAAATTCTAATCGACCTGCAACAATTGTTATCAATGTTTATTAATTATCACCATAAACCTATTTTAACAGTAAACATCAAGAAGGAAAACAATCTTGAACAAAACAATGAAATGAAAACAATGAAAGTAAAACAATGAAATGACTTGAATTGATCTTCCAGCTTTGCTTTGATTATTCTTCATGTCAAAGATTTTAGCATCTCTTCAATATCATCCAGTAAATGAGATGTAACGGTTCTGAAAGAAAAGAAAACTAATCTTAATTATAATCTGGCCTCAAATATCCTTTCTAATACACATTCCAAGTAGCAGCAGGAGTAAGGAAGGAAGTAAATGAAAAATAATTTCCTTTTAATAAATTTCCATTTTCTTTGCCCATGCCCTTGGTATTGTTGCATTGTGACCTTGAAAGATAGTTTTTTATTAATGACTCTTGAAGTTGCTACTATATATACTAATTGCTACTATATTCTTGAAGTTCAGAATATAGTAGCAATTCAATGGATGTCATGCTCATTCCACTGCTGAAAAGTATTGGAAAGTATTTGACCTGATTAATTTTGAATCCAGTTTCTTCAAAATTATGTTGCATTGATGAAACTGCTGGAGAACATTTCCCATTGCAATCAGAAATTCACCACATGTTGAAACTGGTCTGCTGTACAAAATTTGATGGTTTACATTTTCTTTATTTGCATTTTGTTCTTCAGAGAGCAAATTTTTAATTGCTTCACAAAAATCAAATCTTTTTCTTGCAGACAATTCTTGTTGTGTTGGACAGGGTCTTTTCTTTATGCTACTTTCACCTTCCATTTTTGCAAATATTTATTGAAAGTTTTTGAGAACTTGACTTTCTTTTCATTGGAATCAACTTGTTAAAACAAAACAGTCGAAAAATCTTTTAAAAAAATCAAATATCTAAAGCATGTTACATTCCTTTCAATCAAACGTCGCGGAACAAGACCGACACCGAACTATTGCCATCTGAAACTGACTCAGGGATTGGTTTTGGTCAAATCAAAACATTCAAGGCCAAAACTTCAAAACGTTACTAACGTTAGTTAACGAAACAAATTAATTTCTTGTAAATTAAAGGAGTTAAACTTCAATAATCCGCAAAGAAATTTAACTGGAAATAACGGGCTGAGGAGAAAATAGGAAAAATTGCAGGTTGTAACCCGGAAATTGAGAGTTAGGCCACAACAGGCGACAATTACAAATATTCCTTAAATATTGAAAATAAGTAGTGTTTCCATTCAAACCAAGCAGAAAGGTAGCAAATTTACTATAGAATGTAATAAAATCTTAATTTTCAACTTACCAGTGTAGATCTCTGATCAATGTTGAATTATTGCAAAATGATCCGTCCATCAAAATAAGCATTCAAAAACTGTCGCAGCAAGCGCAAATTAGCGCAACCTCGTTTGCAAGTGCATCACACATGGATCGCATCCGCAATGCGCGTTGCGCCTCCCGTACTTTATGCTCCCTGGACTAGTCCCCCCCATTCCCCCCCTGGCGCCGCCACTGGCCTGAACTGAATGGCTAGTGTTGATGATGAGGAATTAAAACATGGATAATGATGATGAAGTCGTGAATAAAAACAATATGAGACAATGTCCCAACCAGTGTTAAAATTTCTTACAAATTCATCTCACCTGCTCTGGCTCAGATTCCGTACAAATTTCCTTGCAAACGAGGCCTTGACATGTGTCCACGTGCTTCCTAGTGCATTGCATTCAATTGATGATGACGAAAGAAGGGAGACATTATCATAAAAAAATTGATGACAACTTGGGTGAAGCAGACTGCATTTACCATTAGCTTTCAGATAATTTCTCACGATTATTTTCGCAGTTAAGTTTGATAACATGAAGCCAACGCTCTGATAACAGCCAGAATTAGTTGTAAAGTTGAGTAGTAAAACCAACGATGGTGGACAGAAAATTTTAGTTAGGCCTAGGCTTCAAAACAAAGAGTATTGTGTTAGCCAATTGAATCCTTTTCCGGTTAAAGTGCGCTTGTCATTGGCTGGAATGGACTTGGCCTCGTTATCACTCCAACTTCTGAAAGTCTTCCGGGTAAGGGAAGTAAATGAAATGAGTCTCACCTTTCACCTCTGACAATTTCCCAGTTGGATAAATTGAATTGTCTCATTCGCCTGCCTTGTTCACTGAATAAATAGGAAGATTTTACTGTGGACGAGGAAACTTTCGTTATCACGCTTACACGCAAGAATATACACAAATATGTTTATTAAATGGCCTAAATACGGCTGCTTGTTGTGCATTTTATCGTTTCTTGTCATCAACAGCCATGGTGAAAACAACATGCAACCTCCAAGAGGGCATATGAAGCCGCTTGGCTTTCACAGAGATCCTGAACCAGTAGCAGAACTTTCAATTGACGATCTACCAACACCACTTGAATTCTGGAATGATTATGTATTGCCATCAAAAGCAGTCGTTTTCAGAGGAGTAGCTAAAAAGTCGCCGGGATCAAGGCTTTGGACAAACGAATATTTGAAGGTAGTTTGTAGTTTGTTAATCACGTTACATCATACTGTCAACGTTGACTGTTTCCATTGTGGAAGGGGAGGGCATTGATGTCCGATGAATGGGCTTGGCCAGCCTGTTTGATGAACGTGGCCATGTTATATACCTCAATATCTTCATATTTAGAACATGTGACCCAGGGAAAAAGATCCAGGCAGTGACCCCAAGGGAGTGGCATGGCATCCAAGGGGGCTAGACCTCCAGAAAGTATAATATTTGTTTCTCTAGCTAAAACTATTTATCTAGATTTATTTATTTGTTTATTGATGTGATAGCAATGAAAAACTACTCAAATGAAATTTCTCACAATGCTATTGCTAATACTGGGAAATTTCCAATATTTCCTGACTAATATTCCAGCGGGCCAATCATGCTGAATACCCTTTTGATCATTACTGGAGGGTGCTGCACCCTTCATTTGGTTTCAGTAGCTACACCCATGCCTTCCACTTGAGTATAATGCATGTTTGTTGTAATTCCTACTTACATTTTTCTCCATTTCATATCTTAGGAGAAATACGGAGATATGGTGTTGCGACTGGAGGCAAAATATGAGAAAGAGACACGCATGGGACATTACCCAGAAGGAAATCTGGGAATTGGACGAGATTCATTGGACTATTTCATTGATACATATCGCACCTCAAACAAATATATTGTGAGTGAGTTACCTACGCCAATGTATCATGAAGTGAGTGTGTTGCCTTTTTTGGGCTGTGGAGCCTTTAAAGATCAGATCGTAGAGGTGGACCTTTGGGTAAATGGTAACAATGCAACAAGCCTGCTGCATAAAGATGCTTTTAACCAATTGAATTGTCTTTATAATGGTACAAAGAAGTGGCTACTCATAGATTACAAGCACGAAGATAAATTATACAAAGCATATGCACCAAAAGGCAAAGTGAGTGGTGTCTCTCTTTTAAACGTCTCTGCTATTGATCTCTTGAGGTTTCCAAAATTTGCTGAAGTGCCATTTCAGTCCACCCTCTTGCAACCAGGTGATTGTCTCTACTTGCCAGGAAGCATGTACCACAATGTTCGTTCAACTGGCTCAAAGAATCTTGCCGTGTCATTGTTGTTTCGAAGAATGCAGTTCAAAAAGAACAAGTCACTTGATTTTGGAGAATGTGCCAACAAACATTTGGATTTTCAAACCCTTGACAAGTATCAAATTGATTGGCCCTATAATGGAAAGGGGGAAATGAGCATGGGAAATGCTGGATTTGATGTTTATAGAAACGTTATATTGAAATTTTATTCAAAGAAGGGGAAACTCTCTCTGAGACGCATATATCTGGTCTGGAAGGGTTTCTCTGATGAACAAATGGTTACAGAGGAAAATGCAGAGAAGATGTATGAAAAAATAGTAAGTTTGTACGGAAGTGAGAATGTTCCAACAGAAGAAATGCTGGCAAATAAGACATTGATGAGAGAAATTGCTTTAATGATGGAGCCACTTGAGCCTTCAAATACTTACAATTTGGAGTATTCTGTTATTTCTGCAGAAGATATTTTGAAGGTCTTACGAGTGTGTCTTAAAAGGGGTAATGGGAAAGGCTCAAGAGAACTATTCACAAAACTATATACAGAAAATTTGCATGGTACCAAGAAATACGCAAAGCAGTTCCTGGATAAGGTTATTGGCAATGATACTGAGTACTTCACCATTAAAGAGATTAACGCAAATTTAAGGAACACGGTAGAGCCTTACGAAAGACGTGGAAATGGAACAGAACCTGAGGAACCAAAGGGCTATGACGTTGGGGACATTGCAAGAGCAAAGGTAAGAGATTACAAGGAAAGGATGAAGCTTATAAATGAAGAAGATGATCCAAGTATCTTTAGTGATGAAGATATTTTTGGTGATAGTGATAATGATGAAGATGAAGGTGATGAACCTGAAGGTGATGATGATGGTGAAGGAAATGATGAAGGAAATGATGAAGGAGACAATGAGGGAAACGATGAAGGAGATTCTGATGAATCTGATAGTGAACCACTGAGTGAGAGTGAAATTAGTGGGGAGGATACACCTGAGGATACACGTGATAAAGCTGAAGCAAATGACGACTCAACTGCGGATGTCAAGGAAAAGAAGAGAGATGAACTTTAGATAATCGTGTTTTTAATTGTTTTTTGCAACACTCGGTTTACAATAGAAGACTTATTTTGCTTATATTTTGGACAATTGTAACGGTATTTTATTTTGTGTTGTATTTGCATTGCACTGCTGGTGATTGAATATTAATAATACTGCTGGCTGATGGCTAATTGTGTATATCTGTCTATTTCCCAATTTATTATGCTTCAGTCTCAGTTTGTTAGTGTCTGATGGAGACCAGTTGACAAATATTTTATATGCAGTTGTCATGGCTTTAACATAACAATCCAGTGCAGCAGTTCTCATTGGGAGCTGAATGTGGCTCGACCCAAATGGATGAATATTTGATGTATACGTTGTAAATATTGCAAACCAATTTGCGTGACATGTCAACTAATCAAAGGTCTACGAAGCAGCCAAGTCGACCTGTTAAAAATAAAACGCAATTCAGCTAAATGCAAGCACGTGCATATGCATTAAATAATTTTTACTTATCTTATCTGATCACATGCAACAGAACATCGAATCTTTGCAGCAATGATTCTACGGAAGAATAATTTTTCGAACCAAACACAACAGTTGCAGTCACTTTTGAGGATGCCTGGCTCCAGGTCAGGAGAAAATTTCCATTTCCACTGAACAGTTTTGCAAAACAAATCGCGTTTGAGGCAGCAAGGTTCTTGTGCGTAAAGTACCCCGGAAATCTTTCTTTAATTGTTGATAACAATGAAATTTGTCGACAGTGTATTTTGACCCATTGTTGAACAACAATCCAACGTGTAATATACAATACAACTTGATTGGTTCAATAAAGGATAAAACAATGGGCTAAGACAATTGTCAATTGTTCCCAAAAGGACAAAGCAACACACACAACACAACAACGCAAAGAAGCAGAACTGAGGAAGTGTTTTAGTTTCTTTCTTTCTTGTACTCAGATAGCTAGTCTCGCAGCGGTGTAACCAAATCCTGACAAACACCCAATCCCGCAAAACTTTGAATGTTTCTCTTACCTTTGTATCGCTTTTTCCTTCAAGTAATGATTTTAAATATGGAATAAATATGTAGCTAAACTCATGCTTAACCGTTTGATGTAATTTTTATCGGAGTTTGATAACTTTATCAAGCTTTACGAGCCGCAGATTCTGCAGCGGTTTCCTGATTTTCGTGCAGCCGCCATTGTTGCGGACACGCGCAGGAGGGAGCAGCGATATTTTGAGCCTCGTTTACAACTGGATGCAAGTGAGGTAACAAGTTGCTATTTGTCATGTGGCTGGAGCTGATTCTGCTCGTTGCCATGGTCTTTGTTAGTTTTGGATACATGAAGGGAAAGCGAAGTTACGACGACTTTTAATTTCTTTGCGAAATTGCTTTGGAAATTGGTTCGGTAAGTAAAACTAACGATTATTTTCATTTATACCAATGCTTTGGCTGTGTTATATCCAAATTTGATGATGTTATGACATTTGCATCACCCTGTAAAATCGATGCAAGTACTCTGGTCACCGTGAATTTTTTCGACGGCCTGCTTTCTTGATCTCATCTGTTACCAAACAATAGAGGCATAATGGCAGCCCGAAAACAATAATGGGGGATTCAAGTGACCAATAGCACTTAATGATAGTCTGATGTTCTTAGTGAAATTTGCAGAATTAGTTAATAAGTTTGTTTTCCTTGATTTTTTCTAGTTTTTCCATGACTGTTTCGTTTTGAGGAGAGAATCAGTTCCTTTTTTGATGTTGTGTGATTAAAAATTTTATAGGTTTACCATACATAAGTTCTTCCTTTCAGAAAACATGCTTTTTTGTGAATTTGCCTTCGTCCTTAGCCCCAGAATTTGAAATTAATGACATGTTTCATCTTTCCCCAACAGCAGGATATTGAATGAGAATTGAGGTTGAAGAATATTGTCAAGAAAGCTTTATTATTATCAAAGTTTATGGAATGGAAGAAGATACAACTGAAACAGTTTTGCAAAGACTTGACGCCCTGACCGAAAATGAAAAGGAGTTATTTTGTTGCGGAGAACTAAAGATTGCAGATGACTGCGAAATTTCAATCAAGATTTTTGAAAAGCTGTTTGATACAGCAGAAAATTATGCAAGCAATAGAAATATTGCACTTCAGAGAATGCTTCCGTGTGTAAATAGGAACTTCGATCTGGACATTAATGTTCAAAATACTGTCAAAAAGTACAGAAAATTGCAAGCGAAAATAGCAAAGCTTCCAGATGTAGCGTCTGGAGTAGCCCTAAATGAAATTTTGATAAAGCCGGACAATGAGTGGATTGTGTTGAGCCAATCATTTAAACTAGATGAGTTAGAGTCTGGGAAAATACTTGAGTTAGACAACAGTGTTACATTGACAAATGGAATGTTTCATGACCTTTGTTTTTACAAGTCAAGAACAGGAAATATTACCTGGAAAACCGTTGCAGCATGGTTGGGAACAAGATTTGAACTTGAGAGAGAACCAACAGAATCATATGTTTCTATCAATTATAAACGACTGCATGAAAAGTTTCTAAATACCGTTCGAAACAAGAGTTCAAGAGAAAAACTTTTGAATGATCCATTTCCCTGTCCCCTGTCAAGTCAATCAGATGATTCATCAAGTTTTGAAGCTATCAACCCGAATGTGTTAGATATGCCAAATTACAAGCAGTGTGCCCAAGAGCTTTATATTCATTATGAAGCAATGTTCCAAATAAATGAACATTTGGCAACTTTGCTTGAAAATATTCAAGACAG
This sequence comes from Sanderia malayensis, assembly GCA_013076295.1. NCBI lineage: Eukaryota > Metazoa > Cnidaria > Scyphozoa > Semaeostomeae > Pelagiidae > Sanderia > Sanderia malayensis. The sequence continues at coordinate 961,610 of RQOL01000616.1, read as the reverse complement.
TGCAGGACAAGCTGAGAGGGAGAAACAGAAAAAAATCAACCAATTGCAGGCTGAACTTGAGAAAATGAAAGCAAAATATGCTAAACTCAACAAAGATTTGAAAGACAAGAGTGAAGCACTTTCACATTACTTCCCAAGGAATGTAAACAAACGAGAGAGAAGGAAAGAAGAAACGATAATTAACTTATCCGCAGAAAATAAGGAATTGAAGGATTTTGTAGACAGCCTTGAGGAAAAGTTGCTGAGAGTTTCCCAAAATTATGAAAAGGAACGTAAAAAATGTCATTACTATAAGAATGTTGCATTGAAAGCAGCAAATAATAACAACAACAAAGAACTGAGGAATCTACAGCAGTCAGTGTCTAACCTAGAAAATGAGAATGAGAAGCTGAAGGAAGAGATAGAGGGCATGCTTGAAAAGGATTACATCCAGACATTTAAAGATGGGAAATTTACGAAGGAAATAAGGATGGTGTACTATGACCTTTTAAGTATGAATTTAAGTGTTAGGAATTGTGAAAAAGTCATACGATGTGTGCTTGAAAAGCTAGGAAACACAGTTGTTGACAAGCTTCCATCTAAAAGTGTTGCCAGTCGTTTGATGGTAGAGTCAAGAGTTTTGGCCCAAATGCAGGTTGCAGATGCAATGTTGGAAGGAAGCCACAATGTTTTGCACATGGATGGCACAAAATATAACTTTGAAGAGAAAGGTTCCTTCCAGGTTGTCACCCCTAGTGGTGCCTATACAATGTCTGTTGAGGACATGTTATCAGGGGAAGCTGAATGTTATCTTGACACATTTAGGGACATTTTAACAGAAATGGCCTCACTTTTAGTCACACCAGAAGAGGTAGAAGGAAAGGTTTCAGAACTCTTAACTTCAGTCAAAAATTTAATGACTGATAGAGTAGTAACAAATAAAAGCTTTTGCAGTCAGCTAAAGCAGTGGAGGGAAAAAGCTTTGCCACATGTTATAAAAAATTACAATGAGTTGTCTGATGAAGAAAAAAAGAAACTGGCAACAATAAATCATGTTTTCTGTGGATTACATGTTATCCATAACCTTGGCATATATGCAGAGACTGCAATGAGAGAGTTTGTCAAGCTTGCAGCAAGTGTTGAAAAACATGGTGGTTTTGTGACAAACAACTCTAGGGTGTATGATCTACTGTATGAGATTTCAAAATTATGCTCATACACGCATGGGGATCAAAGAAATGGACAAGCAGCAGAATGGAAGGCTTTCTTGAACAAACTGGGAATAGAGAATTCAATAACATCGTTTTTGCACCATCGGTTTAATATCTATTTTGTGCTTGGTGGGGCTGCATATTACCACAGAGGCCATTTGAAGGAGTTTCTTTTGAGACTGGAATCAACCAATTTCCTTCACACTTCAATTGCTGGTGACATTGAAAACCCAATCTACCTGGCAGGTTTTAGAGCATTGGGGATTTTCAACAAGCTTGTTACTGGGCCACTGTGGAGGAAAGTTGAAGAAGATGGCCACATATTCGATCTAAATCCAGTTTGGCTTCAGTTAAAACTAAAGTTGGAGGATTATGGATCAAATGCCAGCCCTTTATTGGATAAGGAATGCCCGATAGCTGATGCCTGCTTAACCAAAGATGAAGTGTTTGAAGAACTTTTTAGAGAAACACATGATTCAGAGTTTGATGCTCTCACTCAGGAATGTTTAGAGATAGTCAGTTGCACCTGTGCTCTTGTCATCACAAATCAGTTGGCTGATCAGCTGCCAGGTGGAAAGTTTTACCAGCCTACAAGTGAAATTGTTAATGAAACTGCTCTGTGCAAAAGGACAAACATTCTCTCTGAGAGAGATTTTGCCCAAATGGACAGAAAATTTCATCAGAAGCCAAATATAACAACGATTGCAGCCAGTGGAGTCATTATGTTTCTTAATAATAAAACAAGCAAGTGGCTCAAACTAAAAAGTGAAGAGGAGCAAGCCCGTCTTGTTGATAAAGCCATGCAGATGACTCCAGAAAGGATAGAATTATACAAAGAAAAAAGAAAGAAAATTTTACGTGCAAGGATAGACTCCCAAGAAAGAAAGAAGCTGGCAGCAAAAGTTGGAGAGCAAGCAAAGGCCACGAAAAAGGAGGAACTTTGCAAAGAAGTTGAAAAGATCGGGGGGCTCTGGACAACTAAGGAACAGATGGCAGCAAACCTTAGTGGAAAAGAGAAGAAACAGCAGCATGAAGCCTTGAAGCTGCAGATCAATTTCAGGAAATCTGTGCTAGAAGTTAGTGTCCCAGACAAAAAGCTGCTTCAGATGGGGACAACAATTGATAAGAAAAGGAAAGAGTTCTCTGTGTCAGAACTGAAAGAAAATTTAGAGAGAATCATAGACTTCTGTTCACAGAGTCCAGAGGCAAGGGTTGAAGAAATGTCAACTGTATCGATAAGATCAGAAGGTGAACGAAGACTTTTGCTGGATAATGCCAAGAAGTCCGTTATGAGGAAGATCGAAGAAAGCACAGATGCAGTATCCGCCCAAGAACCAGCTAAAAAAAAACCTAAAAAACGGTTTCCAAAGTTATTTGGGAAAAGAATTATGCACAAGTGGGATGAAGATGGAGAGGAGGTTTGGTATGAAGGAACTGTCGTGGAAGTCTACGATGAAGATGAATATGATGTTGACTGTGAGTTTGGGGTGAAGTATGACAACATTGATGGAGTCTTCGAAGTGCGCTTACTTCAGGATTTCAAGAGAAACTGGCTGATTGTTGTTCGAGCAGCAAATGAAGAGGAGATCAAAGCTTGTGAAACAGACATTTGAAATGGTTACAGGGCTACGCCCTGTAACCATTTGATGAAATTTACACATTTGATGTCAAATTCTTTTGAAATTGTATGGGCGTGGTTGGTTCTGTAACCATAGCAACAACTAGTTTTACTCTACTTTGGTTACAAAATATGTTAGTTTTAAATTTGCAAAATGTCCATGTCATGTTGAGCTGATGCAAGTTTCTACCTATAATGTAAATAATATTATAGGTAGAAACTATGCAAGTTGTTGCTATGGTTACAGAGCCACGCCCCTACGTTGGTACATCTGTTGTCAGATTCTTTGAAATTGTTCAGGTTGAGCTGTTACTGGTACTTACATCTGCTCAACATGAACATTTTACGAATTTAAAGCTACCCTTACTAAAACATAGTTAAAGTAGTTGTTGCTATGGATACAAGACCACGCCCATAAATTTACATATTTGAAATCAAATTCTTTTAGAATTGTTTATTTTGAGCTCATACTAGTACTTATATTAGGTAATAATGATATAATGCCAATTGAAAATGATTTTAACCAAAAAAATGCAGTTGCAATAGTTGTTGCTATGGTTACAGGACCACGCCCATATATTTACAACTTTGACGTCAAATTCTATTGAAATGATAAATTAGTTTGTTAACTTTTCGTACAAAAAATTTCAGTGTGATAGTGTTAATGGTTTAAGAGTTATGGATCTTCTGGGTTGCCATCATTTTGAAGTTATTTGTGGTGCCATTAAGCCTATTGTTTTCCTAATTAGAAGTTGTCAGTAATTACCCATTTTTTCAGATACTAAAAATTTTATAACTTTCCAACCAATTGTCCGATTTTTGTGAAAAAAGTTGCTTCAGATTCCAATTTCAGAGATCTTTCTATTGGAGTACATTTCATGCTGTTTCAAGACACTTCATTTTTAACTCAGGACTAGCTAACTCAGATCACCAGAGAGCTTCAAGATGGATTTAAGATTGATCATCTCATTTTGCTTGCTCTTACATTATTGTATTTGCAGCGAAATGAATGTCGACAGCATGCCGAAGGGTCATATGCAACCTTTAGGTGCTCACAGAGATCCCGATCCTGTGCCTGAATTCGCTCTGGGCTCGTATCCAACACCGGAAGACTTTTGGAAGAAGTTTGTTAAACCTGCAATGCCTGCCGTCTTTCGAGGGGGTGCAAAGAGTTTTGGAGGCTACACAAAGTGGACAGATGATTATTTGGTAAAAGAATACGGAGATCTAGAGCTGAGATTGGAAGGGAAGAAAGAAAAGTTTGGCAGAACGCCCTATGGAGTTCTTGGTGTCGGTCGGGACACAATGGAACATTTTATTAATGCTTATCACAATCCCGATTACAAGGGATATATAGTAACTGAGCTTCCAGTACCAATGTACCACGAAGCTGGTGTGTTGCCCTTTATGACGTGTGGCACTTTCAAGAACAGAATGGTAGAAGTTGATTTGTGGATCAATGGTGGAAATGCCAGCAGTGTTCTACACAAGGATGCATACCACACAATGAATTGCTTGATCAATGGAACAAAAGACTGGAAGCTTATTTCTCTGAGTGAAGAAAAGAACATTTATAAGGCTTGGGAAGCTGCCCCTGCTTTTGGGGGGTACTCCAAAATTAACGTGAATGCTGTCAACATGACAAAATACCCAAAAGTTGCCAATGTTCCATGGCAGTTTACGAAGATTGAAAAAGGTGACTGCTTGTTCCTTCCAAAAGGCATGTACCACAATGTCGTCTCATACGGAACACATAATCTCGCAGTGGCTCTGCTCTTCTCCAGGTTCGATAGATACAAGAGAAAGGACATTGATCTGACTGAATGTGCCAATACTGTTATTGGCAAGGAATCAGTTCCACTCAGCGAGTTTATTGTAGATTGGATGTATGCAGGCAAAGGAGATTTGAGCATGGGAAATAATGATCTTGAAAATGTCAGAATGCAGTTGCTGCAAAACACAAATAAGGCTGGTATATTGACACTGAAAAGGCTCACACTTCAAGTTCGCTCAATTTTTTCAGAGAAGAATATGGAGTTTGTGAAAGACTATGCCAGCAAATCATATAACTACCTGTCTGGAGGTAAGGGTGAAATAACTAAAGACATGATAAGACAATTTTCAAAGAAACAACTGAGGGTAGCTGCTATGTGCTTTGAACGTGTCCATCCGACTAATGCTGACTGGAATGAGTACAATCATATAAGTCCAGATGTGGTGAAAATAGCATTAAAGAAGCTGCTCAAGAAGAATGAGGGACAGGTGTCAAGAGAAATGTTTCTGAAGTTGTATGATGGATTAGAGGGATCTCCGGTGTTCGGAAATAGGTTTTTTGATGTTGTTGCTGGCAAGGGACAGGATGAGGTAGACAAGAAACAATTCAAGGCAAAGTTAAAAGAGGCACTTCAACCGTATTATGATCATCAAGTTGAAGGAGAAGAGGCTGCTGAGCCTGATGTTTATCGTAATAACAAACGTCCTGAAGGGTACGATGAAGGTGATGTTGATAAAATGGCTCAAGCAGATAAAGCTGAACGTGATCAAATGGTTTTCCAAGGTGATGGAGATGAAGAAGACGACAATGAGCCAGAAGAGGAAGATGATGAGGAAGATGGTGCAGAGTCACAAGAACCCAAAGAAGAGGAAGATGACGAGGAAGAAGGTGCAGAGTCACAAGAACCCAAAGAAGATGGCGATGATGAGGATGACAGTACAGAGTCACAAAAGCCCAAGGAAGATGGCAATGATAAGGATGCTAATAAACGTGATGAACTCTAGATTCCAGTTTACTTGAAGCCTCATCTATAGGCAGCTTGTAATGAGTATTATTTTTTCTTGATATTTTTAAGGCTGTTTTCTGAAAGAAAGCTGCTGAATCTTGTATTTTTGAACTCACTGTTTGCCTATTTATATTTTAGAAATGGAGCCTCAAATTTAGCTCATTTTGTCAATTGCCATTAAACCTTGATTTTGCTGAGTTCATAAGATGGTGAAATGTTTTTTACTGAAATGGAGTTTCTTTTTGCTCAGATTTTCTTTAACTTAATAGAATCTTTCTTAAAACTGCTTTGTACATTGGCATGGAAGCCAAGGGGACACAGAGAATACCCCTTTTATAGACAAAAAACTGCCCCTTCTAAGACTTATTTATTTGATACAGTTATAATATCTAGTAAATGCAGTGATTTACAAGCAAAACAATTTGCAAATTATAAAAGTGTAGATAATTGCAAGTTGAGATGATAAATACCTGTAATAAAAAAATCAAAGCAGAATGTTTATTAATAGTTAATAAAAGATAATAAGAGTGAATAAAACTCTTTGGGGGGGTTGCCCCTCCCCCCAAAATTAAATATCGGCTGCAGCCCCCCTCCGCTGCATCTCCTTTACCGTGCATATTAATTTAGTAACGAAGTTAAGGGCTTTTCAATTCTTGCTAGAATTGTGAAGCTGGAATTACGAAGAATGTTTGCGTTTTGGACTAAAAAACTTTCTTATGAAAAACGTGTACTTCCTTAATCCTAATCTTGTTTTGTTTAGTGCCCAAAGAATGTTCTTAGGTTTTGCACATTTGCAAATACCCTTTCAACCTTTTGAAGATTTGGTGTAAAGCTCTATGTAATTTCTTCAATATTTCTCAATGAATTTCTTTCATATCTGATGAGCATAACATGTTTTTTCTGCAACACGTATTTCTCGTACTTCATTTGCAAGAATAAATAGTTAAATGTTTGCTCTTTAACAAATACGCAGGTATTTATTTATCTTTTTTGCAGCAAGGAATATCGTACGGGAAAGTCATGACATCCGGTTGTTGAATAATCTATCCTTTATTGATGTTTGATAATAGATTTAATTTTGTGTTTGCGTGAAGACTGTGTGTGCAAAAAGTGTGCAGGTATACACACCTCTTTCACTGAACTTTTTGCCCAGCTTCAACATTCTTCAAATTTTTCGATTTTCAGCCTAAAATCGTTCTTAAATTATTCTTAACCAGCTCTTATTTAACGAGCTCAAATAAATAAAAAATCTCAGTTTTCATGACCGTTGACCCTGGCTTTATTTGTTATTATTCTTAAGTTTGAAAGACTTGAACCTTTGCATTCTTATGAAAGTATTTTTTGTCAAAGAAAGTGAAAAGTGTTTTGCCTCCTTGCGATTCGATTTACGAACTGGAATCGACAACCAACGACATTCGTCAGACGAAGACATAATGTTCATGTACACCACGAATCATGTAAATTAAACTTAAATGACTTTGGAGTGTCTAATGGTCTGCTAATTTGCTTATCACGGGAACTGTTTTGAATTACTTTTGACTATTTTGAATGTTTGCCACCTGCCAGCATTGATCAGTGAAACGATGGAGGGAACAGGCTGTGATTGGTTAGTTTCTTTGGTGCGCATCCACCCGCTGTCAAGGTGGTAAGTCAGTAGTCACATTTGATCAACTGACTGGTGGTGACACAGGATGAATGACAGTGTCATCTTGAGAGCCTTTCATTAATCAACTCGAGTGCCTTTTGCTCTATATTTCGTCGTCAATAACATAATTACCGATCTGGAGTACTAATTGTCGAAGAAGAAGTCATTGTTTTATCCGGGCATAGGCTATTTCTATTTCAAAAACTTTTGTTGTGGATTAAGTTTTTGTTTGACCATGGAGAACTAATCAAGGAATCTCTGGCTTGCCACCTGGTAAATTTCCTTTCGCTGCAAAGTCAATTTTTTTGTAAGTTTACCATTGTTATTATTACACTTCATGGTTTCTCATTTTGGAGAATTTACAAACTTCTTGACTTATGGCGCGGTCTTCGCCAATTCTCAGTCGTAATCCCACCTAAAATTCAGATATTTTGATTATAACTTAAATTTTGATTTGTAATTTGTCGAAGCAAATTTTTTCTGCCGTGTAAATTTTTAATCATGCACTTGCCAGACTTAATCTTTTAAGTTTTTTGTGTGGAAACGTAGAAGCTATCAACAGTATAATTTTACTTCTCAATTTTCTTAAAAATTAATTCGAACTTTTCACATTTTGTCTGATGACACAACAGGTAGAAATATGCAAAACAAAACAATGTATTTCTATGTCATTGGGATATTTTTATTTCACTCCTGCAAAAACATAGTCTGATTTTGTTTTGAGTAGGAGGCAATAGATATATTTTCGTGCATTTTCTTTTGTGTTTGGGTGTAATTTTAAACTTCTCAAATCATGTTACGTGGCTGTTAAATTGTCTGTTTTGTACACAAAATGGTTAAAATTTCACTGCAAATTAACAATAGTGGCACGAAAACAGGTTTGTGCGATGACAATAAACGCAACGAGTTACAGCTGTCCTGCATGAATGTTTTTCATCGTGGCCTTTTGTCTTCTAGTGATCGTACATATTATGACACAAACAATGGCTGTTTAGAAGACAAGATGACTAATGACGGAAAAGACCAGCCGATGACTGTTGATCAGATTGACGAAGTAGAAAATCAACCCTACCCTCCACCAACCTCAGAGGTCGAGTCCCTTTCAGAAAAAGCGGTTGAGCAAATCCCTCAACCCAAACCAAAAGAACGATCTTATAAAAGGCGAAAGAGGACAACGTGGAGATCTGATCATGTAAGAAAACAACGAAATTCAAAGGGCAGGCCTTCCAGGGCGGAAATGCCGTATGAAAAGTTATTAAAGTTGCGCGAAAAAGAACGCATTGCCCAACAGCAAAGGCGAGAAAGACTTCGAAATTGCGAGGTAATAATTTTTGTTTCATATCTTTGAAATTATTAACCTGACAGCCCAGGTTTGCGGCAGGTGTTTTTTAAAAAAATTTACAGAAGTGTTTAATTTGTATAAAGGGAAACCTGAACTGAAATGTTACGGATTGAGCAAAGAGCAAGTATTCCAACAAATCATAATTTGGGCTCAAATTATTGATACATCATTATTTGACTAATAAACAATGACTGATAATTGCCTTTTTTCAACCAAGTTTAATTAAAACTGTCAGTGTGTTATATGTCCTGTGCTCCGCATGCTCACCAAAGAACTTGCGTTGTTTTGTTCGCATTGTTGATTTCTTTGCTGCTCTTACAATAGCTTTACTTTTTATATTTCCGTTGACTTCAGTGTACGGTTTTATCTCAGATATTGCTTTGAGATATGCAAGGTGCATGTATAATCTGATATATAACTGCTTTTGAATGTGAGCTCTGTCAGTTACTGGCCGTCCAAGCACAGAATTTCCACCAAGTTGGTCTCACTTAATCACCAGGGTATCTTCACATACTTACTTCGCAATAGGAAAACCCAGTAGTGAGAGCAACTGGGTCATTTCTGCGCTCTTTACAAGAGGTCAGGAAGACATCTCTTCGGGGCCGTCATGTTTAAAACAACCCAAAACTGAGCACAGTTTTAATCGTACTTTTCCGAACAAACTTGTTGGTTTAGATTTGTCTACTTGTCAAGAGAAGTTTTTATTGTTCAAAAAGCCTCAATAAAGCATTTCTTCAAAGAATAGGAATGCAACCCATGGAGGTGGGTGATTTTGATAATAATTTGAAGCTGGTTGATTTGTAACTAAAAAGTCCTACAGACCCGAAGGGTTTGACAAATTGATAAAAGTTTCTACCGTCCCGACAAACATTTTCCAAGCATTCATTTAGTATTTCTTGAACACATTTGTTCATTATTTTAATTTTATTTTTGTGAAATAACTGAGTTTCGCCATGTCATTAATTTTGACCCCCCCCTCCAGTTTTCTTACCATCCCGTTCTTGTAAAACTGATTGTTTCATTGCGTGAACTTGTCAGTGAATATAGAAAAGTTGCTGGCGTACAAACGTAACCAGTCATGCAGAAACAGTGGATATCATGTTTGACCAAGCATGAAACTTTTAAACAATTACCTGCTTAACCAATTCATTGCATTTATTGCAGCATTTCTTCATTCCGAGCCTGTTAAACCAGTTGTCTCATTGCAAAATTTCTTCTGAAGACATGATCTTATTTGTTTCCTTGGTCTGTGAGACCCCTTTTGTTTTAGAATTTAACCCCAAACTCCAAAATCTCCAAAAACCACCGACTGCATCCAATAATGTGTAGCAATTAGTGACGATGTCTTGACAACTGGCATTTGCAACGATAAATGCCCCGAAATACCTATATAAGGACGCCAAAGTGTATTTAATGACTCCCTTCTCTGTATGTCCGTGTTTAATACAGTAGCTAATTTCTTTGTTAGAAACAGCTCTTTGCTGAAGTTTACAAAAATTGAATACAAAATAAATCGCATTTTGACATTGTTCAAATCACACAGATGGTATTTTAGACAACGAATCAAATGAAATATACCAAAGGTTCTCCCACTTTCTTGACCCTGCGATTTAAACCATAACAGGCGGACATTTAGATAAAGCGTTGGATTGGATTGTGCGTAGATGCTTCGTTTTGTTTAACACTATTTGATGTTTATATTTTATGCATGTAGGCCAAGATTATTCATGCCCAGAAAAACAGATCAAGAAAACCTGTTTCTAAACAGATGGAACCAAATAAAGATATGCCATATGTAAGATTTTGTTTTAAAATTAGATTTAAGCCATGATTAATTTCATTCACATGATTAATTTATTAGTTTATTACTTTGTAAAGCGCGTCGTCAAAGTGCTAACTGCACGTGACGTCATAGCAGTAGAAGTTTAAACATTATCCCAAATTTTCTTGTAGTTTGTCTGTTGCTACTAACTCTACCTGTCCAAGTTTCTTTGTCCCGAGCTCTCTCGAGTTTTAATATTACAAATTGTTATCTGTTCATCACAGATTGAAGAAATAAAAGATCAAGTCAAGCTAACAAATGGCGCAGAAAGTACCAAGTTAAAAGAAATGATCAACAAGGTTAGGCATGTAGACCTTGCTTATGAACTCCTATTTATTCTGAAGATTTTGGAACTCCATCGCTAATAGTTTGATTTGTTTATGTTTTAGAACACTCACGCCAACTCCGTGAATAGTTTTGTCAACCCAAAAACTGATTCTTTGACGAAACCAGTTGTCACTGATGTTTTAAACAATAGGGGAATACATGAAAATGGGAAGAATCTTGGTCTAGTTGTAACTAAAAAAATGTCTTTCATGCTCGCCCTTGGACTGGCCTTCGCAGGGGACATTGGTCGGAAAGATGCTCCCACCATTTGTGGTAATGGTGGGGTAGTAGATCAAGGAGGAGAAGATTTGCACACGTTGCACGAGCATATTCAAAGCTTGAGTGAGAAGCAGAAGGAAGAATCACCTAAGCATCCGGTTCTTGATGCATTGAGTGCCAGCACTATTGATGCTAATGAATTGCTGCCTAACGCGATTTCAGGCAGTAATTCGAATAATAAATCCGACGAAGTCAGAGGTAGAGGAAATTTGGAAAAAGGAAAGCTAGGAATAAAGGAAAGCATGGTGAGCTTTGCTTGTCAAATATTTTTGCCATGCAAATCCTTCAGCTATTATCTTTTTAGTTTGTCCTACGTCTAACACTTTGCTGCCAAATCGAGCCAAAGCTCTTGTATAGATCTCGTAATGTGTTTAAATTCAATTAGAAATTATAGGGCGGTGTGGGTGAAAGTGTGGCGCATAAAAATTCGCCATTGGTAAAAAGCGTGGCACCTGAAAGTTTCCTTTGTCCCTCCCCCCACTTCTTTAGAGTTGGCTTCACCAGTGCGGCAATAATGCTACTTGCTGAAGGTTGACTTGCTCGCCAGAAATTGATGTATTTACAATTAACCCCACAGGATCCAAATATATCGACGGAGTATGCAATGGTTAAAAAAGAAGTTTGTGTGGGTGAAGACGAGAAAGATGCAGATCAGATGGGTGCAAATGCTGATTCTCCATCTCCCTCTCCTTCAATGGTAGAAAACGAAAGCACTTGTCAATCTAAAGAACAAAATAAAGTCAGCAATATGCAAATGGAAGATACCAGTAAGAAGCTCATCAACAGGTTTTACAATCGATCAATGCTGAGTCCCGAGGAATTGGAAAGTTTGAGGAGGAGAGAGCGTGAGTATCAACGAAGAAGAAGAGCAAAACTTAGAGAGCAAAAGGTAAAATAAGTATGCTTACATACAAATTTTTTTCTGATGCTTGGCATCATATATACACGGCCCCGATTACACGGGTAGTAAACCGGTTTATTGTAAACAAATATTACATTGAATAGACACAGGAAACCTTCCTTTACACCAATGATTAATTTAATTTCCTGACTGCCTGGTCAATAGTGCAATGGGGTAGACACTGGACTAATTTATCACGTTACATAGCTTCAAATCTCTTCTATATAGAAACATTCTTTTAAAAGCGTTAGCATGAAAGCGCTGGAATAAGCTTATGAAGTTTATGTGTTTAACTCCAATCGCCATTTTTCTTTCTCAGCTAAAAGAATCTGATCAGATCCTTGAAAAGCTTGAATCATCATTAACAAAAGAACCGGAAAGTAATGATGTCACAAAAGTTGATGAAAATTTAAGAAAACCTGAAACCCGACGTTCAAATGGGATCAGCCGTCCAAGTCAGAGGTACCTGGAAAGTAGTGAGCTTCTGTGTCTGAACAGTGAAAGAAAAAAGCAACAGAGTAAGGAATTCGCACCCAAGAAAGATAGTTATATCAATTCAAAGAAAAGTCTTTTGGGTGATTCCACAGGAATTTGCCACAACGGTTTCAATAATGACCACCAAAGCAGCAACTGTTCGTTGCTTAATACCACAAGTCACGCTGAACCTGAAAGCTTATTGGACTCAAAGAAGAAGAGATCTCCCTTTATCGAAGCTTTGTATGGATCAGATTACAAACGAAAGGATTTAAATGGAATATTTAACTCTTCGGTGGAGTCTCGTTTTGAATATAATACACATTCTACTTCACAGATCGAGGCTGCATTGGAATACAAATGGCAAAATGGCCATGCAAGGGACATCATAGCAAATAATATTTTGTTTGATGACAGATATTACTGTAGAAAGTCTTTGGTAGATATTGAGAGGTTGACTCGAAACGGCGATATTCGCAGCGCTGGATCAATGGGTTGTAGAAAAACCCAGCAAACCGATGGTCAGAAATGGCGGCATTGGAAGAGTGGTTTGACGGATGACCAGTTACAGCGTAGAAGACTGTCGAATCGCGAAGCTCAGCGACGTCGACGGTTAAGATTAAAAATGATGCAGATGCCATCAAGCAGTCAGCAAGGAGAGAGAGACGAGGAATACCTTTATCAAAGAGATGGACGAATCGATCAATCATCGGAGGATTATGATTTATCGGGCCTGCTCAGTCAACCGAAGACAAACTTTGAAAATATTATGGAGAAGCGGCAAAGGATTTTTCTTGATGCCCAGATTGAAGAGTCGAATTTGAAAGCGGATGAGTCAATGAAGGAATTGCCAAACACATCTAGTTCTAAAACTCGAGGTTGCCGCATAAAGGTAACTCCGCAGCGTCAGATCGTTGTACCACCCATGAACTACGTTTGCGAGGTGGAAGAGAGAAACGGCAATGCAACACGTCAGACAACTGAATACAACCATTCAGATGGCTCTTCGGCATCAAGTCGCGCGCAGTTTCTTGCAGGATTCTCTGCCTCGGAAGGGCAGGTTGGTGGCAGCGGTAAGTTTAGCAAATAATATTGCTGCGCAATCTTCTTCGTTGCGCTAAGCGAAATTTAGATTCGCTACTCATAAGTTGTAGAGATCACTTGTTAAAGGTGATTGGGTACTTGCAGCTAGTTATTCTAATCGTGGAATTATTTATTTGTAAGAATGATTTTACGACTAAATTTTACGGCAAGTCAGAATAAGAATAAGTCAATTTTATAATTTGTTTTCCTTTGCAATACTGCTCCTAATAATATTAGAAGAGGCAAAAATCTTGAATGTTAATGTATGCCAAATTGATTGAAAGTGCCTCCAATTTTTTTCAGAGATCATTAGACGCTCAGTGCAAGAAGAACCGATTCTTTCTAGCTCAAGCAGGAAGAGAAAACAATTTTGTCCAAGAAGGCTACTTACTGATGGAGAAAAAAGAAACAACGAAAGCATGCAGAGGCTTGCCATCGCGCAATTTTAAACAGCTTGGCGCGGGAAAGTTAATTTTTAAAAGGTCAGTAGCTTTTTCCATTTGAATTAATATCCAAATGTATTATGTCACATTTTTGTTAATAAATTGCGGATTTTTGCTTGAATAGTCACAGATATGCATGGTTTCACACGCAATGCAATATATAGAGTGCATTCAAGTAAGAAGGGGAGATCATCCTATATAGTAATAGTTAAAATCATTGTTTATGTAATGAAGACATGAAGACATGCTTTTGATTGTTACTTATAATCAACAGCATGTCATCCATTGTGCTTCACCTGGAAAGCATTGCCATCTTCAGAGAGTTGATAGTTTCTATAGGACGTATATCGGATGTCAACCGTGTACCTTTCTTGATCTGTAGACAGGTAACAGTTTGAAATATAGAAATAACAATTATAGAAATATAAGAAAGCAGTGACGTGCATTAAGTCCCTGTAAAAGAAAACACAACATAAATTATAGTAGTTTAAATTATGTTTCAAATTTTAAAATAACTTTAAATTATGTTTTGTTTATTGACATTTGTCACCCGTTAGTTATAGAGTTATAGGTATTTGAAAGTTTTTGAAAAATTACATAGTTATTTATAGAAGCGTATCCGCGTATTTATCCCTCAAATTAATCTATTTATATGAAATCACAACCACTCTGTTGTCGTTGTTTGTAAGAATATTTAATGTATAAATGTTATTAAATTTAAAAACTAGTAAAGTATCTTCAAACTGTTATTTGAGAAAAAGTTCTTAAATTTACAATGTGTTATAGAGCGTTACTTGACCCTATTTATTAAAGTCTTGTCACCAAAAACCAGTTTGCATTATTTATACCTAACGAACTGGAATAAGCAATCCTAAAAATTTTAGTCATCAAAGTGAAATAGGTATTGAAAAATTATATTTATATTGAATTATAACATAATATTTATCTTCTTGTTGTCATTTGTTGTTATTTATCCAAATACATTGCTGCTTGCGTATGTTTGAAGATTTTTATCATGACGAATGAACAACTAGAAAATCTGTTATATTTATTGCGCATGCTTCTTCTGCTAGTCGCTTTTGCGCTTGCGTACGTGCACCTTCCACTTGGTGTGTTTTGATAAGTCCTTGTATGAAAACAGAAGTCTCGAAACATAATTTGGCAGCCATTCTCACATATATGGAATCCCTATGCATAAATGCTACTTAATGTCCCGGAACAGGCTTCCATGCAGATTCCTACCGAACCAATTACTTATAAAGCATACTCTTCAATGCAGCAAATGTGAAGAAGTTTTCTGCGCAACTTAGTATTGCGCAAGGTGCACATTTACGTGACTACGTAATTTGAGCCATTATCCAGGTATATAGTACTACGCAGGTCAGCCTCCTGCGCAGGATTGACACGTCACATGTTCCCAACTTCTACAGACTAGAACTTACCACCTATATATAAGTGTGACTGGATAGCCCAATGGTAGGGCGTCGGTGTAGCAGGCCAAAGGTCGTGGGTTTGAGTCCCACCCAGTCATGGGCCCGGTCAATATGTTGTGGTGGCAGTACAACATGTTGGACGCGCTGGTGTGAGAAACCAGCCTTTGGGCAAACAAAACCTCCAATGGATTTTAGCGGCTCCGCCATGATGCTCGAGAGTTAGACTTCATCCAATATGTACTCGCAAGAGCTGATGGTGCTCATGGTACACGCTTTTTTTTATAAGGAACCGTTTATAAGGAACCTGCATGTAGAAGGTCAAAAAACTTAAGGAACTTTTACTACTAAAGGCCAAATCACAAAGGAACTTTTTAATTTTGATTTGATTTCTTTTCGTACTGGGCATTTCGGGACTCAGGATTTTCAATACATCAAGGACTTACCTGTGTTTTTGTTTTGGCAGTTAAAAAACAAGCATTGATTGATTAATGGAAGAATAAATGGATTTAAATTTATCAAAGCTCAAGTTACAATACGATTATATGTCGCATGAACTTCGAAATGGCATATTCAGGTATATGACATTTGTGTAGCTTCTTATTTTGGGGTCTCGCTTGCTCTTGAATCTTGATATGGAAATGGAAATAGGCCACGAACGCAACATAGAGATAAGCCACGTGGGCGATTGTATTTGGAAAATTGAGAATCAGATAGATATGACAAAAATTACACGATTTTTCATACATAGAAAGCAAAAGCTGACGATTGATTAATTGAAATGTTGAAAGCAAAGTAGCAAAGATTGACACGTTTGCTATTAATCATAGCAGAGAGTTGAATCCAGTTTGCCAACCAACCAACCCATGTTCTTTTACCCCAAAGAATCACTGCATTTAGGGGCCTGTCTTTTTGCTCCGTCCCCAAATTTTGAGTACGATCAGGACGTTGTACAACCCAAATTAATTATGCGAATTATGTATTATACCCTGCAAATTAAGCAATTATATTTTGTGGGATTGGCTCCAAATAAAACTCACCTGATGAATTATGACCAAATGATATTGTCAATAACATATATTTCAAGAAATGTATACTGAACACTTGCAACATTTGAATCTTGATTGTAACTATTGGTTCACGAAATAACACAAATTAACAAACACATTTCTTTTTAGGAAATCTATTCCTGAGAATGAGTTACTTGGCTCAATTTTGCATTTGGATGAATGTTTAGGATATTGGAAACATGCTCATCTCCATACAAACAACGATATAGAATCAACAATTGAAGTGATTATGAAATGTCTGCGCAATTCCTGTATATCTTGTGAAAGAAATCAGAACATTATACTGTCAGTTGTAGTATAATTGTAATTACTTTAAATAACATTGTGCTTCTCTGAAGCAATATTATCCCTGTATAGCTTTCAATCTTGTACTGATACCTATTTTTTCAGGCAAACAAATGCTGTAAGTCTAGCATTCAAAACTCTCCAACAAACCATGGAAGAGGCAGCAAATGTAGGCAGTATGAAAGGTAGGATTGTACTTTTGAAGCCTTCACAGTAGATTTAGTGAATTTTCTGGGTAGTACTTTTTTGGGTCATGGGTTGGTGTGGAAAATGTTTCGCAATATACATTCATCATACTTGATTGATCTGTAGCTGCTATTTATATGTTCATGTGAAGAGATTATGCTTAGAACATGTGTCCCACAGTCAATTAATTATTTAGTTGTTGATACAATTTATGATGCAAAATTTGTCACTGTTTTCCATTTAGGTCTTCAAAGCATGTGTATTCAGTTTCTTGGCAATCTGGTATCAGGAAATTGCTCCTGCCAAGAGGCAGTGTGGAAAGCAATGTTTCCAAACTTTGCAAAGTAAGTTGAATGCTATCAAGTGATCTATCTACAAGATCTGTCCACAAAGGGATTGTCAGGTGTGCAAAAACAACCCAGAAGCAAACTGGAAAGTATGAGATGCTGTTTACTGAAAATCTTGCCTCGTAAATGAAGAATGTGAACATTTATTTGGAGAAATGTACATGAGAGAATTTGCCAGAATTTTGTGGGAAAGAATTTTTAAAAATACCAGAAGAAGGATAAAAACTCCAAGCAGTAGAAACAAATTTTAAGTTTTAAACAAATCTGGAACAAATTTAGAATAACGTGGTGGAAAAAAGGTTTTTAGCCACTTATCTAGGAGACACCATGGTCAGACAGGATGCAGTGATTTTACACTGTAACAGCAAAGAATAAAAGCAGGAGGCAGTAAATTTTTAACTAATTTAAACAGTATCACAAGTTTGATTATTACTCCACAGGTTATGTCTTCAGAAATGTGAGTTTCCAGCTACTGACTTGTTTTGTATGGTGATTTTCAACTGCATGAAGAATAGGTAACAACTCTTATTTTTCTCAAGTCTTTTTTCATAATTTTCACATGAAGCTACACTTTTATTATGTTATACGCATCAAATAAATGTTTTTCCAGACACAAATTCATTTTTGAAGATGGCTTTATGGAGCTGCTTCTGCTTATCATTGATCATTGTAAAGAAAATGATGCTGAATGGGGGTATGTGATTTTGAAATGTTTGTGCACTCTGTTTAATAAGAATAAAGTTTATAAGAATATCAAGGCTAAAAAACTCAGCACTTGAGAGGTGGTGCTTGTATGAAGGAGGGTACTTAATTGGGGAAGTATTGTAACTAGAATACCATACCACGGTAGCCACTGTTATTATCACCACATATGTTGTGTGTTTCTGTTATTTCAAATGATGACTGAGGAGATCTTTATAAGGCCATGGACAATCATTATGGCTTAATAGAGACTTTTTATGGGTTTTAAAAACCCAGTGCTGAACTTTCTCAACTCTTTCACTTTAGACTTTTTATCATGGAGGCTGTTATTTCAGATGATGACTTTAGCGATCTTTATAAAGCGATGGATAATCATAACAAACAACGGTAAACAAAACTTGCTTCTCTTCATGCTCTTGATTGAGAGGCAGGTGATTTCTTTACAAAATCTGAATTTCAACCTGAACCAAAAACGTTTTCCCCAATTTTTTTAGTGAAGCCATGCTGATTCCGAATCCAAGATTACCTTTTAAATTTGTGGGAGGAAAGTTGGAGACTTTGATGTCACCATTTTGACACCTTTTCACAAGCGTATGAATGTGTGCCAACCAGGGCTCTCACTCAGGCGAGCCAAACCATTGTATATGGGGTAGCAAGAGGCATGAACATCAGCGAATGCAGCGCGCCAACAACAGTAAGCTGTTTTTCTCGCCCCCCCCGGAAACAAGCAAATGCGAGTGCCCCTAGTTAGTGTATCTATGAAAAGGTTTTACCTTAGAGCATTCAAAGATGTCAAATTTCAAATCACAGAATAGATGACGTCTTCGGGGTTTCCAAAGCTTCACATTCAACTAAAAACCCAATAGCTACATCGTTTGAAAGGTTTTGAAAAAGGTCTTTTAAAGCGAAGCACTGTTTGAAGGCACTATTTCGTCATAGTTTGGGAGAAGCCAATAAAAAGTTGCTATGGCATTTCTTGGATGTGTCAGAGTGCCGTCATCAAAATCTTTAACTTTGGTCAAGAATCGAAAAGGTATCAGCATGGCTTAATTAATCAGAATAACACTTGGTATGTGAAAGTAGCCTAAAAATCACGATAAAATACCACTAACATCTTTTGAGTATTTGTATCATTTTTACAAGTGTTTTTATTAGACCAGCATTTTTAACTCGTAGTTTTTCATTTAACTTCCAGATTGATTCTGCTGGATTTGCTATTGGCATTTTTAGAAGGTGCGAGATTTTTTCAGCCGCTTTATGCACGAAACTTTCTCAGCGATTTCCCATTTCCAGTACTAAAACTTTCTTAAAGTTTTCTTACCAACAATTAAAAGGTTTTTCGTTACCAAACATTCACATGGACAAAAGTTTAACATTGTGTTATGAATGACTTTTTTGACATTATATGTTGATAGATAATACATATACATTTATGAAATTAAATTTTTCTTGGTTGCACAGCGATTTTTCGTTGTGAAATTTTGAGTATCCAATTATGTCAAAATTTTAGGTTTTAAAACTCCAGTACTGAATTTTCTGAACTTTTTCACGAATCGAGTACTGCTTTCTTATCAAGCACTTTCTTGTAAAAAAACGTTGCCAGGCTGCACCATACTAATGTTTTTATTCGACAAATCCACAGCTATCTTTGAGTCAAGCGATTTTATTTTGTAGAAGAAAATTTGCGAATCCCTGAAAGAACGCTTCTCTGCATATCAGATGAGTTTGAAAAATCAGCGACGCTGGTAACTACTGGCACCATTGATACAGAAGTGAGATTTCAACAGATTTATATTTTCTGTTTTCATTTAAAAGTAATTGAGACGAGATTACCTGGCCCTATATCTTTATTTGTTTCTCACACAGCTCCAATCATATGAGATCATAGATGTTTTTTTGCTTGCTTATATTTTTGATTAGGCGCCTAGGGGTCCTTATTAATTCCGGAACTTTTTAGGGAGGCGCTTATTTGAGGGACTGCATTTATTGCACTCTTAAGGAAGGGAAAAGGCACATTTTCGAAATTTAATTGTTGTCATATCTTTTACTAAACTATGTGGAAAATCTTTAGGAAAAATGCAATTTCAATTCAGCACTTGGGAGGGAGCACTTATTTCCAAATATGGTTTATCCAGGGGGCATTTCTTATACAAGGGGGCACATATTCAAGAGAGGACGCTTAATCGAGATAAGACGGTATGGCGTTTTTTCCTTTTGGTGTTCAGTGTCATAACATGCTCCTCGCAATGGTTTTCAATCTGTACGCTAAATGACAGATCAGATATTATTTGCTCTTTATGTATTTTGATTTTTGATCGAATGAAATAGCTAAAATTTATCACGCACTTGCGCATTTCTATTTTGAAGTGTTTCAAAATAATAAATCTAATTTTCTTTATTTTAGAATGTTGAGCTGCTTCTAAGATATCTGAAAATTCTTTGCACTGCAACCACTCACCGTAACAAGTACGAGAAATTATCCAAAAAACAAGAATTCGTGGAACATACCATATGTATGTATATTGTTACCATTTGTAAACGGCACTACGGTATGATAATATAATGCGGTACCTTCTAAGATCACGGGGATACGAACGGAATTGTTATCTCTGCGTTCTAGGTAGCACAGTGTTGCAGTATTGTTGTTGCGCTGCAATACTTCCCATTTATTTCAAGGATATTTTTTGCTCATGTAATAGCAATGCCTCGATGTTACGGAATGCTTCGTGATTGTAGCGATGCCAACACAATGTTCATATTACTGCCAGGAAATAGCTTGCTTACAGCTTGTAAACACAGTCCAATTACCTTTCAATGGTAATAAGATCGTTATGTTCCCCTTGGATTTGCGAAAGTTAGAAAATCGTTGCTCAAGAGAACTGGATGGGGTGTGTTCTCCGTTACTCCTAGTAACTCTGCCCAAAAGGCACTGCTGTGATGCCTATGTTCTTGATAACCGCTCTTCAGATTTAAGATTCAGATCACTACAGATAAAGCCATTGAAATTCCCTTTTAAAAAGGTTTAATGTGCTGTGTATTAAAATTTGTCAACATTTGGATAGTGAAATCGATTATTTATCTCAACAGATTTGCTAAAATACATAAATGAAAAGGAAGAGTTACAAAAGAGTTCACCTGCAAGCCACGAATCCAAAGGGGCCAGCTCAATTTCCAGTTTCAAAAGATATCTCGTGAGAATAATTGGTAATATGTGTCATGAAAATAAGCCTAATCAAGATCTGGTAAGTGATTGTTAATTTTTGCTTCTCTATTCATCCCCTGATGTGTGCACAAACATTGATTTTGGTGTGCTGTGTTGCATTGTGAATCAGAAAGTCAATTATGGTCTTCATATCTGTCGTACGGATGATCATTGACATCATCGTAGAGTCTGCTCGCGATCAACACTGAATGTGAGCGTCCTGTTTAGATGGAAGTAAGATAAGAAAATATTAGAAAGAACCAAATGCTCTGAAGATTGCTCAAATAAAACGGTCAACACAGTGGTGAAAAGCCTATTCAAGTGGAATTGTACAAGTTACCTGATGTATTTCTTGCTCCTTTTCCTGCTCTGCACCGTTTGATTGTCGTTCCTAACCACCATAGAGCTCGGATTGAGATACACAAAAATGGGATGTAAACGAGAACTCTGACTGTAACTTCTATTCCAGTTCGTTCTTTCGTTACATATGCCTCTCCCAATGCGACATTGAAAACAGCAATTATGGCAATGTTCAGCAACAAAAGTGAATCGTGGTAATTCATAATCTGCGATTTGTACGGTTTTAACACAGTGAAAATGCAAGCAATTGCAACACATGCAATTCCCATCAAAGCACGGTGCAATCCACGTTGTTCGACGGTTGAATCGATTAATAACAACACAAGCCTTGTCAAAAAGTAAAATGCTGGAAATTTTTTCATATTTGCATCGTCTCTGAACGGGTCCTGGAACGTGTCGATAATCGCCTTGAGTTTGATTAGTTTTGCATTTGATGTTATTTTGTGAGACATTATTAATGCCAAAGGAAATCCCAACACGATTAATGATACAAAAATAGCCAAGACTGCATAACCAGCGTGTTCCTTACCGAAGTATGGCATGTATGCAGCATAGTAAACATACCACGTCCCTCCAATGCTTACTGGCTTCAGCAGTTCAAACGTTATTTTCGTGTAGTCACAATACGCTATGACACTGATGAACACGAAAGCACGAAAGCAGGTTTTCTTGTTGAATGGTAATCGTTTGAAGCAGTATGACATTGCTCCAATGATGACAATGCAAAGGATAATAAATGTCGGCACAAGATAATTCAAAGCTATCTTCTGCATGTTGTTTAAATGAAGTCCAATGCACATGCCATGTTTCAATTGTCCAAAACCAGATAGATTGGTAACAGCAATGAGGAAACTGCAGACTGGGTCAAACATAATGTCCTGCGTTATCAATGGTACGATCTGGTATGAGTAAAGGAATGCATTCAAATAGCTTGAATACGCATCGAGGTTAATGAACATTATTGCCAAGACCAATATTACAAAGAGCAACACGAATAAAATCACGAATAAACCTTTCGCTCTTTCGTCACATTTCGTGCATTCTTCGGCTCCAACAACAACACTTAGGCCATCTTCACATTGACCACATAGTACAGAGTCGTGTTTTCGACCGGCTGCACATTGGTTTGGCCTATCATAAATACAACCGTTGTTTGGCCAGTCGCATTTTCTGCAATAGTGAGGCGGACAGCTGTGTCTTGCGAAATTCGTCCCACCTTTTGGATTGCCCCATCTTCCAGGAAGAATTGAAACCTGCCGGGTTTTCGTATCGCATTTAGATACTCCATCTTTAACACCAAGGCAAACACAACTTTTTTGGTCATTGTCATAGTTGAACCCAGGAGGACAGTTTGGTTTTAAACGTCTTCCTGAGATAACTTTGGATGCAGAATATCGTTCAGTTGTCTCGAGGATCAGTGAGAATTCCGCATTAAGATCGCCATACATTCTAAAGGAAGTATTTGAACTCAAAACCGTATGTGTGTATGGGATTGTCACACTGTCTTTTATCACCGGTACCAACGTGATCTTAATCATTCCGAAAATAGTGTTCCAATTCTCGTCCTTTAGGGTAATTCTAGGTTGGAAATCCAACCCCGGGTATGCATCCCAGTCTGTGTATTTTATTTCAATGTAAGTCGGACTGGACGCTACTGAGGTGAGAGGATCGTCACCTGAAAAATCCACTGTTTTCCAGCTGTTGAGAACTGTATTATTGTACACGGGTTCGTTTTTTTCACGACACCAGCGCAATGTTGTGGTCCATATCGTTGTGCCAAGGTATCTTTCTGGTGCCGAATTTCCCTTGAAGTATAATTTAGCATCGAATTGGTCCGTATTGAACGCATCGCCATAAACCTCACCAAACATAAGAAAGCACTTGTAAATTTTCAATTCGGTGGAAAAGAAAGAACTTTGTGACTGGACTGGAGTTTCAACGTACATTGCGCCTCCGCGTTTCTTTGCACTGTTATAATGAAAATAGAGACGCGACCCGTTGGTCATTCTAATGGTTGAGTGGCTGTATAGCGCCATGGCACCTCCATTATCACCAATGTTGTGTGTAAACCAAGATGAACCAAACAAGAACAACAAAGAGGCATCAAGAATAAATGCAGTATAATGATTTCCTGAAATAGTATTGCTGCCATACATAGTTATGTTACTCTTGTAACTATACAAGGCTCCTTGTCTTTGCGACGCGTCATTTTTGAGAACTATCGTCGAGTCGTTCAGAATAGAACAGTCGCTGAGAAGCAAATTGATGTATTGAATGTGAATAGCTGTTGCTACGTATGCTGTATTGTTTACGAAATGACATTTTCTCATCGTTACTCCGTTTTCTTCTCTGTTATCGGTTGAAAGACGATATTGACTGAATCCTCCGCCGATTTTAGCAGAATTTTGTGTGAAATTCGTGTCTGCAAGATTCACCCTTACGGTGTCCCTGATTTCATTCAAATTGGTCCCAATCCTCACACCTCCGCCAGCCATTGTTGCGATGTTGGATCGAAACGACGTTGCCGTTATATTGATCACGTGACCCTCACTTTCGTCATTGAACTCTGCAAAAATTCCAGATCCCCACAATGCCTTGTTTCTTTGAAAGCTGCACGAATCCACAACAAGAGAGTTATTATTACTTTTTCCTCTTGTGATGAAAGAAATGCCACCACCTCTTCCAAACGAAACGAATTTATCGCCAAACGAGTCTGATATGACACCGTGGACGTGCTCAGCTTCATTGTCGAGAAATTTGCAATTTTTGAACACGTAGCTTGCATCAGAGTTGAAAACAGTTTCCCTTCCGCTTTCATGTGGCCTAAATTCGATGTAAACACCACCGCCAGAAGCACTTCCATTTCGATGTTTTGTCATTTCTTTATTATTAGAGAAAGTGACATTGTGGAAGTTTACCTGACCAGAAACATCGTAAAACAAAGCGCCAACTCCCGAAGAATTATTTATGTCTATATGTTTTACTGTCACGTCTTTGCATTCGTTCAGATGTAAAGCTGTGGTAACATTTATGTGCGTATTGTTTACGATGCTTGAAGATTCAAAAATCCCTCCACACTCTTCCAATCGGAACCACTGAAAATACAGCCTATGGCTTTGGGAAAAATAAATGGCTGATTGCTTTTCTGCACAGTAAATTATTGGCTTGTCTGCTGCTTTGGCGTCACCAGTCAATTCAAACATATCCGCGTGTTTTATTTTGATGGTGGAGTTGAGAAAATGTTTTCCAGATTCAAGAATTATTCTTACGTTTTTGTTTGTTTTGATATTCGTCATTGCGTAGTAGATGCTTCTGCAAGGGTGTGAAGAATTTGTAACACATTCTGGCACATCATTTCCATTTACGGATACTCGAACCTCAGCAGCTGCGACTGTGGTGGCCATTTGTGCAGACGAAAATGTCATCTTACTTCCAATCACACCAATAACAAAGCAACGTATGAAAAATTGGCGTATCTTGATTGTATTCATGATTTCGATAAATTGTTTCTATTAATGCCAGACGATTTAATGTTTGCCGAGCAGAGCACAACCCTGAATGGCAGAATGGAAACAAGAACCAGAAGTGAAAATACCAAGCATAAAAAAAACAGAACGAGAGTCCACCGGAAATCGTCATCTGCCGTTATTTGATTGGGCATTACCAATCCGTTCCGTTTTTCAAGTTATTTCCCAGAAATCTCATCTTCAGCTCCTTTTCCGCATCACCGTTCATTGGTAGGAACATATTTATTTATCGCGACTTTCGGTGACACAGACGCAGCGCAGAATGTTATGTTCTCAAATCATCATTTCGAAACCATGTTTTTTATTTTCGAAACTAAATCTTGTAGACAACTTCCTTTTTAAGAGCAAAGTTTTTCTTCCATTCCAACTAATCGACTACAATTAATTCTTGGAACTGGGAAAAATCCGAGTTTTATGTCATGCTAATCTTGCTTTTCTTTCCAGGTGCGAACTCTACATGGAATACCAGCAATTTTGAGTAACTGTCGAATAGAAGATAACAATCCTTGTATCCTTTCCAAACTACTCAATGAATTTGTTGTTTTTACTGAAGCTTCATAAAGAAGCTGTGACAACCAATTGCTCAAAATCTAGTAACATAATTTCTACTTTTCCTTGCCTTGAAAGCAAATATACACTCAACCAAGGTAAACACTCAATCCTTCTTAACTTCAAACAGATTTGTGTCAGTGGGCGATATTTGCCATTCGAAATTTGTGCAAAAACAACACAGAGAATCAAAATGTGATTTCTGGTTTCAAAATGCAAGGAGTTGATAAAAAGATCCTGCAGGATGATAATATTGAAGCAAATATAGTTGATGAACAATTTTGTAGTCAAACAGCAGACACAAATCAATCAGGAAAACTAAAATAACATAGATAGGAGCAAGAAAACCACAACAATGTATTAGAGGTTAAAGGTAAAATTTTATTCAAATTTTAATTTATCATAAAGACAGCTATAAGGTTTTTAAAATATTTCAAGCAGTAATCCTGGGAAGGATTACTGAATTTATGTATTAAAACAAAAATTCAAGACACTATCAAATACTTCTGTTGACAAATCAATAGTGAAGTCCTTCAACAATGTCAACAAGTCCGTCTAGATCACTGGAAAACCTTTTTTCCCCAAAGAGCTTATTAAAATGTTTTTCATAAATTTCACATTGCTCTCCAGGTACAAACCCAGGATGCTTTCTCAGTCGAATATTTCTTTTTTGAAAATATCTGTATACTGCAAAAAAGATTAAGTCGTCAGTCAGCATCATTGCAGTCTCCAGAAACTTCCTGGGAGAAGCAGAATCCATTGCGTCTATGCTTTCCAAATATTTTAATGCTGGAATAACTTGCTGTTTCGACAGCAGAACCTCTGTGATTTTCTCAGAACATGTTGGCAACCGCTTCAACATATCTAGTGCAAGTTGCAAGGTTGGGGGGTATTTTTTCTCAAGTCCAAGAAGAAGAAATGCCAGTTGCTCAGAATCACTTAGTACATTATACTGAAGCAGTTGATGTAGTTGATAATATCTCTTTTTCTCAACAAGTATGTTTATAATTAGCTCATGAAGATTACAGTTTGCAGTGATTTGATAGTAGTTCAATGACCTCACATATTCTATCAGAATGCCAATGACAAATTTCTCATTCAAAGATGGGTTTGTTGTCAGATGGAGAAAAACATGTTTGTAAAGATCTTGTTGGTTAACAATAGATTGTCCCCGAGACCACCTCTGACCACCATCACAATCCTTCAAATTTTCACCAGCATCTGAACCACTGTTATCTGCACAGACTTGCAAAAAATCAGCATACACAGAATTCAACTTGTCAAAAATCTGAGAAATTGTACCCAGGCTTGCTTTTCTTTCTGGAGCTAACATCTCATTACAGACAGCAAGCTGTACTGCTTTACTGTCTTCTCTCAAAGAAAGGAAATCTATTAACTGTCCCTTGTCTTCTATCATATTAACCATTGATTCAAGTTGCACTTTGACTTGCCAGAGGCAGCCCAATTTTGCATCTATTATTATATTTGGTTGGAAAACAATCCAATTCGGGGAATAAAGATCGTAGAATGAACCTTTATAAGAATCATCATCACAACTTGAGTCAGATTCTCTTATCTTTTGTGGCTGAATAGGCAATGGTGCAAGAACAGGAAAGAAATAAGAAATCTGCCCGTCATATTCTCCACTGAGCTTCACATCAAATAGCATTGAGGTCTTTGATGCTTGATGGTGGACAACGATTAGGTTGTCAACAACATTAACAGCAAATCTTCCAACAGCACCAAGTTTTAAAACTGCAGACTTCTTTCCAGGTACATCTCTTTGCAGTTGGTACAAGACAATTTCTGCACCCACTGAATTCAGCACACGTGGCTGATTCCTTAAAACAACAACGTAAATTTGACCGTATATATTGGCAACTGTAACATCTCTCACGTGAAGTCCTCCTGGTTGTGGTGTTCGAGTTGATGCTGGATTTTCAACTTCAAATTTTGGCAGCCTGTTAACAGACCCCGGTCTGAATGTGTACGGGTGAATAATGTTGCCCATTATACCAGATGAGAGAAGTAAAACTGAACTTTCTGATAAGTAAACAAACCAGTTGACACTTACAGAATAGTTCTTTATTAATTTCACGTGGCGTTTGTCAGACTGAATCTGATAGAGTTCAATTCCTTGATTTGTAACGATAACAAGTTCATTAATACTGGTCCAGATGAATCCCATGATTTGGGTGGTTCTCCCCTTACAAGATTGGCTATATTCAGGGCCATTTGCCTTACCATTGTCAAAGTTTACGAAGTCGATGCTTTTCAAGGATCTTTGAATGGCAATAATTCTGTGGTCTAATGAAAATTTTATTGAAATAACATGACCCTTTTCTGGCACTTGGAAATTCAAATTTGAAGAAGCATCTATTCCTCTCAATTTGATTTCGTTGACATTCTTCTGTCTGGACACTGAAAATACCTCTTTATTTCCTTCATCAAAAAACACGCTATTGTCTTCAGTAACCGGAGGAAACTTCAATGGATTCTCTAGCAGCTTCAGGTAAAAAGAAGACATTTTTTATCAGATCAACATAATTAAGAAAAGCTGTATATTAATTTTCTCGCAACCAGACTATAGGCCAGTTTCAGATCAGAATCAGACAGGGAACAGGGTTGCCTTTGCCTGCCAGATTCTTTTTACACCAGACGGAGGCCAGCGCCAGATTCGGGATTCAGATTCAGTTTCTAATTATCTTTAAGTGACACCTTTTGAGGGTTAGCAAAAAAGACTACTTAATATGCATACAGCGATATGGAAACAAAATAACCTTAATTTTTAGTTAAATTGTCACCTGACTTTGAGCCATGCATCCTCAAAGCATAAAAATAACAATCAAAATCTAAAATAAAATAAAAATAATAAAATAAAAAAGATATTATTTGTTGCTAAGCGTTGGGTGAAAACAGGTTCATTGAGAGGCTTGGTGACCAATGTGCCTAATGTTTGTGTTTTTACTTTTTGTGCACCTGAAAATGAAAATTCGATTTCAACATATATACGAAGCTTGAAATTTGCTATTTGAAGCTTACGCTAAAAATATAGGAAATGTAACAAACTGTTTGAACGGTGAATGGAGTTTGCGTATGTTTCATCTTAAGATTTAGAGTGTACTTTCTTTAAGGTAAAACCACTCATATTTATTTTAGGCCAATTTTCTTCACTCACTATACTTCACTGCTGCACCTGAGCCCCATTTTAACACCAAATTTCATATTTTTAGCAATGGCGGTTTATTTTGATTACCAAATCCAATCTCCATCTCTTGCAAAGCACAGTATTATAGCCTGTCATCCGCACTTTGGTCTTGTTGCTGTTGCATCAGAAAATGAACCAAAAGCAGGAGGGGCAGTTACTTTGTATCTAGATGAGGTGAGATAACCAGGACACTATTAAAACATCAAAAAGTCATTTTCCCCATCAAAGCTCTTTTACATGCCCGTAGGGTTTTCAATATCCTAATGTGTTTTCCTTATGTATACATACATGTTCGTATAATTATTTTACGTAATTAACAGGGCTAAGTACTACTACTTGTTTTCAGTCTGGTTTAAAACGGAAAATAAACCTTATCTATTAAATACTAATTTGCAATATTCAAGATAAATTTTCAATGAGAAAGAAAATGAACAAAAAATATTATATTATCTAAATATTGCATTATTGAGAAAGAAAAATGCTAAAGTAATTTTATCTATGCTTTAGGGTGAACATCTTGAAGAATCTACGATTCAGCGCTCATTTGAGTGTACTGCTATCAAATGGCACCCTTCCAGAAAAGTTCTTGGAATAGGCTGGGCAAATGGGGAAGTTTTGATATGGAATGAAAACGATCACGAAATACACGAAACAAGTTTGCATCATCGTGCCCCCATAAAGGTTATTGAATGGAACTCTTCCGGATCAAAACTTGCATCCGCAGATGTGGTAAAATATCAATGTTATTTTTTATTTTATACCTCCCATCAAAGCTCTATTTGGCCTCCATTTCAATTAAGTCACTCCAACAAGCTCCTTTAAATCATGCATTGTTTAAATAAGTTTCCCTCTCTTTTTAGCCCCTGTTAAGTGTTGTGTGCGAGATGTAACATGAACTGAAGTCTAATTTATGATAATTTATTAGGCATAAATAATCACATTCTATTTTGGCTTGTGTCAAACATGAGCAGTATATCTGCAGAATGGAACAAGGGGTAGAACGTTTTCCATGATGTATGAATACAATGGAAAATACAAAAGAAGACAGACACTGTGTGTTATGGGGAAGCTGGAAAATTAAATAAACAATTGTGTTCCAGACAGACCTATAAAGATATAATTCCCTCACAAATGCATTGCATCCTTCATATCCTTGAAATGCTTTCCCATATTATTCTTGGCAAAACATCAAATTCTCCACAACATGTCTTCAAACTTCATTTCATTATCCACCTCAATTTTGATTTTTATATCTCCTGTTGGTTGTCCAGCAGTAGTGTTTAGAGTTGACAATTTCTTTATGAAATCTAAATTCACTCACCTTGACAATTTGCAAATGTGTTCCCTTATGTCATTTTAAATTGTATTCAAACATGAGTGATAATAACATGGTGCTCCTGATAAATCTGTTTAGATTTTGGATTTGAACTTGGTAGTTTTTAGTTTGATATTTGCAAATAATTTTCTGAATTTTCATATGAAACCTGTTTGTGTTTGCAGAATGGGAATATAAGTATATGGAAAACAGATCAGAAAGGCAGACTGCAACAATCACCCATGTATAAGCATAGTGTTGTATCTGAAATAACCCAGGTTGTATTCCAACACATTTCCCCCGGGGAGATGTCAATGTAAGTGAATTCAGTTATTAATTTTCAGCTTTTGAGCCAGGAAGCAATATCATTTCGGTACAAGATGCTTTAAGTGTTGAGATTACTTTCTGTGATACTTGACCTAATTTTGTCTTAATGAATTAATGAACTGGTTGTTTTTAGTGACGTAGCGGCTGCTGCCAGAGCCGCAGTGAGTGGTGATGAGAGTGCACTTGACATGTTTACATGGTCAAAGTCAAATTCAAAATCCAAATTGAATTTTGGCTCATCAGATTCAAGTCAGCTGTTTTTTGGAACTGGTGAAGGTATGTTGAAGTTGATTTTTGTAGAAAATTTTATAAATTTTAGCACCAACTTTTGAACTGTGATAATTGAGACAAATTTCAGGTGTTATACTTAACTGAGGTTTGGTGCTGTTATAACTGAGTAATGAATTATAAGTCCAATCCAAACTTACTAGCAATGCCTTTATGGTGGCACCAGCCCTGAAGAAGTTTGGGGCGGGATAAAGGGACATTTTAAATGCCACGCTCTTTAGGTTAGTCCCCGATGTATGCGTCCTATAAGGTCCCGAAACATTAAATTCATATATATCCTATAGGAGCTAAGGGCCTACCTTTACCTAGGAACATTGTTCAAGTCATATATATCCTAAAGGGTCCTGAAACAATGTATAGAGGTACAGTACATTACATTATATTTCTGAATATGTGTAGATATAGTAAACAGACGTATATAACAGTAGATAGAATGTGTATAGTGTATATATACATAAGCATGGTGGAAGTACATTCTAGGATACATTAAGGAATAAGTGTAGATATAGTAAACAGACGTATATAACAGTAGATAGAATGTGTATAGTGTATATATACATAAGCATGGTGGAATTACATTCTAGGATATATCTCTGAATAAGTGTATATGTAGTAAACAGACGTATATAACAGTAGATAGAATGTGTATAGTGTATATATACATAAGCATGGTGGAAGTACATTCTAGGATACATTAAGGAATAAGTGTAGATATAGTAAACAGACGTATATAACAGTAGATAGAATGTGTATAGTGTATATATACATAAGCATGGTGGAATTACATTCTAGGATATATCTCTGAATAAGTGTATATGTAGTAAACAGACGTATATAACAGTAGATAGAATGTGTATAGTGTATATATACATAAGCATGGTGGAATTACATTCTAGGATATATCTCTGAATAAGTGTATATGTAGTAAACAGACGTATATAACAGTAGATAGAATGTGTATAGTGTATATATACATAAGCATGGTGGAATTACATTCTAGGATATATCTCTGAATAAGTGTATATGTAGTAAACAGACGTATATAACAGTAGATAGAATGTGTATAGTGTATATATACATAAGCATGGTGGAATTACATTCTAGGATATATCTCTGAATAAGTGTATATGTAGTAAACAGACGTATATAACAGTAGATAGAATGTGTATAGTGTATATATACATAAGCATGGTGGAATTACATTCTAGGATATATCTCTGAATAAGAGTATATGTAGTAAACAGACGTATATAACAGTAGATAGAATGTGTATAGTGTATATATACATAAGCATGGTGGAATTACATTCTAGGATATATCTCTGAATAAGTGTAGATATAGTAAACAGACGTATATAACAGTAGATAGAATGTGTATAGTGTATATATACATAAGCATGGTGGAATTACATTCTAGGATATATCTCTGAATAAGTGTATATGTAGTAAACAGACGTATATAACAGTAGATAGAATGTGTATAGTGTATATATACATAGGCATGGTGGAATTACATTCTAGGATATATCTCTGAATAAGTGTATATGTAGTAAACAGACGTATATAACAGTAGATAGAATGTGTATAGTGTATATATACATAAGCATGGTGGAAGTACATTCTAGGATATATTAAGGAATAAGTGCAGATATAGTAAACAGACGTATATAACAGTAGATAGAATGTGTATAGTGTATATATACATAAGCATGGTGGAAGTACATTCTAGGATATATCTCTGAATAAGTGAATATGTAGTAAACAGACGTATATAACAGTAGATAGAATGTGTATAGTGTATATATACATAAGCATGGTGGAAGTACATTCTAGGATATATTAAGGAATAAGTGTAGATATAGTAAAGAGACGTATATAACAGTAGATAGAATGTGTATAGTGTATATATACATAAGCATGGTGGAAGTACATTCTAGGATATATTAAGGAATAAGTGCAGATATAGTAAACAGACGTATATAACAGTAGATAGAATGTGTATAGTGTATATATACATAAGCATGGTGGAAGTACATTCTAGGATATATCTCTGAATAAGTGAATATGTAGTAAACAGACGTATATAACAGTAGATAGAATGTATCTAGTGTATATAAGGACGGTGAAGTACATTCTAGGATATATTTCTGAATATATGTAGATAAAGTAAACAGACGTATATAACAGTAGATAGAATGTATACCGTGTCTACAAGGATGACGGAAGTGCGTAGGACATGTGTCTGCATAGGTTTGGAGGAGATAGTTAACAAGGGTGTATAACATTCTTTATCTAGTACAACGCAAATGTTTCGGTTATAGAAACTGATCAAAGTCGGAGACACAAGTAGATTCATCTGCGATCGTGTACACATTTTCGCTGTTCGGAGTTTTCTACTTTCACTGTTCAAAATGACAGAAGAGACCAGAATCTTAAATCTTCAAATATTGGATTTCATGCCACAAAGTAGCGAATTGCTATGTATTCTTTCCAACTATTGTTATACACCTGTGTTTACTACATCTGCACGTATGCAAAAGTATATCCTACATTGTACTTCTACCGTCCTTGTATACACTTCATACATTCTATCTACTGTTATACACCTCTGTTTACTATATCTACATGTATTCAAAAAGATATCCTACATTGTACTTCTACTGTATTATATAAACTACCTACATTCTATCTACTGCTATATACGTCTGTTTACTGTATCTACATATATTCAAAAGTATATTCTAGAACGTACATCACCGTCCTTATATACACTACATGCATTCTATCTACTGCTATATACGTCTGTTTACTGTATCTACATATATTCAGAAGTATATTCTAGAATGTACTTCACCGTCCTTATATACACTACATACATTCTATCTACTGTTATATACGTCTGTTTACTATATCTACACATATTGAAAAGTATATCCTAGAATGTACTTCCACCATGCATATATACACTACATTCATTCTATCTACCGTTATATACGTCTGTTTACTATATATACACTTATTCCATAATATATCCTAGAATGTACTTTCACTGTGCTTATATACACTATATTCGTCCTATCTACTGTTCTATACGTCTGTTTACTGTATCCACATATATTCAGAAATATATTCTAGAATGTACATCACCGTCCTTATATACACTACATGCATTCTATCTACTGCTATATACGTCTGTTTACTGTATCTACATATATTCAGAAGTATATCCTAGAATGTACTTCACCGTCCTTATATACACTACATACATTCTATCTACTGTTATATACGTCTGTTTACTATATCTGCACTTATTCCTTAATATATCCTAGAATGTACTTCCACCATGCTTATGTATATATACACTATACACATTCTATCTACTGTTATATACGTCTGTTTACTACATATACACTTATTCAGAGATATATCCTAGAATGTAATTCCACCATGCCTATGTATATATACACTATACACATTCTATCTACTGTTATATACGTCTGTTTACTACATATACACTTATTCAGAGATATATCCTAGAATGTAATTCCACCATGCTTATGTATATATACACTATACACATTCTATCTACTGTTATATACGTCTCTTTACTATATCTACACTTATTCCTTAATATATCCTAGAATGTACTTCCACCATGCTTATGTATATATACACTATACACATTCTATCTACTGTTATATACGTCTGTTTACTACATATTCACTTATTCAGAGATATATCCTAGAATGTACTTCCACCATGCTTATGTATATATACACTATACACATTCTATCTACTGTTATATACGTCTGTTTACTATATCTGCACTTATTCCTTAATATATCCTAGAATGTACTTCCACCATGCTTATGTATATATACACTATACACATTCTATCTACTGTTATATACGTCTGTTTACTATATATACACTTATTCCATAATATATCCTAGAATGTACTTCCACCATGCTTATGTATATATACACTATACACATTCTATCTACTGTTATATACGTCTGTTTACTATATCTGCACTTATTCCTTAATATATCCTAGAATGTACTTCCACCATGCTTATGTATATATACACTACATTCATTCTATCTACCGTTATATACGTCTGTTTACTATATATACACTTATTTCATAATATATCCTAGAATGTACTTCCACTGTGCTTATATACACTATATTCGTCCTATCTACTGTTCTATACGTCTGTTTACTGTATCGACATATATTCAGAAATATATTCTAGAATGTACATCACCGTCCTTATATACACTACATGCATTCTATCTACTGCTATATACGTCTGTTTACTGTATCTACATATATTCAAAAGTATATCCTAGAATGTACTTCACCGTCCTTATATACACTACATACATTCTATCTACTGTTATATACGTCTGTTTACTACATATACACTTATTCAGAGATATATCCTAGAATGTAATTCCACCATGCCTATGTATATATACACTATACACATTCTATCTACTGTTATATACGTCTGTTTACTACATATACACTTATTCAGAGATATATCCTAGAATGTAATTCCACCATGCTTATGTATATATACACTATACACATTCTATCTACTGTTATATACGTCTGTTTACTACATATACACTTATTCAGAGATATATCCTAGAATGTAATTCCACCATGCTTATGTATATATACACTATACACATTCTATCTACTGTTATATACGTCTCTTTACTATATCTACACTTATTCCTTAATATATCCTAGAATGTACTTCCACCATGCTTATGTATATATACACTATACACATTCTATCTACTGTTATATACGTCTGTTTACTACATATTCACTTATTCAGAGATATATCCTAGAATGTACTTCCACCATGCTTATGTATATATACACTATACACATTCTATCTACTGTTATATACGTCTGTTTACTATATCTGCACTTATTCCTTAATATATCCTAGAATGTACTTCCACCATGCTTATGTATATATACACTATACACATTCTATCTACTGTTATATACGTCTGTTTACTATATATACACTTATTCCATAATATATCCTAGAATGTACTTCCACCATGCTTATGTATATATACACTATACACATTCTATCTACTGTTATATACGTCTGTTTACTATATCTGCACTTATTCCTTAATATATCCTAGAATGTACTTCCACCATGCTTATGTATATATACACTACATTCATTCTATCTACCGTTATATACGTCTGTTTACTATATATACACTTATTTCATAATATATCCTAGAATGTACTTCCACTGTGCTTATATACACTATATTCGTCCTATCTACTGTTCTATACGTCTGTTTACTGTATCCACATATATTCAGAAATATATTCTAGAATGTACATCACCGTCCTTATATACACTACATGCATTCTATCTACTGCTATATACGTCTGTTTACTGTATCTACATATATTCAAAAGTATATCCTAGAATGTACTTCACCGTCCTTATATACACTACATACATTCTATCTACTGTTATATACGTCTGTTTACTACATATACACTTATTCAGAGATATATCCTAGAATGTAATTCCACCATGCCTATGTATATATACACTATACACATTCTATCTACTGTTATATACGTCTGTTTACTACATATACACTTATTCAGAGATATATCCTAGAATGTAATTCCACCATGCTTATGTATATATACACTATACACATTCTATCTACTGTTATATACGTCTGTTTACTACATATACACTTATTCAGAGATATATCCTAGAATGTAATTCCACCATGCTTATGTATATATACACTATACACATTCTATCTACTGTTATATACGTCTGTTTACTATATCTACACTTATTCCTTAATATATCCTAGAATGTACTTCCACCATGCTTATGTATATATACACTATACACATTCTATCTACTGTTATATACGTCTGTTTACTATATCTACACATATTCAGAAATATAATGTAATGTACTGTACCTCTATACATTGTTTCAGGACCCTTTAGGATATATATGACTTGAACAATGTTCCTAGGTAAAGGTAGGCCCTTAGCTCCTATAGGATATATATATGAATTTAATGTTTCGGGACCTTATAGGACGCATACATCGGGGACTAACCGCTCTTTACCATTAGTGCATTTCTATGCGCATGCGCAACACAATTACCCACCCCATGCAATATTTTTCATCGAATCAAGTGAATTACGAGATCTATCCTGGCGATACCTGGGAGGACACGCCCCCCAGTTCCCCCGTGCAATTTATCATGAATTCTATCATCTTGTGAATTAATTTTAGGAGGTGTTTACCAAATTGACGAAAGTGGAAATTGCTCTGAAAAATTTGCAGTAGATGGTCGTGTAAAAGCTTTGTATTACCACCAGAATAGAGATGTTATATTAACCATAACGGAGTCGCTACTTCTTACTCAACACAGAATGAATGCCGAAGGAGAAGCTGTTGAGTTGTTGAAGGTGCAGTTTTGTTGTTACAGTCGAATCTCGAACTCGGTTATCTCGAGCAACTTGCATCTCGAACAGATTCCCATTCCCCTCGTTCTCTAGTTGAGTGAATTTAGTTGGGATACACCCATTTTTTTAAAGAAACCCTTTATAAGAAACCATAGGCCCCTATTTTCAAAACTTAAGAAACGTTGGGAGGAGATTTTGTGTGACTTGAAAAAGTTAAGAAACTTTCTATGTTGTTTTGACGAGAAAAAATGTTAAAAACAACTTGCGCACTTCATTCCCACAGATTTGTAACAAATCTCAACAATGTTAAGAAACTTGCTAAGAAACTTTTCGTACCATAATTAGATACGAAACCCTAAGAAACTAAGAAACCCTGGTACCCCGGTTTCTTATAAAAATAAAATATGGGTGTATCTCGAACTCCCGCTATGTCGAACAAATTTTCATTTCCCGTGTGAGTTCGAGATAGCAAGAGTCGACTGTATTTCATCAATATTATTTTATTTATATCCCTTTTCGGATTCAAATTGATATGATATTTATTGATTGCTGCTATTCTTCAAGGTTAAATTGAGTGGACAGCCTTCAAAATGCAATCTAGTTTGGTCTGGTCACGGGATCCTTGCATCTGCAAGTGCAGAGCAATCTGTCAGGTAATTGTTGATGCAAATTATATCATTGCGAATCTACCGGGCAATGTTAATTATAGTCTCCTTTTTTAGTTTCAGTTTCTGAAGAAATTTGCTATTATTTATATGTAGAGTGTTGAATATTGAAACCGACGAGAACTATGCTCTTACACTCGATGGCCAGTATGGATTTCAATCTGGTGAAAGCATTCACTGTCTTGCTTACTCTCCGCAGAAAGGTATGCAGTTTATTGGGAGATATTTTCAAGTCAGTGGCATTAAAACAACAGTATAAGGCCATCATGAATCTAGGATTGCATGATTTTTTGTAAAATATCAACCTTTTACATTGAGTACTCCAGTTTCTCACGGCGTGAGAACATTTCAGAAGTCAAGTTTCTTAAAAGTTTTGAGGGATTTTTGTATTGTTTTCTTAAAAATGTCATGTGAATAAAACGATGCATAGAATGATGAAAAGGGCATCATGTGAACAAAACAAGAGCATGACGGCAAAACATGAACATAAATCAGCCAAAATGTTCAATGAAGAAATACGAATTCTTGATTTTTATATATTTTCCAAAATAAACTAGTTTCTTAATTTTTTGTCTCGAGTGCTGCAGTTTCTTAAACCATTTCTGACTTTTGAGTGTTGTGCTTTTATAGAAGGTTTCCCATAAAATATTAGTAACTTGTTGCAAAATCGTATGGATACTTTTAGTAAATATTAAGCAAAACACTATTTTGGCAATGTCATTTTATTTTAATAAAAATTCTTTTTTGTTGCATGATGTCGAAATTTCCATCATTCTTTATCTAATCCATATTTTATTTCAAAATTACATTAGCCACTTGAGCATTACCAGCGATTCAATCTCCCAACACCTTATTTTTCATTCAAAGGAATTTTGGCGGGAGGAACAAATTTGGGGAGAGTTGCAATGTGGCGTTATAGAATACACCCCAATGATCGTCACGACGAAAGACACGAACAACAAAAGACTTGGGAACTTCTTCCACCTTGTGAAGTTGGGTACAACGCAGTCGACTTAAAGGTACAATGTATTAGAATGTTTGCAGAACACATAGCCATTGAAGTTATGAACAGTTGTTTATGTATTCCACGGAGGTGGGGGAAGGGTGCTCTCACTAAGGACTGACAAGGGGTCCAGTCATGGTCAGAAAGGGCCACCCTCCGGGAGGAATTCCTTTTTTTGACTTGGTGATTCACTAATATCAAATTTTTACGTTATTATTTATTTATTTATTAGCGAATATTTATATAGGATGAGAACGTCAGAAATAAGTAGTAAAAATATCTACGCACAATAAAACTGTTATTAATGTCCGTCCTGTATGCTATCTGTGATCACTTATTGTGAAGCTAAAATTAAGGAAATATTGTGTAAATTTCAGTTATACAATGAAGTCAAAATAAGTCCTAAAATAAAGAACTTCAACAACTATTCCGTATATATATTTATGTTTAAGATATTAAATGTTTAATGTTTTGCATTGTCGTCTTTTAGTGGGGAGCCGGCAGAGGGTTTTTAGCTGTGAATTGCACTTCGACAGTGATTTTGTTGAATGAGGCCATCATGAACGCCCATTTTAACCAGCAGGTTTGTCAACTTGATACACAGTAATGTTCATTTTAAACTGTTGCAAGATTCAACGATAGTCATTAACATTTTAAATGTTATGAAAAATATCATCATTGAAACTTAATTTTTTAAATATTTCAAATATATCTTAATGACTTATAATTTCCTTTTTAGGTTGGGGCTGTACAAATTTCCCCAAGCCATCTCTGTGTTGATTTCTTCAATACAAGCTCTGTTCTTGACATCAAAACTGACATACACATAAAAGGTGTCTTCGTTACTAAGGTATATTGAATGCTTCTATTTGAAATGGTAATTGGGAAAAAAATGTTTGAAAAAGTTCTGGGGAAGTCATACTTTTATGTGGAATTCGATGAAAATGATTGTAATTCTTTGCTATTTTTAGGAGCATGCTACAATCTGGAATGGAAAGAAAGTAGTTGTTTATGAAGTAACTCAAAACAAATCATTTGTGAGAGCTGCAGGTGACATATTTGGCAATCGATGATATATAATTATTCCAAAGATTGCAAAGCTCTCTTTCGTATCCAGTCGTATCTTATGTATCTAATCGACAATTTTCGTGTGCTTAATTCGATTTAAAAGGATTTAAAAAGGATTTAAATACTGTTTTGCAATTTCGTAGGCTCTTTCAACTCAGACTCTGTCACTGTTGCCGTACACGAACAGAATATCTACTTGACAGAACCTGGCAAAGTCTCTGTTTGCACCTTTCAGGTATATTAACTCATTATTAGTTTATCGTAAATATCAACTTCTTATTATTTTATCGTCAACAGCAGTTTGTTGATCAGAAGTTGTTCATGTTGTTGCAAGCCAATAGCTTAGTCTTTCAAGGCAGTCACTTGTGCAAGGGTTATGTTTGTAGTAAGAGGATCCGCTAAAATGTGTTTTGGTCTTCGTAGACCAAAATGAATGGATATCAGTATGCATTTCGGTCTACGAAGTTACGGTTGCGAATTTTACAGTACCCCATAGATAGGTTTTAGTTATTGATAAGTAAGAGTATACTGGATGGCCACGTAAGAATATTTGTACTGGATAGCTACTTATGATAGATGTTATCAATATGGGTTCAGTTGGTATAAACCCTTACTCCCAGAGATCCTGGGTACTCATTTAACGACCTCGGAAGGATGGACAGAGGAGTTTGCTTGTAGTTCGTGATTCCAACCTTTCCCATTTGTATTGAACTATGCCTTTACTTTAAGGGTACTATCAAGCAAGAGTTGACGTTTAATGACCAAGAGGGAGATCCATTGCTATTGAGCATATGCGGTTCTTTCATGGTTGTTGGTACCAGTAAAGCAGTAATAAAAATATTTGACCTATCCAGAAGGTAAGATAGCAGGAAGAAAATATTGACAAATAATTATTTAAAAATGGAAGCGAGTATTGTTGTTTTAATAAAGAGGTTCTGAATAATGCCATCACAATACAGTAAACACCCGCATATAAGAATCAGTGAATTAAGAACCTTTCAGGCTAAAGTCCCTGCTCAAAACAATAGAAGATACAATAGCCTATTGTATTTTAACAATAGGCTAGATGCAGAATTCACAGGTTCTTATACGCGGGTGTTTACTGTACCATTCTTGTGCATTAATTGCTGTCGAAGTCAATGGTTTATTGGTTTACAAGCTTGGAGAATAAATTTGGATAATCTTTTCCCTCGGAGAATCTTTAATTTAATACACTTCATTGTTGTAATGTTCCACGTTATGTGACGCTTTATAAAAATTAAGTTTCATAAAATTATGTCTTTATTTCTCGATAGGGAAGCACGACAACAAGGTCCAACGAAATCTGTGGCTGATCATATAAATGGAATTGGAACACTGACTGCAGTTAATTGCAATTGCAATGGAACTAGAGTCAGTATACTATGTCATAAGGTGAGATGTCTCTTTGCTTCGTCTTTATCCCTTCTACTTTTTATCCCTGCAAAATACCGCTGAAGAATATTTAGCATTTGGATGCATTGATTTATTAGCACTTTTAAATTCATCAACCCTTTCTGTTTGCCTTTCCTTAGAATTCTGGCACTGCAGACCCTTGTATTTATGTGTGGGATGTTGAATCAGATCAAATACAAAGCTTCAATCTTAATACCGGTAATAACCAGGTGGACCTAGATGAGGCAACATTAAATGCTCAAGAATCTTTAACTGCGGATATTAAAGGTAAATTAATTAATCTTTTGAAATAAGTGCACACTCTCGACTAACATTTTGGTAGAATATACCATATTCTACCTAATGTATGCTTTTGCTTCAGTAAAACAACTGAGACCCTTCTCTTATCTTTGCTTAAGCAAGTATTCTCTTTGAAATTATTAGAAGCCTCCACCATTTCAAAGTTGCATTTACTCTCCAAAATGTTCTCTCATCAAAACAAATTTGCTAGCATGCGTTTCCTTCGTATTCCTTATATATTGTAAAAAAAAGTAATGGATTTTTCAAATAGAGCCTTTAATGTACAGCGTATTTGTAACCTAATTAGTTTACATCGATGATCTTATTGTGCAGTCAACTCTGTCTAATTCGAACACCCCGGGGAAGCGTGAAAATGTTTGAATTACAAAAAGTTCGAATTATAGAGGTTTGCTTTATAAGAATCGGTTCATTAGTGATCCTTGAAGGGACAGAGAATTTCGTTCGAATTAGATAGAGTTCGAATTACACGAGCTCGAACAATGCAGATTTGACTGTATTCTTTTTATCGCAGGCCGACTTCCGAAGAGTATCATATGGAATCAATCGGAGGCGAACTTGTTTGCCTGTGAAGCTTTCTCAGACAACAGTTACAGTAAACCCGAAATGCAAAGTAAAGGGATTTCGGAATCCATTAAAAAGCTAGAGAAGAATTCTAGAGACATCGTTGTGGGTTTTTCATTTTGTTACTTTATGCTGTTACGTTTTATGCTCATTACTATGTCGAGAATAATTTTTTTATTTTCTTATTGTTTTACTTTAGAAAACTTCACAAATCATATCATTTTTTTATACACCCGACAATGGTATTATTGTCCAGGACCATTACATGATGGACCCTTCTCATTCAGGTATCAATTTGTACATTACTTTGTATCGAGTTCAGCCTGTGTTATTAAGGCTTCAGAGGTTTTAAGAATTTACAGTACCTTTGTTGAAGTCATAGCGAAATCGCAACGAGTGAAATTTACTTCAAATTCACAACTAAATTGATCAAAAGTTCTAAATATTTTGATAATGATATCAATGCCGCACCTATTAACATTTAACATGCTTAGAGCAATCCATAAGAACAGTATTTTTCATACTTTTACCCCTTTTTTCACACTGTTATTTAATCGTAAATTCTTTTATTTATTAATCTGTTTCTAGGACTTCTTGGCATGGAAATACCTTACTTTTACTTTGTCAAAAAGGTGGGATATTCAAATTTACCCATTGGTCATTAACATGTTGTGAGAGTGT
The DNA here is from genome assembly GCA_013076295.1 of Sanderia malayensis. Classification (NCBI taxonomy): domain Eukaryota; kingdom Metazoa; phylum Cnidaria; class Scyphozoa; order Semaeostomeae; family Pelagiidae; genus Sanderia; species Sanderia malayensis. The sequence goes on along the minus strand of RQOL01000616.1, from coordinate 918,700 downwards.
TTGTTTGGTAAAATTTTTCACATAGCCATACTAAGCAGCCTTGGTGAATAGTATTTGATTTACACTTTTTCATAAGAATCCGTCTATGAGAAATCAGTGCTCCAAAATCAAAAAAATTACGAAACTGCAGTACTCGAGGCAAAAAACTTAAATTTTTTGAAGCTTCAAGAAACTGGAGTTCCGTAAATCCTCGAATAAGCCCCCACCTTCGAATTAGCCCTCCCCTCGAATAAGCCCCAATCATTTGCAAGGATATTGAGCCCAAGTTTCCAGAAATTGAAGTTGTTTATTGAATGTATTGCAAGTAGCAGTAAGTTTAAACCAAGATGAGGATATATGCATTGATTTTTTCTTGCAGACCTTAGAGATGGATAGTACTCAATCATCTAGTGCACAGAACTCAAGCAAACATCTAATCGCAAAGGTGACGATGAGAGATTTCGTTGGACTAGAATCAGCAGATAACAAAGCTAAAGAAGCAATGATGAAATTCAGCTATTTATCTTCTGTTGGGAATATGGATGAAGCGTTTAAAGCGATAAAAGTGATAAAAAGGTATATTCAGATCAATTTGTCACTAGATCATATCTTGTTTGTTATTGTTTTGTGTTCATCTGTTTCACTGGCTTCTCTTTTTCTCCCAGTGCATCTGTGTGGAAAAATATGGCTCGAATGTGCGTGAAGACAAAGCGTCTAGATGTTGCTGCAGTTTGTCTTGGGAACATGGGCAGTGCAAGGGGGGCTAAAGCACTTCGGGAATCATTGAAGGAACCAGAGCTTGATGCCAGGGTTGCCATGTTAGCTGTGCAACTTGGAATGTTGGTAAGAAGCTATATTTATCTTCACCTATATGCATCAAGTTATTTGGTATGTTACAGAGACCGTACCACAGTGACTGAGATTTTAATAATATATTGATAATATTTAATAACATTTTGCGGAAGACCTGAAGTTGTTGCTTAATTATTCTGCATAGGCAAATCACTATTGCATTAATCAACATATGTATCCATAATAGGACGAAGCGGAAAGGCTGTACAAGGACTGCAAAAGATATGACTTGCTGAATATTTTCTATCAGGCATCCAACAGCTGGACGAAGGTAAATTATATAAGTTTAAATCGAACGCTTTACTTTCTTGATGCAAAGGTAGGTTTATGGGGTGTTTCTGTTCTGGAGAAAAGCTCCCTTATATGACACAGATTAAATCCGCAATTTAAAAGGACAAAAGCGACGCTTTTTATGTTTTGAGCCCACGATTGCAGGGTATTTAACATTAACACATCAAATGGATCACATTAAATATAGATATCTAGGCTTCCAAGCACACGAAACACCCTCTCTCCATATATTTTTGAGACACTCATTTCAAAACATATCGTTTTAATCAGATGCTAGATGCTTTAGTCCTGATTATTGGTTTTAGCTACATCACAGCAGCACTCATTTTAACAATGTTGACAAAACAAATCAATGCCGGTTATATAAATTTTCGTGCGAATCCAAAATGGACCATTTAGTATTAGCTTTTTTGTTAGTTCAACTCTTGTGGCGAAGTGGTGGGCATTTGTGCTTGCCACTCATGGAGTCACGGATCGATTCCACCGAGCTCCACTTGAAGTTGAGTTGAAGTTGAGTTGAAATTAAATGAGGCCTGGTACACCGAGGATCTACAAGAGAAGGTAGATCCCCGGCGTACCGGGACTTTTCGTCTTTCCGTTCAGGATAGTTTTTCGGCAGAAACGCCGAAAAACCATCAACCGATCGTACTCAACTACTAACTCTGTTGGTACACCGGGGTGACGAGGCCAACAGTGCCGGTCTGTTCATATATATCCAGCGACATCTGCTTGGAGACTCGCCACCGATAAATATAGATACGTCAAAATATTTATCTGGAATTGTGTGCACAGTCTTTCCAATTGTGGGCATGAGTCAATACGCATGCGTATTTATATCATTTGCTCTCCTTTGTCTCCATAATTTAAGTTCGAACTTTATCTTGTTTTTGCTATTTTACCGTATATTATGCCAATGGAAAGACGCGTACAACAGCGTTGCCAACAGCAACGCTCCCATCACTGCCAGCCAAGCCAGAGCCCAGTCGTAGCTACTTCCTTCATCTTTTTAAATTAAATTAATTCATTTGAACATGCCTGCTATTTATTCTTTATATTCAACCCTGCCTCATCAAACACTATTGTAACACACACCCGAGCAGCACTCGCCTAAACGCTGTTTACATCTTTCTTAATAATATCCTGAATTTTGTGTATGGTTCCATGCCTTATAGTCAGAGGGTTTTTAGAGTCCCCGAAAGTGGGTTTGATAGTGTGACTAAAATAGTTGTTTTTAATTATTGATATTTTTAATATAACAGGCTTTAGAAGTAGCCGAAAGTTATGACAGAATACATTTACGCACAACCTACTATAATTATGGTAAATATTTGGAATCGGTTGGCAATTACGCGGGAGCTATTCAACAGTAAGTATCTTCCAGTTTTTTACGCCTACTTTTTTTCTGTAATTTACACTCTGTTATAATGACCAATAAGGACTAAGTAATAGTTAAGCTTTTATCCCAAAAATCCTGTTTCGCGATAACTAATTTATTGCTGTTAAGGTGAGCTGTTCTCTCATAATGCATATCTCATGCATAATTCATTAACTACTACTAACTAACTCTAATTAATTCATTAACATACATAATTCATTAGCTACTACAGTAAAAACCCGCATATAAGAATCTGTAAATTTCCATCCAGCCTATTGTTCCAAGACAATAGGCTATTGTTTCATCTGTTGTTTTGAACAGCAAAATTACCCTGAAGGTTCTTAATCCATTGGTTCTTATATGCGGGTTTTTACTGTATTTGCGCAGTTTGTTATTGTCCTTTTTTCGAGTGTACGGCGAATCGAAAGTTTTTTGTAATCTATACCTTTGTACTCTCTATGTCTTGCACAAAGTCATCGGTGCCTATATCTGAGATTTTACGATATTTGGCTCGAACACTTTGCCACGTAATACCCCCTTTACTTTCACCCTTATCAGCATATACAGGCTCCCCGAAACCTTTATCCGATATAAACACCCGTGCCATGCAAATGTCCAGCATATTACTTTGGCATTGCTATATGCTATCAGTATCTTAATCTTACTAACTCTTGTGTTACCTTGAACAGATTTGAGCGTTCAGATACTTTTCGATTTGAAGTACCGCGCATGCTTTTCGAAGACACAGCACAGCTGGAAACTTACATTTTTAAGTCTAAAGACAGGTTTGATGATCAAAAGCTTTATTTATCTTTCACATTCAAAGTTTTTTATCTTTCTAAATGTGCAATTACTATCTGAGAATATTTGTTATGTCTTGCTGTGATGTACATACGCATTCGTGTATATATCCATTTACACATATACTGTAACCGTAAAGGCTCTATTAAGCCCCGGGGTAGCTTATTTAATTTTGATGTTCCAAACGTGGGTTCATTAGAGTGGATGACTTGATAAAATTCTCAAATAAGCTTCAGAAACATGTTTGTGTAAGCAACTGCAATTTAAATTATATGAGTTTTTATGGTTGAGTCAATCACAATTTGGTCATCATTTGCAATTTCAAAACCAGGGGGGCTTAATTTAAAGTGTTCTTTTGAAAGGGGGGCTTATAAGAGAGGAGGCTTGATAGATCTTTTACAGCATGCGTACATGTAGTACAATGGAGTTTCTATTTCTTTTTTAGACCCCTACGAAAATGGTGGGCGCAGTACATGGAGAGTGTTGGTGAGATGGATACCGCTTTGCAATTTTATGAATCGGCCCAGGATTCTTTGTCTCTTGTGAGAGTAAACTGCTTCTGTGGCAACATAGCTAAGGTAACTTGTTTTGTTAGCTCAAAATCTCATTATGTATTTCAAACCTGATTTTTGATTATTTGCTGTAAATATCCCGTTACAAGTCTTCTGAATTCAACCATTGAGTTTTGACTTGCTTTGAATGTATTTGCTAATGAATATGGTCATTGCTATTTTCTTCTCTTATCGTATACTCTCTTTTCAGGCAGCTGAGATTTGCAACGAAACGGGAGATAAATCATCTTGTTACCACATAGCTCGTCATTTTGAAAGTCAGGTAGGCAATGCGCATGTTAGCGTTTGAGAATGTGAGTCTCACACTGTACGCCCAGAATGCTTCTTGATACTGACAACCTCTGTGATGACTGACTACTCAGTGCTATGACAACCAGTGCATGAATCCTCTAAAAATCAACAAGAATCATCATTGCTCACTAAGGCAGGGGAAATAAAAGAAAGTAGAAAATCTATGCTAGTATCCTAAGCATTTTTTTGCTGTTAGGGCAACGAGTGATAGCTGAGATATGGCACGAGTGTTGAAGAAATACTTGTTTTCTGATGCACTACTGCTTCAACACGACCTATTGTTTGTTTGTTTGTTTGTTTGTTTGTTTGTTTGTTTGTTTGTTTGTTTGTTTGTTGGCGATTTGCTTTTCCTAACACATTTCAAATGACACAATCTTTGGCCTGTAGATAATAATGCACGTCTTTGGATATTATTTGTTTTCTTGCAGGGTGATTATAAAAGTGCTGTTCATTATTTTTCTCGAGCTCAAGCTTACGGGAATGCAATTCGAATAGCCAAGGTTTGTTTTACTCCGAATTTTGAAGTTTATCGAATCGCTAGTACATCGGATTCTATATCAGAATATTGATATTGTAAAGATCTATAAAAAGGTATATTTGTATATTGTGTAAGCATTTCCATGTTTATGAAAATGTCATGCACATTGTAGATCGTGACTGGGAATGGCCTTTTTGAAACTTGGCGAAGGTAGACTGAATTAAAGTGAAACTATTCTTTAAATGAATAGTTTCACAACAATTCAGTCTTTATATACAATTTTTCAATGAATTTGCTGATGTTTTAGGAACATGAAATGGACAACGAATTGATGAATCTAGCATTACTGAGCTCTCCACTTGAAATGCTTGAAGCTGCAAGGTATTTTTTCAACCTGATGATTAGCTTTTGGCCATTGGATTTTATGAAAACGAGATAAACCTCTGTTTGCGCATTTTTCTAATTAGTTCATTGTTTCAGGTATTTGGCAGAGAAGCCTGGCTTTGAAGATAAGGCGGTCATGCTTTATCACAAGGTACGGTGCTATGCTCAAGTAAAACTCATCTACGCTTGACATATCACAGTGCAAAACCATTTCTAGACACTGCATAATGGTCCTTTTCCTGTGCAATTTTTCTCCATCTGACATAACAAACAACATAAGCCCAATTATTGCTTTGTCTGCAACAGGATAGCTGGTTAAAAATTGCGTTTATTTTCTATCTAACCCAGCTCTTATCTAAAGCTAAATGAAAGCCCAAGAAATATTGTAGATTTTGACATTTAACACGTAGAATTGTTATACGATTTGCCTAAGGAATTTTTCAATCGAATAACTAGCTGCTTCTGTTGTTTTACACGATTCGTGAAATTTTATTTTGTGGGTGTACCATTTATAACTCATTTTTATCTGCAGAGTGGCAGTGTGTCGAAAGCTATAGAGCTGGCATTTCAAACTCAACAATTTGGTGCTTTGCAGCTGATATCAGAAGACCTCGATGAACGAACAGACCCTGATATGTTGAACAAATGTGCTGAGTTCTTCATTCAACATGGCCAATTTGACAGAGCTGTTACACTTTTAATCATCGCAAAACGAGTTCGTAGCCATGTTTCCTTGTTTTTACATCTTATGTTTTACTCCATTACACAATTTTTGTTATGAAATAATTGAACATTTTAATAAGTCAGGGTTGAGTTATGAATTTCATCAACTTAAATTTGGGTTCAGTATGTTTACTTGCTGAAGTTTTCACATAAAGTAGCAATTGCTACTTTTGTTCTCGTGCAATTTCCTTAACTTCTTATAGGATGTTACATCGTATAAGAGGTGGTCCCTCCTTAACTTCTTATACGATGTTTCATCCTATAAGGAGTTACGGAAATTTCCCCAGCTATGTGCTCTATGTTTACTATCTAATGATTGATTAAGTTTATTCTTAGTTCGAGGAGGCTATTGTGATGTGTATGGACAATCATGTAACAATAAATGAAGACTTGGCAGAGAGGATGACTCTACCTAAAGATCATCCTGATGCAGATTACCGAATAAGAATTCTCGAGAAAATAGCAGATTGCGCATTCAAACAAGGATCTTATCATTTGGCGACAAAAAAATTTACTCAAGCAGGAAATAAAACTAAGGTATCTTATTTATTATAGATTTTTATTGTTTACTTACGGAAAAATACCCATTGGTTGATTTGTTGCTAATAAGCTTACTATCTTTGTTAGGTATTGGTTTATGTGCCAATTGCGGAGGGACCACCGAATAGCTTGAGGCAAATCTATAGCAGTGCAACCCTGGTCTTTACTCTCGATGTGACCACGCCTCGTTTTTTCCTTTTGCCTCGCCTGGGTCTCCCCTTATAGCTTAATTGATTAATCGTTTAGCTATTCTAATGCTAAACGACTCTGTGATTTACTTGCAAGATCGTTTATCATGAAACAAATCATTGATAATTTGTGTAACTCATTGTTGATTTGTCTCTCTAAACGAATGGTATTATTTTATTTAGGCCATGAAAGCTCTACTCAAGTCTGGTGATACGGAAAAGATAGTTTTCTTTGCCGGAGTGTCGAGGCAAAAGGAGATCTATGTAATGGCAGCCAATTATCTTCAGTCGCTCGACTGGAGAAAGGATCCTGAAATCATGAAAAACATAATTGGCTTCTATACCAAAGGAAGGGCATTTGATTCATTAGCTTCATTCTACGAAGCATGTGCTGAGGTAATGCTTCTTAATTTTTTGTTTACTAATCTTATTTTGATTCTACACTGTGATTCTAGTGCTGTGCACTTGCATGGAAAGAAATGTTTAGTTTTCTCACATTGAGCTCTTTAATATGGTGTTTTTACTATTACTCCAAACATATGACTATCGTCGGGAAATACACTTACTTTCAGGTGGAGGTGGATGAGTATCAGAATTATGAGAAGGCTTATAGTGCTATCACTGAAGCCTATAAATGTTTGTCAAAAGCAAAAATGAAGAATACTGAACAACAAGAAGAACGAATGGCTAATTTAAAACAAAAAGCTATGCTCATCAAGAAATTTGTTCAAGGAAGAAAGTACGTGTCTAAAAATAACAGATTGCGATAAGGGATAAAATTCCCTATGACACCTAAAAATTTCAGTGGATAATGCTATGTTTCTTCACACTTTGTTCCCTGTGAGCACAGTGCGACCCCTCTCTCCCCCCAAAACAATGTTGTTTTGTCCAGCAGTCTTTTCTCACCACTGGGTCAAAACAATTTCTCCGCAATATTGAAAATAACCGTCTATAAAGACAACATTGTTTGGGGGGAGAGAGATAAAATACGCATGTGAAACTTGTAGAATTCCTGGGTGTCCCAGGACTGTTGTCCCCTATTGTAGCTTCTTAGTATGGCATTACCCATTACTGACAATGCAATGAAGGGCTTTAATGCATTGGTTGGCTTAATGAATATTCAACAACTAATCATATAAAATGTTGCTTCCCCAGAATGTACGAAGAGAATCCTGAAGAAGCGATGAAAAACTTGAGAATCTTGCTTGATGATCCCGATGTAGAAAGTGGAATAAGAATTGGTGATGTGTATGGTTTTATGATAGAGCATTATGCTAAAGTTCAAGATTTCAACCAGGTTTGTGAATCTTGTTTCCTTCATGCATTAAACTTTTTTCATTTGCTCATTGCAATTAGCTCTTAGTTGTTTTCTTCGCCAAAATTTCACTTGTATCCATGTAACATGGTTGTAGCAATTAAACAGTTTTAAAGGAGCCCGATTGTTGACATTGTGCAAACTAAAGATGCTTAATGATCGCGTTTGTTATTTATTTACGTTTTGTGGGTCCTGCATTTATCAGAAGAAAACTTCACATGGCTTTTTATTTTGCACACACATTGAAGTTTTGAACTTATGCGTAAGAAACCATGATCCTTCCATCCCTCCACATTTTCGCAGCAATTTGTAACAAGAATAACCCTTGTTTGTTTTTTAACTGTTTTGATCATTGTTTTCCCCCTCAGAAAAATTTAATAAATGATAAACGATTTAAGATTCATAGCAAGAGGGTTTTTTCTTACCAATTTTTCATCCCTAATATTTATTGACATCCTTCCTTTTAGTCTTACGCACTTATGAAAGAGCTGAGACAGCGAATTCCATCTGTAAACATGGCGTATTATGTAAGTATGCGAACGATCGAGAATATCCATAACGCTTTAGATATGCCTCTGGGTAGAGGATTGGGGGCGGATTCTCAAGACCCTGCCCAGGATGAAGAAATCGTTGAAGAAGATTATCCCGATGAAAACTCCGACGAACAGAACGATGACTTTATTTAGTGTTTTTGTTTTACACACTTGTACTTAGTCACTGTGGTTTCATGTATAGGTTTTTTGATTATGTTATATAGCACTATTGAAACAGAAGTTTTAGTTGCATCACAACACCACTTCATGAGATGCCAGGGAAATTGTTTAAGTTTATGTATCTCGTCGTATCTAAATGAGGTGAAATGATGAAGTCTAGATAAATGACTGGCTCTTTATGCAACTGCGCAAAGGTACTTTGAAGTTAAACTTTACTATAGTTTTTATTTGCATGCCAAAATGAACAAATACATTTACAATACGAACTTGAATAATGCATCATCCTTGGGTTGGGTGATGTAGATACGGGTGGGAGGTAGTACATACCTCCCTTGTACATCAAAGATGAAGACAACATGCCAACAGCGTGAAAGATGAAGCTGAGACAAAACGAGAGCCATTGCCGAAATTAGTATTGACATGGTATAATAGATTGTGAGTTGATATTTTGAGCAAATCTTATTTTAGTTTATTGCGCTTGCTAGATTTAAAGTTTTAATTATTATAATATTGTTGGTATTTTTTAGGCCTTTGGCTTGGCTGAACAGAACCTTCGCTTCGCTGAGATTACGCAGACCACACAGAACTTACAACAAATACAGATAAGTTGCAGATGTTTATGTTTTCATTTTCGTAATGCTTAATATCTTATTTTAAGACTTTATAATTTCTATGTAACTTTTGCAGCGTTGGTGGTGTCTAGCATTGGTGAAAGTTGCCTCATCCACAATTTTCAAGACACCTATCTAGTTGGTCCTGATGAAGTGTTACTTGCAATGTATTTCAGTCTTCCCGTTGTCCTGGGTATGACAATAAACTGCATCCGATGGCAAGGGCATTTTGTTTCCTTTAAACTCCATTTTACCAGACGAAAATGGATGCTCTGTTAATTGTTTATTGGTACGTTTATATTGTGATTACTCCATGCATTTCATTTCCAATTTTGAAAAGCTTTCTGGACATTGATACACTTGAACCACCCTGTCTGCTCTTGGAGACCTTTGTATTAGTTTTTCAGAGTTTCACTCTTCTTGGATACCTTTGCTTCTATTTATCAGAGCTCCATACTTCTTGTGTAATAGCTTCGGACGTTTGCATTAGCTTATTAGAACCCTATACTTCTTTAAGATTTTTGTATTTGCGTATTAAAAGTCCATTACATTATTTTTTGTAGACCTTGGTAATTCAGAACACAGTAGCAGTAGGGTGAAATATACTTGCAAGTGTGAAGACAAGACAAGACAAGGGGCTAATGATAAGACATTTACAATTGTCATATTTTTAGTTAGTCTTTTTGATATTATTATCTCTATAGTTGTTTTAAGTCTTAAATATCAACACTTTTACAAGCATGAGAGGAAGATAGATATTTTGGAGGGACTGTTTTAGTCCCTGAGGAGAATAGGATTAGTCAACCCATAGCTAGTATATTGCTAGAACCCAACCAATCTATTCTGTATATCCTGACTTCACAAGATGTGGTCCGATGGTTAGATGTGCCATGCAAAATTTTTATGGAAGTACTTGAAGCACTTGATTTCAATTGAATGGAGAAATCTATCATGCCTTTCATGTTTTTGACATTGTTGATTATTTTAAAATAATATTTTATATCATAATTTTAATTTAATTATTGTTTATTGTAGCGTTGGTGATGTAAAGAAAAGGATGCGCTCACCTCATCTGCCATTTCCAAGAGATTTGGTCCTGGAGGAGTGTTGTCAGAGTACCTTGTGCTGTATGGTCTCCATGGAGCTGGTGAAGTTGATTTTTTTGTTCACCTTGTTGGCACATCCTTTCGTTGCACTCTCCATTTGAATGGTGAGAGAATTGTTTTATCTGTTTTGCTTCTCTTTCATGCTTTTCACATGAATATCCAAGTTTCAAAAACTTTAAGGACCGGGGCTAAAATGATTCAGGTATCTGTTTACATTTCTTCATCTCTATGAATACAGTTTGAGGAGGAAGGATTTGTTATCTGTTAGCATCCAAAACTAGGAGATGTATTAAGTATTGTACGCATCATCGTAGTTGAAGCCTGGGCCGCTGAATTTGATATCGGGCTGTTTTGACCTCATTTACGCAAGAGTGTGCATCAGAACCCTGACCCTGGCTACCAAATTAGGCTACAATCCACCAATCCAGTGAATTTCTTTGTGCACTCATTTTATTACATTTGATAGTGAGATAGAATATTGATTTTTGATTGAATGTTAGAGAATAGTCAATCAAAATTAGTTTTAAGATTGCATGTTTAAGATAAAGTAAGAGAAGGAGGGGTACTTCTCTTTCTTATCTTCATATTTTTATAAATTTATGGTTTGTTTTTGTTGTCTAGATTCTATTATTTTTTATTATTTTTCATTTATTTTTTGAATTTGCTACTGGTTAGCTCAAGTTTTAGATGCAGCCTTAAGAAGTGAGATGCAATATAAACCTTAGTATCAGTGGAAATTATTACCATTTAGCTATGAGCTTAGGAGTTGCAGCTAGTCTTGCGTGCAAACCTTGCATGCAAGAAATGAGATATAATATAGATTTTAGAATCAGTGTTACATACTAGCATTTACCTACGAGCTTAAGAGTTGCAGGTAGTCCCCGACAAACTTTGCATGCAAGAAATGAGATACATTATAGATTTTAGTATCGATATGAAGTGTTAGCATTTAGCTACGAGCTTAGGAGTTGCAGGTAGTGGAAAGTATTACCATTTAGCTATGAGCTGACAAACTCAGTCCCTGACAAACCTTGCATGCAAGAAGTTAGATGTAATATAGATTTAGTATCAGAATAAAGTGTTAGCATTTAGCTAAGAAGTCAAGACTTGTAGTTTGGCTCTTACTATGTAGTATTTTTGTTTTTTATCTGCACAAAGTTCTTTATGTTTGACGTGGATTTTTATCATTTAAAAGGGCCAACATTTAGTGGTGCATGCTCTAGTATTGTGTTGTTCGGCAGTTGTTTGATCAGATAATGATGATACGGTCTGGGGGGTGCAGTAAATGCAATGACGCTATGGCCTACGGGGGGCAATGCTTAATACTCTCAAAAAGATCATTAAATAGGGAAATTTTGCTGATATGCTACCAGATGTCACTTTTTAACTTTAAGAGCTGTATTCCATAGTCTTGTTGATCGTACTCGTGCTTCATAGCCATTTTTGTTATATATTGTCTCGAACAAATGAACTTGGATATAGATTGTGAAAAGTCTTGATTGAGTGGCATTAGAGATAAAATCTTTCTCTGACCATTTTGAATGGAATAGACAACAAAGAATGTGCTGGCAGGGTAGACTGAAGAATTGGTCAACAGTTCCATGGGGATCATATAGTGCAGGGTACTTTGACAGCACTCCAAGGACCAAGCTTGGAAATGGCAGAGGTGTGCACATCCTTACTTTTTATGTAACTACTTCCTCCCACCTTTTACAAAACAGAGCGTCCGGGACAAACCAGCAGCCGTGTGGCGTTGGTTGCCACACAGCTATATCCCACGGAAGATGTAGGGTCACTCCTACACCTTCCATGTGCCCCAACCCCCAGCTTGACCAACCCCTGCTACCCCTCCCAATCTATGTTAACCTATTAGCCTATCAAATTATACATCTATTTAGGTAGTTATCTTACATTATATGCCATAATTCTATCCTAAACCTATTTTACTCTTTCACGCCCTTGAATTATCCTATACCTATTCCCAAAACAAAGAAAACACGATCCCTAGTTTTTAATAAAAAATTCAACAAGAGTGGAAAAAGTAAATATGATTTAATTAATTGTTCATAAGATCGAGAAATATCTTCTTTCTTCATTTCTCCAAATCTTCAATGAAATATCTGCAAAGTAAGAGGCATGAAGTGGAACATAATTAATGAGTCACAGCGAAAAATACTTAGAAAAAGATATCTACATCAAAAAAGCAAGGCTGTGTAATTTGGTAATACAGATTTTCATATCTTCTGTAAATTAACTATATTTTGCGATAAATGTTGATAATTTTGAATATGTATACCGTAATGCTTCGATTAAATGCCCGAGGCGTTTATTAAATTTATTGATATTTTAGGGGGCGTCTATTTGAGGAGACGTTTAATTGAAAAAAATTTCAAATAGGGGGCCTTTATTCAAGTGAAGCGCTTAATCGAAGCATTATGATATTTGAGTGAAAACACTCCTTCGAGGATCAACATTTGAAAAAATTAAACAACAATCTTGCTTATTTCAAATAAATTGTCAAGTACTCCCAAATATATGGAATCCATAATAACATGGATAGCTGAAATGGGTAAATAAAGGTATAAATTTGGTAGGAAAAAATCAAAAGCATGTTCAAAAGCCAATTTTTAGGCCTAATACAGGACCAGAGGAAAGAATTTTAATAAAGAGACCAATCAAATTCATCTTTTAGATCAAATACAGGTCCTAAATTGAGATTTTATCGAATATACACGGCTAAACATTTTCTAATACCAAAGATCAGTAAGATACTAATTCAATTACCTCCAACTCCTTCTGAATTCTTTCATTGTTTGTTGACTTCTTCGTCTTCTTCATTTTCGTGTCACCATCACATCTCCGCACAACTTTCCCATCCCAGGGCACCTAAATGTGAAAATCAAAACAATGAAACAAAAATAATTTAAACAAAAGCCAATTTGACTCAGAATCATCTTTTAAATCAAATACAGCTCCCAAGTTCTGAATTTCTTGAATAAACGTACCAAAACATTTTCTGATACCAAAAATAAGTAAGATTGAAGTAAGATACTCACTCGATTACCTCCAACTCCTTCTGAATTTTTCACTTTGTCTTCTTCATTTTTGTGTCGCCATTACATCTTTGCATAACTTTCCCATCCTGGGGCACCTACATGTGAAAACCAAAACAATGAAACAAAAATAATTTCAACAAAAGCCAATTTTTAGGCCTTACAATTGGCACCGGAGCAAGAATTTTAAGGAAGGGACAACTCAAAATCATCTTTAGATCAAATACAGCTCAGAAAGTTCTGAATTTCTTGAATAAACACGCCAAAACATTTTCTGATACCAAAATAAGTAAGATTGAAGTAAGATACTGACTCGATTACCTCCAACTCCTGAATTTTTCACTTCGTCTTCTTAGTTTTTGTGCCGCCATTATACATATTTGATGACTTCCCCGGGAGCCTAAATTTGAAAATGAAGCAAAACTAACTTTAAAATTAAGTAAGAAAATAGAAATAAATGTATATGTTATATCGTATTATATTTATTGATAAAAAATTGAATTGTGCTTGTTAAAAAAAACTAAACTTTAAACAGCCAAATTTTAGGCCCTTTCTGCAAGCACAGGGCAGAAAATTTTAGCGAAGGGATCACTCAAATTCATCTTTCAGATAAACTAACAAACATGGCAAAATACTTCCTGATACCAAAGTTAAGTAAAACAGAAGAAATAAATTTATTTGATTACCTTTAATTCCATTTGAAATATTTCAATGTTGGACGACCTTTCTTCTTCGTCCCTTCACTTTCATCATAGCCGCTTAGCCGCTAAAAAATAACCTGGAACCCAGGCCCCAGAAGCTAGACTTATTACATTGCGTCCCTGTGCCTCACTCGTTTTTGCTCGCTTGTGTGAGGGATTTATGGACATGGACTGGCAAAAAAACTGTCCAAAAATCTTCTCTCCCAACAAAGTTTTGTCGGTGTGATCAGATTGCAGCATTTGGCTTTTAAGCAATGGCTCTTGTTTTTCGACCAATTACGTTCAACCACAATTTAAGCCAAGGAAAATAAGGCCCCTTATAAGGCATAACATATTTGGCTAGATACCCGACTCTGCGCGATTCGTGGAGACAACAGTGATGTTATTTGGCGGCCATTTCAAAGAAGGGCAAATAGCTTTTGCATATCAATGAGTCCAAAATTAAATGCTCCCTTTGGAGGTAAATAATGGTAAACAAGGTTGACATATGTCTATGAAAAATATTGAATGTTTTATCATAAGGTAGAATCCAACTAATCACTCGCTCTGGTGCAATATCAACATCTTCAAAGCCATTTTTCAAACCTGATGAAGCCAGCGCAGCGACACGCCTTGTAAACGGTGTTGAGTCTTCGGATTGGAGCAGATAATCAAGTGGTAACCATGCGCATTTGGCAATCTCAGTTTCGCATATCTTGATGTCAAATGTCAAAGGTTGAAGGCGACATATGAAGTAAAGATCGGACATGTTAAAAACCACACCGTGTTGCTGTCGAAATGTCAACAATGCTTTGAATTCTACGAAAGCAAACAGTTATTTAAAAGTATTCATCAACTATATAATGCTTAATGATAAAGAATATAAAAAAAGTAAACTTTGGTTCTTAGGTTTTCTCCCAAAAATAACGTAGGCAAAATTGTATAAAAAAAAATTCAGTAAAAATCTCGCAAGGCATGATTGGTGTTGTGAATTTAAGCAGCGGTTGTCGCAGTGTGGCCATAAACCATACCAGCATTTCATTGTTTATGACGTCAAATAAATAATATTGTTGCTATAGATATATAAGATAAACAACCATCACAAATTCAGTTGCAATTTCGCAATTTCCAAAGTGCACACAGGAGAGACACTGTTGAGTTTCAATCGCTAAACAATAAAGTTTTCCATTTATTTGGGATAAATTGAACATCAAAAGTCGAAATTTCAAGATGGAATACAGCATTCGAAAATCGATCGCTAAATTCAAAGCTTCGCTCGAAAAACCATCACAATATTATGCCGAGGAGAAGGTAGGACTAATCAATTGATTAACAAACATTGTTACAAATTTTAAAGAATGTTTCTCTGCATATGAATATTTGTACGAAGTAAATGACTAAAAAGTGGAGTATGTTGCTCTTGTAACATGTTGGAAAATATCGACCCGCTTTCAACCTTTGCTGCGAAGAATTTCATGCTTTTCGGTAACTTTAAAGTCTTACAAAAAAAAGAGAGATTGCTATTTGCTGAAACACGGAAAAGTCTCTTAAAACTTGCACATAAATAAGGAAATAGCTTGTATTTTTATTACAAAGAAACGTATACTAACAAAACACAAAGCAGAACTTCAATATGTAGAAGTATTTGTTGGTAAATAATAATTTCATAAAAAATGGAAAACAATATTAGAAATATATAAGAGTATTTATCGACTATAATGTTTGATGAAAAGGAATATCAAAAGAGTGAATTTTGGCTCTTGGCTTGTCTTCCCAAAACAACGTAAGCAAAACTATAAATAAGTAAAAAAATTGAGTAACAAATTTCCAAGGCCTAATTGGTTTGGTGTTGTGAATTTAAGCAGCGGTTAACGCAGTGCGGCCATAACCATCATACCAGCATTTCATTTGTTTATGACGTCAAATAAATAATAATGTTGCCATAGATATTAGAGATAAACAACCGTAACAAATTCAGTTGCAATTTCGCAATTTCCAAAGTGCATACAGGAGAAACACTATTGAATTTCAATCGCTAAACAATAAAGTTTTCCATTTATTTGGGATAAATTCAACATAAAAAATCGAAATTTGAAGATGGAATACAGCATTCGAAGATCGATCGCTGAATTCAAAGCTTCGCTCGAAAAACCATCACAATATTATGCCGAGGAGAAGGTAGGACTAATCAATTGATTAACAAACATTGTTACAAATTTTAATGAACGTTTCTCTGCACATGAATATTTGTACGAAATAAATGACTAAGGAGTGGAGTATATTGTTCTCCGTAACTTGTTGGAAAACATCGACCCGCATTTGACCTTTGCTACGAAGAGTTTCACGTTTTCGGTAACTTTAAAGTCTTACAAGAAAAAGAGAGATTGCTTTTTGCTAAAACACGGAAAAGTTTCCTAAAACTTGCACAGAAATCAGGAAATAGCTTGTATTTTTATTACAAAGAAACGTATACTAACAAAACACAAAGCAGAACTTCAATATGTAGAAGTATTTGTTGGTAAATAATAATTTCATAAAAAATGAAAAAAAATATTAGAAATATATAAGAGTATTTATCGACTATAATGTTTGATGAAAAGGGATATCAAAAGAGTGAATTTTGGCTCTTAGCTTGTCTTCCAAAAACAACGTAAGCAAAACTATATATATGTAAAAAAATTGAGTAACAAATCTCCAAGGCCTAATTGGTTTGGTGTTGTGAATTTAAGCAGCGGTTAACGCAGTGCGGCCATAACCATACCAGCATTTCATTTGTTTATGACGTCAAATAAATAATAATGTTGCTATAGATATATAAGATAAACAACCGTAACAAATTCAGTTGCAATTTCGCAATTTCCAAAGTGCACACAGGAGAGACCCTATTCAATTTCAATCGCTAAACAATAAATTTTTCCATTTATTTGGGATAAATTGAGCATCAAAAGTCGAAATTTCAAGATGGAATACAGCATTCGAAAATCGATCGCTAAATTCAAAGCTTCGCTCGAAAAACCATCACAATATTATGCCGAGGAGAAGGTAGGACTAATCAATTGATTAACAAACATTGTTACAAATTTTAATTAACGTTTCTCTGCACATGAATATTTGTACGAAATAAATGACTAATGAGTGGAGTATATTGTTCTCCGTAACCTGTTGGAAAATACCGACCCGCCTTCAACTTTTCCTACGAAGAATTTCACGTTTTTCGATAACTTACATGAAGTCTTATAAGAAAAAGAAAAATTGCTTTTTGCTAAAACACGGAAAAGTTTCTTAAAACTTGCTCAGAAATAACGAAATAACTTGTATTTTTATTGTTAAGAAGCGCACTAACAAAACACAAAGCAAAACTTTAATATGTGGAAGTATTTATTGGTAAATAATAATTTTATAAAAAAAATGGAAAACAATACGCGCCATTATTAATTAGCTATTGTTGCCAAGACCAATCACTAGGTCTGGCGCCTTTCCCACAATGCTTAGCAAGCTAACTTAACACCCAGACTAACAAAATTAATTTGGCTTATTTGCAATCATTTGTAATCATTAAGCCTAAAGTATAGTACTTTACATTTAACTTAACGAATTGATCATTATATCATATATGTTATTATGAGTCATTATTATCGCTAACATTCATTCTAACTTTTAATTATTAGCTTTACTATCTGGAACGAACAAATGGCAATAAGATTTGGAAAATGTTTAACAGCTTATTGCTTAATATAGGTAACATATAACTTTATATAAAACGTCACTTAACTTAACAAGTAAACGTGCCTGTTGGAGAAGCTAGTTCTACACTTGCATCAGTTGAACGGAAATAAATTTATACATAAGCATTGTTTCTCTAGATTGCCTCTATAGTAGATTGGCTGATCTGACAGAAATCAGAGGTGATCAGCATGGTAACATGAAGAAAATGCAAATGCCTACTTATCGAAAGTTTGCATTCAATAAGGTACATTATATTTCATATTTTCATGGCTCCACTTGACTTTTATAGTTCCTCTTAATTCTCTTTGCATTCAGTTTAAAGTGCCTCTACACCTTATTTTTTTATTGGCTAAAACTATAGATTCGAATGCGCTGATTCTGAATCCGTTTATATTTTTTTGATATGATAAGTAGTTTTTGAGATACGAGGCAACGCGTGCCACTTTTTCGTGGTTAACTTTTAGGACTGGGTCGATCCAACTATGACATCATAGTTGAGCCTAGTTGTGCCCCGTTCATTTTCCCGTACTGAAGCAACAAATCTGACATCGATTTTCTCTCACACGATGGGCTCGATATTTGTTTTTTTTGACTTTGATGATTAGAAACAGGTCGGCGCATTATGGCATTTGAGTTTGAAAGGCTTGCGATGAGTTGGCAGCTGTGGGGAGGAGTTACAAAATTCCCGTGTAGTGGCTGCTCAGTGTGCTCAGTGGCGGCGGCCGTAGGCCGTGCAATGTTAAAACTGTATGGGAACTGGACGGGAATGACAAGAAGAGCGTCAAAACATGATTAAAGATTGTTAGATTTATGTGTGAAACTGGGAAAATATGCCATATCGATGTGTTTTGCTAGCCCATGGAAATACACCCGATAAATCAGAATTTGCATGGCTTCACAAAATTCTGCTTTATCAGGATGATCGCCCTAAAACTGTAAGAAGAAGGAGATGGATAGATTTCATCAATTCGCAACGACGGAAGAAATTCTATGGACGCATCATCATGAATGAAATAAATCAAACAACAAAGCGCAATAATTTCGGTACAATAACGAAATTCATGTGTAGTAATAAGGAATTGTGTTGCAGATTTTCTATACTTGCTGTTCCAAATGAAAATAGAATCTTTTCAGGCTTCTTCAAACCCCAAAGGTTTAGACTGACACGGATATGATGGCCTAAATTATATTGCGTATATTGAATTTTGATACACACTTTTACTTCATCATATACACAACAAAAAGATAATAATTCAGATCCAGTCAGATGCCCAGAAAGTTTTCTTTCAACATTTCTTTTCTTGCTCAAATCGCTTTGAGTGAAAGAGTTCTCAGCCAAAGGATCAAATGCATCTCAGGTTCTCCTTCATCGGTATCACTATCATCGGTCTGCTTTACTCTACGATACGATCAATCCTATCCCCTCGCCATCTTCGCTTCGCATTCCTCGGCACTGCAATCCCTACTGTCATGAATTACTATCCGACTAACAATGTTAATTTATGGAAACTTTCTATTCAATTCTGATCACCAAAGTTGCACAAATACCCACGAATACACATAACGAGACAGACACGCCAAAGCGCACGCAAACACTATTTATTATACTGAATGTAGGCCTACACCCGCCGCCACTGAGCACAACAAGCAGGCACTACATGGGAATTTTGTAATTCCTCCCCACAGCTACAAACTCATCGCAAGCCTTTCAAACTCAAATGCCATTATGCGCCAACCTGTTTCTTATAATCAAAGTCAAAAAAAACAAATATCGAGCCCATCGTGTGAGAGAAAATCGATGTCAGATTTGTTGCTTCAGTACGGGAAAATGAATGGGGCACAACTAGGCTCAACTATGATGTCATAGTTGGATCGACCCAGTCCTAAAAGTTAACCAAAAAAATGGCGAAAATGGCGAAATATCGACACTTCACCACATTATAACTCGTTAACTATACCTCAGATTTAAAAAATATTTTCGGATCTAAAATCAGCAAAGAAAGTTTTATCGATGTAAAGAATAAAAAAATAAGGTGTAGAGGCACTTTAAGTGCTTGATATAACTCTTACTCTTAAACAGATCAAAGATCATGTCAATGAGATCTTAGAGCACCATGCAGACCTTTATTCAATGGTAAGATGATGAATTCAAATCAATTCCAATGCACAATAAAAATAATCTATAATTACAAATCTATCATCTAGTTTAGACGTTTAGCAACCTGTACACCTTATGTACAACTATATCCCATTTATAGATTGCAAGCTACCATATGAGTGTCCGGAACAAGATTCTGGACCTGGTAGCACATGTCAAAAGGATCATGAAAACATGGGACAGGTTCTTTTATGGAATAACATTGATGGTAGGCATTTCTTCACTATTGTTGATGCATGTTAACAAGAAACGAATGGTGTGAACGTTTTCTGGGAGTATGTTCAGTATCAAAGCAATAAAAATTACCTATTTTAGTCACAAGATGATGTCGAAAGATTGGCAGAAGACATCAAAATATTCCATAGAAACTCGTATTTTAATACGAGAGCATGCTCCAAAAAACTACTGGAGATAAGAAATGATCTCACAGAGGTAATTGCTTCCTGCAAAACAAGAACATACAAGGAAGCACAATCATGCTATGACAGAACATCTCACCTATTCAGAATGGAAAGCCTAAAATTTGAAGAAGAATGCTTGAATGAATCAGAAGAGAGCCCTGCATGTCTTCAGAAAAACAGCAAGAAACGAAAAGAAAAGAAATCAAAGAAACAAGAAAAGAAGAAGTGTACCCTAACAAAGCTATCATCCACGAGAGAAAACAAAGAAGATACATGTTCTTCGTCTAGCAATGCTAATGTGCATTCAGCAAAGGTAAGAAAAATAACTCTTGCTGAATACTGGTCAAGGAAGAGATCTCAATGTCAGTCATCAAAAGAAAAAACGAGTATTGAAAATGCAAAAGTCGAAGAAACTGTAATGAAGGAGTCAGAAGGTAAGCAATTAGTTGAGCCTGAAGCTGAGATGCCGGAAGATTATCAAAGGTTGACAATGAATCACAAGGCACCCCAGTCGATGAAAAGGTCAGTTGCTTTGGTTTACAAAGAATATAGGCAAAGCAGCTTGAAGAAAAACGTTTCTGATCAACCGCATCGAGCAGAAGCTAAACGAATTAAGTTATCGTCTGATCAAGAAGAAGAAATGCAGAAGAAAAGAGTGGCAGAAGAGTTCAACACCAACACAAAAAAGATCATGGAAATCTATTTGTCAAAAAAGAAAAATGAAGCAAAAAGCAAAATCCCAGTTACAGAATACAGAAGGGATAAGGATCTTGAAATTCAATTTGGAAAACAACGGAAAGCTGAGAATGACAACGCAACATTTACGTTTAGAAAGCCAGCTCCTCCAAAGCCAACTAAATTAGCGAGCCATAAATTGCAAGGAAATGCTGCTGCAAAGACAAAGGAGACTACATCATTAATTCCAATTCCAAAAAGACAGGGCTTGGTGCAGGATAAAGCTAACGATGCAAAAAAGGTTGCAGTAGACACAGGATACTTTGGAACAACCAAAAGAATGTCACAAGATGTGACATTTGGCATTGGCTTTATCCGTTGCTATGCCAGTAAATTAAAGATGACTGATAAAGCAAATAATAAGCGATTTAACACTGTTGCTACATCGACCAAAAGAACTGTTCCAGCCACAATTTCACATTCAGCCAGGCCAAAATTCAGCAATAATACTTGTAGAACAACAAGGCCTGCAGTTACGAAACAGCACAACGAAAGAGTGGCAAACGTTAACAAGGAAAGAATGCCAAGCAGTGTCATTCCAGCAACCAGCCAAGCGATGAAAACAGTATCTAAAGTTTCCCTACAGGATTCTAGGAAAAGAAAAAGAAGTGGAAAGGAGGAACAAGCTCAAATAAATGCCACCACACAACAAATTGCAATTGGCATTCCGCCATTGGCCAAAAGAGCAAAGTTATGCGAAGCTCATCAAAGGAACAGTGACGTGAAGAGATACGATTCCAGCTGCAATGAATGCAAATCGACCAGGAAGAAGAAGCTCCAGAATCTGGTCATTGAAAAGAAGGCCAAAGATGAAGCAAACAAAAAGATGCCTTTTTCTAAATTAAACCTATGATGGAACTCAGGAGACATTGAAATGCAGATCACAAACTGGTTCTTAAATTTAACTCTAAATTTAGTTAATTAGATATATAGATAATCCTAGGTTTTAAAGTAATGTATTTATTATGAATGCCAAATATTTTATAAAGCAACTCAATTTATGAGGCTATTTATCAGAATAGTAAATCACAATATTGACATAAAATTGTAATTATTGATTGGCTATGAAATTAAGGCAGGCATTGAACTCAACTGTGTGCTTATTCTTTATTGCAACGCTCTCATCACCAAATTACACAATAGCAGAAGAGCCCTGCTTTCCACGCAAGCAGCATTTACTCCTAACGACACAGCGAAAATAGAAAGGCTTGGAGAACAGAGAGATATTACAGATATTACAAAACATAAATAAGAAGTTATAATAAATGGAATCAAAGTCAATCCCACAGACTCACCAGCTTCGATGCCGGTTTCTTCCTTAATTTCTCTCATCACAGCAGCACCCAAAGCAAAGATAACTTCATGATTACAATCATACCAAAAAAGCTCTTTTTAGCCCTGGGAGGGAACGTAGTAGAAAGGGGGGCTTTTATGGAAACATATATACATATATTAGAAATATACAAGTGATATGCAAAGTCTTGGAAGAAATTGTCATAAGATATTTATATTTCACATGATATAAGTGAGAGGTTTTGTGTGTAATCTTACAGAAGACAAGAACAAAGAAAGATTCACGCTTACCGATATCTTCATTTGGTTCAGCAAAGCTACCTGGAAACTTCCATTTCTTTATCTGACATAAAGCATTTTTAATTAGAGTTGTTTGCAATATATGCATTCTTAAGCCATGATAGCTAAACAAATAAAATAACATTACACATATGAAACCAAATTATGTGAATAAAAACTGGGCCATGTTTAATAATATTACAATAAATACCTACTTTTCCTTTGTCTTGAACAGCAAGTGCTTCCTGTGTTTTTTCATTGATACCAAGCCTTTAGCAAAAATGATGCAAAGTTAAAAACACTTCGAGCCAGTTGAGGCAAAAATAACAACACTGGAGGCTGACGACACGGCATGGCAGTGATTGCTGGGATACCCAATTGGCATGCATCGCTTGCGGCATTAACGGGTGAACTCGATAGTCTTTGAGAAGACTTTCATCTTTTGAGGTATGATAGGAGAAACGAAGATTTTGTGGCAGCAACGGAGACACGAGGCTCTAATTGAAGAAAACCTAAACAACCAAATCGCTCTGTCTGAGTACGCAATTGTGAGAGAAGTGTGGAAAACACGCGGAACAAATATATATGTACCCTTGGGAGATGAGAGATATCCTGTATAATAATAGTAAAGATGCATAAATTATCTTATCCTAGTGGCGGAGCAAAATATCTTACAGTGAAAATCGTTTGTTTCTATTCTACCAATTTTGCTTTTTAACATTGCCATCTCCTTGCTTTAAATTTAACATTCTCACGTGTGCACGTGCAGAATTCCATTCTAAGCATGAGCTTCAACCAATCAGCGCAAATGTTCTACCTGCGTAGATTTTTATGATTCTGCATTGGTCCGTTGTGGGTAAATTCAATAGAATCAATTTATTACCGTGGTGATAAACACCGTTGTCATAAAAATATAATGCAAAAAACGTGATGGAAAACATTGAATCCAAGATTCTCCAAACAAATCAACCGAATCATGGAATACATATAGAATGTTGCCTGGTTGTGTTTTAATTTTTTTCACATTTCAGTCAAAGCGAGGAAAACTGCCGGGAATGTATTTGCATTATCTATCGGCTTTGTATGAAAATATTAGGCTGTTATGAAATAAGTGAGGTCATGCTTGCTTGGATTCTTGGTTTAACTTGCAGTAAATGAAGTTATTCCGCACTGTCATTAATATAGTATACTAATTTGTTACTAGAATATGATTTTCTTGGACCAAGACAATTGTTTTTCTAACTGCAACAATGTCAAGAAAAACGTCATTTTACATGTCTCACGAGATCGATTATATTTCAGAGCAGTTTCATCTTAATTGTTTTCAACTGACGAGTTCCATAATGAAATACGGTGCAACAGGAGTAAAATGTATGACTGAAGTTCCTGAAACTTTTCTTAACAGTATCACTGATAGTTCTTTCTCGGCATATATTAATAGCATCGCCAAAATAAGAAGTTGTTGTGATAGTTTAGCTTAATCATCCTTAAGCGCTTGCAAATGCATACTGTCGCCATCGAGAGATTGTTATTGCTGAGTTTGTTCAAAATTTTCAAGAATGCACAATTATCAGTCCACTTCAATCTCAAGAAACATAAGTATAAATAGCTACACTTTGTGCACTTACCTGAATAAAATGCATTACATATGTTTCCACACAAAACTGAGAAAAGGAAAGCAAGTCTTCAGTGATGATGCAAAACCTAAGAAGCAAAATATGAACAAGCTGAAAAAAGGAAGAAAATGAAAAGGTTAAAAAAGATGTATACTACAGAATTACAAAAGACTTAATCCATTTCCAAGAAGAACACCAAAAGAAAATACAGACTTGAAGTGTCAACTTGCTCACTTTCATGAAAACTTTTAGATTTTTCCGCTGTTACTTCAATTCATCAAAAGCTCACAATTGTTATTGAAATCAAATTGTTTCATTCTAAGCATTTTATGTGTCGAATCTGACCGAAATTCGACCCAAACCGTGGATGTGGTCACACGATACGCCCATCTGTCACGAGTTGCCTGTCCTTTGATTTATAGGGACAGGGACAATATTAGTCTGGGGGAGAACGGGGATGAAAAATATGTGCAAAACTTGTAAATGTCCCAGGACTTTTGTCCCCACATTGTATGTTCTTAGTAATACTCAGATATTTTTCTTTCTACTACCGCGAAAAATCGATGTCACTTTTTGCTGCAAAATTGAGAAGTTAAATATTGACTTAGTGACATATCTCGCACTGCATAGTCATTCCAAATATTGTATTGATCAGAGTTATAGAGTCTTGTGGGTCTAGCTTTTAAAACACCCTATTAAGACGTGACTGTCTGTGTGTGACACGCGACCTTGCAATTATGCTTCGTTAATTTGGTTCAAATAAATGGTCGTCAGTCGCTTGATTAACAGATTGCTGACCTTGTCAAAAAGTCAAATCTGAAAGAATACTGAAAGTGCGACGCACGCGCAGAACTGATGGAGCTTCCGGAATATAATACACACACAACGAGAAAGCGGGTAGTTCTAATCGCTGGACCCCACGACTCGGGGACTCTCGGACGCACGACTATACGACCTAGGGAAATACGACCCATGTCTTTAAAACTGCCAAATTTGCATTATTTTCACTGTAATTATTGTAGCGAAGTCAAAGGCACTGTTTTGAAGTATGAAACGCAGTTTGGTGAGCATAGGAACAGAAATAAATGCTTTCCGAGCAAGCAATTTTGTCGCAAAAAGCACGCTGTCGTTGCAAATCACTGAGGTTTTCATATCGTAAGCAAGGAAACTGTGGTGGCAGTAATCGAAATCCTGTGGAGCCACGACATTGACATTTGCACCGTAATCAAAATTCCACCCTTTTCAGAAGCGTTGCGCAATCTGAAACCACCGGTAGTAAGAGAGAACAATTTTAAAGCATTTCATATAAATGCAGAAAGACTATTCTGCTATTGTAACATCGGTGTTTGTTATCATCCATCAAATATAGCAACAAATCCATCAAATATAGCAACAAAATGTGAATATATCACAACATAATAACAGCTAAAGCAACGAAACATGGAAACCTTATCAACGTCATCATGCTCATCATTATGATCATGATCATTTTTATTATTATTGCACCCTGCACCCTGCACTGCGCAGGTATATTGAGTTTTTTACCGCCAGAAAACACTTGCAAAGTTTTCTCTGGGATGCAAAAGGGCCTTAGTTACCCGAGGTTCGAGTTACTCCTGGCCCGACTTATCATGATTTTGCTGTTTTTATGAATATTTTTTGGAGTTTACTTCATTTATCTTTATCAAGTAAGAACACATTCCACCAAAATATTCACAATACACAACTACTCAGATTTACTTCTTGATAAATGCAGACATACAAAATCCAAGCACGTTTTATTCTGAATACAAACTATATCGGCAACATGAACAAGAGAAGTATAACTAGAACTGGAAGCTGCAAGTTATATAAAGAGTTACAAATAGTTAACCTTCTAATCTGCAATGGTTTCTAAAATGTAAATATTTCCAACTGAAAACTAAACAATGTCTGGGTCAAATAGATCATTCGAGTCACTCCCTTACTTCCATTCAAAGTCACCATCTCGTTCTCAATCTGTCTCTTTTTCGTGTTAAGCACGCCACGATCAATGATATAAAGCGCCGAAGGCGCTAGATACCTGACTCCGCACGATTAGTGCAGACAAGAGTGATGCCATTTGGCGGCCATTTTAAAAGGTGGCAAATAGCTTTTGTAAATCAACGATTCCAAAGTTAAATGCTTGCTCTGGAGGAAAATAATTGTAAAAAAGTTTGACATATGCATATTGTTGCAGAGCACATAATATGAGGATACTAGTAGAATTTAGATAATGACAAAAAACGTTTCAAATATCGGTATTTTGTTTATTTTTTGCTGAACGATGGAACAGGCCTAAATTAATCGAAGAACAAAAACAGTTGTTGAATTAAAAGTCTTGGATTTACTGGATATAATTTGTAAGCTCTAATTAAAGCTGAGTGACAGGGTTTTGATATCCCATATCCCAAAAGCTTACTGAAATATTAGCAAATACAACACTTCTCCAATTCGAAAGGAAACGCAGTGGCATGGCAGATTAATACCTTTTACAAGTGAATTAATTCAAAGAATTGTAGCGGTCTGATATTCTGTTACATATTTAAAGTCACTTAGGCTGAAGATAATTGATTTTCCTCGTTGTGGAACCTTTAGCAGGCAAAACCGTGTGGTTTTACTCAAGTTGGAATTTCAGATTTTGGTAAAGTTTTAAAATACTTCAGTAAAATCCCGTGTCGCATCAGCTAATATTTTAATAAGCTTTTGGGATGTCAAGACCATGTCACTTACCTTTAATTTGAGCATACATATTATCCAGTACATCCAAAAGTATTAATTTTTACAACGTTTTTGTAATTCAATAAATTTAGGCCGGGTCCATCGTTCCGCAATAAAAAAACAAAATACTGATATATGGTGCGTTTTTTGCCATTCCAGCAATTTTAATAGTATCATCATATTGTATGCTCTGTAAAAATATGTATATATCGACTTATTTCACCATTATTATCCCCAAAACAAGCATTGAATTTTAGTGTTTCTGTATTGACTTGATGACCAACATCAACTTTTTGCCCCCTTTTAAGATGGCCGCCAAGTTTTTATTGGCGTCACTGATTCGACGCGAGTCAGGTATCTAGCGCCTTCGGCGCTTTATATCATTGGCCACGATGGAATGTCAAGCATGCTGGCAGTGGTCCTTTCTAAAAGGGGGAACGGCAATTACAGGAATGATGATGATGATGATACTGATGGTGACTGCGTAAAACCTGATACGCCAGATTAAGATAGCCTGCCTTTCGCAAGTCATTAACATACCAAAGGGAGGGAATATATCAACTTTCCTTGTTGATGAGCGTCAAAGCAGATCATGCGATGAAAAACTTCCGTGCATAATTAATTCAAGTTAATATATTTTATATATTAACCAACATCAGATGCATTCCATCTTTGAGACAAAATAGATCTATCCTATCCATGACTCTTCTCAAGAATCTATCAAAAAATTTATAACTCTGTTTATGCCAAACAGAAATTGTGTTACAATGACATGATTTGAGTAGTTGTGTATTGTGAATATTTTGGTAGAATGTGCTCTTTCTTGATAAAGACAAATGAAATAAACTCCAAAAGAAATAATATTCATAAAAACAGCAAAATCATGATACGTCGGGCCAGGAGTAACTCGAACCTCGGGTAACTAAGGCCCTTTTGCATCCCATAGAAAACTTTACAAGTGTTTTCTAGCGGTCAAAAATTCAATATACCTGCGCAGTGCAGGGTGCAATAATAATAAAAATGATGATAGCGATTATAATGACGAGCATGATGACGTTGATAAGGTTTCCATGCTTCGTTGCTTTAGCTGTTGTTATGTTGTGATATATTCACATTTTGTTGCTATATTTGATGGATGATAACAAACACAGACGTTACAATAGCAGAATAGTCTTTCTGCATTTATATGAAATGCTTTAAAATTGTTCTCTCTTACTACCGGTGGTTTCAGATTGCGCAACGCTTCTGAAAAGGGTGGAATTTTGATTACGGTGCAAATGTCAATGTCGTGGCTCCACAGGATTTCGATTACTGCCACCACAGTTTCCTTGCTTACGATATGAAAACCTCAGTGATTTGCAACGACAGCGTGCTTTTTGCGACAAAATTGCTTGCTCGAAAAGCATTTATTTCTGTTCCTATGCTCACCAAACTGCGTTTCATACTTCAAAACAGTGCCTTTGACTTCGCTACAATAATTACAGTGAAAATAATGCAAATTTGGCAGTTTTAAAGACATGGGTCGTATTTCCCTAGGTCGTATAGTCGTGCGTCCGAGAGTCCCCGAGTCGTGGGGTCCAGCGATTAGAACTACCCCGAGAAAGCCACTGGACTGGACTGAGCGAAATTGGACGAAACATTGAAATTAATCATGCCCAAAGATGTGCGATCAGTCAATCGCTTGAGGCAGGCATGATGCAGAGGATTGATACTTTGATTTGAAATAAGGTAATTTTTCTTGACTGACTTTGATAATAAATAGTTTGGGTTTTTGCTTACTCCAAGCTCCTAGACTACGAGACGGTTTTGTTTGTTGTTCTTTTTACATGCCCGGTTCGTCCGCATGCGGGTCACCACAATTCACGACCGTAGTTTCTTGATATGATAATGTCTAAATAGCGAATAAAGATTTGTGATGTATTTGTTTATCATATCAGATATATTTACGCGATAGAGAATTTCTTTGTCAACTGTTTTTGTGTTTGAGAACATTCACAATTTTGACAATTTTTTTCTGTCAACCAGGCCTAATCGCGAAGGAAGTCGTTTTGTCGCTGGAATGTGGAGATAATGGTTGATTAATGCGGACAATTATTTGGTTATGTCAAGCAATTACTTTTATAAATTCCGTTGGAAATGTTAATTTGATCAATATAGAGATTAAACCATGGCTGCAAGACACATTTTGGTTTGTATTCTATTTTTTTGGCTTGAAAATCGCGGAACAGCGACTGAGTACTTTTCTGTTTTCGAAGAGCTGGATGCTGGAACATGGGTCGGTAATATTACTCAGCGTGCCAATTTTAAGTATTACTTCAGTGAAACGAATGAATACTTTCAAATAAATCCCGATCTTGCTTCAATTTATACAAAGTCTAAAATCAACAGAGAAAGCTTGGTAAAAGATGAATTTCAACTTGTTGTTTTGAGCTCTGCACCCATTTATGCTACAGAAGTGACAATTAAAGTTATTGATATCAATGATCATGCACCAAAATTCAAACATTCTCTCGTTAATTTATCAATTTCTGAATCGTTATCAATTAACACTTTGATACCAATTGACAGTGCAAGTGATCTGGATTCAGGAACTAATGCAGCTATAAATTACTCCATTGTGAATAGTGGTGAAAATAATAACAATAAATTCTCGTTGGAGCTCATATTCAATCTTCTGCACCTGAAAGTTTTGAGTAGTCTTGATAGAGAAACACAGGATTCTTACACATTGAATATATCTGCAACTGATGGTGGCAAACCTGCAAAGTATGGATTTATGGTATTGCGCATATCCTTACTGGACACAAATGACAATCATCCCATGTTTAATCCATCAGCATTTCGATCAGACATCTATGAAAATGCCATAATGGGAACTGTAGTTCACCAAGCGAATGCAACAGATTCAGACATTGGTAAAAATGGATTGATTTCATATTCTATTGACATGTATAACAAAGACTATGCAGTTGACCTTTTTTTCATAAACTCATCTTCTGGCTTGATAACGCTGAATGGGAAGCTTGATTATGAGACAAAGAAACAGTATACAATTCATATAATAGCCAAAGATCATGGTAACCCTGCCCTGGTTGGAAGAGCAACAGTCACTGTAGATGTAAAAAATATCAATGACAACTATCCACTCATATCAAATTGGAAACCTTTTTTTGACGTGGAAGAGAATAAACTTTGTAGCTACTGTCTGTTTTTTACAATAAGTGATAAGGATTCGTCTGTATTGACATTTCAAATTATTAGTGGAAATGAGGAGGGCAACTTTCAACTTGAAAAGTTTGGTGAAAATAATTATTTCTTCAAAGTCGTAACAAAACTTGACAGAGAAAAGACAAGCAAATATGTTTTGAGATTTCAAGCATCTGATGATGGAAACCCTCAGCTGACATCTTCCTATACTTTGGTTGTTAATGTAACTGACAAGAATGATAACAAGCCTGTTTTCAAGCAAAGTGTTTATTCGGGAAATATAACTGAAGGTTGTCCCCTTGGAACATATGTTGCTGATCCCATAGCTGTGGATGTTGATTTGGGACTGAATAGCAAAATTACATACTCAATATTATCAGGAAATGAAAGAAACTGGTTCAAAATTTCATCATTCTCCGGGTTAATAACTACAAACTCTGCTGACATTGATTATGACGCTCTGACAGATCCTTTCATGCTGCTGCACATATTAGCAAAAGATCAAGGGACACCATCATTAAATTCAACAGCCATTTTGAATATCACAATTCAAGATGTCAACGACAACACACCAATGTTTAACAAATCTGTATATTCCATTAATGTGAATGAATCAGTGATTGCAAATAGCTTATTGCTACAGGTTCAAGCGTATGATAAAGATCATGGAGTAAATGGAAAAATTGCATATAAATTCTCATTTGAATCTGAGAGAATTCAAAGATATTTTCAAATCAAGAATGATAATGGTGAATTACGTTTAAAAAGGAGTTTGGATTACAGAAAAGATAAGTTATTTGAATTTTTTGTCACTGCTGAAGATGGCGGAATACCATCTAAATATTCAAGAGCTAAAATTATAGTCAACGTTCTTGATGTGGACAATTTTGCTCCAATGTTTTATCCAACAACATTCTATGTGAATCTATTGACAGCAAAATCTAAAGGACTTGTCACAACCATCACAGCAATTGACCAAGATTCAGGATTATTGAGTAAAATAATTTACTCTATTGATAGTGGAGACTGCTGTAATTACTTTAATATTGGTGAACATGATGGCCACATTAATTCTACATCAACCATTGCAGCTGGAACATCCCATCAACTTATTATAAAGGCAAGAAATACTGCAAACACACAGTTTGCTTATGCTACGGTTTACATAATGACACTGGCAAGCTTTGACCTGAATCCTATTTTCACAAGAGATGAATACGTTTTTACAGTAACAGAAAATGCAGTGGGTAGACTTGTTGGACAGGTTAAGTTGCTGCTGAAAAATGATGCATCTCGAGTGGTTTTTACTATTGTATCTGGTGATGATTGGCAACATTTCTATATAAATAGCAAAGGAGAGATCATCACAAGACTACCAATTGACAGAGAACAGTTTAGCAGATTTTCTCTTGGTATTGCAGCCCATACTAATACATCCATACCATTAACCAGCCATACCAGAGTGACTGTGTTAATCGATGATGTGAATGATAATTCTCCAGAGCTGACAGATCAACATATTGATGACTACACTATAAATGAAAACTCTGCTGTTGGTAGTCACGTGTTAACGGTCAAAACTAAAGATGCTGATAGTGGATTGAATGGTGCTCTTAAGTACTCAGTCATTGAAACTACCAGCCAAGGAGCATTTGCTATTGACAAGTACTCTGGAAAAGTATTTCTTGTGAAGAGTTTATTGAATGGAGCATTGGAGAATTATGTTATCAATATTGAAATATCTGATTCTGGATTGCCTCCAAGGACGCTGAAGACAAAAATCCGCATTTCTGTGATAGATTTTAACAATAATTACCCAGTTTTTAATGCTGCAAGCTACTCCATCAAAATTTCTAGCAACATGACAGTGAATACTAAGTTTCTACAGTTGAAAGCTGATGACATTGATTTGGGACGAAACGGGAGAGTGCTGTATCGTATTCGCAGTGGAAATTTTGGTGATACATTTGCTATTTTCCCCAGTGGCTGGATTTATTTAAAGCAGCTTGCTATAAATGCCACTTTGGATTATTTTTCTCTATCAATTGAAGCTTATGACGATGGAATAGCATCAAAGTCATCCACAGTGAAAGTTGAAATATTTGTTGACAGAATAATAACTATGGGAATATACAAGAAGTCTTCTTATGAGATTAACGTGAAAGAACATTTGTCTGCTGGTACAGTTGTTGCAAATCTGTTTGATTACGTTGATGGTGACAAAGTTTCGTTGAGATTTAGCCTGCCTTTGAATTCCAAATATTTTCTGCTTGGTTCAAAAGATGGTCTTTTGACGTCCAGACTGGATATTGATAGGGAAAAAGTGATACAAGATACAGGCAGTGATGTGATTATATATCGTGTGCAGGTAGAAAGGAAAACAAGTACTGCTATCAAGACTGACATGTGCATTTTCTCAGTTAAAGTAATTGATGAAAATGATAATGGGCCTGTTTTCAAGAAGTCAACCTATGTGGCAACAGTTTCCGAGGCAGCTCTTTCAGGCTCTTTCTTACTTCGAGTGCTAACAAGTGATCCCGACTCGGCTGAAAATAGTCTGGTAACTTATGGGCTACAAGCAAGCACACATGTGCCATTCAAAATTGATAAAACTAGTGGCATAATTTCTGTTGATACAACTCATACTTCTCTTGATCGGGAAGTAATTTCAACCTACAATTTTACAGTTCTGGCCAAAGATACTAAGAATGCATCTTTGAATTCGACATGTAAAGTTTTTATTGGTATAACTGATGTTAACGACGAGAAACCAGAGTTTATTACCAAACAGAACGCTGTTACAGTTGATGAATCGATAAGCATTGGCTCAACTATTTTCACATTCAAAGCCATTGATAAAGATGAGAGTTTCAATGCATTTGTGGAGTACTCTCTTATTGATAGCTCCAATAGCGAGACTTTTGCCATTAACGCTTATACGGGGGAGCTATACCTTTTGAAAAATCTTGACTATGAAACCAAAAACTCGCATATGTTAACGATCATTGCTAAAGATCTTGGATCACCTTCGCTACAAACTAGCAAATCATTCAATGTTCATGTCTCAGATTCAAATGACAATAATCCAATTTTCCAGTTGGAGCCTGTTGTAATTTACGTTGTTGAAAATGTCCCGTTAGCCACCGTTATTGGACATTGTAGTGCATCTGATGCAGATTCAGGCAATAATAAAGTTATTAGATACTCAATTATCTCCCAGAAGCCTGTCAAAGACGCATTCCTCGTTGATTCTACCACTTGTGCTATATCAAACAAAATTCATCTTGATAGAGAGCAGAATAAAGGTTTTGAGATAGTAATAAAAGCAGAAGATCAATCAATTTTTATTAGCCAGAGACTTTCAGACACCAAGACAGTTAAGATTGTTATTTTGGATCTCAATGACAATTCTCCTTCGTTTGTCCCACCTTTGGGAAAAGGTTTTATTGGACAGCCAACCACAGGAAACCAGGTCATCACAGTCAACGCTCTCGATCCTGATCAAGGCGTCAATGGAACCGTAAAATATTCGATCGAGCAAGGATATGATTCGGCGTATTTTCAAATTGATCAGAACAGTGGAGTAACAACCGTGAAGGCGTCTTTATCATCATCGAGAAAGGTGTACACAATTATGGTTAAGGCAACTGACAGCAACATTCATGGAAGGTCTTCAACTGCATTAATAACTTTGTTTAGAGAAGGTATTGCTGCTAATGCACCAACATGCAATTCTGCTGTGCAGGCTACGGTTAAAGAAGGAGTTATTGGAAGGAAATTGTACAGAGCTCAGGCAACATCACCGGAGAGCAGTTCTGAACTGAAGTACTTTATAAAAGGGGGCAATACAGACCATGCCTTTGTTATTGACCCATTGACTGGTTGGGTATCAAATTATAGAGTATTAGACTTTGAGATGGGACCAAGAGTTTACAGATTGACTATAGCTGCAGTTGAACTATCTGGAATTACAGCAAGAACAGTTGATTGCAGTGTTGAATTGACAATTGGGGATATAAATGACAACTATCCAGTGTTTAATTCGTCGTTCATTAGTATCACCATAATGGAAAATATCGCTGTTGGTTCTTTGGTATACAAAATAGATGCAACAGATAAAGATTCTGGAAGAAACGGTTCGGTATCTTATTCAATCTTCGCTGGCAATGTGATGTCAACCTTTAGGATAGATTCTAATACAGGCAGTTTATATTCAACTAAAGAACTCAACAGAGAAAATATTGCTGAATATAATCTCACGGTTACTGCAACTGATAATGGTGACAGCCCGCTGCAAAGTCGTGCAACCTTGATAATAAAAGTTGGCGATTATAATGACAACAAGCCAATGTTTAATCAAAGCTATTATTCTTTCGAAATCAGTGAAAGCAAACCGTTAGATTCGTTTGTTGGGCAGGTACTTGCAAGCGATGCAGACGTTGGTCGAAATGGTGAGGTGATATATAAAGTATTAAATGGAGAAAATGATACTTTTGCTGTTAATCAAATGACAGGTGAAATCAGATTATCCAGACGTTTAGACTATGAGAAAATGCCAAACTATATTCTCGAACTTATTGCATTTGATTATGGCCAGCCAAGCTTATCAAGTAGAGTGCTCGTCTTTATCAATGTCATCGATGTGAATGATAATTGTCCTGTGTTTGAAAAAGAGAGTTATAGTGCTAGAATACCAGAGAATGCTTCGCCTGGCTTGCTCGCTGCAAAAGTAACTGCCAAGGATCTGGATTCTGGTAGTTATGGCATTGTCCAATACAGCTTTTCAAGTGGGAATTTCGATAGAGGTTTTTCGATTTCCAGCTCTGGAGAAGTTCGCACTCTGAGGTCTTTGGATCGAGAGATGAGAAATATGTACACTCTACGTATAGCTGCCAAAGATCAAGGTAATAGCATTGATATCAGCTGTTTCGCATATGCATTTTTAACAGTTTTTGTTGATGATATAAATGATAACTCGCCAGTGTTTCATTTGCCGCTGAATGTGTACGTTTATGAAGACAAAGCTGTTGGATCAATTGTTCATACGCTCAATGCTACTGACAAAGACTTTGGACTCAATGCGTCACTGACTTACAAGATGGTAAAGCCAAACCTTTTTGAAGACACATTCCATGTTGATGTAAATGGGAACATATTGCTTCAATCAAGACTTGATTATGAACGTAAGACAAGTTATAATTTTCAAGTTATCGCTACAGACAAGGGTTCGCCACCAAGAGAAGCGTTAAGTAACATTACCGTCTTTGTTCGTGATTCCAATGACAATAGTCCGGTAATCAGTCAACACAAAGCAAGTATTTCTCTGCTGGAAAACACGACAATCGGCACTGAAATTATGCAGTTTGTTGCCATCGATCAAGACGCTGGTGAAAATGGCCGCATTTCTTTCAGCATATATTCTGGAAATAAAAATGGTTCATTTTCCATAGACCCTGAAGCAGGTGTCCTTTTCATTAACAAGGAACTGGATTACGAAGTGCAGCATACCTATTTGCTTGAAATCGAGACAAAAGATCATGGAATACCGCAAAGACGGGGACTTACAAGTTTCACTGTTTTTGTAACTGATATCAATGATGGTGCACCAACATTCCGGCTTTCTTCTTACAACGTCAGCATTGTTGAGAATTCTACACCGAGAGTTTTGATACAGCTCGCTGCATCAGATACCGATAGTGGCTTAAATAAAATTGTTGCATACAGCATAAAGAAATCGGCACTTTCTGGTATTTTTAGCATCGATTCTCAATCGGGTGTGATTTCAACTATGAAAGCCATTGATAGAGAAGTATCCTCCGTCATCAAGCTTGTGATTGTTGCTAAAGACAGAGGTTCACCGTCATTACAAGGCGGTACGACTCTTTTTGTTAATATATTAGATGAAAACGATAACTTTCCACAAATTTATCCGCAATCTAGCAATAAATTAATCAAAGAGAATTTGCCTTCTAATTACGAAGTACAAAGGCTGCATATCTCCGATGATGATTATGGTGCCAATTCGACGCTGACGTTTGAACTAGTGAATAACTTCGGAAGATTTCAGATGAAAGAATTAGGACATTATCTTATCATTTCGACAACAACATATCTCGACAGGGAAATTTCTAGCTCTTACAATCTCACTGTAGTTGTTAGAGATAGTGGTACACCAAGTCTTGCTTCGAGGGCATATGTTGGCATAACAGTTCTTGATGATAATGATCATCCGCCCGTGTTTACACGCAAGAGATTTGATGTTAAAGTACGAGCAGGAGCTCCAGCTCAAAGCTTTGTTACAAAATTGCAAGTTACTGATCAAGATATTGGGGAAAATGCAAAATTTCTGTTTGCTATAGTTTCTGGAAACACGTCATACTTTGATATAGAGCAACAAACTGGAATAGTCACTACAAAATTTGTTATTCCGCAATCAGCAGTATTTGAGATCGTTGTTCAAGTGTCTGACCCCGTCAAAACGAATTTTAAAGATGTTGCTACTGTGTCTATAACAACTGCATCAGGATATCCTATTTTCAGCCATGGAAATCAGTACACATCAGTTCCTGAAAATTTCCCCGTAAATGGTCAAATAATGAATATCAATGCAACGAGTAAAGAAATTGGACCAGCTGGTAAAATAAACTTCTTTATTTATTCGGGGAATGTTGACAATGTATTTGGAATACACCAGGACACAGGAATAATTACTGTCAAGAATCCGCTTGACTACGAGAAAAGAACGATTTATTCCCTTTGGATAGAAGCGAGAGACAGCCGTAATCCACCACTATCTTCGTATGTGAAACTGGTCATAACTGTTATCAATGTAAAAGACAGTGCACCTAAGATAACTGCGCCAACAAAGGCAGTGCTGTTCGTAGAGCAGCAAGGTGCTAATGCACTTGTAACAACAATAAAAGCTATTGATTTGGATGATCCATTGAGTACTGCAAGGCTTCGCTACAGGCTGGGCAACTCATCTTTATCGTTGCCTTTCACTATCAACGAACTATCTGGTGACGTGAGGTCCACAGCAGTTTTAGACAGAGAGCAAAGAAGTACATACAACCTCACCATAACTGTCTATCCTTTCGATCAACCTTGGAGAACGAGTAGTATAATTGTTGACATTGAGCTGCAAGATACAAACGACAACCCTCCTGTTGTACATAGCCCACAGACTGTTAGCATATCAGAGGACGCTTCTATTGGCACGGCTTTGTTGACAATTAATGCAACAGATAAGGATATTGGAGAAAATAAAGTGATCTCATTTCACCTTATATCCAGTGCATTTACCATTGATGCACAAACAGGAGTGATTACATTGAAGAGGCAATTGGATCGTGAAGTGCAGAGCTCTTATTTACTGTCAATATCTGTAAAAGATATAACGTTCGAGACTATTCATGAGCTGACAGTTTACGTCACAGATGTTAATGACTCGCCGCCGTACTTTACCCCGGAAAAGTTGTTTATCAATGTGAGCGAAAACACTGGAATCGGACAATCGTTTGGAAGGGTGAA
Organism: Sanderia malayensis; assembly: GCA_013076295.1. Lineage (NCBI taxonomy): Eukaryota > Metazoa > Cnidaria > Scyphozoa > Semaeostomeae > Pelagiidae > Sanderia > Sanderia malayensis. The sequence continues at coordinate 881,064 of RQOL01000616.1, read as the reverse complement.
AGCTGAAGACAAAGATATTGGTTTCCATGCATTGTCTTTCTATTATATCAAGCCACGAAGTGGACATGGAATATTTGCTATTAACAGCAATGACGGAAGTCTCTCTTTGAAGAAGGCTGTGAAATTCGTGAAATCAAGTCCAGGAAAAGCGTCAAGCAACGAATACAATCTTACAGTTTATGCAAGGAATTTATATCGACCATTTTACATTGCAAATACATCACTTACAATTCGTGTTCAAGACTACAACGACCATGCTCCTATATTTACTAAATTGTTATACAATGTCCATGTTTTGTCAACCGCAAGTGTTGGCCATACTGTATCAACCCTTTCCGCTGTGGACAACTATGATGTTGGATTGAATGCATTGGTGAATTATGTAGTTACAGGAGGAAATGGCTCAACCTTATTTGGTATTGATGCAGCCCAAGTGAAAGTCACTGCACCATTATTAGCGTTTGCAAATAAAGTTCTTCAATTGGTCGTAGAAGCGAGAGATTCTGGGACTCCTATCATGAAGTCAAAAGTTCAAGCAACGGTTATTGTGAGTGTTGTCGGAGCAAATCGTTTTTCGCCAGTGTTTACTGCATCGTCATATCAAGTAACTATTGCTGAAAGCCACCGATTATACCTCGGTATCATCAATGTCAAAGCAACTGATCAAGACAGTGGTCTTAATGGTAGGGTGAGCTATAGAATTATAAGCGGTGATACGGACGGTGTATTTCACATCAACGCTGTGAATGGAACAGTTCATGCGGTAAAACATCTGGATTATGAATCAGTAAAGTCATATGTTCTAACGGTTGAAGCTAGAGACCATGCACCAATCAATACTGGCTTTATCAATGCAACCGTAACAATTAAACTCACGGATGTAAATGATAACAGCCCCGTTTTCACGTCAAACATCTACGAGGCTAGTGTTGCAGAAAATGAGCCAGTCAGAACATTTGTTGTCAAGGTCTCGGCCACAGACAAAGATCTAGTTGCATCTGATACGATATTATACTCATTCGATGATACATCCACTAGCAGTTACTTTTCAATAAACACAGGAACTGGTTTGATTGAAACAAAATCTGCTTTGGACTATGAACAGACATCATCTTTTATTCTCAAAGTTAAAGCAACTGACAATGGTAGCCCATCTTTATCAAGTTCTGCAATTGTGAAAGTTAAGGTGATTGGTAGAAACGAATTTGCGCCAAAATTTTCTCAAAGTATCTACAATTTTACAATAACGAAGAGCGCTTTGATGAGCCATATTGTTGGAAAAGTGAAGGCATCTGACCAAGATAAAGGTATCGATGGTATCATGCTGTATCTTCCACGGATATCTTCCAGTTCACTACCTTTTTCATTGGACAGATCAACTGGGGACATACGTGTTGCAAATAAATTAGCTGTCAGAAGGTTCACTTTCAAGATATTTGTCAAGAATATTGAAGTCCGATCGTTGAAACCTGGCAATTTCGACGAGGCTCTTATCTATATCGAGGTTGTGGAAGGTAATGAGGCACCATCGTTTTCAAAGCTGGTATATCATGGTAATGTCAGAGAAGATGCAAATGCTGGAAGCTCTGTGCTTATGGTCTCTGCAGTCGATAAGGATGCAAAACAAGGTGGAACTATTTTCTATGAAATAACGAGTCAAACACCATCAGCTGATTTTTCGATCAATGCTAATACAGGGGTGATCAACGTTGCTTCCTTGCTGAATAGAGAAACTATACCAAACTACAATCTTACCATCAAAGCAACGGATTCTGGCATCAATCCTGCCTTTAATACAACACAAGTAAGGATACAAATATTGGACATCAACGACATGCCACCTGAAATCGCCACGTGTACTGGATCAGTGTATGAAAATGCTTCAGCTAATACCATTGCAGCGAAATTATTTGTAACCGATGACGACCTCGACCCGAACAGGGGTCCGTTCAATTTTACTCTTGTTGGCAACACTGAATTTGGCATATCAAGCTCTGGGGAACTTTTTGTCAAAAGCTCGTTGGACAGAGAAAGACGCGCTGTTTACAATATTTCACTTGCTGTTACAGACAGCGGAACACCACCTTTAACATCACGTGGTTTCTGTATCATCACAGTACTTGATGTAAGTGACACGCTCCCTCGGCCGAGATCTGTACGGATTATTGTTAATAGTTTGAAAGAATATTTACCAGGAGGTCTCCTTGGCAACGTTTCTCCCATCGACCCAGACCCTACTGATGCTTACACTTGTATGCTGAATCAATCAACAAGTTTATTTACATTTGAATTATCTTCTTGTAACCTCCATGCTGCTGCACATCGAAACGTTGGATTTTTATCCCTGAATTATCTTGCATTTACCAAAGATATCAAAGTAACAAGTAACAATGCGGTTATCGACTTTGTCAGTGTTAGAAATGTTACCGTGGATAATATATTCATTTTCCGTTTGAATGGAATCGAAGATTCTCTATCGGTATTTACGAACCGTTCTTTGGACTTGCTGTCCAATTTCTTGGTTGGTGTATCGCCTGCAAGATATAGAGTTCGTATTATTGGTTACGACAAGCGAAACAAGAACAGCCTCGATATGCTATTAGTGATGCAAAATACGTCATCAAGCTTTGCCTCGTCTTTTGATCAACTGGAGCAAATCGTTAAAGACAATATTCAAAACATTGCTCAAATAACAAAGTCAACTTCTTCAGAAGTCCCTCACAATGCGTGCTCTCCAGTAAACCCTTGTTTAAATAATGCCCATTGCAAGAAAGTTCTAAAATTGGATGGCTCGCGTGTTATTCATAGCTCCGTTACAGTAATCTTTCATTCAATTGGTTTCAAGTCTACCTTCTCCTGTCGTTGCAAGCCTGGATATCACGGTAGTCGCTGCGAATATGCAATTTCAAACTGCCTACCAAACCCTTGCCTGAACAATGGTATTTGCAAGCACTCCAGCTCTAATCGAACTTGTGTTTGCTCTGAGAAATTCACCGGGCAGTACTGTGAAACTGATGTTAATGAATGCAACAAATCACCTTGTAGAAACAATGGTGTTTGTGTAAATTTGGTTGGTGACTACAGGTGCAACTGCCCAGTGATGTATACAGGAAAGGATTGTGAAAATTCATTTGATCCATGCAAGCCTAATCCTTGTCTCAGCGATGGAGTATGCTCCCTTGTTGGAAATTCTTTTGCCTGCAGCTGTAAATATGGTTATAAAGGGCGTGTTTGTGAAATTCATCCCATGACTTTCGCCCCTCTCTCCTACCTTGCCACTGCGTATAATCCGAACAGAGCACTCAATGTAACCTTTGATTTTGCTACTTATCAGACGAACAGTTTATTATTGTATGGATACCACAAGACTCTTTCTCGTACGAACTCTCCTTTCGTTGCACTGGAAATTATCAACCAATATTTGAGAATTTCGTTCAGTTTTGGAACAACATTGGTAAGAAAAACTATTGGTTCAGTGAAAGCTTCCGATGGAAATTGGCACAAGGCTACTGCCTACCTTTCTGGAGTTGTGAGTAGCCCATTTAATTTTAATTATCGTTTCCTTTTGATCTTTTTCAAATGCCTCTAATATCGTCCTTGGAAACACTTGGACGATATTGGAACAATTTTCTTCAGCGTCGATAGAGGCTTATTCGGTCCTAGTGAATCGAGTTTATATCGCCGTGTTTTATTTATCCAGTAATTACATATATTTTGCTATTTTTCTTTCAGAAATTAACCTTATCATTGGATAAAGTCGAAAATTATCTTGTCCTAAATGAAGCGGCCAAGTAAGTTTGTTACAAATTGTTATAAATTTTGACTGAGTTCATAAAGATATTGACAGATCTTGCTATATCATCGCTACATCATTGTTATAATTTTTTGCATATTGCAGAACTCCTGACCTTGGCGGAACACCGTTGTATATTGGAGGGGTCGAATCCATCAAACCTATTTTGAATAGGCCGCAACAAGCTCATACCGAAGACTTCGTTGGTTGCATGAGAAATTTCCTTGTTTATAATCTTGTGGTAGATGACACTACGTCAATGAAAGCAGTTGGTATTTCTAAAGGGTGCACAAAATCGCCTGGCTGTACTACTAACCCATGCAAGAATGGCAAATGCATAAATGACTGGGGAGATTCGCTATGCCAGTGCAATTTTGGCTTCAGTGGAAGCACCTGTAGTGAAGGTACGAGTAATTTTGCACGTGTTAATTTACTTTGTGAAATGTTTCAAGAAATATATGACTTGCTTTTGCCGGGTCATTTCCTTGCAACTTTTGCGATATTCATATCTGTGGTTTGATAAATTTGAGTGTCGACCATTGTAGAGATTGCATCACGAAGCCTGTGCTTCGGTTTCCCGTAAGAGTGCTCAGTACATTCAAGTAGAGCTAGACATATACGAAGGAGAAAGGAGTCAAGAGACTAAACTCTGTATCTCTACAAGCCTGTTTCATGGTTTCCCACTATTCAGGAGATATACTTGAGAAGTATATCTCCTGATGAGTGACAGGAGATATAGATTGCATTATAACAGTAACTCTTATCAAACTAACTAGATAAGTTAAAGGTATAAGGATATATATCAACAAGTTAATGATGCCTGTTTTCTGCTATTCAGCTGCCAAGCCAATCACCTTTGGTGGGTCTTCATTTGTCATGCTGCAACTTAAAGAAAGCTACAGACGAAAATTGCAGTTAGCAGAAATTCTTTCAGCTCGACGCAGGCGACGAAACGCTGTTCAAAAACTCCCTGCTTCCAGTTCATTCAGTATTAGAATACGAACTCGTTCTTCTAATGGTATCATCATGTATGCCAAAGATGTTGAAGGAAATTACACTCTGCTTTATGTAAGTTTATTGTCGCTAAAACCTTTATTTATCATCGGACTTCCGATTATTTAGTCTTTTTCGTGTTTGTAAGTCACTATATCTTTATTTATGCGTGCGTCATCCAAACATTATCTTTTTACATTGTAACACAATGAATTCAAGTGCCATGTGAATTCTCTTTTAGATAAAGGACGGTGAGGTGAACTACAGATTTGACATAGTTGGCAAAGGTTCTGGATCGTTATCAATAGGAAAGCCATTGGTTAATGATGGTATGTGGCATAATGTTTCACTGACGGTAGACCCAAATTTAGTGACCCTTGGTGTCGATGGTGTTCAGTCAACTCACAATTCTCTCTCCGTAACACCGCATCAGTTTTATTCGAGATATACAGATATACTGTCAATAGCTGGTTACGAAAAGCCAATTGATGTCAGTGGCTTTCAGATGCCAACATTTCAAGGATGTCTGGACAACATATCTCTTAACGGAGATAGTTTGTCTATACAGAAATCTGACAAATTCAACATCACACAAGTAGGATCGGTATCAAGTAGTTGTCCAGGTAGAGATGTTTGCGCTTCTAGTCCCTGCAAGCATCCGGACCTGTCTTACTGTATTGACACCTGGGAGAACTATTCGTGTGTGCATCCTGGCAAATGCGCTACTGCGCCGTGCAAGAATAACGGAGTATGCATACCAATTGCGACAACGTCTTACAAATGCAATTGCCGTGGAAATTTCACTGGAACAAACTGCGAAACGCCATTAATCTGCCTTACATCGCCTTGTAAATCAAATGAGATCTGTATCGCAGATGTCGTTACGACATTCCGTTGCATGTTAGTATCAAAGCCGAATACAGGACTTGGAACTGTTGGTATTGTTTTAATTGTTGTCTTTTCAATTTTGGTCGTGCTGCTAGTTTGTGTGTTCATCTTTTGTGCAAAACGACGAAAGAAGAAGAAGCTAGCGAGACACTTTTCGGGGGATTTTACAGATAGCACGAACGCTGTGGAGTTAAAGGAAAAAACGGACTATGACAATCAAGGCTATGAATCTGAGCAAAGTTTGGATGGCAGAAAAGCAGAAACATTCCATTATGCTGCCGACGCAAGTGAATACGATAACGAGGGATATATGCATTCTTATGGCTCTGATTTGATATCGAAAAGAAATTCAGAGTTTCTGAGTAAATCGCAGCCTCTCTCCAATCAGCCTTATCCTCATAGAGAGGCACGCCATCAGACAGGTTCAAATCACTCATTGCCATTAGGTTTAATCGTGAGGGATCGACACGCTTCGCACAGTGATTCGAGACTGAATCGAGATGTCCATCTGGAAATGCAAAGAAATGAGAGGATTTTGCAAGATTTGCGTGGATTTCCAACGGAATCAAGTCAACGCGATCAAACTAGTCTTGATCACTCATTGAAGAAATTTTCAAGCTTGCCCAAGATTCAGCAGCAACTCCAAGGTACTGCAACTCCACCGTTTGAAAGTGGTTTCGAGTCTACCGGCAGTGACATGGATAGTGAGCGAGGACAGGGAAGTCTACCAGAATTCGGCATTGAAAATGCATCATCACAATTGGAGCTTTATGATCTTGAAGTCGCAAGCATTGGATTCAGCGAGATGAGCTGGCAGAATGATAATAAAAGCCTGCGAGATTACCGCCGTGAGAACATTGAGAGATTTCACCACTATCCGCCACACCATGATTTATACGATCATGGCTCAAATTTAAGCGAACGAAACACAAGAATCAGCGATTTGGACCGACTCAGTGACGTCATTGAACAAGACTCCTCGTCGGAATCTGATGGATCATTCACTGGTAGTGAATATGAATACGGCGATGAACGAATCTCATCCAATAAGTTAAAACGAAAGCATTTGATGTTTTCCAAACTCTCTCCCGATATATGCGATAGTGACATAGAGAGTAGTTTTCGACCACATATTCATTCAATATGCAGCTCGATGACCAGCTTAACAGATATAGGCAGTATTGCCCAGGGGCACACATCGAGAGCCAGTACAACCTTCATTCCACCAATAAACTGGGATGAGCTGCTAAACTGGGGCATGAAGTACGAAAATCTTGCCGATGTCTACCGTGCGCTGGCGTCATTCAATGACACACCGCTTACTGTAAGCTCAACCTATGCAGGACATGGAAATGAGGCTGTGAAAAGAAGCATGAGACTGCAAGCAGAACCTGATCGCGGTGCTTCAGTTCATGGTTCAGCTCAAGATTTACACCGAAGATCTCCTGTTGCTCTTGCACAAACACGTGAAGAAGAATACGTTTAGATTTTTTAATCCCTTTGGTCACATTCTTGCAGTTTCAGAGTTACTGCAATTAGATACTATTTTTAGTCATTTGTTCTTTTCTAAGAATTGTACTTTATACCAGGTAGTATAAAATACATTTGTCAAATAGGCGTAGTAGGTTGTAGGTTGTTAAAGAGATATTATATCAAACTGTTTTGTAAAATGATTTTTAGATGTTTTCTGAAAGGCTGAGATGTATTTTAATCATAATCATATTCTTTTTCCTCTCCAATATAGAGTTGATATCTGTTTTATTGTGTGTCTTTTTCCGTATTTTCTATAAACGCTTAAGCTTTACATTTCTACTAAATAGGTTAATTGACAAATATTTTTGCTTCCGTGGAATTTTTACTTGCCATAATATCCGTATTTTTGCATATCGTTATTAGATATTTAATAAAGATTTAATAGTGGTAGAAGATTATATTTTTACGAGTACGAGACTGTTGTATTATATAGCAGTGTGAAAAATCTCTTTCTGCGGGAGTAGGATTGGACAAGTCGTAAAATTTGTCAAAGCCAGGTCTTGCGTAATAAAAATCCCGAATGTGCCGCACCCTCTAATCATACAAAAGCTGGAAAAACTAAAAACTTGTTCGCTACCATGTAAACGGGGCCTTATTAGTGTTTTGCTGTTATGGAATCCTAATACGAAATTCCTGTGCCAAGTCTTTGGCCACTGCCATATATGTTTTAACTAGACCCAGGTTATGTTATTTGAGGCCAGGATACTTTAGCCCAGAACTTTATAGATTGTCACCACAACAAAAATAAAATAAAGAGCCACCCTACCTTACACTCTACTCTCCTTCAGTTGTTTCCAGCCAATATTTGTGTCAAATTGTTCGTAGGAATTCTAGGAGAAAATGATAAAATATAGGGAAAAACAGGAAAAGTCTACACATCATGTATTTCTGCATCTATCAACCGAACAGAGCTAAAAAAGTTTTAGAAAAAATCGAACCAGATTGTACAAAAAGAGCCGAGTCAACAGTTAATTACTAAATGATTTTATTTTAAGAGGCAAAACTTCTGATGATGGCCAGCGCATCCTGCATACAATGTCAGATCGTCTGACTTTAAAAATTCCTGATTAACGAAATAAAGCTTTCCAGAGTTTCAGCGAGCTTTCTCCTTCAGCTTCAGCCCGCACACGTCACTCGTGATGAAAATAATTCAACATGTTGAATTATTTAGGCGTCACGAGACACGAAAGCTCGAAAATGTTCACCATACGCTTGTGCTTTATATGCTGGGCACGCTGGCTGACACGAATGATATTTTGTCCAATACAATGCTCAGGTGGTGTGTGCCAGGCCTAAATGCTCGAAATAGCGGATGTCAACCATTACATCATCGGAAGGTATATTTGCTGATCATACCCCAAACACTCCAATTGTGCAAAGCAACAAGTAAAAACAGTTTGAGCAACGATATTGATAATAAATCCTGGCTAAGGCCTTTCCTGTCTTTGCTTATGGTGTGAGCTGCGTACACTGGGCTTGCTGAGATAACAACACTTTTAATTATCTATTAAATAAGGTACATGGGGGGACCGGTTTTCACTCAAACTAACTTTGAATTCTTTATGTGTCTTTGAAATTAAAATGTTGAAGCTTACTTCTAGGAGGACATTAAGCGTGCTGTATGCATTCTTTCTTCTGCAATTTTGCAAGCAATACAAAGCATCAAATCAAGAACGAAAAAATGAAATAAATGGTAAGACTTTCCATGTTTTGTTTCATGAAAACTCTGCGATCAAACATGGTTTGACCAGCAGACAAACATATGGTGTATATCCTTTATGGCTTACGCACCCAAATTTGACATCGAATTTTTGTTTTAGTATCTCATAATCAAGCTACTTTAATCGCTATGAAGTGAGCACAAGTTTTATTTTCGCATAAAAAGTTGTCAAAGACACCTAATTTGACTATTAATAACTCAATAACTACAAAGTATTTTCAAATTTCAAATATTTTCAAATGTCAAATTTGGCTATAAACGCTTACGCCATTTACACGGTATCTGATAACTGCGTTCGGTTATGCATGAAGATAATTCTTTTTCACTTTCAGAAAAACAATGCAGATATATCTATCGCGATGACGGAGGCTTTTTCGCAAGTCCAAACTACCCCGATCCATATTCCACTAACCTGAATTGTACATACACGATCGAGACCACAAAGGACAAGCAAATTTCACTTGATGTGGAAGACTTTTTATTGGAGACATCAAAGCTGTGTAATTTTGACAAATTGAGCATCTTCGATGGCAGAGATACTTTTGCCCCATTGCTGCGTACATACTGTGGTCTGGTCTCACGTGAAACAATTTTTTCTTCTGGGAACACGATTACGGCTGTATTTTTATCTGACAACGACGGGGCGAAAAGAGGATTCAAGATTAATTACAAAGCCGTGAAAAGTACGCCTCATTTATTCCTATTTCTATTTTTCGAAATACACGTTTTTTATAAGAAAGCAATTCTTCAGCCCAGCTCTCAAACCTTCTTAGTTATTTCCGAATTTCAGTACTAAAACTTTCTTAAGATTTCCTTAGAATAATTTGACCAGTTTTGTGTTACTGTGCATCCGCGAGAGGAGCAATGCTTTCTTACCATGAACTGAACTGCCGTATTGAAGAAGCTCAATAAACCAAATGCAAGAGTTTGAACGAGAATTTAAATTGTTCAACTTTCTTATGTTTTACAAACCCATTACTGAACCTTCTTAACTTTTTACGAGCCGGGCCCTACTTTCTTATAAAAAAAACGTGTACTCATTTGATTCAGACTTGACTTGGGTTAATATCATCCATAATGAAATCTCCTCTTCATAATTAAAAATGAGATTGAAGAACAAAAGAATTATAAAAATTCATCATCAGACAGACTACCAACAATGATAGTCTGTCTGATGATTGCATAAGCATGAAACTCCGAGTTACAGAGAACTAGACTATTCTTGTTCTGCTCCACTAACGCTCTGTAGCTACTCCTGTACATTGAGCATTGTGAGATCAGTACAGACAACACGCATCTATAGATAAAAATTATTCTATGCTTTCCTCTCTATCGTTTCTTTAAGGGTGCTTTCAGGAGTTCAGCTCTAGCAAGGGTCAGATAACATCACTGGCATATCCTCAAGTTTATCCTCATAATATTCAATGTGATTACGTTGTAAGAGTTGCAGAAGATCAGACAGTTCGCATCTCGTTCAAAGACTTTCTTTTGGAAGATGTGCTATATGAAAGTAAGTCAACAACTTTAACCAGAATGATTAGAAATATTTATCATGCTTTGCCTTGGTATTCAACCCATGCATCGTTTTTCAGATTGCTTTGACTTCGTACAGATTGCTGTTTATCGAGAATCAAATTGGGGACCCTTCGGGGAAATATTTTGTTCCAACCAGCCTCCAAAGGACTTTTGCGTTGACTCCAAGAAGGTCCTGATTCGCTTCACAACTGATAATGTTCTCAATAAAAGTGGTTTCAAGGCTGTTTATGAAATTGGAGGTAAGATGGATATGTTTTCGCATCTCAACAACCCACATACCGTAAATCCTCGAATAAGCCCCCACCTTCGAATATGCCCTCCTCTCGAATAAGCCCCCATCCTGATAATCATTTGCAAGGATATTGAGCCCAAGTTTCCAGACATTGGAGTTGTTTAGTGAATGTATTGCAAACAAGTTTAAACCAATAACTTGATTAATTGACTGCATCGTATAGCTTTTATTTTTCTTAATATTGAAAAATAATCAGACTAAAACTTCGTTTTTGCAAATAATCCCGGGGCTTATTCGAGCATTTACGGTACTTGCTTGCCTTGGCATCTTCTTCATAACTTCATTCTTCTCTAGGGGTAGTTCCAGCCATGTGATAGTATTTGTAATTTCGAAACTCATTGACTTGCAGAGACCAAATGCGATGGCACTAAACACAAAAAGCGACCCAAGGATCCTAAGTCATCAAGCAAAAAGCCTCATTTCAGTCATATTGGAACAACTGCATTCAGCCATGCAAGCTTAGCTTCAAGCAGCAAAACAGACGAACGTAAAGTAATGAAGAGCTCCTCCAAGTTCACTACTACCAGTAGCATAACCACTTCTCAGTATTTGGCATTGACTTCTTCATCTTTGAAAGAATTGAAAACCACAATAATTGGCCAGACCAGTACGGCCAGTAGGTTTTCATCCTTGAGTAGAAGTCTGAATGAGAAAGCTATGACTAAATCAACTGCATTTCCTACCAGCACATTTGTTTATGAAAAGATCAAGGATTCGCGTTATTTTGCATCAGAAATCCATGGTAGCTCCATCTTAGATAAATCATCCGCCATAGTTGCCTTGAAGTCCAAGCTCTTGAGTACGAAAAGTGCAAAATCTGATTCTCAAGGAAGATCATCAGAATATCTTTCTGTAAAGCGATTAAGAACAGATCTTTCCATTCCTTCGGATTCTAAATATTTACACACAATTGAATCGAGTAGAACTGAGATTGCACAGAAAACGGTGCAAGTTACAAGTCAAAGAGATACGAGAGTTGGAATAAAAGACAAAACTACAGAAAGTCTTGCAAAATCGAAAAGTGTTTCTCTTACTCCCACATACAACACTTCATCTCCTTCGCCAAGTGTGCAAATGCCAAGCAAGGCCAAGGTAGTCTCGCAGGATTTCCTAACAGAAACATCAATGCCCGATTTAGAAGACAGTTCACACGTCACAACAAAAATCCCATTTCCAAGCATGATAAACTCATCTGTCCAGTCTCATCGTTTAATATCGTCTGATTCCGTCTCATCGACCATTGCACAACCTGACTTTGAGTCTTATTATGATCTGAGCAAGATGAAATCTTTTGAATCCGAGGTTGGTAATAACCAGTTTGTTACAGAGGCTGGCACATCGTCATCAACAATTGATTTGCATTTGAAGTTAGATTCAAGCTCAACAAAAACCTCTGCCATTAATAGCAGTATCAAGCCTTCTAAAACGCATATGTATGAACTCAAAAGTACAATTTATCCGGATTCGAATATCCGTTTAAAAGCCAGTGCAATAGACATTTTTCCTTGGAGCTCTACTCAGCCTTCAGAAGTACCTGTGTTGGCGACAGCTTCAATCATTGTGTCCTCAGAGCATTTATCAAGCACACAGTCGATTGATAAGTCAATGGTTAAACCGAAAACGCAATGGACACGATTGGCTGATATCAGTTCACCAAGTCTAATTGAACCGTCGGAAGGCACACATCTTGCTGTTCAGCCAAGTGCTTTTCCAGGTGAACAAAGTGTGGTTTCCGAAAGAAGTGAAGATTTCAGAGCTACAGAGAAAGAAGGAGGCGAGCACACTCCGAATACAGAAATAACGAAAGGATCTACATCTGCTAAAAGTGAAATCTTTAGTGACTCAGACCAACTGAGTATGAGCACCGCATATATTATTCCGATGGTATCTGAATCTATCGAGAATCCACTAAAAACGACAATGGAAGATGAATTAGATATTAGTACCACTACAATTGCAAGAGAATTGAAGAAGACACCTGTCTCGCTGCAATTTTTGATGCACACTGTCCCAACTACCACTGAAGAATTAGATATTCAACCAAGCACTTATGAAATCAGGAAGGAGGGAGCTACTACAGATAGCGCACTTGATTTTGAATCTTTTCAAATGACCTCTGCATTCAAAATTTCATCAGGATTCAGTCAGTATAGAGATGTGACAATTCCAGCCACAGAAGCCACTGTTGAAGATGAAAGTATACTTGAAACTAGCTCAGAAATGATCAACTTACAAGCCACATCTGCATTAGAGAACATGCTGACAATGGGTGTTTCTCAATCTACAAATTCTACCGTAGATGCAGGTTTGAACGAAGAAGTAACGCAGAGCCATGTCTCCGGAATTATTCAACTGACAAATACATCAAAAATTGCGAATGCAGAATATCAAACTAAATCTTCAAGCATTGATTCTGATGCGACACACGCACCATCTGAAGCAGTCTCTATTCCCAGCAGCACAGATGATACTGTTGTTCTTCCGAATTTTGTCAACTCGTTTATCAGCAATGACATGGAAATGTACTCCACCTCCGTTGAAAGTATTTCAACAAATATTCAAACTGGTTTGATTTCAAACGTTTCAAAGAAGAAATCCAGCTTGCAACAGCAAACTTTAATCCAACCAACTGTGTACTTCTCGCCAATATCTCCGCCTTTGGAAACACATAAGAATCTTGATTTGAAACTTTCGAAAAGCAATCTATTTTTAACGCCCACAGTAGATATGATCACAAAATTAGAGCCCACCTTGTCAATTAGAGATCATTTTCGGTCAAAAGACCATCATTTTACCTCTGTTGGTTTCAGCAGTACAAATGCAAGAGTCGAAGGGAAGTCATTCAAATTAAAACAAGTTGCTTCTAGCATGCATTCACAAAGTATTGAAAAGTCTTTGCAAATATTATTAAAACTACGGTCAGAGATTCATACACATCTTCCAGACAAGTCTCACGTCGACTTGAATAATAAACTGGAATCAACGAGCTCAAAAAAAATAAAGATGAATGTTTCTCCCACCTTCAGCTCTGATGTGCTGGAAATACAGAGCAACGAATATATGCACAAGAGCATTGTCCAAACTTCTTCAAAGAAAGTTCATAGCAGCTCATTAAATAATCGTGAAGAGTTCAATACAATGATAAAACAAGGTTTTATTGCTGAAAGCGTGCAGACAACTTCCAGCTATCGTCCACCAATTGCTACTACGAGTGTTGTTACAACGGAACCAATAAATGAGTGCTCAAACTGTAAGTACATGTTTTATTATACTGCTGTAGTTAATCTAAAGTTCTCATGATTTGAAGCAATTGAAAAATCTCTATAAATGCCTAAAGGTGTTTTAATACGTAATGCAAATGGTAATATTATTCGCTGTGGCTGTTGGAAGCTTTTTCGTCGAAAGTGATTATTCCTTTTCTCCCCATGTTACGTCTTTCAAACTCTTTTTAGATTTCATTCCCAACATAGAGAAGATGGAAGAGCCCGAAAATGTAAAGGAGCAAGTGACGAAAATTCAAGAATTGCAACTAAGACAAATCATTGCTGTCATGTGGCCTTATAATGGATTTCTGGGAACAATTGGTCAGTAATCATGTTTACACATTATGATCGGTGCAGCTACATTTGGGAGGCAAAGTTTATGTTAAACGAGATACAATAGGGACAGAAGTTCCTGGGACGCCTAAAAATTTCTGTTGATAATGCTATGTTTCTACACACTTTGATCCCTGTAAGCAGAATGCGGCATCCTTTCCCCCCTAAAAAATTCTGTCTTGTGCACCAGTCTTTTCTCCTCGCTGGGGCAACAGAATTTCAGCGATGTTGAATGTAATCGCCTCTAGAGACAACATTGTTTTGGAGGGAGGGGAATGAAGTATGTGTGTAAAACTTGCAAAAATCCTAGGTGTCCCAGGACTTTTGTCCCCTATTGTAATAGTTTGTTAATTTCTATTTACTTCTCTTCCAGGAATCCACCATAAAGGAATTGTCGTTGAAACAGAAGACAAGAGATTGTGGTACAATCATGTTGATGAAGCAGAAGAGACTATCTTGATTGTGAAACTCAAGTCATTGCATATTCTTGATAAGAATGTAAAAGTGGTTCATTCTCAGAAAGTTGAGCATATGACATTGGGAAGTCATGTTAAGGCATGGGGGCTCAAAATTGGAATATACTTTGATTGGTGCGGGTAAGCCAATAAGAATACGCATTAGCAAGGAATTTAACTAAAGTTGGATATAATTTTTTGAAGAATTCACTTAATTGCAAAGATAACTACGATAGCCTGACCCTTTCGGGTCAATTTTCTCACTTTTGGAACTATCTTTTCCTGACGTTTGTGTGCCTTATTTGTGGAACAAATTGCACAAATATTTTTAATATTTGCATAGTCAATATTTGCATAGTTATTTTTTATTGACTATGATATTTTCAATATTCTTATATCCTTTTCGATTCGTTTATTGCATTGTTAGCTCTTTGCGGAGAGGTTTAAATCGGAAAAATTTGAGTATTTTCTATACTTCAGCTGTCAAAATGAGCAGAGTTTTACAGCCAGTAGCTAACATTTTATATCGGTAGCTCTATAACATAAGCTTTGTTTTGTTACTTAATGGAAAGTCTACTAAAGTTCTTATCTGATTCTCATTGTTACATCCCATACTATATTTCATTATTTAGCCATTAAAACCGGCACTTACACAATCATGATAAAGTAATGTTTGTATTATTTCATTATTACAGATGTGGACAAATTTGGCACAAGTTCTTGTTGTTTAATTGTCTTTAATATTTGATGTTGTTATTTATTTGAACTTCATTTAATGCTCATTATCTTCCTATATACATTTCAGTTTTTGCCAGCTATCATTACTATTCATACTTGTTGATGACGTCACAAACTGAAGACGTCATAAACCGTAATGACCAAAATTTTGGGGTTTTTGATTTTGGATTCTAAATCCGCGGGTTAAGCAAAAATTCAGACAAGCCAATTATTCCTTTTTTAATGACGTCACTGAAACTATATTTTTTGGTCCCATCTCGGATTCTGAATCTCCATGCTCGAAATTATATAAAACCAGTGAGATAGACCCTGCCTAGAGCGCATCTGTTTGTTTTTGATCTGTTCTGTATTTGCATGAATCTGATTGCGACTCTCGAAACAGACTGCTCACAAATTGGAATGCAATCCGCAAAATCGGGTGAGAATAATCCGAAAACTATAAAACATCTAATTAGAACAGTATATTTTTGCCACAAGGTCTCGTGTGTAGGCGTGGCACCATAAACCCTCCTATAAAAGCAAACCCTTCTTTCAGAAGATTTTGGCCCTTGCCCTCCGTTAAAAATTGCTATCTACGCCACTGAGGTTACGTTGTCCAAAATTTGCCAGAAACAACATAGAAATTACATCAACTTGAAGCCTAGACCTTGAAGAATATTTAGCGAAAAAGCTTACAAATCGAAATAATATTTGCAAGTTGAAATTGATTTCTAACAAATGCAAGAACATTCCGTGTTCTTTAAATTTGCCTCCACCCGAGCGTGTGAAGTATTTGTTTCAGTATAAAGGAAACTTGACCAAACCAAGAATTTAAACAAAACATTGCATAAAAAGTTAGCTTTGCTGTCACAGAACATTTCTCCAAACTTAATTTGGAGTTCTCTCATGAACAGATGGAACTTTCCTTCACACGAATGAGAAACAACAAGCTTGAATTTGCTCAAAATTCTCAAATGAATTTTAAATTCATCACAAATATTGCATCACAAATTTAGCAAGACCACTGGTGAGTACTTTTCAAAACCTTTGATTTCTTAATTCGCCATAATTTAACCCGAAAAATTGCAAGGTATTCCTCCTCTTATTCGAGTGTGACAAAGAGGGAAGCCCGAGCTGACACAAAGTATTCAAACTTAACTGTCCCCAAGACGTTAAAATGGACAGAAATAAGCCCTCACCTGTCATCCACTGCTTGTTTTTTTGTTTCCTGCCATCACCAAGACGTTTCCACCTCTTCCAGCAAATATTTGGGCCAATAATGGGCCAGAAAATCCTCCTTTTCGCCCGCACACAGCTTCGATAAACATACAAATGGCGTCGAACGCAAGGCGAAGGAAAAAATTAGAGAACAGGTGGAAGCTTCGACAACAATGGCCACGGCCAGGGCTTGAAATCGGCCACATTAAATCGCGAATAACTCGGCAACCATGAGAGTTATTTGAATAAAAAAACCATTACTTTTATCTACGAAATGCAGCGAACATTCTCATGTATAACTGAACCCAGTAAATTTGCACATATAAACGCCTTTATGGATACAGCAATTTCTTTTTATGCCATTGTTCTGTCGAGCGCCTTCTGTCTGAGAACAATGACCCATTGTCCACCAGGAGCAGATCTGCACCAGGTCGCCAAAGGGACGTTCGCGAAGTTTGTTACAGATGTTTGCAAATATCAAAAGAAGGATTGGATTAACTATTTACTCTTATGGAGAGGACCAGGGTAACAGAAAATGATACGTTTTAGATAAAATTTCTTCTACCCCAAACACTCTTGTTCCTACATAAATTTTTCGCATTCCTTAGAAATTCCTAAAAACAAAATATAGACCACAGTAACAACAAAAAATGTTCTCTTTTCTATTCGTGGTAAACGGGCAGGTTTTATCACGAACATCGGACATAACACGATTACAACTTGATCGTTATCGCTATCGTGGTAAGCCTCAAGAAACAGGCTTCAATGAGCAAAATAATGTCGGGAATCTTAAGGTAAAACACTCTGTCCGATAACTCAAGGAGACTGTATATACGTGAATTAAAATAAAACAACGTAGGATAAATTCCCTGATTACCTTAACCTACTACGAGAAAGGACGAGGCAAATCCAATACAATTACAGCAAACAAAAGGCTTACTGATTGTCTCAACAATGTATTTAACAAGTAAAAATGCTACGAACGGTAATAAAATATATCAAAGGCTTAAAATACACTAATATACGTGATTCGAACAGTTAGACCCTCAATTGGTCTTCAATTTCAACGCCACTTAACGCCTTACGCACGAGCAAACATAAATTTCACGATACCTCTGATGTATCCGTGACTTTATCTTTCTCTCTTTTCTCTTGGCCGCGTTAATATCTTTCGTTGACAGTAATCCGCAGTAAACTCTCACAAAACAAACACTTTTTGTGAAGTAACTATTTTCAGTTCTCAGCAACTGAATGATGCGATATATATATTTCAATAAAAACAAAAGCCTGATGTAGGGGAGCAAGCACCCCTATTTATATACTTTACTTGGGAATTACCCAACTACGTAATACAAATGATTATAATAATTAATTATAAAAGTAAACAATAACAGCAAGATTCGTCCCAATTTGCTACAGTTTTTTGGTCCGAATTCGACAGTTCGTGCTTGTCTGTGCACCAAATTTCTTTGTAACGAGGCTATTACGTGGGTTTCTTCCCGCACTCCCCTTTAGCATCATGTCGACTCGCACCCGTCGCCGTGCTGGAACTTTCGATACTTGTTAATCAGCACACACTCCCCTCGTTAATCCGACCAGTCGCGATTAACCCACTCTGAGATTGTGCTGATTTGCTTTGTTGAGTTCCCGGCTGCTTCTGGTTGTCTCTCAACAGCTCGTTGCTTGTCTTTCTCAGCTTCTATCGCTGGCTCATTCGCTTCGTGCGCCTTCGTTGCGCCATTCCCCGTTAATACCTTCAGTATCACCGCTGCCGTTGGACTCGATTCCTTCCATAGGCCAGTCGGTTCTGTTATGCTCTTCTCTTCTGCTTGCTCTTTGCACAGTGCCTCGTGGTGGTAACTTTGTTTACACTTCTTGCAGTTCTCCCTAACTGCACATGACCTGATCACGTGGCCTTTCTGCAAGCATCTATAACATCTTCTGTACCTCTTCAGTACATCCATTCTTTCTTTCGCAGTGACGTACTTCTGACACTCGAAAGATTGATGCGGGCCTAGACAGAAGTCGCATCTAGTATTTTCAGCATCTGTTGACAGCAATGTTGCAGTACTGGGTGTGCTGTTCTCGCACCATGATGCTTCTTGGCTATCTCGCTCGTCACATAGCCGCTCATCTTCTGCCTGCAGACTTTTGTCTCTTGCTCCACATTTCTCTAGAACTTTCACCGTTCTACGAAGACCATTCACTAGTTCTTCCATACGAATGTCTTCGTTCTCTTCCTTTCCTTCTGTCAGCTTTATTCTGACTTGCATCGGACATTTTCTTAATACCTTCGGAACTATGGTTGCTTCATATTCTGAAGGCTTTACATCAATAGCTACAAGAGCTTTGTAGTGACACTCAAGCTCTTCATACAGTCTCTTCAACTTAGCCACCTCGTAGGTACTGTTCACTGCAGTCAATTTCTCCAATCCATCCAGGTGCGCCTTTCTCAAAACATTCTTGTGGCCATATCTATTTTTAAGAAGACCTACTGCCACTTGATAGTGCTCAGCCTTCATTTCCAAATCTGAAATGGCCACGAACGCTGCACCCCTCAGGCTACTCTTTAAATACTGCAGCTTCTGGTGCTCAGGCAGGTTCACCTGATTGTGAACCCCATGCTCGAAGCATTCCCAAAACTCATGCCATTTTAGAACACTTCCATCAAACGTTTTCAGCTCCATCTTCGGGAGTCTGATAGTTGAGCTTGTTTGCTGGCTCACTTTCTCTGTTTGTTTCTCCCCTCGGTTCAGCAATTTCTTCATTCTTCTCATTGCTGTTGTGGCCCTGGAGCTATCTTCTTCAAACTCTACGAGCCTTTGCAACCGTTCAGCGACACTGAGACCAGCACGTTTCTGCTGTCTCTCTAGCTCTTTTGTCGCTTCTTCCAAACGTGCATTGGCTCTTTTCAATGCCTCTTGCTTTTGTTGAAGACGCTCAATGTCTTCCTCTTGCCAGTCAATGCTGGCTATTATGCGTTGCAAGAGGCATTTAGCTATTTCTCGATCATCCTCAGCTTCACTGAGATGACTCGATTGTTCCATGGTTGCTCCAAGCCTTGACAGAGTTGGCATGTTCGATGGCCTCGTTGCCATGTTTGTGCTGAATCGAGGCATGTCTCCTTGTTCGTGGACGATGGAGGCCGGTGCTGCGGGTTGCTGCCCCTGGTGGGCAGTCGAGCTGATGTACACCCCTGGTTGGGTGTACCAGGTGGGCTTCAGTGGTGGTTGGGGGGTCATACGTCCACAATGCACCATCCCAGACGAGGCTACATTGGTGGCCCAAGGCCACTGCACCGTGCTGGGTGCCCCTGACGTCTGTAGGCTATACGGTCCAGGGGCTAACGGCATGCATGTCATCGCCTGCTCATCAATCATTGGCCTCCACAGCGGGGCTGGGGGGTAGGGGCTTTGTTGATAGGCTCTGGCCATCATCCGTGTTGTACCAATGAGGGCATCCCGCCCTGCATCCGTCACTTCTGATCTGGGTTCCCTCAGTGGAACCGGGGCTCTGAGGCCGCTCTCGGGTCTTCGTTCCGTCAGTGGAACCGGGCTTCCGAAACCGCTCACGGGTCTTCGTTCCCTCGGTGGAACCGGGCTTCTGGAACCGCTCTCGGGTCTTCGTTCCCTCGGTGGAACCGGTCTTCGTTCCGTCAGTGGAACCGGGCTTCTGATATCGCTCTCGGATCTTCGTTCCCTCGTTGGAACCGGGCTTCTGAACCTGATTTCAGAATCTACGCTCTGTACGGATCGGCTCTGGCTTCGAATCCTTTCGTTCGTCACTGCACGAACTTCAGAGACGATTTCTTTCTCCGGGTCGATATCCCGCTGATTGACGTCACACCTCTGGACGTCCCATGGCGATTGCGTGCCAAATGCTCTTATCGCCGACATTTCTAGAACTTGCTGGGCTTCGATTCTTTCCTCGTTTTCTGAAAGATATCCTTGCCCTATTTCTTGTTGAGACATTTTTTCTTATCGTCCTTTTTCTCGCTAATTGTATACTTCGAACTTTGCACTTAAATATTGTTACTCAATACTCAATAATTCTTTACTGCGACACCATCCGGCTCGGTGGACCACTCAAAGTGTCGGGAATCTTAAGGTAAAACACTCTGTCCGATAACTCAAGGAGACTGTATATACGTGAATTAAAATAAAACAACGTAGGATAAATTCCCTGATTACCTTAACCTACTACGAGAAAGGACGAGGCAAATCCAATACAATTACAGCAAACAAAAGGCTTACTGATTGTCTCAACAATGTATTTAACAAGTAAAAATGCTACGAACGGTAATAAAATATATCAAAGGCTTAAAATACACTAATATACGTGATTCGAACAGTTAGACCCTCAATTGGTCTTCAATTTCAACGCCACTTAACGCCTTACGCACGAGCAAACATAAATTTCACGATACCTCTGATGTATCCGTGACTTTATCTTTCTCTCTTTTCTCTTGGCCGCGTTAATATCTTTCGTTGACAGTAATCCGCAGTAAACTCTCACAAAACAAACACTTTTTGTGAAGTAACTATTTTCAGTTCTCAGCAACTGAATGATGCGATATATATATTTCAATAAAAACAAAAGCCTGATGTAGGGGAGCAAGCACCCCTATTTATATACTTTACTTGGGAATTACCCAACTACGTAATACAAATGATTATAATAATTAATTATAAAAGTAAACAATAACAGCAAGATTCGTCCCAATTTGCTACAGTTTTTTGGTCCGAATTCGACAGTTCGTGCTTGTCTGTGCACCAAATTTCTTTGTAACGAGGCTATTACGTGGGTTTCTTCCCGCACTCCCCTTTAGCATCATGTCGACTCGCACCCGTCGCCGTGCTGGAACTTTCGATACTTGTTAATCAGCACAATAAATTGCTACATAATTTAGACTACATATCATATCATGTTATATCATAAAGCATAATTTAGACTATATCATCCTGGTCCTAACTGATTAGACCAGTAATGTCATGGTGTAAATTGACAGTTGATGTGAAATCTCAAAGAGAACATAAGGGAAACAGCAGAAAAAGAAACCCTGACGAATAAAGCCTGAACATTAGGCTCTTAGAGATCTAATTATAATGTAATTGCAGAACCAGAATTTAGAAAATATGGTGTAAATTAAGCTTTTAATTGCCGGTATGATTAATTTAGACTTTGTTAAGTTGTCACATGGAAACCAGAAATTTGTTTAAAGCTTCGTTCTCTTTTAATTTGCGAGGGAAGAAAGAAGAGAGAAGAAATTCCTTTCTTCTCCTTCGCATTTTCCTCCTTCGCATTCCTTTTCCTTCGCATTTACAATTCCTTCCCAAAAGAATTCCCTCGCAAATTAGAATAGAACGAAGCTTTAAACAAATTTCTGGTTTCCCTGGGAAATTTTCCTCGGGTAATAAATCATTTTGATTATTGCTATAACCAAGTTGCATTGTATTTGTCCAATTAGATAGCTAATTAAAGTATGCGTAACTCATCCGGGATGTTAGACCTCAAAACTGGTTTATGCAGGTCTTGTCTAGCCTAGCCTGTTTTTCGTTTCGAACCTCTTGTTAGCCCAACAAAGCAAAATTCAAACATGTTGGATTGGAATAAACAAGCCTGAATACCTTTCATGCAGCTGGGTTAAGACATCATGGAGTTGCGTTGTGGTTATAAAGGGTTATAAATGGCTTACATTGTTTAATGCGTGATGGATGAACAAGTAAGTGAGATAAAGTATTATAGTAATACTTGGTACTAAGGTAACATTAGAGAACAAAGATACCTTAATTTATTCGAGGCATTTTACTCACTTTTACTCAGAGGCCTTTTCCCCCCAGTCATCTACCTTGTTTGAAAAACTAATTACGTAAAAATGTTTCCTGAACTATGAAGAATATTTATGTTATTTTGGGATTGATTTTTGTATTTTTGTTGATGGTTGGTGCTGAAAAAACGGACAATTTCAGCATTATATAAGTAGATCTGATCTACAATACAATAAAGTTAAAAAAAAGCTTGCGGGTTTCCATTTGCGTCACAGATACAAATACGACAACAACTCTCTTCGGACAATAAGCTTCTAGCTTCACAGGAAAGACGGGGGTGTCAGAACATTTGAAAGAAAAACAAAATGAACGCTTCTCAAAACATTCCTGTTCTTGAGCAGCACTCATGCACGAAAAACTTAGAAGAAATCATAAAAATGTCTCACCCATTCTATTTTTCCGAGGTGATGTGTTGGTTTTAGCTTTTTACTCCCTTCTCCAATTGAAAAACATGCAAAGCGTTTCATAAGGCAGTTTGTATTAAGTGATATACTCCCTGTAATCACATGCAAAAGCACAATGTGTGTCACTCATTCCAGAAAGTGATCACGTGCACAGCTTCTGATCACACGCACACTTCTGACCATCGCACAAACGCATTTGATTGGATAATTTCAAGCATCTATTCACACATTATGCATATGCACGTTTTTGCATTCTTCGAACACAGTAGCAAGATTTGATTTACAATGGAAAGATTGCTTGTTTTGCGGAGTGAGGTCGCCGTTCCAATCGTCATGTGACTTTTTATTGCTGCCCACGAATCACGTGATCGTTTTTTGCATTGTCCTCTTCTGACGCAGCATTTTTGCGCTGTGCGTAATTTAACATGGGAGCGAGGCTAACATCCTCGATCAGGGTGGTGAGGAGTGAAGCAAAAAATCTTTCGTTGTTCCAAAGCAATGCAATTTGAGGGTCGTAAATAGCACTCTGTCCATCTTTTTCCTTGGCTTGTTGGCTTGTCATCAACATCTACAGCCTTGGGAGCTCTTAACACGTCCAAGCAAAAAGCGAAGATAATGCATTGGTGTGGCAGCGAGTCTATGTCATTTGTCTTTCTTACGACAAACTCTCCATTTTTTGTAGTTTGAGAGGCCAAAATCGACAATTTTCATTATGGCTGCGAATCTTCCCTACGAACTGACAAAATTTCAAGAGCACACTCGCCTTCTCAAGCAGGTCAAACGGGAAACAGACAGAGCGTTTTATGAAATACAACAATCCGGGCATTTTCCGTCTGATGCTTTAAGAAATTATATTTTACAGGAAGATTACCAGGACTTGATATATCTGTGCCAGAAGCCACCATCAATTATTGTGCTGGGAACGTCTTGTTATGCAAAAGTGTGCGCAATAAATGAACTTGTAGGGGAGCCAGTCCTTCCCATGGTTGAAGATTTGGACAGTTCAGTGACATGGAGAATGGTTCGTTTCAAACATGGAACTCATTCAATGCTCAGCCTAGTTCTGCCAGATAGCTTTGAGTTGGCTGCTGCCCTTGACGCATATGAAGGGACATGGAGGTCTGTACCACGCGCTGATTTGGAACTAAGAGGAAGGGATCGAACAGACCCAGCCATGACTGCTGCCATAGCAGAAGTTTGTCTTGATCATCCTTTGCTCAAAACTGGTGCTGAAATTATTTGTGCACCATCAAATGCTCAGGGCACTGTTGAACAAGTATTCAAAACCTGTGTTGAAGATGTCTTGCCTATAATTATTTTTGCAATTGATCAAAGAACACTGAACCAACAAGTAAACCTTGTATTTATATTCTTTACTGTGTTGCCTAAGTCTTACATATGGCCTCAAAATGATTTTTATTAAATCAACATTTTTGAAACATTTCTTTTCATGATTTTGGTAATGATTTTGCTTTTTTAAAAGCTATAATTATTTTGCAGGATATATATGAATTGGAAACAATCAAGTCTTTCACACCAGATGCTGCTGTCTTCTTCATCAAAGTTCCTTCAAAGTGTCACCAGGAGCTGACTGAATCTGCCCAGGAGGAATCGAAAGCGAGAGAACTCTCAGAAACCAGAAGCTTTTTATTTGAGCAGCTTTGCAATTTAGGCTACTTGAGCAGAGAGCCTCTTTCTGAAGATTTACTTGGCAACAAAGCCGATCTGCAATCAACCAATGAGATAATCGAAAATGTAAAGCCAAAGAGCACTCTAATTGAAGACTTTTCACTATTTCCCTGCTTCTTGCTATTTGTAAGGCAAATACTGCAGTTCCATGTAATAACTGCTGCATGTCGCTTAAATGATACCCATCTGAAATGCCTAGCAATGTTCATTGAAGCTGCCTTTGACATGGCTAGAGACATTACAATCACTCCAAAGAGGTTAGCTTATGCGCATGCCAAAGAAGAAGAGCTTTTTCATTCATTAATGGATATTGCCAACAAAAAGCAAGAAGAAATGAAAGAAGTCATTCATGATACCATTGAGACACTCACTCCACGGCTACAAGAAGAAGCATCGTTGCTCAAATTTGAAGGTGTTGAGCTCACAGCAAGTTCTGAATTGGTAGAGAATGAAGACATAGAGAAGTGTACTCTTCAGGTGCAAGAGTTGGTTCTTGGTAAGTTGAACCAAACAGTGGCTGGGAAGCTCATCAGTTCAGTGGAATATTTGAAAGACAGTTATGTTGGTACATTAACGCGATGCATTGCAAACTTAGAAAAGCCTGAATCAGAGTTTGTAAAGGACAGTAATGGAATCACATCTGGAGCACTGAAGCTGGTAAGATTTGTCACTATGAATGTGGTAATATATGATCATGAAGTTAAATGCAATTTGGCATGTTTACTTGCTGGTCTAGTCACTTTTTCTGTGATAATGGTTTGTATATGAAGTGAAATATCTGAGTAATATCCTAATCTGAACTTGATAGATGTAACTATTGCCAAAAATAAGCTAATATTACAAGATGGTTATTTTCTTTGCAGGTGTTGGATGCTGCTTATCAGGTTGAAGTAACAGTTGAGGCAAGTTTTTCTTTCACGAGACTTCTTTGGGAAAAGTTGAAGCAAGCACTTCAGAGTCTTCCTGGCAAGCCTGCACCACGTGTTGATGCTGAATGGAAGAAGAAGATTGCAGGTGAGATGATCCAGTCCATAAGCGAATCAAGGTTGGCAAAGAATATCTGCTCGCAGTTCAAGACAAGACTTATGAGATCACACGAGTCTTTCTTGCACTCTTTAAGAATCCTGGAACTGCGACATTCCGGCAGACTTGAACGCACTGAAGAACATCGCATTAAGCTCAGGAAAGTTTTTGCACCAAGAGTGGCAAGATGTGTTTTGGACAGTACCTCACTTCGAGATCTTGTATTGCATGGCATGCCAATGTTGGGAAGAGAAATTGGACGAGGCCAATATGGTGTTGTTTATGCTTGTGATAAATGGGGTGGAAAAGGACCATGTGCTGTCAAGTCAGTTGTTCCTCCTGATGACAAACATTGGAATGATTTAGCTCTTGAGTTTTACTATACAAGGTAAGCTTTACTCTCTGTTAGTTTACAAGCTCTGCTCTGCAAGACGCTGCTAATTGTTCAGAAGCTTACCCGCACTTATGTGAATTCAAATCAATGCAGTAATATTGCATTAGCCTAAATTATTGTTACCATGGGAGCAAAAGTTGGCATAAATGTGTAGTTATTATTTTGTAACTACCAGATACCTTGTTGGACAACTTCAAACCCAGTAATATGGGTTTTGAGGCGAAATTGCCGTATTTAATTTTTTAAAGTCATTAAAGTCATTTGGAATTATATTAGCAATTGATGCCAACTAATTGATACCAAGATAAAATAAGAGAACTAGTTCTTCTATTTTATCTTGTTGATACTAATACATTACTTCTTTTTCTTTGGCTTGTCCAGTTTCATGCAGGACCGCCGTTTGTAAATTTGGCAAGGGTTTTTATAATCGGCACTATCTCCCACTTTTGGGATGAGCCCCGGTGACGGAGTTGATACTAATAAATTACTTAATGATATTTATTGTTTCCTCGCAGAGCCATTCCTCCGCACGATCGAATAGTCCGCATTATAGGTTCGGTGATTGACTACACGTACGCTGGTGGAAGCTCTCCAGCAGTTCTACTTGTGATGGAAAGAATGCAACGTGACCTGTATGCTGGTATAAAATGTGGAATGAGTTTCAGGAGTCGGTTGCAAGTGGCAATGGATGTAATACAGGGAATTCGATATTTGCATAGCCAAGGGCTTATTCACAGAGACATAAAACTGAAGAATGTTTTGGTAAGCCATTTTTTGTTATTCTGCTATTATTAATGCAAGTGTGAACCTGTGCATGGAAATAACAACTTTTTGATTTTTTCAGCTTGATTCAAAGAACCGAGCCAAGTTAACCGACCTCGGTTTCTGCAAACCCGGTGCCATGATATCCGGATCAATCGTTGGTACGCCTATTCACATGGCTCCGGAACTGTTTTCCGGAAAGTACGACAACAGTGTCGATGTTTACGCGTTCGGGATTCTGTTCTGGTATATTTGTGCCGGCCATGTAAGACTACCACTTGCTTATGAACAGTGTGCTAGTAAAGACCAGCTTTGGAATTCTGTTCGCAAAGGCATTCGACCCGAAAGACTCGCTCATTTTGAAGACGACTGCTGGGAATTGATGGAGCAGTGCTGGTGCGGTGATAATGCGGCTAGGCCATTGCTCGGTAATGTTGCACCGAAATTGAAATTGATCAAAGAGCGTGTCGAGCTTAGAGACGCTCAGAAGCGCGCCACTACTGGCAAGTATGGGCCTTCGAAGGTAAGGTCTTCTCATAACCTGCAGAAAATGAACAGTTCTACCTCGTCAAGACCGTCTATAGCGACTGCCGTTTCTACACAAAATAGATAGCGCATATTGCGTTTATCGGGATATTTTCAACCTATTTATTTCAATTATATTTCATGCCGTTTTGTGCATGCTCTACCTATAGAATTTTTGATAAACTTACAAATGTCGGTACGTTTTCACACGCCGAGGTCTTTTGTTCTTAAGACATACTTGTAATTTAAATATCAATAATTGTGATAATCATTTCATATGAATACATTGATATAATGTATATATAGGTGTTTAATTTTTTCTTTGGTATTGACGATTTTAGTTTTCTTTTGTTTGAATGATAAAGAACAGAACTTAAAGGTAACATTTGTCTGAGAAACTAATAATATTATACTATTGTAGAGGTTCAAATGTATTCATGATTCTTGTATTAATATATATTTTATTATGATGTTTTAATTGTTTTCCATTTGGTTGGTGCCGTTCTAAGCAGTAGCGTGACGGAATTCTGTGGGCCCTCTAGGGAATCCTCCTTCCCCCCCCCCAAGGAAAAATTCGTAGGGGGGAGGTAGGGAGAAATCACATGCGCTGTTGGGAGAGATCCCGCTTTTATTGAATAGCAATTAGCATACCCTTGTGAATCGCAAATTTAGGCCAAGCATACTGGTCACGTAATTGCAAATGGAGACAAGGCAACAAGAGAGTGCCGTAAGTTTGAGTATTTTGTTTACGGAAGTAAAAATAAAGTTTGCGTTTTGGTGTGTTTCAGCAGAGCAGGTTATAGACCCGTTATAGACGTTATGTTATAAACTGTCTACCTATTTATTCATAACTTCTTTTTGCAAATCAATATATTAACTTTCTACTAGACTAAAATTATAAATAACATAACAATTAAAATAATGGTCGCTTAATTATAATTAGATATTATTAACTATTTTGTTTTGTGAACTAGCTTACACATGCAACGTTTATATTACATAATCATAAATTATTACAAATCCAAAAAATTAGTTTAAGAATTTGACCAACTAACTCAATCCAAGCAAACTCTACAATTGCCATCATTGAATATTTACTTTTAATCATTATAATTTTTCTCTAAAATTTTTCTCTATTGATTGTAAAAGTATTAAAATGTTTAAAATGTAATGTAGTTAGTAGAGTAGCATTGTATTATTGTGGAATTTAAAATAATGAACCTGAACTGTTGGTCAAATGAATAATCATTGTAATCATGACAAACACTAAACAGTATTACCCCACCAATAAGAAACTTGAGCCTGGTATTTTTCTGAAAACAATAGATAGAACAATGCTCTATTGTTTCAAAACAATAGTCTGGTCTCAAAGAGCCAGTTTCTTATTGCTGAGGTAACACTGTATTCTAAAAATCTTAGGCTAAAATTCAAAGTGTCTAAAGAGTATACATGTATGTAAAGATTTAATATATTTTATTCTTACTAAAAAGATCTAAGTAAGAATAAAAATGCACTAAAATGTAAAATCAAATGGTTCAACACAAATTAATAACAGCATGAATTAAAGAATAGTTTTTTATATTTAGATTTGATATAAAGATGAAATGCTTGTTGCAGTGGAATTTCTTGATGACTCCTTATTGTGAAACATTTGAAGCTTATCAAACCATTTGTACCTTCTAAAAGTTCTTTCAAATTGTGGACAATCCTTTAGCATTTGAATAGCTCTCATTCGCCATTCAGAAATTTCTCTTAATTCCCTGCAGTTGTCTTGCCAAGGTTTGAACGAATTGAGGCATATACCACCTACATCTTTTGAGATATTCGGAACTTGCCAGGGTACTACTGCAAACTTTACATGAATGTGAGTCCATGTGTTGATAAAAAGTTTGCTAAAAAATTCCTCATCTGGATGAATAAAGTGATAATTACCATATTTTCTAGTTCTACTGCAGCAATAGTGATATAAACTAATGCTTGGCGTAAGAAGCATTAAGGAAGTTCTTATGCCACGTGAAAGCTGAAGCGATTTAATCACATGCTCCCGTGGCAAGTGATAACCATGCCACCTCTCTTGGGCGTTCACACTCACAAATGATGAAACTCCTGCTGGTGCCTCAATCTCAAACAGTTCATCAATGTTTCTTTCTACACGAACACTGACGTCAATAAAGAGAATTTTCTTGTACTCAATGAACTGAAAAAGATTGCACTTTGTCATGTACTCAGCATATATTTTATTTTCTGGCTCTTTTGCAGACTTATCATCAATCTTGAGACCTATAAAATCCACTTTAACTATTCTGTTAAAAACCATCTTAAGCAGATTTCGACTGCGATTTCCAACACAATCGGTTACCATAATAACAGTGTCGTGTTTGGTTTGGGATCTCTGAAGTGTCCATCCTAACAGCAAGGCAGCAGGTAGACTAGATTCATTTGTTAGCAGTGTAAAATAAGCAAAATCTGACTGATAGAGTCGCTTATCCTTCACATAAATTGTCAATCTCAGCTCTTTGGCTGATATCAGTCCTGGCACTGAACCAACTGTGTAGGCTCTGCCCCTGGTGGAACTTGGCCTTGTTGTAGTAGTAGTTATTCTCGGTAAAGAACTCTTGCAACGTCGAGTCTTGCTAACTTCTCTTTCCATTCTGTAAGATAAATGAAATTGTCTATTGCATATTGCTGTTAGAAGCTAAATGCTGAGGTATGTTTTAAGTTCGTCGTGGTTCGCGAAACAGTGTTCATTTCCAAGATAGGATTAATGGCTTGTAATGAAAGGTAGTGTGTGAATTACGTATGTAAAACAGAAAACTTTACCTACCTTTTTTGACTGCTGCCCGCTCATCTTCGCCTTTCGTCTCTTCAAAAGGCCTCAACAAACAGCTGACAAAACTTGCTTTTGTTTGCAGATTTTTCTTCTTCCATTCTTATTCCTGCATCCCTCCGTCTATTTTGTTGACATACTGTCACCATGCAAAGCTCCTTCGTAGCGCCCGTATCGAAGCGCAAAGCTAATGCTTGCTACATTGCGTACCTGTGTTATCGCTCGCTCCGCGCGACAACACCAACTGGGACTTTTCTCATCTGCATTCCAACTGGTTCAGGAAAGATCTTACTTGGCGTTTTGCAATGAAAATTTTGTTTCTTTAAGAGCAGTGGCGATTAGGCCTGTATTTCGCAGTCCAAACATTTCTTCAAATATTTGATCAAATTTATTTTACACTTACAGGTTGGACTTATTGTTTATTTACGAACTCTTTTCTTTTGCATTGACATGGGAATTGATTTTTTGATAGCAGGACTACACAAGTCATATCGCAAAAACCCGTATGTTCTTTCCTGTCAAATATCATGTGCAAAGCAGACTGGTGGCATCCCCACATACCATTTTCCTGGATTTTGCTGTCATAAAAATTTAGAAAAGTAATGAAATGGAAGCAAACAATTGTGTCCTGTTTTCGAAGTAGCAATGTGACAAGTCCCCTGCAGTGAGCGAGAGTCTATGGAAGCACAGGGAAGCAATGAAGCGAGTTTACGCAAAGCTGTCATTTGAGCGTTGCACGCAATGCAGACGCAGGTCAGCCGCGCGGTAGTCCTTGGGTGTTAGTCCTATTTCATGATTATGAAGTAGCGCAAGCGCAAACAGACTCCATATACAATTTTAATCTATCAATTTAACAATTTATTAAACAATTTATTATACCAATGTGGAAAAATCTTTATTAAGGGTTATAATACGTAGGCTCTAAGAGATGCAAGTTTCTATAACGACTGTGAAAATGTGTGCTATTTGGCTATACGATTTTGCAAGTTGTAAAACAAGAGATAAATTTTTGTTGATTGTTTATTTACCACTCAAAAGGTAAAGTTTATTTCTGATTGCATTAAGTGGCGAGCCTTTGCATTTATCTTCTTCACTTTTCTCTAATTCTTTCATTTTTAAAGATTTCACATCTTCAGATCTTGATTCCTTGCGGCCAAGTTTTGTTTGAATCGTCTGGACAAACTTTCCTTCACCAATTTTGCCGAGGAACGTACCAGAATTGCTGCTTACTGCAATGTTGGGCCCCATTACACTTGTACTGTGACGTCTTATTTTTGGTGAAACACCTTTCAGAAGTCTTGTTGTGTATTCCCTTGCTCTTCCGCGTCCAATGAATGATTGGTTCTGTTTCTCACTGCGCATCGCTTCTTTTGTTATGTCTTCTTCGGAGATGCAGCCATCTCCAGTGGCA
This sequence comes from Sanderia malayensis, assembly GCA_013076295.1. NCBI lineage: Eukaryota > Metazoa > Cnidaria > Scyphozoa > Semaeostomeae > Pelagiidae > Sanderia > Sanderia malayensis. Next base: position 849,460 of record RQOL01000616.1, on the reverse strand, counting down.
TCATAGTAATATTTCTCCGGAGTGGAGGTCCAGCTTTCCATGCTGAACCGACGCATCCCCGGCCGCTTGAGGGTCACGGGATCCACTCGACCGCGATTGGCAAAAATTGGCAATGGCTCATTTCCGTGCTGTTCAGGATGATCAATCTGTAAACAGCTTCTCATTTGTTGATCCAATACACCTTCATCCTCCCGCGCATTTACTTCAACTTCGTTGTCGGAAAAGGAATTTCCATACGGAGGCTTTCTGTTATAATCAGCTCTCAGTTCTTCGCTGATCAATGGCTTTGGCTGATTTACTGCCAAGGCATCAGTGTCGCCGTCCGGATTACCTCGGTCGTCGGACATTTCCGGATGCTGGTCTTCTTCTATCACAAACATCGGATTCAGCTGCATGGCCAATTGTGATTTGACATGGCTATTTTTATCGGAGTGTTCCGGAACCTCCACACGATCTTGTCGTTCAAGAAAGGACTTCCGACGCTCCGTGCGACTACTTGACGAGCTTATGCTGCTCTTCTCCGTTGATTCAACTTCTGATTGGCTTGACGAATCTTCGAATGTCGCACAACTAATTGACGGTGGCAGAGTTGCCTGACTATTTCTACGAATCACTTCTCTTTCTTCAAGGTTGACCCCATTCTTTTCGTAGCGTATTTCAGATTGCGGCTCTTGCAAACAGCAGTTTGACAGCTTTCTTTCATGGTATTCTGTTTGCGTGATGTTATCCTCGCTTTCCATGTTTCCATTGCTGTCAAGTGTAAAACTGTGGCTGATATCCTGAGGAAAAATCTGTTGGTGATAAGGAACTTGATGTTGCCAGCCGAAATAATCGTTTTCCTGATGTTGAAAGTTGGTGTAACTTGAAAGGCGATTTTGGTTCATGTTATCTTCTGGAAAGCTTTGCATTTTTTCATATTCTTGAAAGTGATCCGTCTCGTCATCATCTCCTGTTTGAATTTCTTCTTTCTCCTGTTCAATGAAATAATGGCAGCACTCTGGTTCTCTTTCCACAAATGGGGATTTTCTTTCCATCAATTTTTCATTTCCATAATCCACGCCACAGTCGTGCGACAAACCATCGTAATCATTCGTATGTCGAATATCGAAAAGATCAGATGCGTCACGCTGTTTATGGATTATTTGCTCTCCTCGTTCTTCTTGGCGACTGAACGAAGGAATAAAATCATTGTATGGCTTTCGATCAACTCTGAGACCAAGACCAGTTTTCCTTTTCGGTTTGCTAATTGGAAAATGGTCATCGTCGTATTGCATTGGATCTATATCTAAATCATGCCAAACTAGTTTTGATTTAGAATTGCTCACATGCTCTCTACCTTTGTTATACATCTCATTAGGATGATTTTGATCCGTGTATTGGTTGTGCAGCATATCTTCTTCGTCAGTCAATGGATCCTCCTGTGATGATTTTGACGAATACCACTCCCCTGTTATAGGATTGTAATGCTGCAAGCCTTTCAAGCCAACACTTGCTGCAGTAAAAGCACTCGTCGCATTCAGGCTATTGTCTTCTTTATCAGTATCCTTGCAGGGAATATCTTCCGAACCACTGAAAATCTCAGCGTCAAACCCCTCGTCAATGTTAGCTTGACTATCGGCTTCTGAAATGTAGAATTGTCTTTGATGTCTGTGTTGTTCTGAAAAGTGGCGATTAAGGTTCTCTCTTGTTAGGTGTTGGTCAGGCTTGTTTACAAAATAAAAGTCACGATTTTCAACGAAAACAGGTCTGTCGGTGAATTCTCTTGATGCGTCTGACCTGGACGAAAATCTCTCCTCTTCATTTTCCTTTCGTGCAACCATTTGCGTGGTGTAAAGATACTCTTTTTCAAGATTAGTGCTAATTCCATAACTTATGCCACCCATCTGCTGTAACGTATTTTCTGCGCCATCTGGCTCTTCGAAATTTGAAATTTCTTCGATTTCTGAATGTTGTTTATATTCTTGAAGTGAGGCTTTGTGAATTCCCTCGTCTGCAGCGTGCTGTTTCAGATTATAATCTAATTGAAATTGCAAATGTTTTAAGTTGGCCTGCTCCCAACTTGTGCTCGAGGTTGATTCGTTATATAATTCCTCTAATTCATCTTCCGGGAATAATTCACCCATTTCATCTTGCGAATATAGTCTTTCATTATCTATCCTACTTTCCAGTGGTGAACTTATACCTGTCTGGCCGACTTCACCCAAACAGAAAGTAAGGTTTGGCGAAACACTCTCTCCTTCAACATCCTCTGCGAAACCCGGCAATGCAGCTGGTTCCAAGTCAAAGACTTCGGAGCAGGCGCTTGAGAGATACATTTGCTTGCTTGGCAGGAATTTGTATGCCTTACTTGCAGCATTTATATGCTCTAGCTCTGTGCTCTCTATGTTGGATCCTATAACATTCTCATTCGACTTTTTTTGGGCTTCTTGTAGCGTACGATTGAATGTGGCTTGCGAGCTTGTACCTGGCGATGCTTGAATTGTTGTAGCTGGAGAAAATGAGGAAGTCGATCTGAGAAGAAATTCGAGTTTGTTGCGCAGAGAACTGCTGATCATTTCTGCATGCTCTGATTTCAGCTTGCTGATTATAGACGGGATATTTGAAAGCATGACACTTATAGACGGTCTTGGTGAAATTACTACCGCTGACTGATTGTCTACTCTTCTCTTTCTGTTTTCTTCAGCTGACTGATTGTCTACTTTTTTCTTTCTGTTTTCTTCAGCACGTGCAATGCTCTCATCAATGCTCAGTGGTTTTATCTCAAGCGGGTTTTTCATAAATCTGACCATTTTCTTAACTCTTGTATTGCTATTCTTGCCTTTCAGTTCTATTTCCTCTTGTCTATGTTTTTCTTCTTGCGACAGGTCGAGAAGTTTCCTCCTGGGGTTCAACGATGCCATGACAGACACTTTTTTCTGTGCTGCTTCGAGTGCCTTGTTTGTGTTGGCATCTAATGAATCTTGTGGCAATAACGTGTTCAGCAGTTCCGTTCCCTGTTTCACCACGTCAGGTATTATTATATCGGCGATTTTACTGAACCCGAAGAACTTATATTCCTCGTCGCTTTGGTTCTTGCTAGGCCTTGGTCTGTATTCCTCGTCTTCTTCAGATTCGGAGTCTAAACCGCATTCGTGTTTATATTCCGCCGCTTGTATAAGCATTTGCTCTTTGTCCTCCTTCATGCGACGGTCTTGTATTTGTCGCATTAAAGCTTGCCGTCGCCGAACCTCTTTGCAAACGATGCATGATATCAACGTAGGTACCGCCACAACAGCGAGCAGTATGAATACCGGTGCCACGTCTCTCAGCCAGCCCATTTCGTCTGGCTTGTTTGCAACATTTTTGTTTTTGCATTCATTCAGTAATGTGATGTTTGCCGACTTTATCCACGCTATGTTTTTCAGTGCTTGTCGAAATTTCGCATTGATTTGTTCATTTTCAAACAGCTTCTCTCGAATCATGTTGATTGCTTTAAAATCGCATTTTTGTTTTGCTGGAAGTTGTCTGAACACAACAGTTATGCATCCGCCATTGAAGCGGGTTATCCAAACATCATCTAATCTAATTTCTTTAAAAAAATAGGTTCCTATGCTTTTTGAAAGTTGAATTCGCCGTTCAACGTCCCCGGCGTATTCAGCCAGGGTTACTGACGTGCAAATCTCGATATAATGATTAAATACCATTCGTAAATGGCTAACAATTACAATAAATCTTTTACTCATAGGCGCTCCTTCATCACGAGTTGCTTTTAAAAGAAACTCGTGCTTGTTTTGATTTCCTTGTAGCGGAAATCCATAAACTTTCAATCTCGATTGATCGAACTGAATCCACGAGGTTTTGAACAACCCTTTGTTATCAGCTGTATGAAGTTGTACGTTCAAATGCCCCGAAGTTCCGTTCAGTTTGTTTCCGAATATATCTGTTGATAGATATTTCTGAAATCCCACTCCCACATCTGCATATATCGTGTATGCTGACTGCGAATTGACAGGGCCATTGCCTGATATGTTTCTTCTTTGTTGCAATAGCTTGCTGCGTAGGTTCCTATTATAAACCAAGCTTGGCAATTCGTTCTTGCGTGTGTTTTGAAGCAAAGTACTTGTTTCATTCTGCGTAGCTCTTTTTCCGTGATGTTTTATGTTTTCTGGATCTTCTCTGAGGCCATTGATTGTTAGCTGTTCGAGTTTATCGGGTAAACTAATACCTGGCGTTGTTTTCGTAGCTTCTATTAGATCATGCTTGTCCCGTCTTGCAACTGTGTGACGCCATTTTGATTTCGTGTGTGTTGGCATCTGATGTTTTGCTGCCGGGTTGAATGATGGTGTTTGCATTGGTCGTGCGAGTATACGATTAACATAACATGTCGTTATTACCAATAACATTTGCCGCAAAAGCATCTCAGACCAATGGGTTTCATTCTTGCTGATCTCAACTACCTCCCCTAGCCATAGTACATCAGACTTCGGTTTTTTTATATTCCTGAAAAACATACAAGAGTGTGTTAGAACAATGCTATTTCTATTCACGTGTATTTTCCTTAACATACATACATACATACATACATCCATACATACATACATGCATACATACACACATCCATCCATACATACATACATACATACATACACACATGCATACATACATACATACATGCATGCATGCATACATACATACATACATACATGCATACATACATACATACATACATACATACATACATACATACATACATACATACATACATAAGTTACAGCATGTTATTCCCGCCCATGTTATCGCTAAAACAGTTCATTTAAATGTTAAAATTTGTTTTTGTTTGTGTGAATCGCGAACAGTTTTGTACTTGATTTTTGTACTTTGTTACTTGCTTCAAGTCTTAGTCGAAGAAAAACTCCAACCAACTGAAAGTTATATTAAGATCTAAACGCTCCGTTTTTACCATATGGTTTAAGTATTCATATTTGATCACTTTTCGGAACCAAGCAAGATTGGCAACAGAATATCTGTGGCTAAAGTGATTTCCATATTAATTCGTGACAATTCTGAGAATTAGCTTCTATCAAGCTTATTTCATGGAAAACCCCATATAAGTAGCTGTGTTTTTTACTTATCTAGGTGTCTTCTGTCAGTTCTCATATTATCAATAACCATTTGATTTTAAATATTCCAAACATTTCAAACTTAATTTAAAAATGGGTCGCCAAAAAATGTGTTAAGCAAATACTTTTCCACTAGCGTGGTATTTTGAAGCAATTATAATTATTTTTTATAACTTTAAATAAAGCTTAATTAGGTCCATTAAATGTAAGTCTCCGTTATAATTTGGCAAAACCGCGTTTTTCAAAACTTTAGGAATGCTTTTTTTTGTGCGAAAGTAGCAATGCGCTGTTTGCAATCATGTCGAAACTTGTCTTGAGAACTGGTTGTTTTTTACTTAATTCGTACATTTCTGGCTGTGGTCTATTCAATTATAGCTACTTTCTATTTTTAACACCGGATCAAGTTTGCAATGCTTTTGCTAATCTCGGCAGAAAATTTTGTTAGAAATGAGCTAATTTTGAAAATTCTCCCCAAATCTCGTCAGATGCTACAAGTTTTATCAATGCGGGCAAGCATTTTGGTTTTTGCTGCCCTTGAAGAAGCGAGAAAAGCAACAGTTATTTTTTATACCAAGCAAAAGTCGTGTCCCTTTGAGTCTAAACAGTTGTTTGTCGGGAAAACTTGTTATCTACGCATGCTAAACACTATGAGATGCGTGGAAAGAAAAGTATAGGCCAAAAATTGTCGATTTAAAATCTTAGGAGAAAATTTTATCAGAAAAGTAGTTTGTATTATAATTACAGGTCAAAAGTATCCTTTTAGCTCAGTACGAATATTGATAGTTGACAGCTACTTTCTCCAGTCACTTATACACAGCACAGTGGAAAAAACAAGTAACTATGGGAGGTCATAGATGATTTTACCTGTTTGTGGTGTAATGCTCACAGATTAATAAAATTTTTGAAGACATCAGACATTCAGAAGTGTTGTTACTCATTTAGTTATGCTAAATGCCAGACAACAGACCTCCTTGGGGATCAAGAAGTGTTTCTGGGTAACATTTAGTCCATTTTGAGGTTGATGCTTCCATTGATGTGCTGTTCACGTATAATAATCTCAATGGTTTTTGTGTTTTTGTACCACACCTCTTTTACGTCACAACTGTGGTTACGGAGTTACGATTTTGTTACGGCATGTTACTGCTGTCGCGACCTTTACATTTTAAGATTGATTGCATGAAATCAGATATTTCACATATTTTTGTCGATAATAATTATTTATATTTTCTTAAATCACTAGAAATCACCACCACGGGTTTGACAGTATCAGTAATATTTTTTGATCATTGCCAATGAGCTGAATTGTTAGCAGCAATAAACCACTGAAACATTTTCACGAGCAAGGCCCAAGTTTCTATAGGCGGGAGGGAGTTGTCTCAGAACGCTAGAACTGATTGTATTGTAGTGTATTTAGGAAGAATTGCCTTGTGGCTTTTTTACTGTTTCTAAAATGTTCTGATATAAAATTATTCTTGGAACTGTTTAGCTGCCAGTTGAAAATTGACATCAAGCAGAGATATCTTAACAACATTTTAGAATTTGTTGCAAGCTTAGATCTGTTGTAACAGAGCGGTTCAGTTCAAAATATGTGGCTTGGTTCTTTTTTCACGTTGTATTTATTGATGTGTATTAATGATTTACTTTGTTCATGCCATGCTTCAGGACGTAGCATTTCACATTCGTCGCCATTTAGCAATATGTGCCTTACCATATTACAATTGATTGTTATCTGTAGGTGTAGCTATATCTGCCTTATCTCTTTATCACAGTGTTTACAGTTGTCGAGGAAATTCATCAATGAGACTATATGTTTTTATTTCGTTTTACAGTACAAAGCACAAATGGTTGATTTTGCTGACATCTTCTTCACAAAACATGAACTTCCTAAACAACCAAGTAAGCCGAAGATAGTTTTATTGATGAATTGCACGTTTTAAGGCATGTTAAAAAACAATTGAAGAAATTCATCGATAAAAACAAAGATAAATTGAATGCCGTAGCTACTACTCGTCAACAAGAGATTTCTACTCGGCTTTTTTGTAACGTTGCCAAGCTTTGGAAGTCTTATTTCGAGTTTTTGATACAATTACTAAAGCGACTCATAAACGTTATTGGCATTCACATGTATCTACTGCCACTGAACATTGTCTTTCAACATTTTATAAATTTTACGAACCATATGAACTATAAATAACTTACCAATATATATATATCAGAAAAATACACAAACGCTTACTTTGATTGATAGGCAGTTCAATTTCTTTACTATTCTCAGCTTGCAAAAATTGGCATTGTGCGCATTCAATATCTTTATTTCTTCAATGCTGCCGAAAAATCTTGCAAATGCCGTGCGAAGCGATGGTTATGTCCGTGATAAGTTTCCAATATTCATTACTTGTTTTGTTACGAAATGTCAGCCCTAAAATAGCTATATTTCACAGCTGTAGAAGATGCAAATGAACGTAACCGGGCTGCTTTCATGTACCTGCAGACGGAATAAGACTATGGATCCGAGCTTCGCTTGGCGAGGTCAACCGAATATAAGCCATGAAGATGTTTTGAACAAATTGTCATTATTTTTCTGCTTTTTTTGCGGTCAAAACCTGAGAGTGTTGTAGGCATAGGCAACATGCCCTTTTGCTTGCATTTTTAATGACCCCAGGATCGTCTCTTTTGTTCTTCAGCTAAAACACCTTAATTGTGGCCAGAAACTCCGAGAACGTGCGAATCAAACCTTCTGCCAACATATGTCTTTCTTTTCAACAAATTCTTGGCCATATGTTGTGATGAAATCTTCTTCAATTTTGATATCTCGGAATCTTAGTCTAATTCACAAGCTATGATTAAATACCAAAACATTTTCTTGCGAAGTGATCATGAATTTTAATGAGTCTTTCTTTGATACTGTTTTGTCAACTCAAAGAGCTTAATGTTGGTTTTCAGATCGCATTGTGACAAGCACAATAACCAATATTGTTTATGATACAATGACCTGTTCTTATGGTATAGCGTCTTAATTTTATTTTCATAGCAATCGGCATGCACTATTGTTCACGCCTACTGTCTTCATACTTGGTAGTACGGTTAACTATTGCTGATAATGTAGTGTGCCAACTGTTTGTGGCTTCAGTTTCTATTCGTTTAAAATCGTATAGATTCGTCAAACTGCCAGCAGGTTGTCGTTGCTGGGACCATTCGAATACTGACGAAATAGGTTTGATGTGGTGCTTTGCGCTTCAACCTATGCAAATCTCATGCCATTGCTATAATATGCAGAGCTGAATAACCTAGTACCAACAAACTGGTTTGATTTGTCCCAGTAGTCAAGGGCTCCAGTCGCTGACCTTGCTTGTACTCTTTGTATTTTAGTGTGTGAGCATCATTGTGTAAATTGTTGCTTTGAAGAAAAATACCAAGCCAAATAAGGGTAATGAAAGCTAAAGATAAGGCCCGGTACCATAATCCTTTTTGCGCGATGCCATTAGTAAATGATCTTAATTAATTGAGCACATTTATTTCTTTTGACGTTCGTTTACTTACACAGACTTGATCGGTAAATAGCAAAGCGCAAATTGTTATCAAGAGTTAGGTATCGATGTTTTACAGCTTTTCTGATACGACTCTATGGTATGACGAAAATATCTCCAACAATAAAGTCTTTGCCAGCTTTGTCCTCTAGTCTTCAAATATTGCTGAATCGTGGGAATATAGCTATAAAATAAAATCACACGATATGCCACGTCAGCTGTGTTATTGTCACTTGAGTAGCAGATAAATGCCGCAGTACTTAGGCTAAATTAACGGGAGTCAGCATTATAGAATCAGTAAAATGCCGATTTTTCTGGAGGAAAGAGACACTGCATGAAAATCATTGCTGCTTGAAGTCTGAGCCCTATGCCGTAATCATTGACAAGTTGATTTTTTTTCAAAGCCAAATGAAAGGCATTAAACTTATTATAACTTATTATAAACTTATAATAATAATAATAATTATTATTATTATTATTAACTAACACTATTTGATACCGGGTATTGTGCTCTTGTAGATAATCAAGAGCATGAATAATAAACATGTGATTTATATTTTGTCATCAATCTAACTGAAGCTAAACTTATGCAATCTCAAAATCAAGGAAGCATGTGAATTGTAGGAAGCATGTGACATGTGACAATATTGTCTATATATGGACATTGCACCGAGTAAAGTCTTCAGAGTTCATTTAATAGTTTAGTAGACTCATCTTATATAGTTGTAAACTGAATCTATAGCAGCTTACTAAAACATTATACCTAGGTGTAATGGTTGCTGAATATGGACAAACATAGAGCTGCGCGAAAGATGGGCGATTTAATATTGTCATTTTGGTCAGAATTTACCCATTAAAATGCCCAAATTGTTTTTCTTTCAATTGTTCAGACCTGCAGCTAGCAATACAGAAGCAACGCAATACTGATCTAGAATTGTTTTTCATTATTCAGGGCACATGATGATGCCATTAGATTTTCAAACCAGTGACGACAACTTACAAGGCCGCTGTGTTAGGCCATCTTTGTTTTCTCGTTTTACCTTGATTCAGTTTTATCTTGGATGCTTAACCCGGTGGCAGTATTTTGTGCCTCGTTCACATGGCGCGGACATCGTTGTCATTTTCTCTGAGTTTTTATAATACTGCTTGTTAATAATTTATCATATAGATTTATCATATAGTAAAGTAACCGAACAAGTTATTTAAGAGATATTCATACTCTCTCTTGAAAGTTAATTTACTCACGAAACACGCTTGTAGAGGTCAACAGAAGTTTGGTTTCTTTCCACTCTTATCACATATCGCGCTGTGTCATTGATAAACAACCTCTTACATATGGATGTGCATATGTTTTGGACACACTTCTTGGATAAATCTATATTTATATAGAAGAATTTCGATTAAAGAAGAGACATGTTCTCAGTTTCTTTAGGCGGAAAATGTTCAAATTACGAATAGTTCCAATTATAAAGGCTTGTTTTGCAAGAATTCGTTCTTTAGTGATCCCTGAAGGAACGGAGAATTCCTTTCGAATTAGATGAAGTTCGACCACACGAGTTCGAGCTATGCAGAATTGACTGTACATTCAACCGCATAATTAGACCATCACTGGCACATCTGATGACTCCTCGCAACAATATTTCAGCATGACACCTTTTTGTCTGGATAGGCCTAGTCTATTTCTATTGTCCAAAGAATTGTGTATTGAATAGTCTTGCGCACTGCTTCCATTACCACTTTGAATTAAGCACGGACTATTGTCTTCAATGTACCATGGATGTAATAGGCCTTTTTTGGCGGCCTCTGCGACAACCAGATCTGCTTCAGTTGTATCGGCATCTGTAAAGTGCAGCGTTGGCATCCTCAGTAATGGCCTACGCATACCACTGATGCCTGCTCGAGTCAGAGGCTCCAATTCTTCCTCCGAAGCATTATTTTCTCTATTCACTTCAAATTCTGATCTTAAGGATGACTGGGCGTGGTGCGCTTCTGGTGGCTGCATCCTTGATTGAAGATGGGCTTTATGGAAGCTTGGAGTCTTTGATCTTCCTTTCACCGATATTTCATCGTTGTTTATCTTGCTTGTTTTTATCTTGCATTTGGCATCGTCTGCGTTTTCACTTCTTGTATCGCTTTGCCAAACGCTCTCATCGTTGATCGAGTCATCTAACGAGAATGACGTTGATGAGACACATTGCTCTGTATCAAATGAGTTCACACCCGAACTGAGTTGTTGTGAAGCTGTTAGAAAATCGCTGGATACCACCGAGTACTCGAACGAGCTGTTTCTTGTATCCATCGAGCTGCGGCGAGTATCCACGCTGTCGTTGTCTATGTCAAGGTGCGATACCCGAACAAGACTCGGTGCCCAAGAGTTATTCATGTTTATTAATGAAGTTACTTTTTGTAACGCAACATCGAATATTTTGTTTCCTTCTGATTTGACACTGAACGAGTCGTCATCTTGTCTCGAATTATCAACCGAATCTTTCTCGCTGCTTGTCTTGAAAAAATTTACAAGCGTGCTTGCGGATTGGCTAATCGAATGAACGATGTCTACTATGTGTATGCCATCGGGTCGCGCGCATTGCTCTGTGGGTAATCCATGCCATGCTGAACGTCTCCTAGATGAACTATTTTGGCTTCTTCCATTATACTCTGATTCAGTGTCATACATACGAGGTCTTCTCGGTGGTGGCAAATTTGGAATACGCACTGGCTGACGGTTACTGAGATCTGGACTCCACCGATATTTTGTTTTGCGACAAACGTTTTCGTCAGATCTTGATTTCTCGCTATTTAAATCTTCATCAAAGGGTATTGTTGTTGCGTTTCCGTTTGTAAACACGTGCCTTGCACTTGCTGCTCTTCGGAACTCTCTCTTGCGGATACCTCTACGTATCAAATACGCAATCCCAATTGGGCTGCTTAGGCCCATTATGATCATTATGAGGAGTATGGGCCCAACAACAAGGTTGCTGTTGCTTTTTTCTTTGCTGACAGCCAACGTTGGCTTTGCACAATTCTCACTTATAACTACAGCAACACGGCTCAAGGTGAAGAACGGTAGTAGCTGTTTACTCAGCCCGGGGTGAGGCTGCGTACCGTCACTTGTTAAGATTCTTGGCAAATCTTTAGTCAGCGTTATACTACACGTGTCTCTAGTATAACTTGATATTGCCCATTTTATACTTTGCGTTGTCGAGTCTATGGATATCACCCATATATCTTGCATCCTGGCCGATATTCCGTACCTTTGAAGATGCTCAGATACGACTTCCGAAAAATGCATTCGTCTATAGGGGCTCGATAAGAAACTCCGAAAGCCCCTAGACATTCTCATATCAACATGGTACATGGCCAAATTTTTTTCTTTGAGAATTTTGATCCTGAGTCGTCGCTTTTTAATTTCACCTTTGGCATTTTTAACACAAAGCAGGTAGATGAAATCTCCGTGATTTCCTGGCAAAGGAAAACCAACTATGTTCTGGTCTTGATTATTTACAGATATCCACGAATTGGCAAATAGTTCTTTGTCGTCTCTTGTTTTTAAAAACACTCTAAGATCATCAGTCGACTTCCATTTAGAGTCTAAAAAATGTCCAAGTGAATACCTCCAAGTAAAACCACGTCCGCGTACTGCTGTAATTGAACCTATTAAGGCATATCCCTCTACTCTCCCACCTACGTTTTTTTGATTCTTTGTTAAACTCAGTGGCCGTATTGAACTCTTATCATCTGCTGAATATTTAGTTCTCTTCGAAAGACCCATGCAACGCCCATGCAATCCTGATAGTAGTAATAACGTGAGCACAGACAATGTATTTGATAGCATCTTTGATGCTTCAATTAGCTTATTGCTTGCTTATTAACCATTTAAAGTTTCCATTATTTTTTCTTTAACCATGTGTTTTTGACTAATTAAAGAGACTATTGCTGTGATATGGTGAATGAATTTTGAGAAAAATTCTATATGTTTTTAATAATTTATGTACTTTCAATCCTTTTTATTTTTCAACATTGTTTGTGGGTACACTCAAACAGTTTCTTGTCTTCTTGTTTTCTAGCATTCTCGATCTTCAGATTAACATTTTAAAACCATTTCATGAATATTCATAGTTCTGGAACAAAAGAGATTTATTAATTTATTGCATGGATTCAGACCTCAAAATCTAAATTACATACTGCAAGAGGTCGCTTAAAGTTGGAGCGAGATCGGAAAGAGACTTACTACTTTTAAATATGGTGTACAATGAGCAATTAACAAGTTGTGACAAATTAAAGCGCACGCAATAACCAAATGCATTAATCGCGGGAAGGTGGATGTCAAGTCCGGGTTTTACATATGACAAGGTGTCTGTGCAGAGGAGAAGAGAGAGGATTTGTGAGCTTGTTGAAGAAGTGAACACAGCCGTAAAAGAAGACAGCTGATCATGGATGCAAAGAAGCTAAGTTCGATGCCACTAAGAGGTATAAATGGTTCAAGTCAAGGTCGGGGATCAGAGAATTGAAGAAGTTGAGGACTTGAAGTATTTGGGTTCGGAAAAACTTAACAAAGGATTGGGAAAATATAAATTGGAGTAGCGAAGGCCCAAATAAACAAAGTGATGAACATCTGGAAGGGCAAAAATATCCTTACTGTATTAAAAACAGAATTAGTGAAGACCTCAAAGGGCTTAGACAGTCAAATTGACATAGCGATTATATTGCTGAAGTTAAAAGAAAATGGTCTGAGAAGCACTTCACCCATCTTTAAATCTGGCGCGTAGTTAACAAACTGTAACGTGCAATAGTGTCGATGCAAAATATGCCAGTAATGGGTTGACATCATTTTCAAGTCGTCAAAATTTCTCTCAAATATCTGCTTCTGCTTCTGATTACATTACATTACATTGTGTACGACTTAGAGAACATTTTGCGTTTTTTTCCAATTTAAAGTTTGGGCCCCTCCTTGAAAATCAAAAGTCGGCGCCTGTGGTGTCGATAGTTCCCCGCCTTCCCCACTTTTTCTGACACACTTGTAGTGGCTGCTAAATATGTAAGTACAGTCAAATCTGCATCATCATCATCATCATCAGCCTGTCACGCCACTGCAGGCGGGTGGCCTCCACATCTTTCTCCATTCATCACGGTTTTGGGTTCTCTGGGTCCACGTACTGCCCGCCTTCTGTTCTGCTCGATGTCATCTCTCCATTTTCTTTTCGGTCTTCCTTTTCCTCTTTTCTTGCCCCACGGAATCCATTCAGTTATTTTCTTTGCCCATTCGTTGTTTTTCATTCGGGCTAGATGTCATGCCCACTTGCCTTTGGCTTCTATCACTTTCTCGATTACATCCTTCACCTTTGTTCTTGATGTTCACAGCAGCGTTGGAAGAAATATTCAGAAGAATGGAAATTGAAGTGGGAATTAACATCAACGGAGAGAGGATGAACAACCTGAGATTTGCAGATGACATCATCTTGTTTGCAGAAAAGGAAGAACATCTCAGCAAGCTGCTAAACGATCTGAACCAAGAAGGCCGAGAAGATGGAATGAAAATGAATAAAAAGAAAACCAAAATCATGTGCAATGGAATAGCAAAAAAGAGAAGAAGAAAAGGAATAATGATTGATGGAGAACAACTGGAGGAGGTGGATGAGTACAAGTACTTGGGAAGACTGCTAACATCAGGAAATGAGATGGCGAAAGAAGTAGACGAGAGAATAACATCTGCTTGGAAGAGATTTGGACAGTACAGCACGTTTATGAGAGATCAAAGAATGCCCTTGTGCCTGAAAAGGAAGATCATGAACACTGTCATACTACCATCAATGACTTATGGAGCTGAGACATGGTCACTTACTAACCACCAAAGAGAGAAACTGGCAGTCACTCAAAGGAGCATGGAAAGATCAATGATGGGTGTCACGAAAAGAGATAAGATCCGGAATGAAGACCTAAGATCAAGAACAAATCTGCATACCCCTGTCTTATTCGAACGAAATTATAAGTTTCTTCAAGGATCAAGGCGTTTCAACTGAATCTGCGTCGAATCTGCGTCTAGACGAATATTCAACCAAGTCTTGACTTGAGCGGTTATTTCTTATTCGGTGAGTGACATCTCTGATATGATGGAATGATGCACACTCACTCATGAGGAATTCGATTTGAGAAAGAAATAAAAAGAACATAATTTTTTCGTTTTTGTTAAGTATGGTGTTGTTTTCAAGTTTTTAAATCAAATAAGTGCATAGTTGCAGTGATTTTTTCACACGAATGGATAGGACGTGTTGATTGTCACACATCAAGTGATGACAACGACGAGATAATAATGTTATCTGCCAAGCTATCAAGTAAAAACACCGCAGAAGAAGAAAAAGAAACAGTAGTTAACATCGCTAGAATGCTTTGCGAAGATTATATAGAAGATAGGCTCATCCGTTCAGGCTTGCAATTAAAAGAAAGAAAACTTGGTAAGGATATAGATGTGGTGGCAGGAAATCAAAGTTCATCTAGGCCTACCAGAAACTTGCTCTCCCCCTCCTCAACAACAACAGCAACATGTAATTTAAGAACTGGTTCGCGTTTGGGATCGAACCTAGCTGGATCCATTCCCATAAAGCGATCAATTTCAGTTCATAGAGCTCCTTCATTGGATAGAGGTGTTAGATGTGTGGAAGCAAAATTGCTATCAGTTGATAAGAAGAACCCAGAATACCTGACTAGAGTTCTTATTTCTCTTGGTGAAACTATGGAGATAAGACACAGTGGAGTGTACATAGATGTTTTGTCACAGCTGAATATATGTCTGCTTTCCGAATTGACTTTAAAAAGAGCATTCTGTGGTGTTGCTAAATATCTGTTTTCAGAAGACATAACATGGGCGAAGATCATATCATTGTTTGCATTTACTGGAGCTTTAGCAGTTGATTGTGTAAGCCATGGTGCAAACATGTATGTTGGGATGTTAAAACACTGGATTTGGCAATTCATATCTGATAATCTTGCTGACTGGATTGTTCTGCAAGGAGGATGGGTATTTTTTAAATTTGTGTTTTTATATTAAGTTTGAATGCATGTTTGCTTCTCTTTAAATATATTTACATTATTTTATTTCTATTTTAGGGTGGCATGGCGGATCATTTTGTGCCAAAGCAAAAGTCTCAGCTTTCAATTAGTTTATTACTCTTTCTATCTCTACTTATTATACTTCTGGCATACCTACTGAATTTTATTACATCTAAATACAAAGAAAGGTGACAGATTCTGAACATTAATTGGTGTCTAACAAAGGAAGTTTTTTTGTATCACCACAGTATTACATTAATAGCTCATAATATAGGTTGAAAGCAGAAAATTAGAGAAATGATCTGCACTACAATAATTTTGATATAATCATGCAAATTTATGTATTTAGCAATACAATATGTATCTAATCTAGTCATGCCAAATTTGGCTCTCTGGAAATTTAAGTATATTTGATATGAGATAAAGATAACAAATTAACCGTGGTAATAATCTGAGCGATGAATAAAGATATCAATTAAGCGCGAATTAACGTAGCATTGCTTTTTATTCAATTTTCTTTTTAAAGCACATTACTGAGAGAAATTATACAGCCTCTGCCAATGATGAAGAGAGTGGTCTTATAATCGTTAAATGTCATATTTTAGTACTAGTAAATATGTAGCAAAGGATGTACAGTTTCTCGTGCTGCAAACGTACTAATATAAGGAAAGACAAGAAAAACAAATGTTTTCATTTTGTATTGCATTTCGTGAATTTTTAAGAAGTAGCAGCAACAACAACCCAAAAAGAGAGCTGACTATTGGCCCTGGGTGGGAAGGGAAGGGAAACATGGTCCTAAAACATGGCGGATTATCAGGACGATAGCAGTAACGACAGCAATGGAAGAGAATATTCAGAAGGAGGGCTAAATCTTGCAGGATTCCTCTTTGGTAATATTGATGAGAAGGGTGAATTAGAAAATAGCGAAGTTCTTGATGAGGTATGAATCTCTTACCCTGCTTAAAATAAATGCACAGATCATATCATACCTGTTCTCTTCATTCAGTCTTCATCTTCATTGTGGGTCCGGTCGCTCGTTGCGTTGTTTTTTCCTCTCTGGCTTCAAAAAGTTTTGCTACATGTTGAATTAAGTCACCCTTGTTTTTGAAATTGTGAACGATGATGGAATTGTGATTAATTCAAAGAAAAGAGCAGGGTGTGGCCCAGTATGGAAAGTATGGCAGATTCACACCCGAGATTTTTTTTGTAAATTGTCATTGCACACTTGATAAATTGGGTGTGTCCAAAACATAAGGGCGTGGTCTTGGTAACTTGACACCTCCTGAGTCCAGTGTTTCAGTAATTTGCCATGAGGGGAAGGGAAATCTGCACCATCGCGCCAAGCGCGAAAAATTTTTTGCACTTGCGAGTGGAGTGGGCCTACTTTCAAGTGCAAGTTTCCATCCTAAATTTGCGAGTTACTGCGAACAAATACAAACTTGGCAACCTAGGATATGAGTATATAAAGTTCATATTGCACACTTGAGGTACATATTTGTTGCATTGCACACTTGCACACTTGGGATTTTAGGCTGCACACCCGAGATCTCGGCGAAAACTGCCATACTTTCCATACCGGGGTGTGGCTGTGTGTGGTGGGGCGTTATTCAGCAAACTAAACAGCAATTTAAACTACATTTTTCTGGTGGATACACCGCACACCAACAATGTTTCTTGTGCACATCCGAGATCTCGGCGAAAAGTACTTTCCATACCTGGGAAAAGGAAGCTCGAACATTGAAACATCGAAAATAACAATGCTAGCACCGAACCGACACAAAGATGGCTTAAAGGGTTTCTAGATATTTCATGTTTACCCCATCCCTGTACCTTTGCATCTTTTCAAACCTGTCAATTTGTACATTTCTATCACAAGTAATCATGGTACAGTATGATCAATTCCATGGTTGTACAAGTCACAAATGTCATACACAAACACAAACTGGAAAATCCTATCCAAAACATCTGCTGATATGATGATTTGAGTAGAATAAACTCTTGTTGGAACGCAATGCTTTCCACTTATGGCCACTTTTGCAATTGCACCCACTTGTTTGTGAGCCATTGGTGGCTGTTTTAAGCCGATATGGGGTTTGTTATGGGTTGTTATGGGGTTCCAATGTGACAATATCTAATTGCTAATGATGAGACAAGGTGCTGACAACTGATGATAAGGAGAATATTTTATATTGAGAAGGTGATCACTGATCATATCATCACTTTCTGAATTTAAAATATTGCGAAGGTAACAATTACTTTGTTACCTTCTCAATATTTTACTTTTGTCTGCATCCCCTCAGATGCTGTTAGCCTTCAAAATTTATATCTTGCCAAAATATTGGTTTTCTTAGCATAATAGCAAATTTCCATTATTTTAAGGAGTCTAAAAAACATCTCAGCCAGCTAGCTTCTTTGGGTGCTCTTGGGTCTCTGGTAGATGACATATCTTCAGAAAACAAGCATCCATTACCTTCAGACTTTTCCAGCCAAGATGGTAATGAACAAATTAATAATTATTTTTTAGCACGGGTTTCAATTTTTTAGAATTCATTAGATTTTTTCATGAAATAATGCTGATTATTTACCTACCACCAGAAACTAAGATATTTTTTCTGTAACAGGTTATGTAAAGAGTGATGTTGCTGCCATTGACTACAGTACAATTGAAGAGCTTGCTGATGAAAATGAAAAGTATGTTCAAATTGGTTTGGAAGCTTTTCAGGGAACAAGCAAAGATGAAGGTAAGTTTACAAGTGTAGCATGATGTAAGAGTATCCTTGTATGTATGTAGTTTAAAGCATCAAAAGTTGCTGTTTCACTATTTCTCTTTTTTTCTAGATGATTATGACGAAGAAGATGAAGAAGATGAAGAAGATGAAGCACCTAAAAAGAAAGCATCGCTCAATCTTCCAAAGGTTCCATTATTTTGTATGTGACATATTGCTATTTATTACCTATTACATTATAGCCACTTTACCTTCTGCTGTGAATGGTTGGTTAAACATTGAGGGTGAAACCAAAAGTTGTCCATAATACCCAGGGTAGATTTTGAAAGTAATATGTCAATGGGTGCACTGGAGACTTTTGCATTGAGATGTCTGCTCAATATCTTGAAGTTTTTTCCCTGATAATGATGTTTTTGGGCAGCAATTTTAGAATGGCTCATATGATATTTTAAGACTAAAGATCAGAAAAATGTACAAGGTGATCTTGGATCACTGATGGAAATTTTTTAAATAATATTTCTGGTTTGCTGAAAATTTGATGTTTAATGTGAGGGTTGATGTTAGGGTTTGTTGGGAAAAGTTTAATATTTAATGTTAAGGTTTGTAATCTTGAACTTATACCTGAAATTCATCACCACAATTGAAATCCCTCCACGTCCAGTCTAAGATTTCAATTTGTTACAAATATAAAAAATGTTTATTTGTTTAGTCTGTTGTTTACTGTAAGCAAGTCTATTTAATATAACCAATGGTTGACAGAATAATATTTAAAAACATTTATTTATTATTTTTCTCTTTTTATTCCACTCTCAGCTGAGGCATCCAGCGTCACTACACCAGACAATGCCATGCGCTTACCATCTGTTGTGCCATCTGCCGAAACCTCGAAATCAGAAGAAGAGCATCAGGGAAGCGAGGCTCTTGCTGACATGTTTTCTCCATCATCCCCACCACAGGAGCCAGCATTACAAGCAAAGGATCTAAAGAGCCAGCCAAGCTCACATAGCGAATCTCACGGAAAGTCAATTGAACAAATCATTAAGTCTAAAGAAGACACTGATTCGCAAGGTAATTTTTCCTCAAATATTTTTGATTTCGCTACTGCTCTTATTGTTATTGTTGTTTCTGATGGTGTTTACTGCCGTCTTTCGTTACGTTGCTGGTGTTTCTAGCAATGGCGTAGATAGGAAATTTTTTCAGGAGGGCGAGAAATTTCCGACAGAATTTTAATAAGCACTTTTGTTTCTTCGAGACTATGAATATACGATAAGGAAATTAGCTAGAACTGAACGTAAACAGAAGATATTTATTTTCCGACAAGATCAACAATTTTCCGACAAAACGGAAGTTTAGCTCTACAGGGGGGTTTTTCGCCCCCTGACCCCCCTCTATCTACGCCACTGGTTTCTAGTGATGTAACTTCCTTCTAATGCTATCCGTGATACAATTAAGGATACCACTACCATTGTTACTTACCTCTTCCACTTCTTACTGCGTCCTATTTCTAATCTCCCAGTTATTCCTTTTGCTTCTCATTTCAATTTTACTGATTAACGTGCAAGGTTTTTCTTTTCTTGTTTCTGGTGTAATTTTAAATGTTATTATTTCGCATGATTTTTTCCAGCTGTATTTTCTGGCATCATAGAGAAGAGCGACCCTAAAACTGTCACGGAACTCTTTCCTGATTTTCGTCACGGTAAAGCTCTTCGATTTTCGCGTCTTTTTGGGCCTAAGAAATATGTCTCGGCTCAATGGAAAGGCCTGAAAAAGCGAAGAAAGAAAAAAAGAATCTACAGCTCTGATGGAGATAGCATTGGGAAAGTTGGAGAGAAAGGCTTTCGTTGTAAAACCCCACCCTTGGCACGCCCCGAAGACTGTCAAATTGACGATGCGGTATTGACATCTTTACGCCCCATCTTTACTATTAGAATGCTAAAGTCTCCGTTACTTTGAGGAAGGATTTCTATCATTTCGTAAACTACATCTTCCAAGTGTTTCTTGTTAACAAGCTAACTGATTTCAGAGTTTTTTCTATTTGCCTTATTCGCTGGAACTAAATAGAATGTTTTCACGTATCATATTTTCAATTGTTTAAAATTTCATTGTTTTTGTTTTACTAGGTGCGAATGCTAGAGGATATTCCCATTGAATTATACGCACCAGCACATTTAATACAAAAGCGGCAGAAAAACGAAGTTACTGAAGATGACAAAGAGAAACAAATTGTCAACTGTGAATGGAGATACGGCCCGGCTGAATATTGGTATAATTATTACAATGTAAGAAATGATGGTGCTAATTTTGATTATGGATTCAAGCTTAAAGAAGAAAAGGTATTATGCACATTTGTTAGATTTACACTTGAACCCGTATGTTGTTAATTCTGATGCTTTCTCGTACCAACACGTGCGGTACTATAGCATTCTTCTACTTTTACGCTATTATGCTGACAAGGATTTAAAATCGAAACACGGATTACCAAGAGTTTACAATCCCCTGCTAGACCTGCTAGAATATTCACTACGTATATGATCACATGCAAAGGAAAAACAACGCAACGGAAGAGATTCTTAAACAGGAAAATTTAGCGTTATTCAACTGTTGACGACCGCAGTCGTGTGTTAACTTTGTTTGTTAACTTTCTCGTGCATAATAGCATTTTGAGTTCGAGTATTCAATACAACTTGCGTTCAAGTGCTCCTATTGCATCTAAAACTCGTGCATGTGCTCAAGACACAAGAAACCAACATCTAGTAACTTCAGTGATCCATTTACAGTAAAACCCGCATATAAGAACCAATGGATTAAGAACCTTCAGGGTGATATGTCTGTTCAAAACAATAGCCAATTGTCTTGGAACAATAGCCTGGGTGGAAATTTACAGGTTCTTATATGCGGGTTTTTACTGTATCTGCCAGAAATGTTGCTGTTTGTTTCGTAGTTATTGTTGATGTCTTTTGATTTAATCCTGTGCATCTAATGCTTTTTAGGATTCTCCGATTTCGGACAAAACAATATCACTGGATGACAAAGACAGCATTGATATGCCTACAGATGACACGTTTAATATGATAGTTCAGGCGCCCTGGGAGGAAGATATCGTTTGGTCAAGCGAGGATTATAAAGCTTCAAAGCAATCGGCCATTGCTCAGAGCAGAGCTGGTTGGATACCGTCGGGGAATATTAGAACAATGCAAGCATACTTGGCTAATGTATATCGAAATGGTTTGTATCTTTGCCCATCAATAGAACTGAAATCACTCTTTATGCAGCCGTCTGAAATCATGCAATTTTTGCTACTTGCACTGAAAATATACATACCGTAAAATCTTTATTTAGCTCCGCTCTCATTCAAGGCCCCCTCTGCAATAGACCTCCTCAAGTCATGCAACTTTTGCTACTCGCTCTGAAAATGTAAATACTGTGAAATCTCTATATAGCTCCCCCCTCATTCAAAGCCCCCTCTGGAATGGATACCCTCAAGTAATAGGTTTTTGCGATAAGCCCCCTATCTTTTCAACCCCTACCCCCAATGTTTTATGCCAGAAGTGACGTGAAATAAGAAACAAATATTTATTAGGCATAATTAAATAAACCTTCGGTGTCTTAATTGTTTAATTTAATTTTAAGTTTAGTTTAATTTAATTTGGTATTTTATTTTAGTTTCTTTATCGTCCACGTGTTTCCTTTTTTGCAGCGGAAAAATCTTCATCGCAAGCCTTGTCAAGCGCCGCCATTTTGAAAAACTTTTCCAATGATGCAGATATCATTGCCGGCAGGAAACTGCCAAGCGATGAAGTATCTAATTGGTACAGTATTTTTCCAGTGGAAAATAAAGATTTGGTTTATGGAAAATGGGAAGACAAGATCATCTGGGATGATGAGGTATGTTCTTCAAAGTTTACCTTTGGGTGAAAATATTGCATTACATGCCATAAGCCCTGTTTACACTACACAAACTAACCCGGGGCGAACCCGAGTTAGTTTAACCCGGGTTAGATTTTTGTAGTGTAAACGCAACTAACCCGGGTTCGCCCCTGGGTCGACCCATTTTAAACTCACCCTGCTACAGAGGTGGGTTCGCCCCGGGTTTGCCCTGGGTTAGTTTATGTAGTGTAAACAGGGCTATAACAATGTGTTTTCTTCAACACGGATTTATTGGTTCATTAATACTGTTACCAATTATAAAAATTCTTACTTTCAAAACTCTAATTATATATAAAGAGGGCCTTGCTGAATTAAAGATAGTGCTTCTTTGTTACTTTCGCGTGTACAAAATATACCGTAAATATGATTTCATGTGGATTTTTTATTTTCTGCAGGCGATGCCTCGAATACCATCACCAATCATGTTCTGTCTTGATCCAAATGATGAAAATCTGATATTAACAATGCCAAGTGAGCCAACACTGGACAGTCAAAGTTCTGAGCAGGACACCACTCCGAAAAAGGTATTCCTTATTTAAGTTCAGAGCAAAACGGCTGTTGATATACAGGCTGATTTTATATAATTATGAAATAGCTGTGAAGCGATACGACAAGCATACCTTGCTAAGCTTTTCTTTCATGCGTTTAACGTTGTTCTCGATTTCTTACAGCGAGTTTAATAAATGTTTCCCCTCAAAGGATACTCATTTTTATGATTGTTACGAGTTTCTTTCTTTTTAGGACAGTAAAAATCGATCGAAAATTGGAAACAAACAAAAATCAGATGAAGAAAAACAGGTAATTGTAGCATTTTTGCACATGATTGTTGATAATACTCTTTCATTACGTTTCGCAGTGAAATCTAGTTAATACGGTTGCAAATGGAAATGGATCACAAATTTGGGGGTTTGTATCAGAATATGGCTGTTTTGCCGAAAAAATACGTATTCACGTGGTGGTCGTATGAGGTGCCCCCTAAGGCGGATTTCTACTCAGTTTTAATGATGAGAATTGTTAGACTTCTAGCTGGTTGACAAAATGATTTTGTTTTGCTTCTCTTACTTTTATTGAAATCACTTTTAACTTTGAGCTAATAATTTTTTACTTTTATGTAGATGCTCCACCAAAGATGCCCTCCAAAAGATATGTTCAACCTTTCAAATGATATATATTATATGCCGAAACAAGGTCAGTAGCATAACATCTCTGTTTCGAGTGTTCAAGTGCTTCAATTAGCGAAGCAAGTTGATTTCTGGATTAAGGTGTTGTCGGACGAGCCTCATTCAATTTCCGTCTCAACAATAGTCCTTTGTTAATTTTTTGTTAATTTTTGAAGCTCCCATTTACTGGGCTTCTTCCTGAAAGTGCACCCTTCCATCAGTCTTGCTTGTCCTTCAGTTGGCTGGCAAAGGAATCGTCTTAATAATAGGCCGACCGTTATATAGAGCTTGTGTCTGTTTTACTAAGGGTATAATTTTAATTTTTCTCGTATATTAATGTATTTGATGCGAATTTCGATTTTTTTCTAGATCTTGTGGAAAATCCTTTACAAATCGACCTAAGTAGTTTAACTATTCAGGTGATTATACCAAATATTACTTTTCTTCAAGTTGCTATATAGCTTTTACCCTTTTGGTAAATTATATTTTGTAAAATTATTCCATGTGTACTATTTACATTAAACTAAAACTAAGTAAAACTAATTCAAAGCGAATAAATTCCTAATTACATTTTGTATGTATATGCAATCCTCTTACTTCAAAAATTATTTCTCTCACATACCAAACAATTTACGTTTTTACAGCATTCAACACCAGCATTGGAGCTCCGTCGCCCGTTTTTCCCCACTTACCTTTCGCCTTCAGATCTTCGGCATTTCCACAGGCCACAGATAATGAAAAAGAAATCAAACAAGCCTGGTCTACATGTCGTTCAGTGTCTTTTGAGAAACATAAAAAAAAAGGCCAAGGTTTGTCTTTGAAATTTTTATATTATCGTTGTTTTAAGAAACACGAATTCAGGGCCAATAGGTCCCTTTTCATGATTTGCCCTCCCCCCCCCCACTAAAAATTTGTTAAAAAAGACTCTGTTGTTATGGAAGTGTTTTATGGATGGGATAATTACCAATAACAAATCTATTGCTAATTGCTCTTGTCGTATCGTGTTCCCAATTTGGTTTAACATGCTAACCTGCATCCCAAATTTTATGTTAAAACAATTTTTTTCTGTTTTAAACTTTATTTCTATTGATTAGATATTGTTTTTATTTTTCTTTAGGAGCGTGAAAAGGAGCGTCAGGCATTTGGTGGCGGAGAAATGTTTTTCATGCGAACAGCGGAAGATTTGACTGGAATGGATGGTGAATTGATATTAACTGAATACTGTGAAGAATGGCCACCTCTTCTTCCGCAAGTTGGCATGAATAATAGAATAAGAAATTACTACCGAAGGGTAAGCCCATGCTATTTATTCTCTGCTGCCACAAACTACCCTGAGACAGGGTCTTTGTGCAATACGGAATTCGATGGCTCGGCGATCAAATTTTCAAATGTTAACGGATTGCTTTTGAGCAAAATTTGTTTTATTTGAAGCGCCAGTCTTGTTGTTTGTTGTTCAAGACTTTGCAGCAAAGGGGGGGGGGATTCTTGAGTTGATACACAATGTGCTGAAAACGTCGTTTTAAATTCATCTGTTGTGGGGAATCCCCTTCCTGTAACCGTCCATCAATACTCACGTGACAATTAGTAGTGTTCACGTTAAGTTGGGGCGTACCTTTTTTATTCGGTTACAGTCCTTCGCAGTAAACCAGTGAACTCTATATAAGTATTCTATATAAGACTTCTTATATAGAGCTCACTGTAGTAAACTAAAGTTCTATCGAATATAGTAACTAACACTGTATATATTGTCGCATTTTGTATTCTTTGAAACATTATTCTTAACCTTAAGTTAAATTTTTTTAATTTAGTTAATTTACTGATGTTTTTTGCAGAAACATGGAAAAGATTCTGGTTGTCCTCAGCTTGAGTATGGTGAAACAGTCTACGTTCATAATTCCCCATTTCTTGGCCAGCTCGCACCTGGACAGACTTTACAGGTTTGACCTTGTTGTTTCCATTTTTCATGATCAATTGCGCTGTAAGCAAAACAACAAATATTAAAATCACCCTGTTCCGCTTGCAAACACATGCATTAAATAATATATACTTCATGTAAAACACAATATGTATCACTCAATCCAGCTGGTGATCACGTGCACAGTTTTCTGATCATTGTACAAAAACATTTGATTGAATAGAAAGCATCTATTTATAGATGGTGCGCATGCGCACTTTATCTCTCTTATAGACCTTTAATTTGACAAGAGTGACTTTCTTCCACAGTTACATCGCAATACATAGTGATTTTACAAAAATAGATCTTGAAAAAGTTTAGGTGATGTGATTGCTGAATTAATCAGCGAAGGAGATCACATTTCACACAGTTTATTATCTTGCCATGAAAAATTAATTGTCAAATTTGCATACGCTGCCCTCATCAATTAATAAGCAGATAAATTTTGCTTTGCTTTTTCGACTTATTACTAAAAAGCCAATTTTTCGTGAGTTTAGAGGGATCTGAGTATTAGTGACCGTTTTGCTGTCTATTGTTCCCTTTGTTGAAAACAAAGAAAAAAACCCATACACAGCGCGCATGCGTGTTAACAGCGTGTGAAACTAATTCGGGTTGGCCTCAGCTTATCACGTTATTGTGTAAGCGAAGCTGAATTATACCAGTGACGGACCTGGGTTTATTTAACCCGCGGCGAACCCGGTATAGTTGTGCAGTGTGAATAGGACTTAAGTAGTTGATTATTTTCTAGTATAACGACGCTATTTAGTTCAAACTTGGTGTACTTTGAAGCCTATCATTTACACTTAAAAGGCACAAATTAAAGGCTTCTTTAAAAGCGCTGCCCTCGAATAGCCAACCTTGATTAAACAATTTCCCGTGTTCTCTAGTTGGGTGAATTTAGCTAGGATATCTCGAACTCCCGCTATGTCGAGCAAATTTTCATTTCCCCTGCGAGTTCGAGATAGCGAGAGTCGACTGTATATTATTCTTTCGTAAAGTGATCACATTTACAGCTTCCTGATCATCGTATAAACGCATTTGATTGGAAAAAATTATGCGTCTATTAACAGACTTCACAGACTATTGGCATACGCCGCTTTTTGGCTCCGTCCTACGCCTTAACTCTCCCTTTCGGTGCCCTTACAACACACGAACCACCATTATACGTTTCTTTATGGATGTGCTGTAGACCCACTACATTGCGTCCCTGTGCCTCACTCGTTTTGCTCGCTTGGTTGAGCGAGTTGCGAGTCTAGTCGATACATGCTGGAAATAAAATGTAATTCGACAAAATTCAAGCATGTGCATTGAATAATGTAATTCCTGTAATCACATGCAAAAGCAAAATATTTATGCATTACTCACTTCAGAAAGTGATCACACGTTCAATTTCCTTACCATTGCAGAAACGCATTTGATTGGATAAGATCAAGCATCTGCTTACAGATTGTACATATACACGCTCTTATATCTTTCGTATACTTTGAATGATGTTTTGCCGCATTTCGCAAAGCTGTTAACTTTATTGTGTGCCCTATCTGTCTTTTTTTTATCTTGTTTGGTCTGTATCTTTATGTTGTTGTGTTGTGTGGTTGTCGGCTGACTTGCTTTGATGTTGATGGATGTGCTTTTCAAAGGCGTCTGCGATGACTCGTCATTGTAATGTCACGATAAGCAGTATTTTTCAATAAAAGTTTTCAAAATTGACTACTCTGAGAATGAATAACTCCCAAATTACAAAATATTGTCAAATTATGTTGCGGCATGTTTATGGACCGTAAATTTACATTAGAAGCTCCACTTGGTGAAAAATGCATGTTATGTTTATGAACCGTAAATTTACATTAGAAGCTCCACTTAGTGAAAAACGGCATGTTATGTTTATGAACCGTAAATTTACATTAGAAGCTCCACTTGGTGAAAAATGGCATGTTATGTTTATGAACCGTAAATTTACATTAGAAGCTCCACTTGGTGAAAAATGGCATGTTATGTTTATGAACCGTAAATTTACATTAGAAGCTCCACTTGGTGAAAAATGGCATGTTATGTTTATGAACCGTAAATTTACATTAGAAGCTCCACTTAGTGAAAAACGGCATGTTATGTTTATGAACCGTAAATTTACATTAGAAGCTCCACTTGGTGAAAAATGGCATGTTATGTTTATGAACCGTAAATTTACATTAGAAGCTCCACTTGGTGAAAAATGGCATGTTATGTTTATGAACCGTAAATTTACATTAGAAGCTCCACTTAGTGAAAAATGGCATGTTATGTTTATGAACCGTAAATTTACATTAGAAGCTCCACTTAGTGAAAACAAGTTCTCTAAGTACAAGTAGCTTCTTTTGTTTGCCTCGAGCACTAAACTGTAAATATATAGATTTTAGCAAAAATGTTTGTTTTTTTTTGCATAAGTCCTTTAATTGATTTCCGCTGCGGAGCAGCCGGGAATCTTTAAAACGCTATCGACGGAAGTTCAGAGGATCGTCGATGCGTGAGAAATCGGCCAATGGAATTTTTCAGATTTCCTTTGAAACAATAGAGCGAAGTTCTAATTTCACCCCCTGTTGATCTTCCATTGAATTGCCAACGTACGATGGAAACTCTTGCGCATACGCATCTGATGTCGTTCGTCATGTGATGTCGTTCGTTGCAAGTGTGTGTTATGCTTAGCACATAAAACACACTTACTGTAGTTGATATTTGTTGAATCCGTAAAGGAAAAACGTGTTTCCGAAATTTCTAATGTTTCTTAAATATTTCCTTGTAGTTCTAAAAGTTTCTTAAATTTTAGGCCGTCTAGATCTAGGTTTCTTATAAACCGGTTTCTTATAAAAAAAAAACGTGTACCAGAAAAAGATTATTACAATGCATTGACAATTTCTATTGACACTGACATTCAAATTCATTTGAAACGCACACAGCAAGCATGTTTTGCAATTTGCAAATAACTATTCACCAGTTATTTCGCAAGCATAAATCGAAAATAACAAGCATCAAAACATTTGCACAAGTTGTGAAGCTGAAAAGGTCTGAAAACCCTGACAAAAATAAATTGCACCATTTTCTCATTTTATGGCTATATTCTATTTATTTTAACTCCCAATTACCACTGTTATCGTTTTTAACAAACAGCTTTGATACGATTTGTTCTCTTGCACATCTCCTTCTCGTTAAACCAATTTGCAAATACCGTAAATCTTATCCTGGCGGAAATCTTCGGATAGGAATATCTCTTGTTAAATCGATTTTCCCTTTGTTGTAGGCATTTGAAAATAACATGTATCGAGCTCCTGCGTATCCTCACAAAATGAAGCCCACTGACTTTCTTATTATTCGCTCCAATGACCAGTAAGTAATGCCGCAATAATTACTTTCCGGGAATATTTGCCAGATTTTCACATATTTCCTATAACAAACATTGTGGAATAATGAGAGTTCTGGATCTAATACTTCCATGGGCAAAACTGTGCGTGCTTCATGTTAAAATTGATAACCGGCAGATAAGGAGTAATGTACCGTCATAATGCAACCTCGAACCCAGGGCCCTTCCAGCTTCGCTGACATGGCCCTGGTACCTACCTCCAAATTTGTTGGGAATTTATTCCATGTAATTATGCAAAAACATACATGAAGTTAAAATATCAGGGTTAATATAGCATAATTAGCGTCGGTCGTGCCTCCACGCCATTTTGTTTCGTCTACAATTTAGTTTTCTCTATGACAATTTTGGAATTATTTGGGATTAATGTTTGTCAGAGAGTCCTTTTTTTAATTCCTATTGCTGTGCGAATTTTTTATAAAACATCAAAACACACGGAAATTGAAAGTGATTATATCGGTTTTATCCGAATTCAATCGTAATTTTTGAGCAACAGGTGCATGTAAATTCACATAATTGAAAGTAACATTCCAAGTTGAAGATTAGACCGGAAAGAATATTTATCAAAAGTGTTTGAAACTGAATTTCATAAATTGACAAAGCAAACTTTCATTTTGGAGGAGTACAACAATTATTTATGTTGAGCAAAATTGGCCTTCACCTATGCCCCCGAACTATTTGTTTTCAGACGTGTAAAAAGCAAAATAACGCCTGAATTAAACGTAAAATTTATATATAGCTTTAAACTTGATGTTAATAATAATTTTCAGAACTTTAAGCCTCAAAATTAACAACAAATCAGTCCAAAAATCATACGTTTTTGCTGGGCCTAGGCGCTGCAAACAGGCCGAAGTAAATTTGAAAATATCTCGGATTGAAAAAAAGAAATGAAGCTATCACCTGTTTATAATTTTCTCCTGTCATCATCGAAAGGTTTTTAAAATTCTTGTTAGGGTTTTACTCGTGAAGCATAATAAATAACAACAACGCAGGGTCACGTTTTCTCTCACATTGTCGGCACATTTCCCTTGCCTTTCATGAAAATTAATTCTTGAAATTCCCCGGGTCACTAACTTATGCAATTTCTATTGTTAATTGGTTAGCCAATCACAGCCCATTATTGCGAGGTAGGTACCAGGGCCATGTCAGCGAAGCTGGAAGGGCCCTGGGTTCGAGGTTGGTCATAATGACCTTGACTACCGGAAGTTATTACATCAAGGATCATAGTCTCGAAGATAAAATGAAATTTTGAACTTGATACAACGAACCTTTTATTATCGATATCCCATTGTCTCTATTACTTAACGCTTTACGCCTTTGAGTTTCAGTGGTAGGCCCAGTGCACCATTATGCTACAAGAATTCCAGGCAACTAAAGCTACCATTTTTGAAGTTGATTTTTGGGCGAAAATTGTGCCATTGTTGCTTTGTAGTTTGAGGAATTTTATTTCATTTCATGAATTATTTTGAAATTCTTTCATTTATTTTTAGCTATTATGTACGCTTTGTAAATTCGATTTTCACAATTGGCCAAGAATGTCCCAAGTATGAAGTACCAGGTCCAAACTCAAAGAAAGCCAATAATCACATGCGAGATTTTCTTCAGGTTTGTTGATGAGTATTTTAGCAACGGTAGCAATTGTATGCATGCAAATGCACCCTCGTTCGTATATACCCTTACCGTAGATCCTCGAATAAGCCCCCGGGGGCTTATTTGCAAAAACGAAATTTTAGTCTGATTATTGTTCAGTATTAAGCAAAATTTAAGCTATACGATGCGGCCAATCAATGAAGTTATTAGTTTAAACTTGCTGTTATTTGCAATACATTCACTTAACAACTTCAATGTCTCGATACTTGGGCTCAATATCCTTGCAAATGATTATCAGGATGGGGGCTTATTCGAGGGGAGGGCTTATTCGAAGGTGGGGGCTTATTCAAGGATTTACGGTGAACAATAATCAATTTAGTAACAGGGAATGGTTTATCTTCTAGATATTTATTTACCGATTGTTCTGGAAAAGTAATACAAACCCAAGGCGAATTAAGATGGAGGACATAAGACGGGCATTCCCAAAGCACTCGGAGAGCAGCGTGAGAAAGAGATTAAAGCTCTGTGCTGATTTCAGAAGGACAGGTAGGTCGCTTAATGATTTTATTGCTTTTCGTCGCCATGCAGACTGAAATTTCCCAGCCAGTGACGCCTTGTATTTGAGAACGGATCAGATCAGGCAAGTATTCTCCAATTTTGAATTACCTATGCTTCGATTAAACGATTAAACTTCAATTTAGCTATAGTTCGGTCTTCCTGCCTAAAAATTCCTGCCTAAATGATTTTGTTATATGTAGTAAGGAGAACCATTTCAAACATATAGTCGATATTGTTATAATACAAAGCATTGACGTGATTTGCAGCTGATCTGTGAATCAAGTTTGGAGGATCATTTCAATTTCTTCCAAGCTTGTTATTTTGATTCGCTGGCTTATTTCTTGTTTCTTTTTGCTACTTGGAAAGATTTCTGCTTGATCCTTCGTGTATACTGAAAGGCAACCAAAATTAAACAAAATAGCGTTCTCTATTGAACACCATTTTTAGAGAGGAAAGGAACGGCTATAGACGTATCGGCTATAGAAGCCAAATTTTCTTTAAAGTGAAACTCTTGTTCAATTTAGAGTTCTCAATACTCATGAGAGTAGCGAGCATTAGAGAGGCCAAATCTTCTGTAGCCGATGCGTTTAAAGTCAAATCTTCTGTAGGCGAAGTTTTCTCCACTGGAAGGGAAAGAACGATTTTTCAATTCAACTCAACAAAACTGTTTTAAAGAAAACGGTACAGTCTGTGGGAGTTTATGTGGAGTGGGCGGCTTATATTTGGAGATAAAGGCTCATATAAAGGAGATAAAGGATTTATCGTAATCATTTACGTAAAATGTGAATTTATCGCAATTTAATTATCCATCGTACAGACGTCATAGGAGATGGGAAATTGAGAATGAATCAAAACTGTGCCCACTTTTCTTGTTTATCTTGATGACTTTTTCCCGAGTGTTGTGCAGCCTGCTTGGGCTGATTTTTCTATTGATATATTTCAATTAATGAACCCACATTGTGATTTGCGTGCTCATTTGCGCTCAATTTGAGAATGATTAATCATTCCCAAAAATTCATAGATTATTCTTCATAAAATCTGCACGCAGGCTGCAGTTCTGTCTTTTTTATTTATATCTTCCTAATTACCTCTAAACATAATTGAAGCACATCACTAGTGCAAATACATGATTAGTTTTTTGGCCGTTTTAGTATTTAGAGATATAATTTTAGTATCTACATTCTACAATTTGTACAACACTTTAATCTCCCTTACATATTTCAACGTATAAACTACACTAATAATATACTTTTTTTATAAGAAACCTAGCTAAAGCTTCACCGGTGAAAGTTTCTTAATTTTAGGGCATTTTGGATACATTTTACCAGTAAAAGTTTCTTAATCGGATATTTGAAAAAACACACGTATAGAATCAAAAGCTTCGGAAAACAAGTGAAAAATAAGGTTAGGCTGGAAAATTTATTTAATATAGCTGTATATCTAATGTTAATCAATGAGTATCATATCTACTTCATTGATATTGATACAATCATGCGCAGCGCAAAACCATGCACAGTGGTTATCTTCCGAATTTCAAACAAGAATAAAAAATTGAAAAGTTTCTCAGTGATTTTTCATTTACCAGTGGAAGTTTCTAAAATTTTTCTAAAATTCTAAAATTTTGGGGCCTTTTACCAGTGAGTTTCTTATAAAGTGGTTTCTTCATGTGATATCTTTGTCTGTTAGTTCAAAGTATAAATTCAGTTAGCTATTTCTGCCTTTTTCAAGCAATTTATCTATGTCATATCTATTTATCTATGTTAATTTGTTCTTTGAAACCAAGCACACTTCTTCATCTCACATCCTTTGTATTTTTAGCTGTTTTATGCGTTTTTGAGAACAGACATTTGTCGTTGAGAAGTTCTATGCTTTCCATGGTGTTGTCTGTAAATTGGTATGCTTGTTGTGGCAATTCTCCTGTTGCATTTTCCTCAACTGGATTTTGCTGCTTACGAATAGTTTTTGGTGAATTGTTGTTTTCCAGCTGTCCTTCAGACACTTCACTTTGCACTAGTTGATCTCTCTCATCCACTGATTCTGCGTGCTTTATTGCCCAGCTTGGTTTTATATCCGATGATTCACTCAGTGAACGAAATGTTGATTTTTTACCTGGCTTTTTCGCTTTTCCGTCATATTGTTTGCCATTTGTTTTCTCAGTTTCATCTGATTTCACATGGATCCCGTTTTTGGTGCTATTTTGTCTTTCTGTTCCAAAGGTGATCGACTTCATACGCGTCAGTGGCTCTTTTTTACCCCCGGAGAATCTTGGACTGTGTTCTTTCTGTTCCAATCTTCTTACCGTTGAGTGTCGATTGCTAATTGATTTTTTCTTCATAGAATCCGTACTGTTTTCATGTGCATCAATATTGTCCATTGCGGTTTTTTCTGAAAGCTGGGAGCGTATGCTATTGTCTCTCCACTTCTCCATCACCCATTCGCAGCAAATCCATCGTTTGATGATCAGTTGATAATCTTTCTTCAGTAGCAGGCACAGAATCGGATTGACAATCGAGTTTACGATTAGCGAATACAATGATATCTTTTCCATTACTGGAGAGATCAAATGCCCTTGATTAATAAGATCCATGAGATTAAGCCACAAGATTGGTAGATATGCGAGAATGAAGAAGAACAGAAGTAGGCCAAACATGTGTGCAACACGTAGTTCAGTCCTTGTAGTTGTGATTTTATTCTTTGA
The DNA here is from genome assembly GCA_013076295.1 of Sanderia malayensis. Taxonomy (NCBI): domain Eukaryota; kingdom Metazoa; phylum Cnidaria; class Scyphozoa; order Semaeostomeae; family Pelagiidae; genus Sanderia; species Sanderia malayensis. The sequence goes on along the minus strand of RQOL01000616.1, from coordinate 815,786 downwards.
ATTTTTGGTAAGCTTGGACATCCTTCGAATTCTCTTTCGGATTGTTTTAGCTGCCGTGCGGTAGATGAGTATATACATGGCTATCATTATTACACATAGACAGAACATCAATAGCCAGAAAACGGAGATGTAGATACGGCTTGATAAAGCCTTTGTGTACATCGAACTTGAGCTCCAACATAGTGGTATAGCTGTGATCAGCAAAGGCACCAACCAATTTGCTATGAGTAGCTTCTTTGTTCTATTTACATCCATTATTAGATGATGAAACAGTGGCTTGATCAATGCAAGATAACGATCTAATGCCAGGCTGAATAGATTGAATAATGATACGAACAGTACATATGCTATCACATATGGTGTGAGCAATCTACGAGTTGTGTAATTCTCATATACTTCAATTGGTACGAAGATAAGACCATTGAACAAGTCTGCGCATGCCTGACTACAAACGAGAATATTAGCTTGCCTTTTTCTTAACTTTGGATTCAGTGCAAATGCCAGGCATACAAAGGAGTTTTCTACAACTATCAAAACTCCCAGGAGTAAACATATGATTATATTTTCTTCCTCATAATTGGTGTGCCCACTTTTATCATGGAGATTTGCACAACTTCTATTAGAACAGTTTGCTTTTGTTGATATATTAGTAATGTTTGCTTGAAGGGTCCTCATGGTGCAGTAGCTATAGTTTTTACCTTTGTTGAGCGGATTTCTTTATATGCTTCTTTATTTTAGTATTTATTGCACTTCTTTCAAATTGATGCTTCTTCGCTTTCTTAGAAATGACCATTAACCGTCCAAATATCACCATTCAGCTTTGTAATCTGTATTCTTCAGGCCAGTGACACTTTTTCAGCATTGACTTTGTTCAGCGAGATCGCTAGCTCTTTGCCTTGTTTGCTTATTTTCCTTAAAAAAGAATTCACGATTTGTGAAACCTGCATACAAAACGGACACGAGTAGGACTGAGTTAACTGTCCTACCGAGAGTTGTCCGTTATATGTTGCTGTCTCAAGTTGTTTAAAACAAACATTGAAACAGAAGGAGGAAGCTCTCACAACATTTCCTACCAAGTCGAAGAATTTGTGTTGGATGATGAATTTTGACACAATCCTATTTCAGTTTGATCATGTTAGTTTTGAAACGAAACAGCCACTAACTGCTTTTAACAGGTTCTTCTTTGTGGAACTGTCGGTTGCCCGTTTTCAAGTGGTGTTTCTTCAAAACAGTTATCCGTTTTATGGAGGTGTTAGCCGATTGTGGCTGTATAGTTAACTGTATAGCAACTCGAGAAGCAGGTTATTGTAGCTTTTTCTAGAATTTTACCCTTTCTGCGTGAGAAACGGTTGTTACATGTTTTTTTTAATATTTCATGAAAATGAAAGCTCGGTATCGTTGTCTGGACGGATTTTGAAAATCCTTTTGAAGAAAATTTCAACATTATCGTACAAATGCTTGTAGTTTCCAGGCGAACTTGAATTTCACATTTATGCCAGGATTTGAGATATAAATCCCTATTTAAAATTGAGCATCGAAAATATTTAATAAGAATACGAAAGAAGCAGATGTTATGTGAATTGTTTTTCTTGCATCTCGTTGAGAATATACGATGACAACAAATCACAATTCATTCAAATACTCTGGTAGCCTGGTAACGATTGAAGTAATATGACAGGTGTATGAAGCATCTGTTCGACAATTTAGCTCTTCTCGTCAAAGATTACACGTAATTGTTTTTAATTAGACACTCGTGAAGCTATCAAAAACATATATTTAAGTACGAATATGCCAGTATAACAAGATTAATCTGCTATTTTTTAATCAGTTTCACAAGTTTAAGTTGGCCTTGCTTGTATAACTTATTCCATAGCGATATTCATCTTTATTGCGAAATCACGATAAGAATCTAGCAAGATAACATTTTGCCCAGCTAAATTATGTGCTAGATGTCACTCTGCTTCCCACGAGCAGCTATATGCTCTTATCTGCACATGCAAAAGTGTTTCGTGCGTAGGGAAACAAGAGGTTTTGGGACACAGGAGCCTGTTGTAATTCATCTTCATTCATTCGGTTTTGCATGTGAAAATATACACAGCTCTTGATTGGGGCATATATTTCATGTGGCACTGTCCAGCTACTTGTCATGCGTTAGCATGTACAGTAAACATTCGTGTATATGAGAACCTTGAACTTTACATTCAGCCTATTGTTCACATACTATAATAGCGTATTGTTTTTAATGTTGTAAGGTTCTGAATCCATTGGTTCTTATATGCGGGTGTTTACTGTACCAAGATTCATTTTGATATATTTTGATAAGAAACATTGACATATTTTCATACAGATAGCTACTTGCTAAATTCTCTTAAGAAGTCGATACTTAACATTTGCTAGGAGTTTCGTGTTTTTGTCGCCAGAACTGTCAGTGCTCGGGTTTAGAGGCGCAGTTTACGGATTCTAAATTTTAAAAATTGGTGTAGTTGCTCTCGAAGATTGCTTAAGAGCCGGCTTATTAGGTTTCCGGCATTATCAATTATTAACGAAGGCTCTGTAATGGAAATTACGCGTAGACAAATTTTCATGGAAGTTTTTCGATTGTTTTACACTGCTGAGTAAATCCGTGAGTTGTTTGATCCCATAAAATCTCCGATAACAAGATGTCATTATACGAACTCCACCATCATCATTTTAATTTTAATATTTTATTTATCATTATCGTTTAAACATGCCCTGCGATGCGAGAGAATTTACTCCACATCCAGTGGCGTAGCTATAGGGGGGCAGGGGGGGGCAGCTGCCCCCCCCCCACCAAACGTTTCCAGCTGCATGTCGGAAAATTTGTCGGAAAATTTACAACGCAAATTTTACGTTTGTCGGAATTTGTCCGGGTTTCGCTCCTTCGCCGCCAAATCGCAGCTACGCCAGTGTCCACACCTGAATGTTGTATCGCAATATTTACTCAAATGCACCATGCATTTGAGTAAATATTGCGAAATTTCATGGATGGATAGATGTTGCGAAATTCGTAAAATATCTGGAGCCTGTTCACATATTCAGAGGAGGTGCGAATGAGAAAGTGAAGGATAGAACTTAGATATTGATTTAAAAACAAGTAGCCATCATAGGCGTAGACTTTGGGGGGGCTCGGGGGCTCAAGCCCCTCCTGGGTCCTTCTCAGGGGGGGCGCAGCCCCCCCTGAGAAATTAACGGTCCATTCGATCATTTAGCTGTTGCTGTATCCTTTAGGTGTTGCTTTGGGAAGTAGATATGAATTAGCAGATAAGAACTTATGAATTCTTTTGTAAATAAAAATATTCTTGGAAAGAATACGTTTTCGGTATCCAAGTAGAAAGGTTACTGCTTAAACTGATATTACTTGTTTTTTTGTTTCCCGTATCATAAGAAACCCAGAATGAAGTTTAAAAAAAATTCCACTTGAGCCCCCCCTGGAGAAAATATAACTCTACGCCTATGGTAGCCATAACATAAAGGATAAAGGAAAAAACAAGTTTATTGGGAAACCGCTTTTTCGCTTGATCGTAATCGCGTTATTCTTTCCGGGTGAATATTCTGAAAACGACGACAATAGCGACGGCTAAATGTGTTCTAAGACTTTTGTTAAACACTGATGGATACTTGGTAATTGTACGCTATGCACATGGTAATCTGTCCCCATGCTCGTGTAACGTCTACTTCTGTTGCGACGCACGCGAAATATATGGTCGCATTGGTCGTAAACCGTTCATTATTAAACTCGCGACAACCGTCGAACGGCCGAAAAGCTTGGCCAAACTGACGTAGCTATCGGAAAGCTTGGCAAAAGTTTTGTCATTCTAGAGATGTCGCACTATAGTCTATAGAAAATTGACTATGGTGCGAAATAGTCGCACTCATCTATATTGACTATGGTCGCACTCACCTTTTCGTGATTTCTTTGGTTTGGCGCCTAACCCAATCAAACGATCGAGTTGACGATGATATGATCTTGAAAATGTTGTGCTTTGTTTTGTCAGTGATGTTCCAACGTGGAATATTGGTTGTACTTCTTTTCATAAGTTCTTCGTTGAATTCTTGAAGACGTTCAAAAAACCAAACACCGTCAGGTCGTGTTAGTGAGACAATCTGAGAACCAAAACAGATGTACACGCTTATATTTTCACTGTGCTTTTAAATTAGTAATGAAGATGAAATTGATTGGGCCTTGTTAAAATGATATCAACAATGGTTTCTTCTGAGTGTGCGCATTGAACCAATTTATTAGTACTCGATTAAATTTGTTTTCGTTATCTTTTCCCTCTTGAATTTTTCTGGATTCAATAGATCAGAGGGCTTTCATTTAGATGAGTAGACTATTAGACTATTTGCGTCACGTTCTTGTTACACGATTTATCTGCTACACATTCTCATTGGGAACCTGCCACTGAATAGTCCTACCGCCATAAGAGCTTATTCCAAAATATTAGTTTTTTTTATAATTTATAATTGGTTTTATTGCAGTTTGCGATTAAGTAAATATACCCAGATATGAGACCAATGTACAGCAACAAACCGTATGTTCTATTATTGATTTCTGTTTGTGATGTACCTGCTAGTCAATCAATCAGTTCGTGTTGCTTTGTCTGCCAGACATCTGTTGCATTTTGAAGGATAAATGGATATACTCTGCCGTGGCATTAATCAAAACTATTTGTGTAGTATTCTCTCGTATTAAGCTGGAATAGCAGCTATCGCTTCTCTGGCGTCACCAGCTAATGTTGTTATTATAATACACAGTGTATATAATGCACCGATCAGATTGTAGAGCTCGTCCTTTATACCTTTATACCGACAGTTTTACGATCTGCTCATTGCAACAAAGTAATATTTTTTTATATCACTTACCATTAAGTCTCATCGACGTTATTTATGTCGTGATATATGTATATGTTTATATATAGATAAATAGATAAGAACCACATAATAAATATATATATTTATATATTTATTTTCATTATATCGTGACGTTACATGTTATTGCATCTGTGGACTTATTTACTCCGCAAAATCGTCATTTGTGCTTTCCTAATCCTTGTTGGGTGATGTCGGTCGCATTGAGTAAGCTTTTGCCCAGGATTTCACGATTTTGTTCGTTTTAATTGGATTGAGCTGCACCCACTTTTTTTATAAGAAACTATGCAAAATTCTCGCACCAGAGTTTCTTAACTTCCACCCTATTTATGACACGAACAGTTTTTTTAGCAATTTCTGTCACTGCTAAACATAAATTGTACGGAGAAGAGAAATGCAAATTCTATCGCAAACAACTAAAATATCTTTTAAAATGTAACCAAACTTAATTAGGAATAAAAGAAACAAAACCAAACAAGGCAACATAGAAAGCTTCTCAACTATTTTGAGTCACACAAAGTCTCCTACCAAAGTCTCTTAAGCTTTGAAAATATGGCCCTACGGTTTCTTATAAATGGTTTCTTATAGAAATGATTATGAAGGGCCCGGTATTGCCGAGTCTTGAAGATCTGAGAATAACTAATATATAAAGTTCGTCAAAGTTCGTCAATTGCGTTATCGATACGTTTCGTATTCTTTATTATGAATGTATTTTTCCGCGGATTACGCTGAATCGACTTGTATGGCAAGCGGATGTCACCATAATCAGATAAACCCACTTTTTCTCAGATAAAGTGGGTTTATCTGGAGAAAAACCCACTTTTTCTGCAATAAGTCACGTTTTCTGCAGATAAACCCACTTTTTCTGAAAAACCCACTTTATCTAACAGAAAAAGGGGGTTTTTCTGATAAACTGGGTTTTTCTGCAGAAAAAGTTAAAGTCTCTCAGTTAAAGTCTCTCAATTAAAGTGTCACGCCAAGGTTAGGTATCTGGGGTGCCCCGGAAGATGGTACATTTTTATTACCAGGACTTTTGGCCGAGGGCCACGTGGACCTTTCCTCTTCGCGGTATTCTTTCGTTGAAGCTGCATGTGTCTCCTCAGGGCTTCGACGTTAAAGATGGCATCTCCAAGTAAATCCTCAAAATTTTCTGTAAATCTTTCAGGGTTAGTATCCATTTTTGAAATTGAAAGGTGAAACATTCGAACAGTCGCACGTGGACAATCTTCTATCACACCCACGTAACTTATGACGCAGGCAGCAACAATGGGCAATTTGAAAAACCCACTTTATCTGAGAAAAACCCACTTTATCTGAAAAACCCACTTTTTCTGCAGAAAAACCCAGTTTATCAGAAAAACCCACTTTTTCTGTTAGATAAAGTGGGTTTTATAAGGAACCGTTTATAAGGAACCTACATGTAGAAGGTCAAAAAATTTAAGGAACTTTTATTACTAAAGGCCAAATCACTAAGGAACTTTTTATTTTTGAATATATTTATATTTCCGCACAATGTACAATTAGGAAGCTGGTTACATTGATTTTCAGTACTTTTACATTATATGAAGCTTCTTCATGTTTTAACCTGTTATCTTTTCACAAGTTTATAGCAAAACGTTGAATTTGAATGCTTTTCTTGCGTCTGTACTAATTGTGGCCACTAAATGCGGACTTAAAATTAAGGAACTATTAAGGAGCTTTTAGAACTACAAAGTGGCTAAAAGAGATCTCAAAATAAGGAACTTTAAGAACTAGGCCCTGAGCTAGCCTTCAGCTTGGAAGGTTCTTAATTCACTAGTTCTTATATGCGGGTGTTTACTGTATTTCTCATGTCGCTGATGTTCATCCAAGCTGCTTTTATTCTGATGTAGTGTAGAGAACTTGTCGGTAGATTTCAATTTGAATTTTTTATTTCTGTATCGCTCTGTCTTGTTTGATTTTTCTTCGTTTTCAATCGTTGTTGATTATGTCTCATACTGATTTGATTAGATATCGCTGTTTGCTATTCAGATATTCCTGCCATTATTTTTTCGCTTTTTCTTTGACGCTTAATCACTTGAGCTTGCTGCATCTGTGCCGCTCGGCAGGGTTGTTGCTCATAACGAGACTCCCTATGTGTATATGGGCGATCTCTTTGCTGAATTGGATATTTGAATGACGATCTTTGTGTTTGAATATATTTCAGGTGCAGACTGCAACTGGTGGGTGTTGAAAAAAGATTTTCGCTTGCCAACTGAAGAAGAAATGAGAGCCCTAGTTACTCCAGAGCAAACATGTGCTTATTACAGTATGATTTCTGCAGAGCAAAGACTGAAGGTGTGTACTGATTGGTTTCTATTTTGGTTGTTCGCCTTCTTATCGCAGATAACAAAGAATACGAGATCCATCAAAATGAACGTGAAGCCACAACCGCTGACCAGCAGTAGACTGGAAGACTAGGCTTTGGAAACGAACGTATAGTAATGATAATGATAATAACGTGATGTGAATAATAATGATAAGTGATGATGAAAGCTGTAGATTATATTGTCTGCTTTATTCATAGGATGCAGGTTATGGAGAAAAGTCGTTTTTTGCACCTGACGAAGAGGAAAACGAAGTTGATGCAAGAAAAATTGATGATGAGGTAATGAAAGCAAAATTTTCTCTCCATGCTGAGAGCTGAGCCGCTGTGTAAGCAAGATTCGTGCTAATTCATCCATGAACTGCGTTGCCATGCAGTTCATGGATCGAGGTGGGGATTAGCACTATGATGAAATACTGTGGGAAAAGTTTTATTAGCGCTTTTTCTTAGTAGGCTATTGTACACCCACCCGAATAGTTTACTCAGGTTTCATACATGATTGATTTTTCCCAGTTTCTCCATTCATTGTGTATAAAGCCAAGAGAGTATACCGTAATGGTTCTATTAAACACCTGGGGCGTTTATTAAGTTTTTGATATTTTAGGGGGCCGTCTATTCGATGGGGGCGTTTGATAGAGGGGGCATTTATTGAAAAATTTTGAAATAGGGGACCTTTATTCGAGGAGTCGTTTAAAAGAAGGGGGCGTTTAATCGAAGCATTACAGTATGCTTTTCAATGAGTTTTAGTGCCGATTTTTCTGCGTTTTCCTTCAGTGATGAGGCTCAGACGCTCATTTAGAGGAAACCTAGACGCTTATGTTATCTCTTGTTGACCTGAGATGCATTTCTCGATATATGGCATGATAGGGGATGTGTGCAATATACTTAGCCTGGACTTTGAAATTTTTGCTTGTTTGTTTTGACAGGTGCAAACTGCTCCGTGGAATACAACACGTGCCTTTATCCAAGCAATCAAAGGGAAATGCTTGCTACAAGTTAACGGTGTTGCCGATCCTACTGGCTGTGGTGAAGGCTTCTCTTACATCAGGGTTGCAAACAAACCCCCAACTGCTGCTGGCAAGGTATGTAGGTCGACCGTCGACTGGTTTTCAAATGAATGAATGATTGGATGGATGGGTGAGTGAATGGATAGATGAACGGAACGGGTGTGGATGGATTTGTGGATGAATGAATGGGTGGATGGATAGATGGATGGATGGATGGATGGATGGATGGATGGATGGATGGATTTGTGGATAGATGAGTAGGTGACTGGATGGAGGGATTGATGGATGGGTGGATGGATGGATTTGTGGATGGATGGATGGATAGATAGATAGATAGATGGATGGATGGATGGATGGATGGTTGGGTGGATAGATAGATAGATGGATGGATTTGTGGATAAATGTATGGATGGATGGATAGATGGATGGATGGATAGATGGATGGATAGATGGATGGATGGATAGATGGATGGATGGATGGATGGATGGATGGATGGATGGATGGTTGGATGGATGGATGGATAGGCTGATGAATGGATGGATGGTTGGGTGGATAAATGAATGAGTGGATGGATTTGTGGATAGATGAGTGGGTGACTGGATGGAGGGATTGATGGATGGGTGGATGGATGGATTTGTGGATGGATGGATGGATGGATAGATAGATAGATGGATGGATGGATGGATGGATGGATGGATGGATGGATGGTTGGGTGGATAGATAGATAGATGGATGGATTTGTGGATAGATGGATGGACTTCACATCTTAAAACCTTGATTTGGCCTCTTGTCGGCATATTTAATTGGGACGATTTTGTGGCTTATTTTAATGTCGGAACTTACCAGAAGAGGAAGTTTAAAAGTGTTTTGAATCTTGTGTTATTAATTTATGTTCTTCATGTCGATATTGGTATCGAAAGAGGCATTCTTGCACAAGCTGTTAGATTAGGGTATTATTGGAAGGTTTATGGTATGCTACGTTTTGATGGTCGTATTAAATTTTTAGCAAGAAGATAGTAAGGAGATTGCTCAGAAAGCCTCAAAGCAAAAGCTGGTCACTGGCACAGACGCTGATCTTCGACGCTTGAATTTGAAAAATGCAAGAAATCTGTTAAGAGATTTCGGAGTTTCAGAGGAAGAAGTAAGTTAATTGTGTAGTACCATGTCTGTAGACTACCAGATCTGTATACTACGAAATTCTATCTGATCAAATGAGCTGGAATACACAAAGTCTACTACAATCAGATTTTGTGTAACTGTGCAATAATACACGGTCTTATAACATAATTTATTGGGTAAAATTCACTGCGTTTATTTTACCAGTCAAGTACATACGTCAAACAGACCTGTGTTTATTTCGTATTATGAACGGTTTCATACAACGCTGAACATTTTGTAGTTTCAATTTTAAATCAAAGCTTTGGCTCTTTGATGTTTTTAGTCTTCGCATTATTCTACTTGCTTGACACATTAGTATGTGATTTCTGTCTATCCGTTGCTTCTTCGGCAATCTATAATCAATATACTAATACATCACTATGGAGCAAACCAATCTTGGTTTACTTTATTGATTTGAATTTTCACCTGGCCTGGAGCCAGGCATCACCAGAAGTGATTGCACCAGTTGCCAACCTAGGCAACCGTTGCAATCATCAAATTAAAGTCTTCCATATTGATATTTTAGTATCTTAATTGGTCTTTGCTAACCTTCAAGTTATGCCACTTGAAGCTCATTTTGTAATCCAATAATTGTATTCACAGATAAATTCATTATCGAGATGGGAAGTAATAAACAAAGTGCGAACAATGTCAACCGAAGCCGCAAGAGCTGGCGAAGAAGGAGGTATTTCATCTTCTAGAAGATTCAAATTTCATCTTAATCGTTCTTAAACTCCTTCATAGTATAACTCATAGTTCATACTTTTGGGCATAATGAATTCCCATGTAGCAGATCTCTTGTTAGCTTCTAATATCGTGGATTCTACTTTGTATGTAGTGACTCTTTAGTGCATGCACTTTGTAATTCACAACATTGGAGCATAATAATTATTGGTTCTTTCATCATTTCTGTATTTTTTTTACGATTCATGCATGGAATTTGGTTCGTGTTTTAGGGATGAGCAAGTTTGCCCGTGGATCTCGCTTCACTGTTGCTGAACATCAAGAGAAATACAAAGAAGAATGCCAAAGAATCTTTGATTTGCAAAATAGGTCCGTCTTTCATATTAGATTGTTGTACGATGTGCTTGCCGAGATGGAGCTCTATCTCCTTTCTCCTTACAGTGAATTCCACTGTAGAGGAGAGAGCAAGGAATTCAACCCTTCACTGCAAAACAAATGATTGATCTTTTAAAAAGATTATTTGAAATTTATATTCCTGCAGGAAAATAAAGCTCCGGTATCAATACATGAAGTTCACAACAAGTGTTTGTGAGAAATGTTTATGATCTTTCTTAAATTGTTTCAGGGTCTTAGGTTCAGATGCAGTACTTTCAACGGACGAAGAAAGTAGCAGTGAAGAAACAAGCGATCTTGACGAGCTTGGAAAAGATCTTGAGAGCATGCTATCAAACAAGAAGGGCAGACATGAGGTATTCAAATCTACAACATGCAACAAAGCAACCTTCATATTCGCACAATCCAATTTTTACCTCTGTTGAAATTAAATTTTCTTTAATTGAGATGTCTCATGAAAGCGAAGAAGCCGAACGAAAAGAACTTCAAAAAATGCTAAGCCAAGATCGTCAAGATAAAGACAAGGGCTCTTTACAAAGACCCGCTAACAGTACGTATAATTTGGTTATGATTTACTATCTCCTCCATTTCAATGGATTTTCACATTGCTTTCATTGCTTAACTTCATATCTTGTTGTTATCTCAGGTTTTTCGCCGAAACAAAATTAATGCGAACTATTTTTGATCGAACGTTGTTTAATAATTTGAAAATAAGAGGGTATTAGGAATAAAGTGAAGATTTTATTGAAGGCTATTTGGGTAGTTAATTCTAATTTAGATTATTATCGTTTTGTTTTGCAGCTGCCTCGAGTTTTGCTATGAAAAAACAACTGCAAGATGATGACGACTCCAATTCTGTAATGAGCTTGGACTCATCTATGGTGAATATATTTGAATTCTTCCCTCTTCAACGTTTCACTTTATTAATTTTGCTTTTGACGAGTTTTACAGGAGTCTATCTACTTTTCAATAATGAAAGATCATGTGCGCGCATTGAGTTTCTTACGCTGATACACTAGAGAGTCATAGTCAGTCCCGTTTTATTACTAAGGACTTTTGGGGTTTATTTCCTCTTTTGATTAAAAACATATTTGCTCATCTTAAAAGCAAAAGAGACAATCGGGCTGCTGAAATAAATATACAGAGCAATTTATCAACTTATATTTTCTTTATTTTCTTTATTCTTTATTCTAAATTCACATACCGTAAGTCCTTGATTAAGCCCCTCGAACAAACCCTCACTCGAGTAAGCCCCCACCCTAAAATATTTTTTGCAAAATATGCCCCCGGCGGTTTAATCGAGGACTTTCGGTATACATTCCATGCAATATTGCTAGATGTTTTGTTGCTCTTTCAAATTTATTTCTACAAGCACGCTGTTTTACGAGCAGATTATTTTGCTGCTATATGAAAAAATTAATATAGATAACGTCTTTTGAGTGCCACCTTGTGCAAAGTTGTAGCTAATCTATGAAATCAAGAAATTATTATTATTATATGAATTAATAATAATAATTATTATAAGAAATAATAATAGTTATTATTATAAGAAATGATTCTTATGTGTCTGATTCTTACGTTGCAGTTGTTACGTTATATAGTTGTCCTCTTCCTAATAGGTTGGTCGTCGTTTGTTGATCCATCGTACATTCAATGAAAGTGGCCAGCAATATTCTCGAACTGAAGTTGTGAAAAACCAAGCAGTCATCGATGCTTACTTGAGAATTGTAACCAGGGATAAGAATTACAGGTATCTGTATTAATGTGCATAGTATACAAGTGTATATCTGGTTGCTACATGTATGGAAGGCAAATGTGAATGTCTAGTTAAATTTATAATTATTATTCACTTTTCAGACAAGTATTTGCTAGTCAGGATGAGATCCACAAGGAGAATATGAGAAGAGAGCGTCGAAGGTATGATTGGTTTTTTGTTTGTTATTTGTAGGTATTCGCGTGTTTCTAAACACTTTTTTAATGTAATATATAACGTTTTTAATATACTATTGCAAAGCTTCTTGGGGTTCATTATTCACCAGATGAAATAAACCGAGCCATTTTAGGAATAAATCTATAACAGAACTATATCTGATGGAAAACCAAATATGTGTAGCTGGAATCCATCAGAATCGCAATTTTTGCTTTGACAGTTACTTGGTTCTTAAATTTTAAGCTATTTGGTCGTTTTTTAAAATGTTACTTTTGTTGTCTTGCGAAAACGTTTTATGCACTGGAATATATGAAGTAATAATAATCATCAAACATTGGTGATGTGAATTCCTAAATTGATAGTGCCATAGCATATTTCGTACTGTGTTTCTTATTGTTAATAGAATACAAGAGCAACTTCGAAGAATTAAAAGAAACGAAGAAAAGGAAAAAATTAAAGAGTCTAAGAAAGCAACAAAGACTCAGTCAGATAAACCACTTAAGAATGTAAGTGAATTATATATCAGTTTATTTAATCCAATTTTTTCAGTTTAGCAGTCAAGATGCTTTGACATGTTTTTATAAGAAGCAAACGCTGGTACCAAATATTTATATTTTTATCGCATTTTAGTACTGAATGCTTTCTAACAGCTTCTTATTCGCTGAAGTCCATGTACTCTACAAATTATATCAACTGATACTGAGTGTAATATTTGAGTTCAATTTGCAAAATGATAATGCAATGTGTGCGTCTTCCAAAGTTTCCTTGATTGTTTCCTGTTTTATAAAGCATTTTGACGATAAGAAGTTTCTTTGGGATTTTTCTTTAGTACCAGGGGCTTCTTATATATGCGTGTCCTCTCTTGATCTATGTTTCTCATAAAGTGACTTTTCATTAAAAAAACCTTTAAGGCCAGAGTTATAGAAACAGTAACTTTGATTGGCATGTTCGAATTATTACATTTTATGTTCCAGCTCAAATGTGGTGCATGTGGCGGCCTTGGACACATGAAAACAAATAAAATGTGCCCGAAATATCAAGAAACTGGTGGCATTTCTGCACAGCTTAGTAAAGATGACGATGAAGTCGTTTGCGAAGAAATGTCTAATTTTGCACAAGAAGATTTGATCAAAGTGGAAGGCACAAAGATCACTCTGGGAAAGGCATTACTCGAAGCGTATGTTATTTCTTTCAATATTCTGTAATGCTTCGATTAAACGCCTCCCTTTTTAAACACCCCCTCGTATAGACGCGCTTTAAAATATCAAGAAATTCAATTAACGCCCCGGGCGTTTAATCGAAGCATTACGGTAATCTACAATGCTCTTGGTTATATGCATATCTTTAGAGCCTGATTTGTATCTTTTTCCGTATATTCTGTAAGTGTAGATTTTCTCATGTCTCTTCTGAAATTTAAGATCAGTCGATGTACAAGGGAATTCAGAATTCAAATTGTTATGACTTTGCTAACAAATGTGTGTTTTTTGCAGAGCTGAAGAGTTTAAGCGAAAGGCTCTCATGGTGAAGCTGCCAAAAGACGCAGGTTTGATTATGAACTACACCTTCGAGTTGCCTTGTTTATGTTGTATTCATTTCCAATTTGGGAAGTAAAGTTGCATATAGAATATGTTATTGTTATTAATGATAGTATTCTATATGTATGTGGATGACACATCACATTCGACAAGCGCAGCAATATTGCATACAGTAAAAACTTGTATATAAGAACAAATGGATTTAGAACCTTCAGGGGGATATTTCTGCTCAAAACGACAGAAGAAACAATAGCTTTGTCTTGGAACAATAGGCTGGAAGGAAAATGTACAGGTTTTTAGTCATGCGGGTTTTTACTGTATTGCATGTGATGCGTCAGTTAATGTGATCAATCATAAATGATTGCAGTGTTATTATTGTAATGATTTTTGTTTTAGGGAAGAAGAAACGAAGATCTTCTTCAGCGGCTATACATCCAGATTATTTGGTTGTGAGTTTCTTTGCATTTTCTTTTCCTGTTCACTGTATTGTGATGATTTTTTGCGGATTTTGAAAGAAAAGAAGCTTAAAATTGTAAGAAAATAAGATTAAATGTAACATTCATGTACTTGTATGTTCGTAGAGACATCACATGAGTAAGAACAGAAGGCGAACAAATCCACTGGTAAAATTTATTTTTATATTTGTTTAATTTGAATTACAACACAAGTTTTCAGAGTTACTTCAACTTGGTTATGAATGTCATGATTGTAATTTAAGTTAATATACAATTAACTATAGAGGATTCTCCAGCCCTTGAAACAATTTTTTCAATCTAAACCTTCCTTTTTGAATTTGATAACAGATATGATGTAATTGTGAATTATTGTGTCCTCAGGTGGCTTTGAGTCTCATACTGGAAGGCATAATTTCAAAAATTAAAGATATTCCAGAAGTAAGTTGACTTTTCAATAATTCTAGTTTGCATTCGCTTTAGTTTAGATTGTAATATTCATCATCATCATACACTAACATCTCATGTCTTGTATCTTATATCTTATATATATCCATCTTATATCCATATATCATTCTACTTGTCACACATATTATCATTTATTTTGTAGAGTTGGCCATTTCACACCCCGGTGTCAATAAAGTCTGTCCCCGACTACTACAAGATCGTGAAAAAGGGAATGGACTTACAAACACTGCGGGAGGTAGCTATCACTCGCCATTTTACGTTCGATTCTTTCTAGATATTGTATTTTCATATTATGAAAATCCAAAAAGTATTTGCCCTATTCCAGCATTTACCAGATACAGTCAGCTTTTTCTAAAGTGGACAATCTCGGAGCCCGAGTTCGTGTCCGCTTCAGGCTTCACCTAGGTATCTGCTTAAGTCTCATGGAGCAATTACACACATGAATCCTTATGGCAGGGCCTGAGAACCATTGTTTGCTTTATTAGTGTGGTGTCTGCCTTATCAAGCTTTCTGTTCAGAAAGAGTTTATTATATTTCTATTTTTTCATCCATATCATGACTACGTTTGGATCTGACGTTTGTGTTGCTTAGTTATTTAGTCGGATATGCTCTGCTTATTTTATAGAAGCAGAGCATATCCGACATATATTATGCATATATAGCATATATTATTTTATTTATTTTATATTTTATGTTACAGAATGTTAAAAATGGTCGTTATCACTCAAGAGATAGTTTTTTGGAAGATGTCACCTTGATATACTCCAACTGTGTATTGTATAATGGCATGAGTCACCAATTGACAAAGGTAGCAGAAGAGATGCTCACCACTGCAAATAAGCTCGCAGGCGAGGTATTCACCATTTCTTAAATCATTAAGATTCTTCTATTCATTATTACGATTTATTTATTGGTTGTACAATTATTCAATTACATTAATATAACACAGTTAGTCTAGCTAAAAGTGAATGCTACCTAAAGACAGATGTTATAATTTCTTGACAACCATTTTAATTTACTCAGCTCCCACTGCAGTCAGCCGCTTTTTGAACAATGTTTGAACAAGGCAAATGCATCGTTAATGTGGGCAGTGTGTTCAGTATTCAGCGAATTGTTTTTAATTCGAATTTTCTCCAACCTCTGGTCCCGGGGACTTCTCTTTTCGAGAGTTATTCTAAACGCACATGTTAAGTCGCTGAGGCAATATACCGTCAAAGAGATGTATTTCCATTCAGGATTACTAATTTTGTTAAAGAATATATATTAAATTGCTGGTTTATTTTGTTATAGAGAGACGAGGAATTGACTTCACTTGAGAAAGAGATCAATCCATTGTTGGATGGCAATGCACAGGTGAATTTATCATTAACCTCATTTAGAATGTTTTCTTTCTCTGCCATATTTCAGCTCCTCCCCAGTTTTATTTACTTTCTATTTGGAACCTCAAATCCACTACGCTTGCGTTTTTATGAGCTGCACAATAAAAACATTCAAAAGAAAGCTGAAAGAATTAATCCTTCTCAAAACACGATCCCTAGGAAGCCTAGCATATCCATATCCTTTTAATTGCATACTAAATTATATTAATTTTATTAGGTTTAGAGTAGCTGATAGGGTTTTGTTGATAAAGATGATTAAATAAATAAATAAATGATATGTTACCTTGTTACCTGTTTTTGTATTGCAGATTGGATTTTCTTGGTTGCTTGAGTCTCTTGTTCAACAGTTAAAAGCAATTCCAGATGTCAGTCTATATTTATTATTGATTTACTTAAAAGCTGAAAGCTTACTTAAAAATTTATTATTGTTGATTACAACAAATGTGATCATTTATATACTCCCTTTTCTACATGATAAATTATATCATTTTTTTTTTGTGACTCCCCAGTCCTGGCCATTTCACATCCCTGTCGCTGCCAAGATTGTCCCGGATTACTATGACGTCATAAAGCAGCCAATGGACCTTGAAACTCTGAAAAAGGTCAGTAGGTCATTTTTGTCTCCGATGTTCATCGAGTAATTTCAAGCACCCCCATTAATTTTAAGTCATTTTTGTTGAAATTCGATATGAAATGCAGCTGATCATGTAATGTATCACATGATCAGATGTATTTCGTATCCTAAAGTCAAAGGCCACGACCTTTCACTTGACCCCAGGTAACCCCTGCTACTGTGTTTTTTATAGTTGCGTGCTGTTATTTGAAAACCGCGATCATAGTAACCTTGCGAAAGGTTGAAGTAAAAACAGGCGTATTTTGCATGATCATTTTTGACTTATCTATAACGAACCCCCGCCCTTACAAGTACTAATGGTTACAACCATAGGGTCACAACAATAACAAATTATTATCAATAACAAAAATCAACAATAACAACAAATTTTTGAATAATAAAGCATTAAGTAACTGTTTCTATTTTCCACTACCTTTTATAAATTTGTTTTTTAATTAATCTGTTTTAATAGACTTTCGATGATTTTCCCTAATTTCAATCATCGATTTTCTCGCCACAACAGAATTGTCAAGACCACCGATATCAAAACAGGGATGCATTTTTCAGTGATGTAAATTTGATATATTCCAACAGTCTTAAATACAATGGTATGCGTGTTCTCATGTTTTTATATTTCTACAATTTATCTGCAACTGAAAATGGTCTTCAATTCCTCCTTGTTCTGTCAAATATTAACTGTTCTGCTCTTGGTTTATCACTTGAATGCTGGCACTATTTTTTCTTCTCTTTGCATAAGGGCCAGATCATCCGTTTTCTCAAACTGCAGAAAAAATGATCCAGCAATGTCAACAAATGTTTAAAGTGGTAAGACTGCGACAGAAATTTATCTAAGACCAGTCAATGCGAGTTTAGATCTACAACTTGTTGTGCTTTAGATCAACAATGGATAATGTTATCTTTGATAATGGGCTTTTGCTCGTCTTATGGTGGTGTTGTTTTGACGATTTTTAGGCTGACTAGTTTGAGATTCCTCTAATGCGACTTGATAGTGTTTTGATTCGTTTTACTTTATCAGCACGAAAGCCAGTTTCTGCAACTTGAAATGGATATTCACATGGAACAAATTGACGACGATTCTATGTCAACAACAACAGCAGACCAAGTTTATGTCGAATCACCAACTGTTGGTTTCGATAAATCAGAAGGAGGCATCCTCGATTTCACGCAGCCCGACGACTCTATGATGTCAAGTCCTTTGAGTTCTACAAAGCAAGGTTCTCTGCGCTTTGATTTTTCCCTTATTACTGTGAATTTCGTAGTTATGTGATTCTGTGCATTTGACGTGGGTACCGTAAATCCTCGAATTGCCCCCCCCCCTCGAGGACTACAAATTGTTGATAAGCCTCCCCCCCTCGATTAATCCCCCACCCCAAACATGCTGATATTTGCTCTCTGAGGTTCCCAATAGCGTTTTATCGAGCTATGCCACAAAAATTCATGCCTTTAGACATTTAATGCTCAAAATAAATCCAGTAGACAATATTGTATTTTGATTTAGTGATAGTGAAAGGCGAAGAAGAAGATGAAGAAGTTGATATCGAAGGAATGGACAGTTTTGGATCTGTGCAAGAAACGTTTGAAGAGACGCGTGATGAAGACGAGAGTGAAGAGACTTTGAAGAAGTTGTTGTTGGAAGATTTGCAACACAGCGAAGGAAGTGAAGATGAGGGCGAAGAATCTGATTTTGTTTTTGATGATGGTGATGATGATGATGATGATTTCGGAATGGAAGATGAAGATCATGATATGACCGCATCTTCACGGGGCATGGTTGCAAATGCTGATGGAAATTCAAAACAGCACGTCAATGAAAATGATGAAATTGATGATGAAGAATTTACTTGATTTCCCTCCAATTATTTGATTAAAGTAGACTTATTAATTGTTTATTATCTCAGTTATGTGTAAGTATTCATGTTCGTATTCTCCTAATATCGCCTGATACCATATCGTGAGATTACGGCAAATTTGCTTGCATTTGTGTGCCAAAACCTCGTCAATGTCGATGCATGTGCTTCTTGTGAGCTGATTGGTTGATGCAAGATATTCATTTCCCAATGGATTGTGGGAAACAATGAGCGCCATGCAGGAATTTCAATTTTGCTTTCTTCCACGTTTGTTCATTGCGTTGCAACCGAAGGGAGCTGGCAGAAAATTTGAGATTTTAGCGCGTTCCATTCATCACTTTTTAAGAAAATATGAATGAGGTTTATTGTTTAAAAATAGACAATAAGAAAATTCACAATTATTGCTTGAACAATACAATGATAGCTGGCATTACCAATGAACAGAGTTGTGATTGGCTCATTTAAAAAACTTAACAACAGGGCGGAAACAAAATCCTGCCTTGGGGCATCTGCCTCTACTCCACTGAGGACTGAGAAAGAAAGAGATATTTAACTTTCAATTTCACATTTGTCTTCACCTGAAAACAGAAAATTCTCTAAATGGCCTATTCAAAATAACTTGGCTTCGCAGATGTTTGCTTCAAAAAATGATTCCGCCATCTTAAACTATCAATTACAAGAACAACAGAGAACCAAAGAAATTCACAAGGAACAAGTGAGTTTCTCTTTAAGCATTGTATTGCTTAATAGCCTCAAATATTCATCTTTTTTTAACATTTAACGTGCAAATATCGGTTTCATTTTCTTGCGCTCATATCTGCCACACGTTTATTTTTTACTAATCTGGTTGCATGTTGAGACATACAACACTAGTTTCAATAGTATTCTAGTTCCACACAAGTGAAAAAAGGGCCATTAACATTATGCATTTGTCGGGAAAGTGACCTAATAATGACGGCTTTACAATGATAGCAGATATTCTTAATAATTATTTCGCTATGTTAAACATGGTAACTTACAATTAAACCTATGGAATTTACAACAGCAAAGCAAGAATGTTTTTTAATAGCAAAACTTTGTTATTCGTATTTTTTTTTTTTTCATTTTTATTCGGTTAGCAAACTTTTGGGTTTCTGTGACTAGGCCAAAATGGCCAAAGATCAACGATAGACTCTCTGCATATTACGTTGCGTCGTGTTGCATTCTAAACTAAATGTAAGTAGTTAAGTACACGTTTTTTTAAGAAACCTGGCTCAAGGCCTAGTAGTAAGAGTTTCTTAATTTTTAGCTACATTTTAGTTCTAAAAGTTTCTTTAAAGTTTCTTAATTTAATGAAAAAAGTTGCAATGAAAACGAAGAAAAAAACGTGGATGTGGCAAAATATTAGCAACAACTAAAAATCGTCAATGCGAAAAATCGTCATGTGGAGCCGACAATGTTATGCTTAGCACATAAAACATACTTACTGTAGTTGACATTTGTTAAATCTGTAAAGGAAAAACGTGTTTCCGAAATTTTTAGTGGTTCTTAAATATTTTCTTGTAGCTCTTAAAGTTTCTTAAATTTTAGGGTGTCTAGATCTAGGTTTCTTATAAACTGGTTTCTTATAAAAAAAACGTGTAATCAAATGTAAGGGGCTGATTACATGGAGCGGGCTAGCCCGGTTACCCGGGCTGAGATTTCTGAACGATTACATGGAGGATGCAAGAAGGCTGAAACCTGAAACTAGGCGGGAAATTTTTTGGCGGGAAAATTAGTTTTAACATCACTACTAGAGTTAAAGGAGAACTGTCACCAAAAATTATCTTTACTTATTTTGGTTCATTTTATTGCGTAGAGTACGAATCCGAAATCCGTTTTTCGAAACAACGCCTTGTTTTCGAGTTATTATCGATTCTTTCTGAAAAAACGAGAATTTTCGGAAAATCTAACTTTACAGTGCTTCGGACACTGGTGACGCAAAATGTGATCATTGCAAAAACAGGAAGTACGCAGGCCCGCTTAGAATCTGCGTGATTGAAAAATGCTTGCCTGAGAATTTTCACGATTTATGTCAACTGTCTACCTGCAAAATGGCAAGCAACTATGAAAATTATGAATTGGAAATTTCTGGTCATGATGAAATAGATTTAGTGGCCATGGATATACAACTTTTCATGTATGAAACAAGGAGACAGAACCAACAACAGCCAGACTCGTCGGGAGGATCATCAACAAGTTCTGACGAACCTGAATGAAACTGAAGAAGAGTATAATGTTGAAAGGATGGGAAACACTGAATGGTGATAATTATGTTTGTATTTCTTCAAATTTATGTATTTATGTCATGGTTGTGAAATGCCAACAGGCCGTGAAAGTCTGTGTTGCCACGAAAAGGACAGAGTTTTGATGAAATTGCAAGGAAAAGAATTTAAATTGTGTGATTGCCTGTTAGAGTGATACTCAGTAACAAAGCCTGTTTCGTCTGACTTTCGATCGACAATCTAATAACTAACTGATATTAACCCAACGTACAAAGTATTTAGTTACTGACACACAACATACATGTTTCCGTAATTGATGTTCACACAAGGGTGTGTGCCGG
The DNA here is from genome assembly GCA_013076295.1 of Sanderia malayensis. Classification (NCBI taxonomy): domain Eukaryota; kingdom Metazoa; phylum Cnidaria; class Scyphozoa; order Semaeostomeae; family Pelagiidae; genus Sanderia; species Sanderia malayensis. The sequence continues at coordinate 794,480 of RQOL01000616.1, read as the reverse complement.
ACTTCACACAACGTGACGTCGCCGGCTCTAATTATTACAGAGCACCGACACGACAAAAGAATGGAATGGAGTGATGGAATGACATGGAAAACATGGAATGACATGGAAAACATGGAATGATATGGAAAACATGGAATGATTTTCAAAAATTGTAATGGGAAAATATATGATATATTGTAGCAAAATATACATATTTGTGTTCTTCTATATCTTTTAACCCCTATCTTAGCATGAGCTTTGATCTATTACGTATAAATTACAAATAAACTCATCCAAGTGATTCACATGTCACACTTTTCAAGAGCATTTTATAAGTGGGAAAGATGCTGTTTGTGTTCATGTTTCTATGCAAAACAACCCGCATTTGTCACAAAATACAAGTATATGTATTGTCAGTGCTGTGGTGAGAACCAATAAGAATAGTTAAATAGTTCTTGTCGTGTTTTTCTGAATTTAAACATTTTCTGTTTCGATTACGGGCTTGAAACTTGCAGTCGAATAAATGACGCAGTTCCAGTTGTCACCGGAGTATGATGTGTCAAGCACCGATATTGGTGCTAGAAGTGTTTTCGGTGAAAAAATATATCCAAAGGAACAACTAAAATCAAGACTTCACACAGACATGATAATTTTAAGCGGGTGGACATAACATAAAAAGCGGCTTCACTTCAACTAACTTGTGAAAAAATACTTAGGGGCAGAACAGACAAACAGTGCAGATAATGCAAACGCCGATTGCTCAAAACATACACTTTCGCATGAGGCTGGCATGTGTGCAAGGAAAATATTCTGCATTTCACAGGAACAACTTAAAATTGCCTCTCCAATTTGTAAACGTTTTGCGAAGAAGACTGTTAACAGAATTTGGCATCCAAGTGCCTATGCCAATTGCAACTTGACTCGTTATATAATTTCTCGTTATTCCGTTACTATTTTGTTCATCGTATACTAAATATACCTATGATATACCTTTTAAGGGAACTCTCTTAGTTTTAGTTTCACATTATAAAATAAATGTTTTCTTCGCTAGTTAAAAGTGTTTGCATTTCGTTTTGTTGAAAAATTATCGGCTTTGAATTTAATTTATTCAAACATGAAAAAGCACGTAGTTGTCTACATTGTTATATATTCTTATAGTAGTTGTCATACACAAGTTCTTTTTACTTGTTTTTGATTCAGTATTGCTCGCCAAGGTCATTCACCAATATCGGTACTCCGGTGACAGCTGCGTCATTTATTCGATTGCAAGTTTCAAACCCGTAATCGAAACAGAAATTTTTAAATTCAGAAAAACACGACAAAAACTATTTAACTATTCTTATTGGTTCTCACCACAGCACTGACAATACATATACTTGTATTTTGTGACAAATGCGGGTTGTTTTGCATAGAAACATGAACACAAACAGCATCTTTCCCACTTATAAAATGCTCTTGAAAAGTGTGACATGTGAATCACTTGGATGAGTTTATTTGTAATTTATACGTAATAGATCAAAGCTCATGCTAAGATAGGGGTTAAAAGATATAGAAGAACACAAATATGTATATTTTGCTACAATATAGCATATATTTTCCCATTACAATTTTTGAAAATCATTCCATGTTTTCCATATCATTCCATGTTTTCCATGTCATTCCATGTTTTCCATGTCATTCCATCACTCCATTCCATTCCACTCCATCATTCCACACTCCATGTTTTCTAGATAGCCGTTCATTTCATTTATTCACTATGTCTAGATCAACCAACCGTTAGACTCACCACGGTGCGTCCCTCATATCTCGCTTCACCAACACGGAATTGGCACACTTCAGTTTCAAATATAGCAACATGGGAACAAATTTTATTCCTCCATTTACAAAACAGGTACTCAAAATACGCCGTTCTGATTGATCTATTAAATGATAGCCACTGTTGCAAGAAACCATTAGCTCTACGGTAAATGACGAAACTAGCGCCCGGGGCGCTTATTTAAAAAATAAACTTTTAGAGGGGGCGCTAATTCAGCGGGGGTGGTTAATTCAGCAGGGGCGCTTATTAATTTTTGCTCAAACAATGTAAATGCAGAACCTCAGATGACGTTATGTACATACTATTTCCAGTTGTCTTTCAGTTCATTTTTGATGAATATTATAACAGGCGTAATACAAAAGAATTAAAAAATGAAATGTCTTAAAAGATGTCGATTTCTTCATCCTCTTCATGGTCTGAATCAACCATCACAAATTCAGGTCTTACTATTGAAACATCGCTTTCTCCAATTTCAAACGGATCATTATCTTTTTCGCTTAGGATTTGCAATTCACTTTTAAAACCTCCCTTCCAGCTTGGCAAGGCTGCTTTTCCTTGAAACAATGGATCAGATCGTTCTATATTCAAATAAGCGCCACGTTTGTTTAGGGGGTGCTTATTCAAGCAGGGGAGCTTATTACAAAAATTGCCTTTATCCCGGGGGCGCTTATTCGGCAGGGGCAATTATTTGGCAGGGGGCGCTAATTTCGTCATTTACGGTAGTTGCAAGAAGAAGTTGATCATTTTGTTGCAAGAAACCAATGGCCACAGTCACAAGAAAGATTTGGTCCTCGTGGCAAGCAACTATTGGCCATTATTGCAAGGGAACATTAATCACTGTTGAAGGAAACCATTGGCTATGGTTGAAAAAGGTATTGGTCATCGTGGAAGGCAATCATTGGCTATAGTTGCAAAAAAGAATTGGCCACATTGCTGAAAGAGACCATTGCTTATAGCTGCCAGAAAGAGTTGGCCATCTTTGTAGGAACCATTGGCTGAGTTTCAAGAAAGAATTGACCACACTTTTGAAAGAAAGCATTGCCCATAGTTGCAAGAAAGAGTTGGCCATCTTTGCAAGGATCCATTAGCTAAAAGTTGCAAGAAAGATTTGGCTACACTGTTGCACGAAAGCATTCCTATAGTTGCAAGAAAGAGTTGGCCATCTTTGCAAGGAACCATTGCCTAAAGTTGCAAGAAAGAATTGGCTACACTGTTGCAAGAAAGCATTGCCCATAGTTGCAAGAAAGAGTTGGCCATCTTTGCAAGGAACCATTGGCTAATGTTGCAAGAAAGATTTGGCTACACTGTTGCACGAAAGCATTCCTATAGTTGCAAGAAAGAGTTGGCCATCTTTGCAAGGAACCATTGCCTAAAGTTGCAAGAAAGAATTGGCTACACTGTTGCAAGAAAGCATTTCTATAGTTGCAAGAAAGAGTTGGCCATCTTTGAAAGGAACAATTGGCTAAAATTGCAAGAAAGAATTGGCTACACTGTTGCAAGAAAGCATTCCTATAGTTGCAAGAAAGAGTTGGCCATCTTTGCAAGGAACCATTGCCTAAAGTTGCAAGAAAGAATTGGCTACACTGTTGCAAGAAAGCATTTCTATAGTTGCAAGAAAGAGTTGGCCATCTTTGCAAGGAACAATTGGCTAAAGTGGCAAGAAAGAATTGGCTACACTGTTGCAAGAAAGCATTTCTATAATTGCAAGAAAGAGTTGGCCATCTTTGAAAGGAACAATTGGCTAAAGTTGCAAGAAAGAATTGGCTACACTGTTGCAAGAAAGCATTCCTATAGCTGCAAGAAAGAGTTGGCCATCTTTGAAAGGAACCATTGGCTAAAGTTGCAAGAAATAATTGGCTACACTGTTGCAAGAAAGCATTCCTATAGTTGCAAGAAAGAGTTGGCCATCTTTGCAAGGAACCATTGGCTAAAGTTGCAAGAAAGAATTGGCTACACTGTTGCAAGAAAGCATTTCTATAGTTGCAAGAAAGCATTTCTATAGTTACAAGAAAGAGTTGGCCATCTTTGCAAGGAACCATTGGCTAAAGTTGCAAGAAAGAATTGGCTATACTGTTGCAAGAAACTGTTGCAAGAAAGCATTGCCTATAATTGCCAGAAAGCATTGGCTATGGTCGTTATATTTACAAGAAGTACTCCGCCATATTTGTAAGAAATTGTATTTGTGTTTTATAAAGATGTCACCGATTTTGCTAGCAGAGTAACTTTAAGGTCGCAATATTTTAAGATTTATTTAATGGTGTTTTTCTTGTTTATTGATTTGTTTCGTTTAATTACTTTAGTTTTTTTAATAGATTTCGGAATCTCAAACATTAATGGGGCGTTAACGATCATTTTGTTGATTTCCACAATATGCTGCATAATTTAATAATTAAAGGTAGGTTGCAAATGTTAATTATTTATATGTTTGACTTTTACTGCATAATATGCATTTATATGTTCTGTTATCAAATAGCAAATGTAAAGCAGTAAATCATTTAATCAATTATCTTTTCTTTATCTTTTATTATAATGTTATCGCTAAATATATTTGTCATTTACGGAATTTCTTGTCAAAAATATATTGAGCCATCAGATAGGTTATTTGAGTATCGTTATATCTTTTATTATCTTATTGAGCTCTTTCAAGCAAGCGCATGATTGTTGCTTGATATATCTGAATAGAAAAGTTCACCTGTTTTTTGACGAAACTCCCAGCTCTCTATTAGTTAAATGAGAAGGGATTTGTAAGATAAAAACTTTGCTTTATGAAGATTACTTGTAGCTTCGAAATGTTTATGGCGTTTAAATTAGATTTTTCATATCTTTCACCAGCCCTGTTCTTTTTTAAACATATTGTGTATTACTCTATCCTTGCAACAAAATCATTCAATTTTAAATCACACGAAATTTTTTCTTTCAATCTTCGAATTTGATGCTTGAGCTTACAATTCATAATCTTTTAACAAACGCGTGAAGCAAGAACTTCATCACAATGGGTGAGTCATCATTCGCTCTATTGTTTTTACTGCATGCTCTGCATTTGTATATTGCTCTTACTCTTTATTTTCACTCCTCCGCAGTCACTTTGCAGGGGTAATTTCACAAATAATAGACTTTGAAAAATTGCAATGACCGTGGAAATGATGTTTGAACTTACAATTCATATATCTTTGCCAACTCCTAAAGCAAGAACTTCATCACAATGGGTGAGCCATTATTTGCTCCATGTATCTCTTTCCAATACTTCTACAAGATTACTCTCGGCACCGAACACAACTATTAAAAAAGGCGCAATAAATTTCTATAAAAAGTTACCAAAAAGATGATAATATTGAAATGGTGATGATGATGATTATTTCTTTCTATTGCATCAAATTGCTTTCATCTTTTCTTGTTGCATTATGATACCTGTGTTATTTGTTTTTCGTATTTTTACAGGAACCAAAGAAGAAATGAGACGTCATTAATTGTTTTGAACTTGTTGGTAATGTCAGAGTTTAAATACTCGTAGTATTAACTATACATAACTAACCCTATGCATAATTAGACGTAAATTATTAACATAATTGATTCATACGTAAAGCATAGCTGCTTAAATTAAAGATTTTTTCCTAGAGATGACAAACCACATTTCCTTGCGAATGCTTGAATTCCCTGGGGAATAGCTAATCCCTGGAGGCAAGCGAAATTCCCATGGGAATACTCAAATCCCCAGAGACAAGCCTAAATCCCATGGGAATACTTTAACTCCCCAGGGAATAGTTAAATCCCTAGAGATAATTCCCATGGGAATACTTTTATTCCCCAGGGAATAGCTAAATCCCTAGAGATAATTCCCATGGGAATACTTTTATTCCCCAGGGAATAGCTAAATCCCTAGAGATAATTCCCATGGGAATACTTTTATTCCCCAGGGAATAGCTAAATCCCTAGAGATTATTCCCATGGGAATACTTTTATTCCCCAGGGAATAGCTAAATCCCTAGAGATAAGACGAATTCCCCTGGGAATATTTAACAGATTTGCTAGATTACAACAGAACAATTTCAGTAACATATTTTAATTAAATATAAAAACAGAAGATTACTTTGCAATAAATTATGCTGCAGACAAAATGATAAGGTTCATATCCCAAAATCGAACTATTAGCTACCAAAAATTAAAAAAAAATTCTTTATATGCTGTTTACATTTGTCTTCTTCTCTCTCTTGTAATCAAAACAAAGGACATCAGCCTAAAAATACAAATAGTAAATATATTCTTAAATATACTAAATAGGCGTAATGTTATAAAAATACTGGAAATCAAACTCTGGTTTTGTCTAAAATATTTGCTTTATATATTAGATAAAGTTTTACATCCACTCATGTTCCTTGCCAGAAATAATTAAAACAGAAGGAAAAATAAAATTACTTCAGTTTTTAATAGATGAAATAAGAACAAATGGGGATCGAACTTCAAAAATTTGGGTACAAATTATTTTTTGTATATTATCAAGATATTTATGTGGGGTGGTGGAGGGCAAATAGCCCAGTGAGTTAAACGTTGTGATCTGAGTGATGTAACTTCACACAGCAGTAGTTCGAATCAGCAATTGGCATATATATCAATATTTTGAACAATATATCAATATATTTACAAACAAAGAAATAAACTACTTACATTTTATAGAATTTCTTGTATCAAGCGACGGGCTAGAAAACAAATAATATAATCAATTTTAAAATTGGACCTAACAGAGCCAAAAAGGAAAAATCTTTTAGAATACAACGATTGGCGCTTTGCCCGTTTTTTCGAACCGTTCGATCTATTGTTTCGGGTCGAAGGCATTGTTTGTAGCCAGTTTCGACACGTGTCACAAATAAAGTAATAATAAGTCTGCAACTATCTTGCATCAACGTTTACAGTTTTTCGAATCTAACTTCTGCCACCAGCTAATAATGTAACCATGAAAAACCTGCGTATTTTAGCAAAGAAAAGTTGCAACATAACTCAAATACCTTTTATAATTTGGCAAGAAAAGGTGGTAGACATAAACTCAAGAGCTGTGCACAACGCTTGAATTTACCTTGAATCATTTCGCTTTGATTATTCATCCATGCTTTGTGGGCAAATAGTAGCTATATCCCAATGACGTTGATTGTGTGACTTTGCTCCTGGAAGCAAAAATAGAAAATATTTGTAGTGCTGCATTGGTTTGGTACTCCACCATGACATAAATAAACAACCATGAGCAACACTCGATCACTGTACCTTTAAAACTTTATCAAGCCCCCACTTTATCAAGCCCCCTCTCTACCAAGCTCCCTTTTAAAAAAACATTTTGAGATACCACCCCTTGTTGTGAAATCTGTGAACCACTGTGAAATTGTAATTGATTACATTAGAAACCCATAGAAATTATTTTGCAGTTATTTTATACGAACATGTTATGTTTCTGGACTCCATTTAAGAATACCGTAAATCCTCGAATAAGCCCCCACCTTCGAATAAGCCCCCCCTCGAATAAGCCCCCATCCTGATAGTCATTTGCAAGGATATTGGGCCCAAGTTTCCAAACATGTATTGCAAATAGAAACAAGTTTAAATTTAATCTGGATTGATAAAAATCCAATGAAGCCTGAAACAAAGGACACATCTCGGGTATTGCGTCCAAGCCCATCCATAACTGTCAAAGACCAGAGTGGAGCCTATGACCAGTTTGGAGTAGAACCGCTTTATATATACAATAATAATTATAAATATAATCATAATTATAAAAATTAATAATATATTTAAGAGGTTAAATAGAAGGAGAATGTCATGCAAAATGTTTGAATTCTGCAAGTTTGTTGATAAATGTAGCAGTTCAAATAGTAAAATTGTTCCGGAATTTCTTGCCACTGCACAGACATGAACCCAGAAAGAGAAACAGCAAAGAACTTACAGTTCATTCATAGCCAGACATGCAAACCTTTATAGACCATTGAATGGGTCCATTCCCGGAGTAAATGTTATTTATACAATTTCTAGAAAAAAAATACATGGAGTTAACATTTAAACAATGAACTAGAATACTTAAATAATCCAAGTAGAATGTAGTCAGTAATAATAATTGTCACGGACTCCAATAGGCGAGGGGGATAGATAATTTAGAATTCAGTCAGACTTTCAGTTTGCTGCCCGAATATCAATCTGAACCTACTGATACAACTACACTTATTTACATAAATTGGGAAACTAAAAATAAAACATTGCATCAAAAGAAATTACGCAAGTTAAGAATATAACATAGTTCGTTTGCAAATAAGTTTGCAAACGCAACAGATTAGACCTCCATATGAAAATATTACATAAAATACTAAGCAAAAATACGTATACGTGGGCTCGATGTTTATGAGTGAACGAATCGCGGCATAACGAACAAAAGCAATGATTTCATAAATATATTAATGCATTGCAGGTGAAACCAAACATTTCTTTAAAATTAAAATGATAAATTGAGATAGAACTATCAATGTGTATGGAAAAGAAACAGGTTCAAACTATTGATAAGTATTATCGCGAAAGGCAGATTGGAGGATAGCGTTAGCAAAGGCAGCCGTGGAAAGACACACCGTAACATATCCAAGACCATCACAATGAAGATAATTAACAAACTAGCCTCATTCTCATTCTCTTGAATGCAGTCATGAGCTCTCTTGCAACGAGAGAAAAGCACACAGAGGCAGTGGTGATTCTAGAGGGCGCAGGGGGGCAGAGCCCCCTTGTTAAAATGCATGCTGAATCTGGGGGCTCAGCCCCCCAAACAGTTTTTGATTTTTGTGCTTTGGAAAATTTCCCCTTATCCAGAAGTTAAAGTAAAGATGTAAGGGCCTCAGTTGTAAAGATCCTGACGTTGCATGCCAGATGTTAATTCTCGTACCCGCAGTATCTTATACAGTTGCTCCTAATCTTTTAAAGGTATATAAACCATTCTTTGGTCTGGTTTGATTTGTGTGAGCACTGGTTTTCATATTTTGCCAATGAAAGTATGGGCGTGGTCACAAGAAACCACACCCACTCTGGTGGTTTTTTTTTTTAGAAATCACCACTGCACAGAAGTATTTAAAATCTTGGCTTGGCGAAAAAAGCTAAGAATACCCCGGGAGAGCAAGACGCATCAACCTCACTTGCCTGCAGATTAAAACACATCGAATACATTGCAAGACCGCCTCACACAGTCAGAAAATACAAGGATGCTATAGGCTTGATGAAAAAAGACAGAAATAGAGAGCGACGAGCAAAGCAGTGAAAGTATAAAATACAAATTAAAACAAAATTTCACACTCCGGAAGATGTCATTGAAAAATTGACACAAGTATGTGCTTGCTGAATAAATATTCATTATTATTATTATTATTACTATTATAATGCTGAGAATGTCCCGGATATTGTCATAACTTCCACCGTTTTAATTTTTTGATCAATATTGTTATTAATAAACCAAACTATTATTACTGCAACATATTACACAGGAATAAGAAAGTTGTTAAATAATTGGCTTACAATATCAAACATCAACATTTTTAGGAAGATTTGATATCTATCAGTACGCACAATTCTTCTTTTGAAATGCAGTTCACCATCGTTCATGAAATTACCATAAATAATGGGAAATTGAAATGCTGCAATGTTGGAATTCTGCAACCCAGAGTTCTTGAATTTCAGAAAACTGCATGGATGCTAGCATTTCACGAGCCATTGCTTCTTCCAACCGACTTGCACCGTCTACAAATTCAACTCTATAAACATCCGAGTTTTGTGAAGATCGACATCCACATAAGCTTGACATTCAGTCTAATATCTTTGACAAACATGGAGTAAATCAATGGATTGATAATGCTACTGAGAAACGTGAGGGCTGTAGCTGATTTTGAGCAAATATAATTATCCGAAAATGTCAAATTTCGATTGAAAAGCTTGCGAATGATACAGACAAGTCTTCCAGAGTAAACAAATAAGTGGACAAGCACGATTAGCAAAATTATTCTAAATAAACGGAGTTGTTCTCGTCTTCTTCTCATCTGATTTGCAGCCGACGAATTTGACCCAGGCTGCACAGCAACATTGGATTTATTGGCTAAATAATATATCCTGACATAGCCAAATATCGTAACACCCAAACCAAAAATGATCATAAACACAATAACAAATTGCATTACCATCAATGGGATAAGCTTTGCTTGAACAAGGCCAATGAACACAGTCCATATTATCAACAGAGCTGTTAAAAACGTCATGTATTTCTTCAATATTTTTTTGTCAAGCAAACTAGTTGGAACTGTTCTTGAAGAAACGCGAATGCTTCTTGCAACACTGATTACTATAATAATAATACCAGATATTCCACTAATCAACTGATTTTGGATACTGAAAGCTATTTTAATTTGCAATATGTACATCTTGAATATCGTGCGTGCGTATGATAGCATTAAGTGGCTGGACAAATAGACCAGAATATAGATCGAATAGAGCAAGAATGCCAAAAAGAACATTGGTCGATGTTTGAAGGTGTTTGTTTTTAACCAAGACAAATAACACCATCAAATTCAATGCAGTGGATGATATAGATGAAATGATACTGAAAATCATTGTTGTAACAGACCATGATTTCGCCAACGGTGTCAATTTGAATTGTAGCATTCGCATGCCATAGCACGACAAAGAATCAATCGTGGTATTTGTTCCATTCATCCTTGAATCTGCTTGCAACTTCAATCATGTGTTTGCGAGTTTCCTTTCCTTACTGACTACTGGTGTACAATTTGGCAAGACTGATTCACTCTGTCCTCTTTATAAACAGTTTTCGACAGGTGCATCTTTGTTCTGTCCAATGAGATACAAGGTATATGTTCGCATCTCATGTTACAAAGAATGAATAACTTCGCCTTTCTCTTCGGAATTAAAGATGCCGATTATTGCATTCAGGCGGCCATGTGCTCACCGTGCTCACCATGCATGCTGCCACACGGGGCAATAATGGGAACCTTTTTCGTTCTACTCGACACGGTCACAGCGAGAACGTGATAAACTTAGAAATTATTTATAAAATGTGTGAAGCGAAGTAGTGGAGTCGTGGGGAATGGCAGAACTTTTGAATGACATAAAAAATTCAAAATAAATCCAATATGTAGTAACGAGGGAGAAAAGCAACATATGCTCTACCGATTAAAATATAATCGACTTGTTGTTGTTTACGGAAAGAGGGAAAGAAACGAAACGTTGATTGAGGAGCTTTCTTTCCCAATGAAGTCAGTCATTCTTTGCAAGAGAAATCAGCCATTCTTTGCTAGTAAAGTCAGCAACCCTTTGCCAATGAAGTCAGCCATTCTTTGCCAATGAAGTCAGCCATTCTTTGCCAGTGAAGTCAGCCATTCTCTCCCAAAGAAATTTGTCATTCCTTGCCAAAAAATCTTGTAAGACGCGACGGTCTTTCAGACCCTGATATCATTTCAATGATTGGCAATAATGAGTCTTACAGAAATGTTCAGATGTTCAAAGAAATATGTAGCAAAACTTTTTCAATTAATTCCACACCTCCTTGCTGGCGTCGTCAAACAGAACACTCATGCAACAAAACATTCACATTTTAACTGTCTTAAAAATTGTCACACTTTTGTTCGAAAACATTACAAGTACAATTGCTCAAGTTTTAGTCTGTTACGTTCTTACAATAAAAAAAGTTGCATTGCGCAATAAATCTTTGTAAATTGTTTGTAAACAAACTGTAAATTGTTAGTGCTCGCCATTTTAAATTGCAAATGTCAACCAAACACGCTGCGCGGTTGAACATATGTTGAATGGCTATTACTAAGAGGAGGAATCGAATTGTTCAAATGTGATTGACGGGGAACTATATTATGAAGAAATATCAGCCAAACAATTAATTTCGACTTAAAGTCTACCCCCTGATAACCAGTTTGTTGTGTTGGTGAAAAGACGTACCGTAAATCTTCGAATAAGCCCCCACATCCGAATAAGCCCTCCCCTCGAATAAGCCCCCATCCTGATAATCATTTGCAAGGATATTGGGCCCAAGTTTCCAAACATCGAAGTTGTTTGGTCGAGGATTTACGGTAGCTGACATTTCGCAGTGGGCAGAAAAATGTTACATGCATTGTATCGGAAGTAATGTTAAGATGTTAAGACCAAAAGAATACACCTGGTCATTGCGTGGTAGACCCCCTTGTTTAGAATTAAACCTACTCGCAAAATACACGTTTTAGAAACCTGGCTCAAGGCCTAGTAGTAAAAGTTTCTTAATTTTTAGCCACATTTTAGTTCTAAAAGTTTCTTAATTTAATGAAAAAAGTTGCAGTAAAAACGAAGAAAAACGTCATGTGGAGCCGACAATGTTATGCTTAGCACAGGTTTCTTATAAACCGGTTTCTTATAAAAAAAAACGTGTAGCTAAAACCGTACAGTAAAAAACTTCAAGCGGCCTCACAGATACCATTACAATTTTCATTCCTCCGTTGTTCCCAGGTGATCTCGTTCCCCGTTCCTCCTTTTAGTAATAGCCTATGTCGATGTCGAATCTGTAGTGATGACACAATTAGGAGCATCGCTACCATACGAAACGACCGACCGACCGACGCCCCTCCTTATTCGATTCGACAAAATGTATTTCCACTCCACCATGTGATAACACATTGCAAAAAAAATCATATCACACAAAATCATATCATACAAAACGACACTTCGCCATTATGTCCAGCATTTAACTCTATACCCAGCTTGCTTCCCGGCCTAAATTCAAATTCAAATTCATGTAATTCAGCAACAATCAATTAGTTATATAATTTAGGTTGCTATAAAATGCATTAAAAACAAAAATAGGTTACAACATCATTTAATGTTATCTCAAGAAATTGGGCGTTTTTTCGAGCCCAGCGCCCTAAATGAAATATTTCTGAATATTCACATCACGAAATAATAGAGGACCAAAAATATTTTTATCAAAATCTGTCACAAAAAAATTATTCCGATAACAATATACATCATAAGCATAAAGCATACCTTGCATGTTAAAATTGCCAGATACTTGACCAAACGTCCTGCTCGTATCCCGATCCCGACCCTTTGAGAAAAAGGAACTCTTGTGTTGTTCGATTCGAGGTGGCCCCCCCTCCTGCGCAGTAATAATAATCACGCTACTGCGCATGCTGACCATCTTTCTCCTCCTTTTGATACTTTTCTCCTGTCATTATCGAAAGGTTTTTATAATTCTTGTTGGGGTCTTACTAGTGAAGCATAGTACATGAACAATTTGCAGGATCAAGTTTTTCCTTACATATTCTGCACACTTTCCGTGTTTTCCTTCTCTTCCTTGAGTATGGAGTGTTCTTGAAGCTCCTTGTGTAACTGACTTACCGTAAATTCTCTATTAAGCCCCCCTCTCTAATTAGCCCCCCCTTTTCAGAAGGAAAAATTTAATAAGCCCCCTCTCAATTTAGCCCCCCTCCAATCTTCACTGATGCCAAAATAAGTAAACTTGACAAACAACGGAGATTTTCATTTTATTCATTGGTCGTTCAATACTTCTCACCAAATTCAAATTCAAATCATTTAGGCTTAAGTATTGTAGATATAAACGTTCTTCACACAAACTTCATTGAATAATGTATTTCATGTATTATTTAATGTATTTCCACCACTGAAAATGGTTTTCTATTACAAAATATTTATTAAGCCCCCTCTCTCAATTTAGACCCCTCTCTAATAAGCCCCCTCTTTAGAGTACTGAAAAACAATAAGCCCCCCGGGGGGCCTAAAAGAGAATTTACGGTATGCAAGTTTCTAATGTTAATTGATTAGCCAATCCCAATCCATTATTCTAAGGTGAGTAAACGGGCTAGAACTGTTCACATTCTTTAGGTTTGCGACACTTCGAGAGAGGCTTTTCTCATCTACTCTCGAAACCTCGAAACGTCACAATCATTTAAAAATGAGAAAGGTGGGAAGAAGATAATGTAAAACCTTTTTGAACGCTTGCCAATCTGGTGGTTAATGTAAAATGTCGTCCTTTGATTGGTTGATTGCCTTCTCCAACCCTTTCTTTTCACCAGGTCAGGACAGGTCAGGTCAGGTCTCTCCCGTCGTCAGGATCGTTGGGGAACTTTGATGCAAACACCACTTCCTTCCACCTGTCCCGATCTTCACTCAACCTAATACATTTTGTGATTGTCCTTCCAGTCCAATTTTGAATGTCGCTGAGCCAGTTCATTCTAGGTCTTCCCTGCCTTCTTCTGCCCTCAACAGTCTCGTGCATGATGGTATGTGCAAGTGTCCCTGGACGGCGCGTCATGTAAACCACTGTAGCTTCCTTCTGGCCATTTCAAGAAGGACGGAAGATTGGTGTGGTGTGTTAAAGGAAAACAATAGTGTATCTCCCACCTTTTTGCTTCTTTCCGGTTGACAGCATCCAAAACTTTGACAAATTCTTTCGAGAAAACGTCAAGTTTATCATGGGCCTTCTCAGCCTTATCCAAGGCAATCCTACGCAGTAACAAATAAGAGGTCGCGCAAATTGTGGGCATATAATACGAGAAAATGCTGGTAACTTTTATAACGTTTTATTACCTGAATGTTAATTAACTTTTTGTATTTACCTTTTTATTTATCATTTTATTTATATCTACGAGAAAATGCTGGTAAATTTTTTACTTTTTTATTACCTTAATATTAATTAATTTATTGATGAGAAAAATTAATAAAAAGCTATTCAATGCAACTAATTAATGCTACAATAATTAAAAAATGAAAAAAAGAATAAAAGTAAAAATTTGCGCTGAAATCCATTGAAGGTTTTGTTTGCCCGAAAGCTGGCCTCCTACCGCCAGCCGTCCAACATGCTGTACTGCCACCACAATATATTGACCGGGCCGGTGACTGGGTGAGACTCGAACCCACGACCTTCGGCATCTCACGCCGACGCCCTACCATTGGGCTATCTAGTCACACCTATTTATAGGTGGTACGTTTTAGTCATTAGAAGTTTTGAACATGTGAATTGCCAATGAATTGTAATCAAAACATTTATTTTCCCAAACCAGCTCATTAGCTAAACCAAAAAATAATCAAAATAAGAAGCAAGTCTGAATCTGCGTGAAATAGCCAGACTGTTAATCGCATCAGCCTATTGCCAGCGTAATCCATGCAAACAGACTTTTGCTTGGATTTAGAGCCTTGTTGCTTTAAAATACCACGTCGGTCGTAATGGCCGCTGATAAAGTTTTATCGGTGAAGGAGATGCAGGTAAACAGGTGGGACTGATAGCATTGACCAAATGTTCGGAAACCACAAATGACGCTTCGCAAAGTCAACAAGTGCACAGATGCAAAAGCAATTTACGTCATAATATAGTAAAAATAAACAAACATCACGTCAATAATACGTATGACACTGTAGATTCTGAGTTAGGTATATACCAGATGCAGAAACGCTAAAAAGAAACTTATTATTTAGCAGTGTATCATGCAGTTAGTAAATAACCATTTTAGTAATAATTTAATTTAATAATTTAATAATAAATATGTAGCTTTCAAAATGCAACAGATATTTGGCGGGCAAAGCCAGACGAACTGATTGATTAACTAGCAGGTGCATAAAAAGCAGAAATCAACAATAGAACATACCGTTTGTTGCTGTACAGTTGTCCTATGTCTGAGTATATTGACTTAATAGTAAGTTGCAATAAAACCAATTAAAAATTAAATAAAAAAACTAATATTTTGGAATAAGCTCTTATGGCGGTAGGACTATTCAGTGGCAGGTTCCAATTGAGAATGTGTAACAGATAAATCGTGTAACAAGAGCGTGGCGCAAATAGTCTAATAGTCTACTCATCTAAATGAAAGCCCTCTGATATATTGAATCCAGAAAAATTCAAAAGGGAAAAGATGACGAAAACAAATTTTATTGAGTGCTAATAAATTGGCTCAATGCGCACACTCAGAAGAAACCATTGTTGATATCATTTTAACAAGGCCCAATCAATTTCATCTTCATTACTAATTTAAAAGCACAGTGAAAATATAAGCGTGTACATCTGTTTTGGTTCTCAGATCGCGTCAAACCAGTTAAGTATGAACCACTGCGAAAAAAAAGTGTCAAAAGATATTTTTCGTCGGTTGCAGAACGTTTGGTATTGCGTTTTATGAACAATTTTGACGTCAGACTAGGTTCTGGCAAACAGTCTCAAAGTCACGGTGCAATTCTCATTTCATGAACGCAGTTAAAACGGCAATCAGAAAAACTTTCTTGTGTTGTCAAATATATTTTCCAAAAATTTGTTGAGAAAAGTTCACAACTCGAAGGTAATTTCAGCTTAGTTAGCAATGGATAGCTGCACAGCAAGGATTATAATCATCTTTAATACGACCATTCAGGAAAGGGCAAGCAATGGAATCCCATCATATTCTCCGCCTGTAGGTGTAGGGCAGTTCAGTTACTATTTGCTATTGCTATTTGCTGATAAACATGACAATACAGTCTAAAACATGCTTTAAAAAATTGTATGAAACTTTGAGTATATTTCTGCCAAAGAAGTTAGTCACTGAAACCCGTTTGATGTCTATGCAATGTTATGCAATGCTTCTTCTCTGGAACACTTCGAGCATGCCTTTTCTTTGGCATGGAATTTATGAGCATGAGGAAGCGATTGCACCACCACCAATCTCGGTATTTTTAGTAGCTCTGTTGAAATGTTGAGTTGAGTTTTCCATGCATATAGTTACTACACATGAATTCATTAACGCTAAACAAATCACGAATTCTCTTTAAAGGAAAATAAGCAAACAAGGCAAAGAGCTAGCGATTTCGCTGAACAAAATCAATGCTGAAAAAGTGTCACTGGCCTGAAGAATACACATGTCAAAACTGAATGGTGATATTTGGACGGTTAATGGTCATTTCTAAGAAAGCGAAGAAGCATCAATTTGAAAGACGTGCAATAAATACTAAAATAAGGGAGCATATAAAGAAGTCCGCTCAACAAAGGTAAAAACTATAGCTACTCCACCATGAGGACCCTTCAAGCAAACATTACTAATATATCAACAACAACCAACTGCTCTAATACAAGTTGTGCAAATCTCCATGATAAAAGTGGCCACACCAATTATGACGAAGAAAATATAATCATATGTTTACTCCTGGGAGTTCTGATAGTTGTAGAAAACTCTTTTGTGTTCCTGGCATTTGCACTGAATCCAAAGTTAAGAAAAAGGCAAGCTAATATTCAAAAAAAGTATCTTTTAAGAAACTTTTAGAACTAAAATGTGGCTAAAAATTAAGAAACCTTTACTACTAGGCCTTGAGCCAGGATTCTTATTAAAAAAACGTGTATTTTGCGAGGAGGTTTATTTCTAAACAAGGGGGTCTACCACGCAATGACCAGGTGTATTCTTTTGGTCTAAGCATTCTTTTATTGCTTCTGATACAATGCATGTAACAATTTTCTGCCCACTACGAAATGACAGCTACCGTAAATCCTCGAATAAGCCCCCAGGGTCTTATTTGCAAAAACGAAATTTCAAAAATCCAATGAAGCCTGAAACAAAGGACACATCTCGGGTATTGCGTCCAAGCCCATCCATAACTGTCAAAGACCAGAGTCGAGCCTATGACCAGTTTGGAGTAGAACAGCTTTACATACAATAATAATTATAAATATAATCATAATTATAAAAATTAATAATATATTTAAGAGGTTAAATAGAAGGAGAATGTCAATGCAAATGTTTGAATTCTGCAAGTTTGTGATAAATGTAGCAGTTCAAATAGTAAAATTGTTCCGAATTTCTTGCACTGCACAGACATGAACCCAGAAAGAGAAACAGCAAAAACGTACCAGTTCATTCATAGCCAGACATGCTACACTTTATAGACCATTGAATGGTCCATTCCCGGAGTAAATGTTATTTATACCATTTCTAGAAAAAAAATACATGGAGTTAACATTTAAACAATGAACTAGAATACTTAAATAATCCAAGTAGAATGTAGTCAGTAATAATAATTGTCACGGACTCCAATAGGCGAGGGGGATAGATAATTTAGAATTCAGTCAGATTTTCAGTTTGCTGCCCGAATATCAATCTGAACCTACTAATACAACTACACTTATTTATATAAATTGGGAAACTAAAAATAAAACAATGCATCAAAAGAAATTACGCAAATTAAAAACATAACATAGTTCGTTTGCAAATAATTTTGCAAACGCAACAGATTACACCTCAATATGAAAATATTACATAAAATACTAAACATAAATAAGTATACTTATTAGGCTCGATGCTTATGAGTGAACGAATCGCGGCATAATGAACAAAAGCAATCATTTCATAAATATATTAATGCATTACAGGTGAAACCAAACAATTCTTTAAAACTAAAATGATAAATTAAGATAGAACTATCAATGTGCATGGAAAAGAAACAGGTTCAAACTATTGATAAGTATTATCGCGAAAGGCAGCATACCGCAACATATCCAAGACCATCACAATGAAGATAATTAAAACATTGGCCTCATTCTCATTCTCTTGAATGCAGTCATGAGCTCTCTTGCAACGAGAGAAAAACGCACAGAAGCAGTGGTGATTTTTAGGGGAGCCCAGCCGGACGGAGCCCCCTTGTTAAAATGCATGCTGAGTCTGGGGGGGCTCAGTCCTCCCAAACAGTTTTTGATTTTTGTGCCTTGGAAAATTTCCCCTTATCCAGAAGTTAAAGTAAAGATGTAAAGGCCTCAGTTGTAAAGATTCTGACGTCAGTTGCATGTCAGATGTTAATTCTCGTATCGTCGTTGTCTTATTCAGTCCTTTCTATTCCTTTAAAGGTTTATAAACCATTGTTTGGTCTTGTTTGATTTGTGTGAGAACTGGTTTTCATATTTAGCCAATGAAAGTATGGGCATGGTCACAAGAAACCACACACACTCTGGTGGTTTTGCTTTGGGGGAGCCCCCCTTGTTAATTTTTTTTACAAATCACAACTGCACAGAAGTATTTAAAATCTTGGCTTGGCGAAAAAGCCAAGAATACCCCGGGAGAGCAAGACGCATCAACCTCACCTGCCTGCAAATTAAAACACATCGAGCACATTGCAAGACCGCGTCAACACAATCAGAAAATACAATGATGCTATAGGCTTGATGAAAAAACAGAAATAGAGAGCGACCAGCAAAGCAGTCAACGAATAAAATACAAATTAAAAAAAAATTTCACACTCCGGAAGATGTCATTCGCGCAAGATCAATATTGGCTATCTTTAAAACAAGGAATTTGAACATTCCAATATTCCAACATTCCAATATTAAAACATTCCAGCACTCCAAGATTCCAACATTCCACATTCCTTGTTTTGCAGATGGCCATAATTATTTCGATCCGAATCATTCAAAGTTTATGTCCAATAAAAAGAGGTTGTCATTACTCCCACCGTTTTAATTGTTTTATACAAAGTACAGATAGAATCGCGACTCTATATGTTGTACTTTGATTCTATTTGATACAGTATCTGAAATGCCGTGTAGACCATCGTGCATGAAATTTCCATCAACAATGGAAAATTGAAATTCTGCAGTGTTGGAATTCTGCAACCCAGATCTCTTGAATTGTAGAGAACTGCATGGATGCTATGCTAGCATTTCACGAACCATTGCTTCTTCCAACTGACACGGTCTACAAATTCAACTCTATAAAAATCCGAGCTTTGTGAAGATCCACACACACATAAGTTTGATATTGAATCTAATATCTTTGGCAAACATGGAGTAAATCAATGGATTGAGAGTGCTGCTGATAAACGTGAGGGCTGTAGCTGATTTTGCGCAAATATAACGCTCGGAAAATGTCAGATTTCGATTGAAAAACTTGCGAATGATACAGACAGGTCTTCCAGAGTAAACAAATAAGTGGACAAGCACGATTACCAAAATTATTTTAAATAAACAGAGTTGTTCTCGTCTTTTCCTCATCTGAATTGCAGCCGATACGTTTGACTGAGTTTGCACAGCAACATTGGATTTCTTGACTAAATAATAAATCCTGACATAGCCACATATCGTAACACCCAAACCAAAAATGATCATTGACACAAAAACAACTTCCATTACCATCAATGGGATAACCTTTGCTTGAACAAGGCCAATGAACACAGTCCATATTATCAACAGAGCTGTTAAAAACCTCATGTATTTCTTCAATATTTTCTTGTCAAGCAGACTAGTTTGAACTGTTCTTGAAGAAACGCGAATGCTTCTTGCAACACTGATTGTTATAATAATAATACCAGATATGCCACTAATCAACTGATTTTGAATACTGAAAGCTAATTTCAACTTGCAATTATGTACATCTTGAATATCGTGCATACGTATGATAGCATTAAGTGGCTGGACAAATAGACCAGAATATAGATCGAATAGAGCAAGAATGCCGAAGAGAACATTGATCGATGATTGAAGGTGTTTGTTTTTAACCAAGACAAATAACACAATTAAATTTAATACAGTCGATGAGAAAGATGAAATGATACTGAAAATCATCGAGGCGGCAGACCATGATTTCGCCAACGGTGTCAATTTGAATTGTAACATTCGCATGCCATAGCACGACAAAGAATCAATCGTGGTATTTCTTCCATTCATCCTTGAATCTGCTTGCAAATTCAATTATGTGTTTGCGAGTTGCCTTTCCTTACTGGCTACTGGTGTATAATTTGGCAAGATTGATTCACTCTCTCCTCATTATAAACCGTTGTGTGCAGATGCAACTTTTTTCTGTCCAATGAGATACAAGGCATATGCTTACTCGCAGCTCATGTTACAAAGAATGAATAATTTCGTCTTTCTCTTCGGAATTAAAGATGCCGATTATTGCATTCAGGCCATGTGCTCACCATGCATGCTGCCACACGGGGCAATAATGGGAACCTTCTTCGTTCTACTCGACACGGTCACAGCGAGAACGTGATAAACTGAGAAATTATTTATAAAATGTGTGAAGCGAAGCAATGGAGTCGTGAATGGCAGAACTTTCGAATGACATAACGAGGGAGGAATTGAGGAAAGCAACATATGCATATGCTCTACCGATTAAGATATATAATCGACTTGTTGTTGTTTACGGAAAGAGGGAAAGAAACGAAACGTTGATTGAGGAACTTCGTCGAAGCTGTTGAAAGAAGTAAGATATCTAGATAGAAGTAAGACAGAACATAGTAAGATCAAAGACGACTGTGGAAATGATTTAGAAAATAGCCAGTCATTCCTGACACATGTTGTCAGTCCTTTTTTAGGCCAGCCAGTCTTTGCCAATGAATTCAACAATTCCTTCCCAATGAAGTCAGTCATTCTTTGCAAGAGAAATCAACCATTCTTTGCCAGTGAAGTCAGCAACCCTTTGTCAATGAAGTCTTTCATTCTTTCCCAATTAAGTCAGCCATTCTTTGCTAGTGAAGTCAGCCATTCTCTCCCAAAGAAGTGAAGTCGGCCATTCTTTGCTAGAGAAGTTAGCCATTCTCTCCCAAAGAAGTGAAGTCGGCCATTCTTTGCTAGAGAAGTCAGCCATTCTTTGATGGAAAAGTCAGCAACTCTTTACCAATGAAGTCAGCAACTCTTTGCCAATGAAGTCAGCCATTCTTTGCCCATGAAATCCGCTATTCTTCGCTATTGGAGTCAGCCATTTTTTGCCAATGAAGTCAACCATTCTTTGCCAATGAAATCCGCCATTCTTCGCTATTGAAGTCAGCCATTCTTTGCTAGAGAAGTTAGCCATTCTTTGCCAGGTAGGTCAGCCATTCTTTGCCAATGAAGTTTGTCATTTTTGCCAAAAAATCTTCAGAGGTGCAAAATGGGTGGAGGTCTTTCAGACCCTGATATCATTTCAATGTTTGGCAATATAATGCGTCTTACAGAAATGTTCAGATGTTCAAAGAAATATGTAGCAAAACTTTTTCAATTAATTCCACACCTCCTTGCTGGCGTCGTCAAACAGAACACTCTTGCAACAAAACATTCACATTTTAACTGTCTTAAAAACTTTCACATTTTTGTTCGAAAACATTACAAGTACAATTGCTGAAGTTTTAGTCTGTTAAGTTTTTACAATAAAAAAACGCTGCATTACGCAATAAATCTTTGTACATTGTTTGTAAACAAATTGTAAATTGTTAGTGTTCGCCATTTTAAATTCCGAATTCGTCACAAAGTCCTTTGGCGCTCCCTGTGCTGGACCCTCCCACTCCTCCCCCTATTGCTACAACTGTCAATCAAACACGCTGCGCGGTTGAACATATGTTGAATGACTCTTACTAAGAGGAGGAAACGAATTGTTCAAATGTAATTGACGGGGACCTATATTATGAAGAAATATCAGCCAAACAATTAATTTCGACTTAAAGTCTACCCCCTGATAATCAGTTTGTTGTGTTGGTGAAAAGACGTACCGTAAATCTTCGAATAAGGCGCCACATCCGAACAAGCCCTCCCCTCGAATAAGCCCCCATCCTGATAATCATTTGCAAGGATATTGGGTTCCCAAGTTTCCAAACATCGAAGTTGTTTGGTCGAGGATTTACGGTAGCTGACATTTCGCAGTAGGCAGGAAAATGTTACATGCATTGTACTATCGGAAGTAATAAAAGAATGCTTAGACCAAAAGAATACACCTGGTCATTGCGTGGATACTCCCTTGTTTAGAATTAAACCTACTCGCAAAATAGCTAAAACCGTGCAGTAAAAAATTTCAAGCGTGTTCACAGATACCATTATAATCTTCGTTCCTCCGTTGTTCCCAGGTGATCTCATTCCCCGTTCCTCATTTTAGTAATAGCCTATGTCGATTCGACGAAATGTATTTCTACTCCACCATGCGTTAACACATTCCAAAATAGGATAACATAGGTCACCAAACAAAACGACACTTGGCCATTATGTCCAGCATTTAACTCTATATCCAGATTGCCTCCCGGGCCTAAGTGAAATATTTCTGAGTATTCGCATCACATCACGAAATAACAGAGGACCAAAAATACTTTTATGCTTAGGATTTGTCACAAAAAGATACATTATTCCGATACGAATATACATTATAAGCATAAAGCATACCTTGCATGTCAAAATTGCCAGATACTTGACCAAAAGTCCTGCTCGTATCCCGACCACCTTTCTCCTCCTTTTGATACTTTTCTCCTGTCATTGTCGAAAGGTCGGGTCAGGTCAGGTCTCTCCCGTAGTCACAGGACCATTGGCACCATTGGGGCACTTTGATGCAAACACCACTTCCTTCCACCTGTCCCGATCTTCACTCAACCTAATACATTTTGTGATCTTCCTTCCAGTCCAATTTTGAATGTCGGTGAGCCAGTTCATTCTAGGTCTTCCCTGCCTTCTTCTGCCCTCAACAGTCTCGTGCATCATGGTATGTGCAAGTGTCCCTGGACGGCGCGTCATGTAAACCACTGTAGCTTCCTTCTGGCCATTTCAAGAAGGACGGAAGATTGGTGTGGTGTGTTAAAGGAAAACAATAGTGTATCTCCCACCTTTTTGCTTCTTTCCGGTTGACAGCATCCAAAACTTTGACAAATTCTTTCGAGAAAACGTCAAGTTTATCATGGGCCTTCTCAGCCTTATCCAAGGCAATCCTACGCAGTAACAAATAAGAGGTCGCGCAAATTGTGGGCATATAATACGAGAAAATGCTGGTAACTTTTATAACGTTTTATTACCTGAATGTTAATTAATTTTTTGTATTTACCTTTTTATTTATCATTTTATTTATATCTACGAGAAAATGCTGGTAAATTTTTTACTTTTTTATTACCTTAATATTAATTAATTTATTGATGAGAAAAATTAATAAAAAGCTATTCAATGCAACTAATTAATGCTACAATAACTAAAAAATGAAAAAAAGAATAAAAGTAAAAATTTGCGCTGAAATCCATTGAAGGTTTTGTTTGCCCGAAAGCTGGCCTCCTACCGCCAGCCGTCCAACATGCTGTACTGCCACCACAATATATTGCCCGGGCCGGTGACTGGGTGAGACTCGAACCCACGACCTTCGGCATCTCACGCCGACGCCCTACCATTGGGCTATATAGTCACACCTATTTATAGGTGGTACGTTTTAGTCATTCGAAGTTTGAACATGTGAATTGCCAATGAATTGTAATCAAAACATTTATTTTCCCAAACCAGCTCATTAGCTAAACCAAAAAATAATCAAAATAAGAAGCAAGTCTGAATCTGCGTGAAATAGCTAGACTGTTAATCGCATCAGCCTACTGCCAGCGTAATCCATGCAAACAGACTTTTGCTTGGATTTAGAGCCTTGTTGCTTTAAAATACTACGTCGGTCGTAATTGCCGCTGATAAAGTTTTATCGGTGAAGGAGATGCAGGTAAACAGGTGGGACTGATAGCATTGACCAAATGTTCGGAAACCACAAATGACGCTTCGCAAAGTCAACAAGTGCACAGATGCAAAAACAATTTACGTCATAATATAGTAAAAATAAACAAACATCACGTCAATAATGCGTATGACACTGTAGATTCTGACTTAGGTATACCAGATGCAGAAACGCTAAAAAGAAACCTATTGTTTAACAGTGTATCATGCAGTTAGCAAATAACTATTTAAGTAATAATTTAATTTAATAATAGCTTTCAAAATGCAACAGATGTCTGGCGGACAAAGCCACACGAGACACGAACTGATTGATTAACTAGCAGGTGCATCAAAAGCAGAAATCAATAATAGAACATACGGTTTGTTCCTGTACAGTTGTCCTATGTCTGAGTATATTGACTTAATAGTAAGTTGCAATAAAGCAGCCTTAAATTAAGGGAAAAGCTATTATACTCAAGAATAAGCTCTCATAGTGGGAGGGCTATTTAGTGCCATTGAGCCCCAATTGAGGATGTACAACACTGAAAATGTCAGCTATATCGTGTAACAAGAGCGTGGCGCAAATAGTCTAATAGTCTACTCATCTAAATGAAAGCCCTCTGATCTATTGAATCCAGAAAAATTCAAAAGGGAAAAGATGACGAAAACAAATTTTATTGAGTGCTAATAAATTGGCTCAATGCGCACACTCAGAAGAAACCATTGTTGATATCATTTTAACAAGGCCCAATCAATTTCATCTTCATTATTAATTTAAAAGCACAGTGAAAATATAAGCGTGTACATCTGTTTTTGGTTCTCAGATTGTCTCACTAACACGACCTGACGGTGTTTGGTTTTTTGAACGTCTTCAAGAATTCAACGAAGAACTTATGAAAAGAAGTACAACCAATATTCCACGTTGGAACATCACTGACAAAACACAACATTATCAAGATCATATCATCGTCAACTCGATCGTTTGATTGAGTGAAGTGTAACATTGAAAAAAGTCGCAAAACGGTAAGCATGATACAGGAATGATTTCGCAAAAGGTGTTTGAGATGGTTATCCGAAGTTTTCTGATTATAATCACCCCTTCAGATGTCTAGTTTTACCCAAAAAGTATCTATTTAGTTAGCGGATAACTATCTGATACCCAGTTATTGTGTCCACTTTTGCAAGCCATCTTAGTTGTTGAAAAAATTACCGTCGTTGAAAAGATTACATTGCGTTGGCGCAAAAATTCTTGTTGATCACGTCAAACCAATTAAGTATCAACCACTGCGAAACAAAAGAGTTAAAGCATGTTTTTCGTCGGTGACTTTGAACGTTTGGTATTGCGTTTTATGAACAATTTTGACGTCAGACTAGCTTCTTAAGTGTCAATGGGGGAGGGCGCACCACACTGAAAAACTCGATAAAGTTGATGTACGTTGACATCTCACAGAAGGGCCGCACTAATAAGTTAATTGATGCAGATGCGCCCGGTGAAAAATGAATTCTCGACAAAGGGGGCGTGATGGAAAATCTTCAAAGGTTCCGTCGCGCAGCCCCAGAGCTGCACTTTCACTGGAAAATCTCTGATAACCAGCATGATCAGGCAGATCTGGCTCTGACATTTATTAACACCTTGAAAATACAATGCTGCACATCAATAGCATGCACGCGACTAAAATTCTTGAGAACGAGCGTTGTAAACGAGTTGTTTTTACTCAAATAAAAGTTATAATAAATGGTTCGTTTCTCCCACAGTGCAATTTATATTCTGTAGTTTTAGCCTTTTTACTTTTAGCAACTTTTTGTTGTACAGTTGAAACTGTTATCACACTTTGCTGGACTGGTTGCTGCGTTTTTTGTCACAGCCCAGGCAGTATATATTTGAACGTATTTATAGAGTTCCAAAATTCAGTGGATGTGGCTGGTGCCAAGTAATTTGATTGCTATCAGTTTGGTTTTCATTGCTTTCATCGTTAAGCGTATAAAATAAATGTTGGAAATTCTCAATACTCAAAGGTTCAAAACAAGCAAGTCCAAGATAGATAAAAGAGTGTTCTGTTTTGTGTACGCTGTTGAGTATTGACAGTTCGATGACGTGCTGCTGATAATCAACATACCCTGAAATGTTGTCCTCCAAGCGATAATTGGATCACGTTTGTAGAACATGAAAAGCGACTTCTAATTAGTGTGGGAATATCGGGTTTTACAAAGTTAATCCAGATGGTAGTGCGCCCTGGCCCAATGTCACACCAAATCCCAACGGAAATAGATAGGTGCAAAATAGCGCAAACGACGTCTTCTGTCATTTAAAACAAAACACTTTGAACTGTTCAAAAATCTAACAAGGTTGATTGTAACTGTATTCACCTTTGGGGAGGGGCGAAGTTTTAGTCGTTGAGCGCTTCAAAGTCACAGGTTTTGTCTTTAAATTTTGAATTGAGTTTTCAAAGAGAAATTCTGAGTTGTATTTAGGAACCATTAACCATTCAAAAGTTATATCAACAAAACCTCACCAGCATCAGGCAGTGGCCAACAGTCTCAAAATCACGGAGCAATTCTCATTTCATGAACGCAGTTAAAACGGCAGAAAACTTTCTGGTGTTGTCAACTATATTTTCTAAAAATTTGTTGACAAAAGTTCACAAGTCGAAGGTAATTTCAGCTTAGTTAGCAATGGATAGCTGCACAGCAAGGATTATAATCATCTTTAATACGGCCATTCAGGAAAGGGTAAGCAATGGAGTCCCATCATATTCTCCGCCTGTAGGTGTAGGGCAGTTCAGTTACTATTTGCTATTGCTATTTGCTGATAAACATGACAATACAGTCTAAAACATGCTTTAAAAAATTGTATGAAACTTTGAGTATATTTCTGCCAAAGAAGTTAGTCACTGAAACCCGTTTGATGTCTATGCAATGTTATGCAATGCTTCTTCTCTGGCACACTTCGAGAACGCCTTTTCTTTGGCATGGAATTTATGAGCATGAGGAAGCGATTGCACCACCACCAATCTCGGTATTTTTAGTAGCTCTGTTGAAATGTTGAGTTGAGTTTTCCATGCATATAGTTACTACACATGAATTCATTAACGCTAAACAAATCACGAATTCTCTTTAAAGGAAAATAAGCAAACAAGGCAAAGAGCTAGCGATCTCGCTGAACAAAATCAATGCTGAAAAAGTGTCACTGGCCTGAAGAATACAGATGTCAAAACTGAATGGTGATATTCGGACGGTTAATGGTCATTTCTAAGAAAGCGAAGAAACATCCAATTTGAAAGACGCGCAATAAATACTAAAATAAGGAAGCATATAAAGAAATCCGCTCAACAAAGGTAAAAACTATAGCTACTGCACGATGAGGACCCTTCAAGCAAACATTACTAATATATCAGCAACAGCCAACTGCTCTAATAGAAGTTGTGCAAATCTCCATGATAAAAGTGGGCACACCAATTATGACGAAGAGAATAGAATCATATGTTTACTCCTGGGAGTTCTGATAGTTGTAGAAAACTCCTTTGTGTGTCTGGCATTTGCACTGAACCCAAAGTTAAGAAAAAGGCAAGCTAATATTCTCGTATGTAGTCAGGCATGCGCAGACTTATTCAATGGTCTTATCTTCGTACCAATTGAAGTATATGAGAATTACACGACTCATAGATTGCTCACACCATATGTGATAGCATATGTACTGTTCGTATCATTATTCAATCTATTCAGCCTCGCATTAGATCGTTATCTTGCATTGATCAAGCCACTGTTTCATCATCTAATAATGGATGTAAATAGAACAAAGAAGCTACTCATAGCAAATTGGTTGGTGCCTTTGCTGATCACAGCTATACCACTATGTTGGAGCTCAAGTTCGATGTACACAAAGGCTTTATCAAGCCGTATCTACATCTCCGTTTTCTGGCTATTGATGTTCTGTCTATGTGTAATAATGATAGCCATGTATATACTCATCTACCGCACGGCAGCTAAAACAATCCGAAAGAGAATTCGAAGGATGTCCAAGCTTACCAAAAATTCAAAGAATAAAATCACAACTACAAGGACTGAACTACGTGTTGCACACATGTTTGGCCTACTTCTGTTCTTCTTCATTCTCGCATATCTACCAATCTTGTGGCTTAATCTCATGGATCTTATTAATCAAGGGCATTTGATCTCTCCAGTAATGGAAAAGATATCATTGTATTCGCTAATCGTAAACTCGATTGTCAATCCGATTCTGTGCCTGCTACTGAAGAAAGATTATCAATTGATCATCAAACGATGGATGTCATTTAAGCAAGCTTTTGCTTGATGAAAGCCAAATACAACATTTGGTAACTTGTTTTTACCATCATTTTGAACTGCGACTCGAACAACGGGAGTAAATGGGGGTGATATTTCGGGAATCGATTGATGATAAGTCGCTTTCGTAAACCGTATAATTTCGATCGCTTTATTAAATTTAAAATAGACAACTTCATGGTCCCAGAGTTTATTTAAGCCATTACAGTTTAGAGAGTTTGTTTGAGGAGATTTTTAAGAAATTTATAATTATTTAAGAATGCCAAAACGTTCTGTCAATAATGAACAAATTCACTTACAGTCGAATCAAAATAATATAAATACAAGAGGGATATATTTCCATGTATAATAGAATCAAGATTGCCTACTGTTTCAAACCAGTTTAGTAAACACAAGATATTTATATCTACTAATAAAATAAAGAAAGATCTCACCAAATATTCTTGCTTTAGACGATGTTGAACTTGACTCGAGAGACTGGAGAGAATAAACAGATCGTTCGTGTTTTGTGCGTTTTCTTGAATCCAAAAACTAAATCTAAATCTCTATTATCAAATTTACTACGAATTTATATATCTGTTACGAGGAATAGGAAGATAATTTTATCTACGTAAATCATGAGTAATAATGTAAGTGTGAATAGATGAAATAATTAAACGAAGCTACATTTAGGGATGTTTACGACAGCAAAGCTATGACTAAGCTAGATCATGCTGTTCTACGTGATACGAGAACGAGGATAGCGATGGATGTAAACATGTTTGTTACTACGTATGTAAGGAATTAAGGAATATATTTAGAAATGAAATGAATGAAAAAATGAATGAAAATTATTAAGTAGTCACTACACCAGTGTACTCACTTTTGCAGCAGCCTTTTCACTCAGTTGTTGTCCATCGTTTGAAAAACTAATGACATCGTTGTAGCTATTTCCTAAACAATGAAAAAAATTCTGGGTCACGGTCAGTATTGTATTGTGCCTGTATTGTTTGTTACTGGTCTGAGCGATTAGAAAGCGAACAGTTTGTTGAGCATTTTAATTGGTAAATCCTGGACAAAATGCTAATATTAAGTCGTACATCTCTTGCGCAGTTTTATTTTTGTCGCAATGTCTCGGATTTGCTCTGGAGACCGAGACATCGCGCGAAAAGCTACAGATTCGTAACTTTTGAAGCATTTGGTCAATTTCCTCCATGTATGTCAGGGGTACGCCATAGAGATAGGATATAAGATAATTTAGAGTGTGAGCCAGGCCCACCCTCCAGGACGCCACTCACCCTCCAGAAATCCGCCATTTTTTCTCAAGTTGATACATCGAAACCTTGTGCTTGAGCAGAGAGGCACAAAGTTTCCACCCAAGAGATATCTGGGCGGAGCCTATCAACTTGCACTAATGCAATGGATGATAAATTTTGAAATATTAGTAATGTTGTAAAACAAACCATGAACTTTCAATACAATGCACATAACATAAGATTTTAAAGATTTTTTTCTTATTGAGAAGTTAATCAGTTCAAGAACAACCTTTTTTGTTCCAAAAAATTGGAAATTACGTCTTACCATGAGTTTCAGAATCTACTGAAAGTAATTCTTCTGTACCCAATGTAGCCTTCGTGGTGCAGTCTCGATTTTATGATTACGGGGCCATTATGAAGGATTAGGAAAGTGAATTGACATCATAATTGGCAATGGCAACACAAGTTCTCCACAATTCTTTCGTCCTCAATTCTATGTTACGCGTGGTAAATTACGCTTGGAAATACGTAGTTTATAGCAACAAAGTATCATCTTCTTTGGTACTAAACTTACTTGTACGTATTTTATTGTTTTCTCGCTTATTTATTTCGTTTCTACACCTTGGCCAAAATGGCCTAAGATCTCGACCACGCTTTGAATTCGTATGTCAATTGTAGACTCATTACATTGCGTCCCTGTGCTTAGCTCGAATCTCGCTCACCTGCAGGGAGTAGCACATTTGAGCTTCAAAAATCGGAACTCGGGAACAAATTTTTGTTCCTCCACTCACAGAACAGGATTTCAAAATACGCCGTCGTGATTTGTCTATTCAAATATTTTCATCAATATGGAGGCCAATAACGGCACTTGTGTCAGAAATGCTTACCCCATGGATTTCAAGATTAGCTTGGCATGATGGCATGAAACTATGACATTTTCAAATGAAGTTACCAATGAATTTCTCCACAACGAAGACAAATGTATGAATTTTTGAAGCATAGATGGATAAGAACGGAGTTGTTCAGAAATGTTTTCAACGACTTGCATATAAGAACATTAAGCAAGCAAGAAAACAAGGATTCTGTTGTATTCTGTAGTATTCTTATCACAAAAATTGTCAAATTTGAAGCAAATTTTCATCGTGAATATACATCATTAAAAGCAAGAATTTACAATAAATACGTATAAAATACATTATAATAATAAAATAAATAGTATTTAGCAAAAGTGGCCCAGGACGCATTGCAGGAAATAAAACTTAAAGTTACATGACATTATTCAATACTAAAAATTAAAACTGTTTAAGAAGGTCGGTTAAAGAGACCTGTTATTATTGTCAACAAACATTTTAATTACAACTATTTCAAAAGCAGCTGTTTAAAAATGATCGAACTAACTAGACCCAGTTTGGAAAAGTTAATGAGATTCGATCATGGAATATTTGTGATAAATACGTATACGAAGTTACTTTGCAGTAACATCAGAATCTCCATAGTAAAAGTGAAGAGGATGCATTATTTACATATATAAATATCGACTACGTTCTGTGTGATGTCACAAAATATAAAGCTTTATGTATCTAAATAAACAAGGACCAGGCCGCATAAAACGAATGTTAAATAATAATCATTATCAACTCTTGCAAAATAAAGAGATACTACTACCCTCCCTTCCCTTTGAAGGAACCATTTGCCATTTTTCTTATATCGTCATATTCGAAATTCGGTTTCACGCTTGTGAAACTTCGTTAGTATTATCAACATCAACATGACACGTTTTTTGCTTTCGTCGTTCTAATACACCAGCTTTGCTTTGATCTGTCGATCTGGGATGTTTTTGTGATATCTGCTTAATTTTCTCCTTTAAACTAGTTCTCTTTGACCGATTCTCAACATTAACTTGACGACCATCCATGTCACGAGGTCTGCTTGTAACAGCAGGGGCTATTGTTTTTCGCTTTCCTCTTCGAAGACCAACCGATTTTAATACTTTTTCGACTTCAAAACGTTCCTAAGAAACAACAAAAGCAGTTTCCATCAACATATTTGCTTGTGCTACAACAGTGCATAGATGAGATGCTTCATAAAATAACTAAGAACCATCAAATGTGATCTTAAATCTCGGTTTGTTTATGCTTACTCTTTTTTCTGCAGCTTTTACCGACGAAGGAACATCAGGAATAGCAAATGACAAAATGAATCTCACGATCATTACTACGTTCTATAACAAACAAAAATACTTTTTTTAGAAAAATACACACCACACCTCCTTTACTAATTAAACAGACAATTCCGAATAAAACTGTTTTATTACCTGAAATATGATGATGATCCACAAATTATGCAAGTTCGTAACATCAGTTCTGTAATAATTAGTTGTATTATTTGCTGCCGCAAGTGCTGTGAGGTTTGACGAATTAACTGTTGTTGAATTCAACGTTGATGTTGTTGTTGTGGTTGTTTGGTATTTTCGACCGAATGATGATGTCAAGCTGATGATGCATGCATTTGTAATTACGCCAACATAATTCAGTAGCTTCAGAATTGTATACCATGTTCCTAAAACAACACGGAAAATATGGTCATTTTCAGTGCTTCTTCAGGCATGTCAGAAACGGATGGTACCAGGGACACGTTCCCATCCAATTCAGAACACAAGCGTCCCTAATTTCTTCAAACGGTACACCATTTTTCTCTGTGTCCTCCAAAATTCAAAATGCATCCAAAATATACCAGTAATTCTCAGGTTCCAACCTTCAAATAAAAATTAATGAGCAAGAGCGTGGAACAAGCAAGATTGAAATAAAAAACTTACCAATGTCCTGAGCCCTCAAAGGTATTGGCCTCTTATTCAACCATAATAGTCGCCTCGCATCAATACGCAGGTCAATCAGATTTGTTACCAAGGCAATAAGAGGAGCCAATGGCAATGCAGCAGCAAATAACTACAGTCGTAAAAACAAGGTTTTTTATGAATAAACTTTCAATGCAATAAGTTTTAGATTGCTATATATTGGCAAATAAGCTGGAAAAATACAACCCACCATCAAATAACCATATTGAATAACTAAAAAAGAAAAAAGCAAGATGTAAAATCGCTAATTTATCCAGTGCATTTTTCATTTTTCATTAATGTAATGCAATGTAACAGTGAAAACTTTCAAAGATGTGCAAAAAAAGTCAATCTACCTTTTTCTGTATATTCAGACAAAGTAAAATCTACAGCACTTGGCTTTTTTCTTTCTTTATCCATGTAGTGTTTGAATGTAACATCCGAACTGAAGCTTTCGTTGCCTGAAAAAGTATCACCTACTTTGCTTCCTTTAAAACGATTCCTGGATAACGAACGACGAACTGCTGAATAGGCCTTGTGCAAAAAGCTATAATCACAAAATAATCTGCTATTAATATGGATGCAAAATGAATATTTTAGCTGTGTTGTGCAATAGTTATATATCTCCAATACAATAAAAATGGCTGCACCACCCTGCACATCTTTCTTTAATGTTTGACCAGTTTTTGACGCAAAAATAACTTATTTTCAAGCATTTCAGAAATTAGAATTCAAGCTATGCACTCACGGTAAGCAAATGTCGGTGAAAAATTTGGGCATTGGCTTCATAAGCATCAAAATACCAACTTGCATGGACAATAAGGACATGCAATCATTGTCAGTACCACAAGAATCAGTGTATTTTTCTCCCTTGCCAAGTACACCTGTCTTCGTTCGCTGAAATAAATGCAGAATTTATCAAAATCTATACTTCTCATTTTGTCTTCTCATATAAAATCTCATTTTGTTATGATAAAGTATGTTGGAAAACGCATAACAGCACACTTTCCTGCAGGGGTAAGCAGGGAAGTAAAAACCGGTGAGGCAGAGAAACCATGCTCCCCATCCCACATTTTGGTAAACTATGCAAAAATGTCCCTTTCAAATCCAAAAATGTCCCTTCTAAATCCAAAAGCAAGTGACCTGGGAGTGATTATGTACCCATTTCTTAACCTAACCCGCCCCGCCCACTTTTTAGATGTTTCCTGCGTCCCTGTTGGTATGAAAGTAATTTTAGCAAATAAGCAGCATAAAAACTACTTACCTCTCTAAAGAAAGCAATATAATACAAGGAAGCGTACGAGTTGACAAATTGGAAACCAAAAAGTTTCAAGATGAGTGAATCATCAAACTGAGTCTGTGTGCGATGATTTTCTAAAACGTGGTAAAATATGAATAACGTATAACTACAAAATCAACATTTGCATCAACCGGTTATATTGCAAATAGATGATAAATTAATGTCAAAGACACCTACCCCATTCGGTGAGCCTTTTCGCCAAATACTTATAGAAGTATCCAAGTAGCATGATTGAAACAGAGTTCAAAATGGAAGATGTTACATTTGACAGTAGTTCCTTGTACTTTCCACTGAACCAATCCACTCTTGCAATTATTCGATAAAGTATGACAGATACCAAGCTTCCTAAAACAAGAATCACCTAAAAAAACAAATCAAACAGAATTGACTTGTTGTCGCGTTATGTTCTGGTTTAATTTTTTGTTCATGTTCGTCAATATTCAGTCCTGATATAGACTCACGAATTTCTTTAACTGCTTGGGTCTGGAGTACAAGGTTTCTTAGAAGTTGGTCTCTTACAGAAAGGACGTGCGTGAGTTTTTGAGTTTGCTTACCATAAAGAATGTCAACGCCATGGAACCCATGGTTTTAACTGTCTTTCTCATTGGTGAATAATATGGCTCATGAACATCAGTTTGCTGGCTCTGCAACAACAATGTAACAAAAATTGTAAAGATGGTAAAAATGATGTAAGCTGTGAAAAGTGCTAAAAATCCAGCTGTCAAATGAAGTGAAAAGGTGCTAAAATCTAGCTCCAAGGCCTTACCAATACAGTTTTTGCCCGAGGAGTTCCAGCTCCATAAAACTCTGGCCTGTTGGGTTCCTATAAAGGCAAAATTATATACGTATCAGCTTTATTCCTTTTCTTATTATTTATCAATCTTCTCATTATTTATCAATCTTCTCGAGACAGTACAATCTTGATTCAGAAAGTCTGCACACATAAAAATATGGCTCAGTTAAAAATTGAAAATATGTTTGCAATGAATACTGGCCAGATGGTCATGCCAATGTCTATGGTCTAAGCCACTTAAAATATATATACAGGTATTTCTTGTTCAAAATGTATCATAATGACGTCATTAAACGTAACCCTTCCCGTCAAAAGCAAAAATGACCCATCTTTGATTTGGAATCTCCAAAGTCGATTTACTAAATTTGCATGATAAAATTTGGGGCCAGGAAGAAATTCAGTCACTTGCAAGGAATTCCTTGCCTCTAGTTTCTGAGAACATTGATAAAGATCATATATCAGTTTCTGGTGTAGAAATCCTTAGACCTGAGGACATTTGACAAATTGTAAGCTATCGCTCACTCGCTATCATATTGGCTGGCTAATAGATTGGCTCTAGATAACAGTGAGAGCTACGTCGATAAGAAACATATCTGGGATAATTATTTTAGTAATTCATGCAGAAAAACTAAGAAAAGAGTTTTGAAATTGGGTCGATAATCGCAAGCAAATGATAACATATATTTTGTAATGACAAGCTATGTGACCATAGGCGCCGACTACGTGGGGGCTTGGGGGCTCAAGCCCCCCCCGGAAATTTCTATGGGGGGCTCAGCTCCCCCTGGGAATTTTGTTTGGGATCTGAAAAAACACGTTTATTTTATTGAAGAAACGCTAATCAAAGAATTGAATTGATGATATATATAGCTATATCTGTGATCATTACAGCAAGTTTATTAGAATAACAGGCTTGTTATTACGAAATAATATTAATCTACAAAAGCCATCAGCAAATTATGAATACGATGAGATGAACAGAAACTTACTTGGTCTTCGAAGTCATCAACATCCCATTTATATGCCAACTCAGCTGTTTTTCTTTTCCATACTTCGAGAAATATAGTTCCTAAAGTAAAATATCCAAGCAACATTATCAACATACTGTTATGGCTATTGTTCATGGTGGTGTAGCCTAGTGGTTAAGGCGCTGGATTTCGTATCCTTGAAGGGTAGCTTTCATGGGTTCGAACCCACGAACCGGTCGGAATCACGAAGTACAAGCCGTCAGCAATTCAGCTATTTATCCCTCCGAGGGTGGTAAATGATTACTCAGGGTGTTCGTTCTAGAATGTCATTCCGGGGGCACAAGCCGCAGGTTCATATCAGTTTTATAGCTGCCAGAACCATCAACCTGCGTTAACAAATAAATATTTCTTGCTCGCTTGTTTGCTTATTAAGCTGTGTATTACTTATGGTAGATTGTTTTGAAATTTCCACTGATGGTCTTCATTAGTGTTATCTGTCTACGTTTAAGGCAGCGATGCCTCATTCATTGAATGAGCTCAGGGTTATATCGGGCATAAATTTTTGTTTTTATTAAGGAAACGCGCAAAAAGAATTATTGGCGAATTAGGATTATCGCTTATTGGAATAAAAAGATGATATTGTAAAAAATTACAAAAGTGGCAAGTGGTAGAAATGAATCTTTTGATATAAAATTGGAAATCTTTTAGTTGAAATCTGTTAGTGAAAAGTCTGAAAAAATGTTTACTCATGTACAATATCGAGACTTCAGTCCCCAGCCCGCAGCTGCCCCGGCTCTACCACCCCCATCAACATTAAACATAAAACAAACACTAATATCCAGTAAGCAAGTCCTTGAAGATTAAATACAGTTGAAAAGTCTATGTTTAAAATTGTTGGCATACATGGCCAAAGAGCTCACTTACCCCACAAACAAATAATCAAAGCAAAGAATGGGGTGAGATCATTGTCAAAAGCAGCTTTAGTCCACGATTGTGTATTCTTTGAGGTAGACCTACGATAAAGAACATTTGTGGTAGTTTGTTAGATACAGGGGCAACATCATTAAAGACATCATTAGGGGCTTGATAGACCCTATGTGTTGAGTGATGTGTTCGTGTAGTAAAAAAAGATTAATGTCAAACGTGTTTGCGTTATCTGAAAAATTTTCTTTTCAATTCACAGACTCAACAATGTTCCCAGCCTCACATTCAAAATGAGGTAAGAAAGGCACTTAAATATCACACTTTTTGATACATCGTCAAACCTATCGTCTCAATGTGCTTTACGTCGGTACCTCATCACGACGGCACCGTTGCTACATAACGGACATTGATACTGGAATAGGTAAACGCTAACACGCACGGTCCCGTTTTCAGAAGCGTTCTGCAACCCATATGAAGGGAACGAATCACAAAAACATCACATTTTAAAAAACACCATGCGACCAGACATCTCGCTACTCACTTATTGATTATCCCATAGAAGAATACGACAAATCCAATAAGCATTGGAATCCATAGAGATGTGATTAGCAAGCCTGTAATGTAAAATACTACGTGAATATTCAATAGAATCAAAGGATAAGCGATATCTGAGATGCTAATAATACGTTATGGATCAGGAAAATATGGCAGGGTCGAAGTGACCTCACCAAACTGTAGTCACATCATTTATAATTCACCCAGATAAGAAAAGATAGAACCAGCCCTAAACATAACTTGTGGTCAGCTATTTTTGCCAGCTTAACGTTGTTATCGGATAATAAGATAAACTGGGTACGAGAAATAGTAGTTACAGGCTTATCCAGATGTACAGAGCCTGGGAATTTCATGAATCTGTTTCTTTGAGGGGATTGAGAGCAAACTGCTAGTGAGCAGTCAACAGTCCATAAAAATATGAGTTCAATTTTTATGGTGGTTAATGAAAGCAATCAGAACAAAATCTTCTCAGGGAGATAGGAACAGGAAGCACAAGGAACATATGATTACCAAAATGTCTCAAAATTCAACCAACAAGGCCTGTAGCTATATATGTGATATATGTACCATATCAATTAAGGAATGGGACAGATTTTAAAAAGTATAACATACCAAGCCAAGCAAAGTATAGCGCAATTTTCTCCCCAAAATAATTTCGAATTTTCCAAAGAGGTTGAAATTTGAAATTAGCCAACCACGTCTCGTGGAGATCCTTTCTATGATCCGTTGTTTCTTCGGCCCCAGTCTCCTTAGCCCCAGTCTCTGATGGATATGTAATGATCTCTTTACGATAAGGGTCCGAAGGGAAGAATGGGTCGAGTGGCGATCTTTCGTGAAGGATGAAGGCGCCTTCGTAAACTCCAGAATGAATTAGTGAAGCCAAAGCTAAGCAAAAAAATTAATTAATTAATCAGACTTCTTTTCTCATGCAATATGC
Organism: Sanderia malayensis; assembly: GCA_013076295.1. Lineage (NCBI taxonomy): Eukaryota > Metazoa > Cnidaria > Scyphozoa > Semaeostomeae > Pelagiidae > Sanderia > Sanderia malayensis. The sequence continues at coordinate 756,421 of RQOL01000616.1, read as the reverse complement.
AATAATAATCTTTTCTAGCAGAGACTGCAAACTACCAAGCTTACAATGTTTTATAACAGACACAAGCAAAGGAATTGCCTCAATAAGAATGTATAACATTTAAATTGCATTTGAATGTTTCTCTGTTTTTTGACTATTGTACGATAATATTACACTTTCAAACATACCTTCAACGTTTTGATTCTCCAAGTCATCATCCCCATCGACAGTACTTGTCTTCGCTTTCTTCAATATGTGATGCACCTGGAGTGATATAAATTCAAATCATTTGTCCAACATCTATTAAAGCGAACAGGCGCATACTATAACTCACATTAATACACATGTTAAATTCGGAGTTTTTCAAGGACTTGGGGATATTGCTGGAATATTGCAGACAGGCTTTATTTAGCAGGCCCTGAATTATACATTTTGGCTAACACTGTTGATTCACTGCTTACCCCTTTTTGCGAGAAATCCGCTTTTTACCTCAAATGCCGCATAAAAGGATATTTGTTAACTAATCAATTGAATGAAACAGTACAGTATCGTGGCATATTATACTGATTTTGTTTTAAGACGGTGATATGTGTCAGCGTTGTATCATTGGTATGGCATGGTCGTGTAAAACTTAACAACAATCTGTTGTTGAGTATTTGTTGTCTATCTTTTCAATACTCTGGACTCGCAAAGAGATAATGTGATTTGTTTCTGGTTTTGTAAAAATTCAGGCACATGCTTGAAATAGTTTACCTCTTTTTCTGTGGCCAGAGATTTAAAGCCAATAAATAGAAGAACATTATTGTGGATTAAAATAAGAATCTTAATTAACCGATCCCTCTAAGCCAAAGAAAGTATGTTCAAGGCAACAGGTCCAAGGGCGTTGTCTCTTTTATATCAGCATCTTTATCATGTCCTGTTATAGCATCTTGTGCCGTAGTTCAAACATTTCATTTGTGCATTTATTGCATAGTTTGAGTTTTATAAAAGAAAACGATATAAAATCGTTAGTTGACTGGATTGCGTACGAATATGGTCAAAATAACTTGCAACACTTCCATGTTTGGAATTTGGTTGGAGTCAATTTTGAACTCGGCTGATGCGCGCGCACAGCCAAACGAGCAGAGGGAATTGATCCTTGTTCACAACAAAATATGCGCAATATCGCTCCCCCCTTTTGCCACAGACTTCATTGATTTATCTTCCTTCGTTCAGGCTGGCAATTAGCCTGCGCCGGAGACCATATACCATTGGTATAAGCATTATATGGCCTGCGACACATGCTAGCTGGCAATGAAAGGAAAGACGAAAAATGAGTCACAGCTAAGGAAAAATGGAAATTCTTACCAAAAGCGATCTGAGAGCTGGACGGAAGAATGTATCAGGATTGCCGATGCCATCATAAATTTGTTTCGTCGCAATGCAAAATGGGATGCATATATCATCGACTGAAAGAGAAACAAGAATAATAATCAAACCAAACCATTGTTTGCTCGCATAGCGAAGTAACGTGAAGCTATAAAATAGACGTGGTGGAATTCCCATGCCGCTTTGCGAAAGCTTTGGACAACGAGAAAACGTAATGCCCGACTAGAAAATCCAGACGCGAATGCAAAGGTTCCCTTTGATCTCTTGGAGCCCTGTAGCAAATACTGTAATACTGTTCGTCTCCATATTACCAAAAAGTTGCAATAAATGCCCCCCTCGAGTAGACGCCCGCTAAAAATTACTGGAATTAATTATCAAAGAGATACGATAAGTTACTTTATAAACGAACTTTTGGGGTTCTAACCACTTGGTGTTAAATCTTGAAGACAGAAATGAAGCATATGCATACTATGTTCATTGTTAAACAATTGTCAACTCGTTCTTGCGCAGCATTCAGTAGTAATCTGCAATTTTGAGCCGCACAAGAAATACTTAAAACAACACGGCGTCAAGATAAATGCGAATTATTTCTTTTTTAGAAAACGGAGCTGTTTGTGAGATAAGCGCATACAAATTATATTCTTACAGTAGGTTTAGTAACAATAACATCAATCAAAATTTCAAATCAAATCAGAATCACACGACTATGAAAATTGAGACAAGCTCAATTGAAAAGCAATAAATGTGCTTTTGATGGTTTCAACTAAGATTTGCCACCATTATTCCCTGCGTTCTATATACATAATGAATATTTGTACATATGGTTATAATTCTATTAGCTAAAGCTTTATGGTTCTCCTTAATATTTAATAAAGCTTATCAGAAAAGAAACATCGAAAAGAGATTTGCACAGCGGACTCTCTTTTAAGGCATTGCGCTCCGATTATGTTTGGGCGCCCTGTGTGCTAAAGAATCTTCGTTGCAACAGGTGAATATCCTGCTGAACGTTGCACCCCAAAGTCATAAGATTTGTCGTTCGTCAGCCATACATGGTCAAGTGGTCCAAGTGCTAATTACTCGTGAAACACTTCAGCTTTTAATTTCCATGTAATTTTCTGAGAAGGGACACGAGAAAGAAATCCATTTCATTCCAATTCATTCCACGAAATCCATCAATCCAAATAATTGATTTCGTGTTCGCCCCCCTAAAGCTGAGGTCTCAACGCCCCTGATACAGCCCTCTGAAATGCCATATCAACAACCAGGTGTGAAGTTACAACATGGAAAAAAAGCTAACCAATGAAGCCCACTATGTCTAGCACCCACAAATAAACACCAACTATGCCTTGTACAACTTATCCCGAGAACGAGCTTCTAAATTGTTAGGTTACCCATCAAAACCTGACAGTTTTCAAACAATTAAAGCTCGTGTTCTGATGTCTGTGTGTGGCAGAGATCAATAGCAATCTCGTTCTCATACCTTCTCGTGTTCAGACGAGAGGGAATTTTTTAGTCTGAGAAAAATATAGCATAGTGGTAAGAGAGCACGACTAGGACTTTAAACAAGGACCAACAATGTTTCGAACTGACTTATTAGTGCTTAGGGAAACTAGGGGAACCACGAACAAGTCTTTCTTTCATGATATTTTTGGTATATTCAAATGAATGCAACATATCTTTATTATATACCGGAGGAATAGAATGTAATGCTTCACCATCTTGAAATCGTTGAATAACTTCAATGGTGCTTACTCAGAGTCTAGCCAGTGCCAGGTCCTTGCACGACCAAAGATATTTAAAAACATGAAATAAGTTCGCTCAAGTTATTTCTTTATCAGTTGGAATTTGAGAAGTTAGGGTAAATTCATACGATGGGCCGTCGGCCGATGGTGGGTGGGAAGAGCCCATCATTGCAGTGGTGCTGGTGGGTGGATCATAGTTGGGTTGGCACATCGAAATTTTACGTGTTTGCTCTTATGCGATGGGTTAAAGATGAAGGAATTGCATGGGCCCATCTGAAACAACAGATGAACCCATGACGAGCTCATCGCTGGCACGTGGTCAGTAATTCAATCTGCTTTGTATGATAAACAGAGAGGAGAAGCAGTTGAAAGCAAAGCAATGTTTACCCCATCACATCGTATATAAACTTATCCTCAACTCCCACACGACATTTCAAGTTCAATCTGCCAATTTCACACGTTCTCCTCAGGTCCTCTGTATAGAAATCTGTTAGCAAAGCCGTCAACTAACCGCAGGATTGTTAATCCAGAAAAGCAATCAAAACTGGCCAAGCCCCACATTCTCTAGATCTTTATTCATTCATCATTATGTGAAGAGGAAAAGCCCCTGGGAATGAAACGAATCACTGTGCCGAAAGAGAAACAATGCTGAGCGGTACTGTGTTGATTATACCACAGCAAACAGATGCGGTCATCATTTTGGTTAGGGAGTGAAGAACTTTACGAAAATCTCATTTGCAGGAGTAGCTAGCATAATAGAGTTTTAAGGAGATCAGTGGCATCGACGCAAACTGGTCTTTTCTTTCACTTATCTCAGTGAAAGTCCCTGGCAGCACTTGGTTCATCACAGAGTTAAGAAAGTCTGTGATTAACCTGTACTGAATTCTGTACTGGACTGGATTTTTGAAACGTGTGAATTAAGAAATTAAAAGAATTTTTAGATACTCAAAATTTCAAAAAGATATTGCCGTGCAGGAGTGAAAACTTAACGTGGCAAAGATGGTCGAGTGGTTAGGTCGCCAGCTCTTGATAATTATTATTCTTGCGGGATACAACTCTTGATAATTATTCTAGTGGGATCAAGCTGCAATCCAGACTTGGCACTGAAATTAGGAAATTATTAAGAAAATTTGAGTACTACTCCAAAATATTACTTCAAAACTTAGCAGCTGTGAAGCATATTCTCAAGCTTTGGCATTGTGATACCATTGACATAATCTCTTCATAGGCAAGAGGGTTTTAGGCAATTGTTCACTACATATCTTATAATTTGTAATTTGATCAGACAGCAGAGCCAGGAAAGCTGCAACCTCCAATCACAGCAGGTTCAAAATCAATGAACTACTAGCTGCAATATTTTCCTTTGGAATGAATAGCCGCAAGTAGTTATTGAATATTTTAGGGGGCTTGAAGACTTGGACACATGTGCCACCACTAAATTTGTTCTGCCCTGGTAGCAGGGCAAGTTGAACCACTTAAGAAATATTAACTAAACAGCGTGAAAATCATACCTTCTCTTTCACTTTTAAAATATCTCCATTTTGATTTACTTACTGAATCGTCCTCATGCAAGGATAGCTGAAATTAAAGTAAAATATAAAATATAAGCAACAGGCTGAATGTGGTAACATATTGCAAACAATGGGATTGAAGTGGCCTTCCAGAGTTGTTCCTCCCCCCTTTATTTCATTGATACAGTCAACCCTGTCTAATTCGAACACCTTGGGGAAGCATGAAAATGTTTGAATTACAAAAAGTTCGAATTATAGAGGTTTGTTTTATAAGAATTGGTTCATTAGTGATCCTTGAAGGGACGGAGACTTTTGTTCAAATTAGATAGAGCTCAAACTATGCAGATTTGACTGTATTTTCAATATGTTGTGCATTAAAATTTATAGTATGAAACAATTATTATTTATCTCATCTCACCCCAACAAGAGGCATTTGTAGAAATAACGACTCTGCTTCTTGACAAAGGCGCTCAAAAGAGCAACACAACTCAACATAAGTGTATTTTTCAACTTTTGTTCTTGAAACACATATCTGTTCTGCTACGAGAGACTTTTCAAATGTTTCTCTCTTGCCCGGTTTATCATCACTCACATCATCAGTTTTAAAAAACAGAACATAGTCAACAAAAGTTCGCTTTTTCTTTGTCGGTTTTGGCCTGGTGTAATCATGAGCCATTCGCAAGGCTAATTCTTTGCAATCTATTTCAGCAATACTAGCAGAGGTTTTCGGCAGACTGGCAATGCTAGACAGACTGGCAACGCCAGGTGCCTGTTCTAGCACAGGAAGAGCTTTTTCATTGCTCTTTGAAGTACTGCCTCTTACATGCATGTCATGATCAGTGTTATCATAATCATCTGTTACAACATCCACTATTGTATTTTTAGCTGACAACTTTGGAGAACTGTTCAGGGGGCTTTTAAAAGTTTTTCTTCTCTTTTCTTTCTGAATCTTTGGCATTGTTTCAATCTCTAAAGCACCCATTTCTCTGCTGTTGTTGCCAAAAGTTACATCTATCCCAGAATCCTTGTTAACTAGGTTTGATTTATGCATGCTTTCAGCCATTTCTATGGTAGTTTTTCCCTCTTCGTATTTTTTTTTACTTTTATGCTTAATTTCTTTATTTGTTTTCAAACGAATTCTCTCACTTTCTTCTTTTATTCTTCGAATTTTTTTCGTTTTAGATTCTCCAGGCTCCCTATCAAAGACAAGTTTTGCGGTATCTTCGCTTTTCCTGTTATAATCATGGATTTCATGCGAACTTTCTATTCCATCTTGAAGAAGTTCACCAAGTGGCGGTAGCTTTCGAGGACTTTTTAACAACGCCATATTTGTGTTTATTTTGCAAGGCAAATCTCGCACATTCGACTCTTTAGTTAAATAAAAACACCTGCGTTTACGTATGAAATTTCACAAATAATTTCCTTCTTTTGGATTCATTGCTTCCTCACGTTTAACGTAAACTTATGTGATTCATTTGATGTTATTTACTGAGGACTTCAAGGTCTGAACCAAATTAGGCCAATAACGTTGATTTGTGTACCTTTTGCAGCCAGTTGCTTCCGAAATGAAAGAATATTTGAGCAATCAGCAAATAAATAGTATTCAAATCGTTTTGTTGATTATAAACATTTCATCAAAAATGCTGTTAATTAAAAATCAGTTTGGATTAAAAGAAAAAACTAAATAAAACACTTATAAAAGATCTGATTTGATTCCGATTTGCAATGATTTCAATTCGATCGATGTATGTCATTTTTATGCCATATAGTCTGGTAGCTGAAAGGGGGGTAGTACCACCAGACGAGGTAATTTATGAGACCAAGTGATTTTGGTCAATTTTGGGGCGCAGAATCCGAATTTTGATGTTCTTTTTATGGGGGAGGGGCCGTTTCGGAGATATGGGGGCAAATGCCCCCAAATTCAACAAAAGCATGTTATAGGTAAAACTGTGACTATACCTTAAATGTTTGGTTTCTGATTGTAAGGCATTGATTATGGCCTGATCAAGCTTATTCGAGGTTTTTTAGGTTTCAGGCCAGGGTATAGAAATTCTGGGGTAACCGTGCCCCCAAATGGGGGCAACAAGGTAATTTGATCAAAAAGTAATAAAAAACATCTCTTCCTATGAATTTGAGGGCGTAGAATCTGAATTTCGATGTTATTTTGACAAGAAAGGAGCCATTTTGGAGATATAGGGGTAAATGCCCCCAGAACAGGGGGTTAAGTGTGCTATTCTCATTTATATTTTTGATGACGTCACACTATTGAACTCTATACCGGGCTTTATTTTGGCAACTTATTGAATTGAACTATGATAGAACTCAGTAATTACCTGAGTTTTCATGCAAGAATATAATTTAGTCATCATCGCTGTCACTATCACTGCTCTCTTCATTTGAACTCAGCATATCGTTTAAGACTTCCTCTTCCATATCATCACCATTACGATCTTCTATCAGGAGCTCAGCTATCTCCTCTGGATACGCTTCCACTGTCCAATTTATTGTCATGTTTGGTAGCCAACCATGATTGCATGGATCATCCAACACTAGAATAGGATTTGATGCATTTCGCCACATCCTTGCCACAAAACTTGCTCGCTTGCAATGTAACTCCAGGCTGGTCTGGCATGGTGGAAGGAGAGACATATCGATGACCTTTCCATCCTTTTCCAATCTCTGCCAAAATATTTCTTTCCTTGCATCGTTCACTGAATGCTGCTGCCTTCTTCCAAAAATTGCACACACAAAATGTTCCAATCCAGCCAGTTGGTCGAGAGTAATATGTTGACCGTTTCCTAAAGAAGCGACTAAGTCAATAAATACTGAATTCTCTTTGACGTGCTTCCAACAAAGTTGCTTCCCTTTGCGCAGAATGCTCGAAACATAGTCGTTGCCCGTGAAGGAGTGCAGCCCAAGCAGTGCTCTCTTTTGTTTTGTGACAGTGTGCATGCACTGACGTCTAAAAGAGAGAAAACGGCGAGGGTACTGTTTGCGTGGTCCGTTCCAGCTCAGGCGATATCGATATACCTGTGATTTTAGTAGCAGGAGAATTCGACGCACGTATACTGATCGACAATGGAACAGGAAAATACCGCAAGGTTTTAGACTGCTTGGGCTGCACTCCTCACGGGCAACGACTATGTTTCGAGCATTCTGTGCAAAGGGAAGCAACTTTGTTGGAAGCACGTCAAAGAGAATTCAGTATTTATTGACTTAGTCGCTTCTTTAGGAAACGGTCAACATATTACTCTCGACCAACTGGCTGGATTGGAACATTTTGTGTGTGCAATTTTTGGAAGAAGGCGGCAGCATTCAGTGAACGAGGCAAGGAAATATATATTTTGGCAGAGATTGGAAAAGGATGGAAAGTCATCGATATGTCTCTCCTTCCACCATGCCAGACCCTGGAGTTACATTGCAAGCGAGCAAGTTTTGTGGCAAGGATGTGGCGAAATGCATCAAATCCTATTCTAGTGTTGGATGATCCATGCAATCATGGTTGGCTACCAAACATGACAATAATTGGACAGTGGAAGCGTATCCAGAGGAGATAGCTGAGCTCCTGATAGAAGATCGTAATGGTGATGATATGGAAGAGGAAGTCTTAAACGATATGCTGAGTTCAAATGAAGAGAGCAGTGATAGTGACAGCGATGATGACTAAATTATATTCTTGCATGAAAACTCAGGTAATTACTGAGTTCTATCATAGTTCAATTCAATAAGTTGCCAAAATAAAGCCCGGTATAGAGTTCAATAGTGTGACGTCATCAAAAATATAAATGAGAATAGCACACTTAACCCCCTGTTCTGGGGGCATTTACCCCTATATCTCCAAAATGGCTCCTTTCTTGTCAAAATAACATCGAAATTCAGATTCTACGCCCTCAAGTTCATAGAAAGAGATGTTTTTTATTACTTTTTGATCAAATTACCTTGTTGCCCCCATTTGGGGGCACGGTTACCCCAGAATTTCTATACCCTGGCCTGAAACCTAAAAAACCTCGAATAAGCTTGATCAGGCCATAATCAATGCCTTACAATCAGAAACCAAACATTTAAGAGGTATAGTCACAGTTTTACCTATAACATGCTTTTGTTGAATTTGGGGGCATTTGCCCCCATATCTCCGAAACGGCCCCTCCCCCATAAAAAGAACATCGAAATTCGGATTCTGCGCCCCAAAATTGACCAAAAGCATTTGGTCTCATAAATTACCTCGTCTGGTGGTACTACCCCCCTTTCAGCTACCGGACTAATATTGACAGTTGTCCTAGCAACACTTGTGCAGAACAGAACGTTGTCACTCCAACATGCATTGTTTTAAATTTTCTATGTTATTAGAAATTTAGCATTCTAGCCATCAAAGAGCTTAACACCCTTGTTCCAAGTTGCATTTGTAACCATTTCAATTTTAAGTCTTTATTTCAAATCAAATGCGATGAGAAAATGGTCTGGGGGGTCAGTCATTTTCCTTTCCTCTTCTCAGAGATGTTGCCCAGAAATTAGCGTTCAAGGACCGTTGGATCTTAAGTTGATGTTATCGTTCAGCTTTTAGCTCCTCATTGATTGTTTCATTTCTGCCAAAATGAATATAATACCTATTTCATTTTATCCAGAGAAGGGCGTTCTCCGACACTCGAAAGGGCGTTTTCCGGCACTCTAAAAGACGTGATCCCAAAAAAATTTTACCGGTCACCTTATCCCCCCACTTCGGCTGGCGCCGCTTCTGTGTCTTTGGGCTTTACATGAAGAAAATGTTGAAGTCTTGAAACATCTATTATTCCTTTCTGACAATAATTATTCAATTGCGCAATCTTCGGTAAAATTTTATCTTGGCAGCATAGTGTGCTATCTTGGGGAATATCTCATGAGATTTTTCTTCAAAGCAGATTGTGGTTTTAGAATTCAAAGATGCGGATGTTCTAGCTGTTGTACACTTTTAACCTATAGAATTTAGATTCTATATGGTTTAACCTATCTGAAGAAAGGCCTTAATCTTAAAGTCTCTTATTTTAGGGTCTTTTTTTACCAAATTTCAGCTCTAAAAGTAACTTAACAACCCCTTGACTTTAGATTTATATTGAATCCCAATTCAATGTAAAGCAATAACTTAAATTTGAGCTCCAACCATTCATCAGTGGCATCTTTAGCTTTTTTATCCATTAATCATCATTATTATTAATCATTAGTATTATTATTATTGCTATAATTTATCTGAGCATTATACCAATTATCGGTCGTCCTCAGTATCGATGGGGATGTAAATGTAGATGTAATGTAGATGTTCACATTTGGTGACCAAAGATAGTATCAACCCAAAAGGCACTCAAACTCGAACTAAACAACCATCTCTAAAAGAACAAATGCATAATTTGTACCGCACGGGAAAAAAGCAAATTATAAAACCCAAGCTGCTGATCTTCGGCGTCTACGTTTTTCAAACGACCGCTACATGGTTCTGTAGTAAATATGGTATATATATAAAATGTTTCCGTCTCTTTGTTTATCAATTTCCTCTTTGTCACCCTGTTTCTTCCGACATTCCTCTTCTGTCTTGGCGGTGCACCTGACACACACAGCCAGTACCAGTGCACAACAAAGAACACAATGTAAGTTGATTATGCTGACGTAAGAGAAAATATGTTTCAATGACTTCTCCATGTTGCGCTTTACCTCTAATTGGCTGGCCTGGCATGTTTGTCGATGCTATTGTTGTGAATGTGAATGAAAATGTTCTGGTTCTTTTCACACACTGGAAATCAAATTTCAAAATAACATTGTTATTGACCAAATGACGATCAGTTTCATGTGATTGCAGTTAACATCCATGGTTTTGAAAGTATGGGTATTTGAGTTATCCTTCAAGCCAGCTATGTATACATATATTATGAATTTTAGCACAGGGTTGGGATTGAGGCTTCAAAAGAAAACCATTGGGTTGTCACATCAACACAAAATTATTTTGACACCTAAAAGGAATCAATGACATCAACATTACATGATAAGTCAAGTCAGGCTTAAGACAATCTGACATCCATTAAAATAGTTAAGAAAGCCTCGTGAAAGTATTAGACGGAATTTCTACAAAGTCGTGGCTTATAGCCCACAGCAACAACAGCCACTCGCTATACTAGGACACTGCGCAGCCGCAAAACCTGGGCATTGCGTGGCAAGGCTAAGAACTAAAATTCTTGAGAAGTTGAGAAGAATACTTGAGTACTGCTTTAAAAAACATTACAATAAATCTGTGTATAATACTTCTTTAGTTTTATATTTTGTTTATGAATATTGTCGCGGTTGTCATTATAGTTTTGTCAGTGTGCAAAAATATAGTAACAAATGTAAATAAACCATTATTATTTTATCGGATTATCAAAACTCAGATGTATTTCACAGTGTTTCTAAATACAAAACATTATCATTTGACAATAAAGAAATGACATCGTGACTGTCTTAATGCTTATTGTTTGGTTTTTGAATCTTCTGTTTGAATAGACACAACAGAAATGACTCTGAGCAGAAAAAGTGTGAGAATTTACCATAAAGCAGCTGACTGATATACCGTAAATCCTTGAACTGCCCCCTGAAAAGAGAAAAGACCCCCATCAAATTAGCCCCAGAACTGAAAACACAGATTTTGTAGTTTCCTCCTCCGCTTTTAAAGTAAGCCCTCACTGCTAACATAGCAAAGTGTAAATTCGGTTTATGTCATGTGCGCCTGTGCAAACCTGCAAATGCTAATGTGTGTTAATTTCCCTCTGTTCCCTGTGAAAACAAACGTCGCTCAGGTCCAGTCCTCTCTTTCATCCCTCAATTGCTAATGATAAAGAAGCCACAAAAGCAAAAATGTAGTTTCAACTATCAAGGAGATGTATTATTATAGTTAAACAGAGCCCGTGGCCCAGATTAGCGAATCAAATCGAAATGAGTCGGTTTTTTACTGTAATAAAAGAATCTATAATGAGATATAGCATTTCACCCAACCCAATTATCCTAATTTTCTACGAAGGCATTTCGAAATCGGAATTCAAGATCTTTTGTTCTAAATTTTTCATTGCTTTCAAATTGATCTTTTATGCCTCAATCGTGCTTGGGATAGTTCTTTCAAACTGTCTTAAAATAGAGATACTTATCTTTACTGTGTCTCCAATACTCGAGTTTTTTGTGCCTTCCTTTCCTTCAATGTTTTGCTTTGTGTTTGCGCTGAGACATCAAGGTTAGGATACATTATCATATTCACGGCATATTTGAATCGTATTTTTGGTCAAAAAGTTTCATCATTGTCTTTGATCGCATATGTGTTTAAAAATTTACATCATAGTTGACTGTTTGCGTTTAAAGTTCTGTTTATAGTTTGTCAAGTTTGACTTGAAATTTTTATCTCAATTTAAAAATTTTTTGCCACCATGAACAGGCGCATATACACGATCATAAACAATAAGGAATCTTCTTCACCAAAAATATGATGAAAATATGATGAAAATATGATGCAGATATGATGCGAATATGATGCACATATGACCGTGTATGGAGCTAGCTTTCATTAAGATCAACGGACACCTCCATGAAAGTCCAGACAGAAAATTTTGTCTGCAAATTTTTTAACAATTGCCGTCTCTGGAGCTGGACACAACTGGATACTTCTCCAAAGTACAAAAACATTTATCCCAGTGACTGAGGTGGCTCTATTATATTATAATGATCAAACCAAATGTACCAAAACTTTGTGTGGCTTCGTTGGTGTGGTGCCCCAGTTTGAGCCACAAGAATTCCACAACCCACATCATATATCATGACGTCACCGCGGACGTGTCTGGGCGAGACCAGACAGTGGTGTTTTGTTTGTAATTACTTGTAATGTGTTCTTGTACAAGCTACCCTAATACTTTAAAATGAAGTCTCTTATTGCCTCGTTAACCGAGAAAAGATTTTTGAACACAGGTAGGTTCTCAATTCGTTAACTCAATTTATAATGCTTTATTCTCACTGAGATAACGGTTTCAGTGCCCCCAGGCCCCTGCTAAGTAGACGTGCGGTTTTTGAAAGTTTTAAATAATCATGCGCGTGTTATACAAAAAGTATAATTGGTCTGGTAAAAATTAAAAGGATCGTGATTCATTTCTGTTTTATTTCATCCTCTCGTTTTTGAATGGGCTTCCCTTTGTTTACTCTTTGTCAAATATCCTGTTTGAATCAGCGACTCGTGAAAAGGGCTTAAACTTCGGCATTGCAAAAGGGCGGACTTGGTCAACAGTCACGTCCATTGAATAGTTTCCTGCTTCTTTCATCACAAGTAAAAGCTTTTCAATCTTACATAATATTTGTACGTGAAAATGCACTCCAGATAATATGCAAAACAAGCCTAAACGATAGTACCATACCAGAAAAGAAACTCCAGTAAAACAACGTATATCAATCTGAGTCATAATTAATTATGAAGTTCCTAAAATGATCAACAATTAAAATTACTGTGGTAATGACCAATCATTTGATGACGAAATTTCAGCAGCCCTCCGGCAAAACAACAAAGCTTTAAATTTATATTTTTAGGGGGAAAATTAAAACACTATTTTACATTAAATATCATTTTGTCTAAACAACCACACAGAACTAACATTATTTTCAAATCTCATCAATGTCTTTTAAGAACAATCATAAAATTAAAAGCACACGTCTCTTGGTATTTCCCCTCGCAATTATGTTGCCAGGCTGCTGGGGCGCTTTGACAATGATTGACAAGTCTGCATGAAATGTGCGATTCTGATTGGCTAACAGGCCCATTTTGATAGTCATTTACGTCGTTGGCTGGCAGATTTCCTTTCAACAGACCGTGTTCAGTGAGCATGCCGAAAGCTGTGTGACTTGATTTTGATACTGAGGAGACATTTCTATCCAAATTATTGAATATCATGACAGGAAATTAGGCTGGTTTTCAAATATTTTACATCTTCTGTAGGTTATATTTATTTGTTGCTTAGAACTCAACGCGGTGAAATACAGTTGTTGTGAACATGACAAGGCCGAAGTTTTGTGATTGAAGTGAAAGAGATTTGATGAATTGTCCCTGGCAGGCAATGTAATTATTGAAATTCACGTGCAAGACTCTTTGGCCTACTTCGCAAAATAGTGAGTATTACTAGAGCTACCTATTCAGTTGTGGAAAGAACTTGCTGTATTCAAGATGAAATGTGTGACCGTTGTGTTTTTGCTGCACGTTTTGTCGTGTTTATGTGTAAGTTTTGGTGAACCGATATATTTACGGTATGTAAAGCGTGAAGAAGTAGGCTCACCTTCTCGATTGAGATTTACAAGTGGTTCGTACGGATACTATAATGCTTCGACAGAAGAAAGCCACGCACAAGGAATAATTACAAGTGATATGAAAATGGGAATTTATGTATACGACGCACATACAAAAATTGACTATGAACTGGACAAAGTGAAAAAATTCTCAGTTAAATCTGAACAAATCGAAGACTTTGTATTTTTGAGATTAAAAGTCGAAGGCTTACTGAATTCAGATCTTCAATCCACTTATAAGATTGATGTTATCGCGAGAAACCGACGAACTAAAGAAGAAATTGATCGTACAACTGTTTATTTACATGTATTGGATATTAATGAATTTACTCCGACTTTCGCAAATCCGGATGAAGTTATTCAGAAAACTGTCAGCGAAGATTTGAAAATTGGCACCACGATATTGAAAGTAAAAGCTAGTGATTCTGATGTTGGTAAAAACGGAGAACTGTTCTATTCGATTCTGTCTAGTGAAGTATTCTTGGTTCAAGAATTTTCGCTTCACCCCCACACTGGAGAACTGACACTTGTTCAACCGTTGAATTTCAATAAAAAACATGTTTACAGTTTTCACATCGTGGCTCAAGACAAATGCCCCTTTGAGAAGCTACGACGATCTTCAAGTCCCATCTCGATCAAAATTACTGTGAAGAAAGCTTTAACTTTATCAATGGCTGAGAAATTGCGAGAGAAAAGGCAAGGTATTTTCGATGCCAAAACTCCCTTAATACGGTTTACGAAAGCGACTTATTATCAATCGATTCCCGAAATATCACCCCCATTTACTCCCGTTGTTCGAGTTGCAGTTCAAAATGATGGTAAAAACAAGTTACCAAATGTTGTATTTGGCTTTCATCGAGGAAACGAGAAAGGAAACTTTCAAATAAACAGTCACACTGGTCAGATTTACACCATTAAAGATGTAGATTACGAAAAGGATGAGAAATTTAATCTCGTAGTTATCGCGTACCACAAAGGCCTAATCAAAGGCAGAGCTAATGTTGTGATCAACATTCTTGATAGTAATGATCACTCGCCGACTTTTCCTGCTTTGCAAGCTGAGATTTCAATTCCGGAGGAGACGAGCGTTGGACAAATTGTTTACACAGCCAGAGCTTCTGACTTAGATACCGGTATAAACAGTGAACTGATATATTCTATTGCCAACATTAATTCGACATATTTTGACATTGATACCTATTCCGGCAATGTGACTGTAGCAAAACGGCTGGATAGAGATGGTATATGGCCTGTACCATCCGTGCAGTTTTTACTCATCAAAGCTATGGATTTGGGATTTCCAATTCGCCGAGAAGGACGTATGCTGTTGAAGATCAAAATCAAAAAAGTAAACGACAACCCACCTACTTTACCGTTTTTAGAATGTAGCGTTTCAATTGCCCAAAATACCGCCACTGGTTTTTCTGTTATGAAAATCGAACCAATTGATATTGATCGTTCTCGGTCCTTCAAATTCCAACTTGGTTCAAAACTTCTCAATATCAATGAGCACAGTGGAGAAATTTCTGTGGGTGATTTATCAGATAAGAAACATGATAAGTTGCATGTTATTGTATCTGATGGAAAGTTTACATCACAGCTTAACCTGTCAGTTGCTGTAACCCCAGGTAGAGATTCAAAGAAAGTCAACATCACCTGCTCAAACTCTCCCAAATATTCAGAGGCCAAAATGCTCATTGCAAGAAGAAATCGCCATGAAAAGACAATACTCATTGAGAAATTTAAGCCCATTGCCATGCCCCAAAGCCGTGTTCATCGACCAATTTTCTTGGAGAAGCCAGATAATACTATTTTCTTGAGAGAAGACTTGCCAGTTGGAAGTTTTGTCACCAGCGTTCTTGCAGTTGACAAGGAGTTAAAATGCTATGGTCTTGTGGTTTACTCAATTGTCTCAGGGAATAACAATCAAGACAGCAACTTTGATATTGACATGTTAAATGGAACTGTATTTTTATCAGGAACAATTGATCGTGAACAGAAATCGTTTTATGACTTGAGAATAAGAGCATCAGATACAGACAGCCCTCCACATTACACAGACATTGATGTGAGAATAGAGATTCTGGATGTGAATGACAATGGACCAAAATTCACAAAGGATAAATATATCGTTCAAGTCAGTGAAGATTTGAAGCCTGGCTCCATGATAACAATTGTTCAAGCTAAGGATCCCGATGAGAGACCTAATGGTGATATTACATACAGCATGGTTAGTGATCTGCATGATTTATTTCAACTGGGGAAGTACACTGGCTTATTGCGGTTGAAAAAGAACTTGGATTATGAAAAGCAGAAAGGATATATCATACACATTCAGGCTTTGGATTCTTCAAATGAAAACCAGAAAATCAGCCAAGCGGTTATCGAGGTTGAAGTTCTTGACATCAATGATACTCCGCCAACATGTTTACCAAAATTCCAGTCTAAAGAAATCAGCAAAGAGTTTCCTGCTGGTGCTGTCATTGGAAAAGTAAACGCATTTGATCCAGACTCTGGTCTCGGTGGCAAGGTATTCTTTGAGATTGAGAAGGGAAAACCTAGTAGATTATTTACAATTGACAGAGAATATGGTATCATAAGAACAAACCTGAATACTATCGGCAGCTTTGATGAACATTTCATCAATATATCAGTAAGGGTAACAGATCATGGAGTACCAGCCTTGTCATCAAACTGCTATTTCATTTGCATCTTGAAGCCTTCAACATCGTTTGAAAGACCTGCCTTTCAAACAACAGAAAATCCTGTCATAAGAAATCTACAAGATGGCTCGAATTTCAAAGAGCTTGCAGCTACACTTGAAGGAACTAAGACTTTAGAATACAGTTTAGTTGATGGTAATGGCCTGGGTCATTTCATAGTGGATTCAAAGACAGGGACAATATCAAAAGTGATCGGCTTGGAGCAAAGTATATCAAACTTTTGGCTAACATTGAATGCTCACTTGAAGGACAATCCATCTGTATACAGTAATCTTGCTATACTCTTTCGTGCTGGCAAAACCTACGACAAGCCTCCATACTTTGATCCGTCTGTTTATCGTGTTTCTGTAAAAGAAAACGAGATGCCGCACACTGAGGTAGCACAGTTATTTGCAGTAGATCCAAACATTGGCTCAAACCTTACCAATCTGGTGTACAAAATTATCAGTGGCAATGATCTTGGTCATTTTCAAGTGACATTAGATGGTGTGGTTAAGACAACAGTTGCACTGGACAGAGAGCAGCACGAAAGATACAGTCTTAATATTTCTGTTCACAACATAAACATGCCTAATGCCCTATCATTCGCAAGCGTGACAGTAACAGTAAATGATGTGAATGATAATACACCTATATTCTTTGACGATCCAGAGGAAAAGATAATTATCGAGCAAGACCCAATAGACACTGACAAACCGTCGTTTATTCATCATGTTGCTGCTTATGATCATGACATTGGAACAAATGCAGCCATCACGTATTCAATAGAAGATCCAGCAAACAAGTTCCAGATTAATGCACATACTGGAGTCATAACAAGTAAATCCAAACTGGTTGCTGGAGAGTCGTTTTTCATACCTGTTACTATTCAAGATGGTGGAATTCCAGCTAAAGCATCATATTCATATTATGCTAGCATAGTCCATCCAAAACCTGCCAGGAAAAGCCGAAAACTAGCGTTCCTAAAAAAGGTTTACACCGTGCATTTATCAGAAAGTGACACTGTTACCAAACCTGGAGATAATATTGGCAAGATGATTATGACTTTGAGTTCTATTGTCACAGCACGAAAGCTACCCAATGAATACATGGTTTTCAACATTGAGGCCGGAAATGATGACAACAAATTTGCTGTGAAGTCAATCCCTGGAGTCGATAACTTGGTTCTCATTTCATTTCTGGATCACGAAGTGAAGGAAGAGTATGATCTGACAATCAGAGTTACTGATGGACAGCAATCAGATACGACAGTGATCAAGGTTATCGTTGACGATTCAAATGACAATTATCCTATGACATCTCAGAGCTGTTATCAAGCGAAAATCACAGAGAATGACATGAGTGGAAACGTGTTTGCACAAATAGAGGGTAAGTAATCTTCAACAATAGCAATCTTTCTATTATTCATATTTCAGTATAGTTACTGTCAAGCAAACGTTTTCAAAATTTACAGCGAGCCTTGAAAATTTCCTTTTTTCGCTTCATAACTTGGCCATTAGGCTCAAAAGTACTTCAAAATGGTGTTTCAAAATTATCAATTCTAAGTCCGTATTTTTCTATTTGACATTGATCACGCTGGACGTTTTAACTCTTGACCAAATTGACCCTGAATCCATTGAAGTTAACTTTGTTATCTCTAAAACAACTGAGTGATAAAATATTAAAACATGACCCTATCAAAAAACCTGCCGGATTTCTCTTTTTATTGATAAGCTTCATTATCATATCCCTATTTTAATTATCTTCTTATCATGACTTATGAATTTTTAATAGCTTTTTCCAGATGACTTTGTTGTTCATTTGTCAGGCTCTTTATGAGCTATTTTCCATACTTTGTGAGCTACTTACCATATTTTGAAATATTACTTAATGTTTCGTCAATAGAGATGTTCAAAAAATATTGCATGGGCAGCTGAAGTAAGATAAGGAAATGCCTTTGTGTTTCGTTTTTATGACCGTGAAACGTCAGTAAAAAGAAGGAACAGTGGAAATGTTTGATTGCTCTATTACTTTTTGCATGCTGTCGTGAATTAGTAACAGCCTATGTTTTTCTTTACTTGGCGAAACTGCGTATCATATGAGAATGTTTCTAACTTTTGATGACCTAAAATGACGTTGTGATAAGATTTAACTCACAGTTTGTAGCTCTTCTATTCAATGTCAGATATGACTGTTTACTGTCGCCTCGAAATTCAATACCTTTTCAAGTCCTCTTTCTTATGTATACCTTTACACAGTCATTCAAATGTATTGGTTCTGTTCAAGGTTAATTCTAATGCAAGCACGGCGACATTTTGTTAAAAGTTTCATCCTTCGCCCCAGGTCTCTTGTCTGTACGATGCTATGCTCTGGCAAGATTAGCATTTATTTGTTATTTAACGTTGTAATTTACTGTCTGGGGTCAAGAAACGTTTGAAAGTGTTTTTATTCGTGAATCTAATTATAAGTAATCAAGTAAAAGTTTTTATTTCCCTCTATGAAAAATAATTGAAAAAAGCAGCCCCACTACTTTTCGCTGTTTTTACGATGAACATTTCCGCACTGTCTGAGTCGTACATCTCAAACTGCGATGCTCTGTCGGATTGCATGCCTACTCTTAATTCACATTTGTTATCTTTGCAGCATTGGATCCTGATAGCATCTCGAAAGGGAAATTGAGCTACGAATTGCTGTCAGTGAGCTCTCCGTCCATGAAGGCTTTCAGCATCGACGCTGTCACTGGCAAGATCCGCACAAAACAAAACGTGCTTGACAGAGAAAAAGAAAAACGATATATCTTGACTCTCGTCGCTGACGACCACACAGCTATCCCAGTGTTAAGGACACCGTACTGCGTCGCAGTTGATGTTAAAGATGCTAATGACAATAAACCAAGGTGACGCAAGGCATTACCCACTATTCCTTAGTAACCCAATTTATAGCTTTTTTAATTTTATCCATTTCTGTTAACTTCGATAATCAAGCAAAGCAAACTATGGGCTAGAAATTAGGCCGCATTGTAAATGCAGTTAAGATTCCCTCCTGAGGTTTTGGTAGTATTCTGCATCAGGGGCATGTAATCACGAACTAAAATACAAGTAAAGTGCCTTATACTTCAACAAGGAGCAATTGGCGTGGTTAAAGCTTCTTAACTGTTTTGCGTGAGCCACTTTTGAAGTCCTGTTGCGCCACTGATCTTCTCAAACTAATTGGGGTTGTTTTCTTCGTAGGTTTACCAAGTCTGTTTATAAGACCCACGTTGATAGTTTTGTGTCTGTTGGTGAGCCGTTGGTTCGGTTGTTTGCGATGGATTACGACATAGGAACCAATGCTTTAATGAGGTTCACCATAGCGAGAGGCAATAACGGTGGACACTTTGCAGTGCACTCAGCAACCGGAATTATATCCCTCGCCAAAAAGTTCACGCTGCCAAAAACCAAGGTTATCAGGCTTTCTGTGGAAGTCTCGGATTCTGGAGCCCAGCAACAATTCAGAGATCAAGCATCGGTGGAGGTTGGTATAATACGACCCTCTCAGTTCAGATCTCTCTTGTTACTTCTTGCAAGTTCTAATATTGTTGACCGTCCCTTAACTACTCTATGCATTGCGCTTGTCTGAATATTTGGCTTGATTCGAAATGAGGTAACAAATAGATTATTACTGAAGATATAGTTTACACCACACTTTAGTTTAGTTTACTTAGTTTTGAATTATGCTGTTCTTGGCATGAGGCAGTAGTGAATCAGTCATCGTGCACCAGAGGACTTACAAATTATATCATTGAGATAGTGTAGAGTTGCATGCACCATGTGCATTATGTTTAGTTTCATTATTAACAGTTGAGCTACACAGATTTCAAGTTTAAATCAGGCATACTTGTTGTCTCAATTCCCAGCCTCTCCCCCCACGATGTTGCCAATACCTATTAATTGCATACACTGTACATGGGCGTGTATAAGAAAACTCTAGTAAAGTCACTTTTTGTGAGGATACGAGTTTGGTAGTAAGTATATAGCTGCATGCAAGAAGAAATATTTGCTTAACAGGTGGCATTAGTGTCTGCTATCTTTGTATTAACATGACTGGTGCATAAAAATGGATCAGTGCAAGAGCTAATATTTTGAAAAATATTATGGCCAGAGTTTTCTTTGTCCACGTTAATTATTAATCTGTGAATAGTGTATTTGGTTCGAAAAGTCAATGCTGGTCATGATGATTCAATAGTTGTTTTGATTTCAAATCTGTTTGTGGCTAACAACCTGTAGACGTCGCACCTTGCTTATAGATTAGGTATTGAATGCCTAATTTATTTTGCAGCAGTTAGTGATATTTATATTCACCAGTGTTTATTGTTAATGCAGCACCTGATCCAAGACAGAATGGCAGGTTTGCTTGACATGGATCCTGCCCCAGTGAAAATTATTTATTATTTAGTGAACCAGTCATTATAGTGAGTAAATATTAAAAATTATTGTCGCCACCATTTGTCGTATTAGAGTTTCATACTACCCGCCCTTAAACGTGCTGCTCGAAGTAGATGTAGTGTGGTGATGATTGTGATTGTGCTGATACGTATTGTGATTGTAGTGATTATTGATTAATATTGTTGTCGTCTTGTTCAGGTTAGGTCATGCTTCTTCTCCAGCCGAGAATATTTTTGCAGTTGATGCCAGTTTAACGGGGTTTTCTCCTAATCGTGTTGAATGGATTAGAACCGGTTTCGCCCAAATTGGCAAATCACCCCGCCGATTAGAGGTTAAGTACGTATCATCCGTGTTGTCCTGAGAACATTAAAATACGATAGGAAAGTCAGCTATGTTGGCTATTTGAAAAGTACTGAATTAGTTTTCTTGTGACCGGGCAAATCCTTTTTGAACGTTTCTTTACACGCACCAGAACACGACTATTCATTATGCAGCTTTGTGCGTACGTTCAGGCTTTAGCGTACCTGACTAATTGGTTTTTCAATATGAATAGCGCGGGATTTATTCTGATCCAATTTTATCGAATACAAAAACTTCGTACCACATAAATTTGATTTAAGAAAAGAGATTTTGGAGAAGGGAAAAATTTCGTGTTTGGATAAAAGATTTTAATCTCATTACCCAGGGGTCTGCTGTGAACGCACGGCCAGTTTTTCATTCAGTGAACCTCGAAAGGAATTCGCTTCGCCGGAAATATTGCAATGCGCAGGTGAATGGGTAATTGTCATGCACACTGTGTTTCGAGGGGCATTCTGTGTGGCATGGATACTATAATACCTCTAACATCGTTGAATAACGGTTCTTAATATAACGCTTATGAAAAGCAGTGTTGCATTCTCGTTGTCATGCTGAATATTGCGAGACACGAGGAACAATGGCGTAGATAGGAAATTTTATGGCGGGGGGGGGGAGAAATTTAGATTTGCCGGCAAAAATTTAATAAGCATTTTTGTTTCTTCAAGACGATGAATATAAGATTAGGAAATTAGGTAGAACTGAACGTAAACAGAAGATATTTATTTTCCGACAAGATCAGCAATTTTCCGACAAAACGGCAGTTTAGCTCTACAGGGGGGTTTTTCGCCCTCTGACCCCCCTCTCTCTACGCCACTAATGAGGAGTATGTTGAACAAATGATAATAATAATAATTTTCATCACCATCACATTATATCCTCTTACCAGTATCTATTTTGAGTATATCTGTGATCGAGTTATCATGATTAAAATTGTATGTTTATATTGTGAGTTAGATTATTATTATATACATGTAGGAAAGTATGAGTCCTTGGTTGCATACATGGAGGAGAGTGTGAGTTCTTGGTTACATACATGTAGAAGAGTATGAGTTCTTGGTTACATACATGGAGGAGAGTGTGAGTTCTTGGTTACATACATGTAGAAGAGTATGAGTTCTTGGTTACATACATGTAGAAGAGTATGAGTTCTTGGTATCGGCATTTAGAAAACATCATCTGTAATTCCAATTCAAGCGACGTTGGATTAGGAAAGTAGTCACTTATTGTGTATCGGTAGTTCGTGTGTGAAAAAACCAATTCGCGTGTGTTGTATCATGCATGAAAAGAAACTTTGAAAACAATCGTAATTCAGATGTACCTTTACTGCACGCTTGTTGGTGTGACGGAAGAAGAAAGCTTTATCTTAGTCGTCACTCGATAATACAGCATAGACTTGGTTAACAAAGTTAAGCGCGAGTGCTTTAGTCTTTATTTTGGGGGTTTTCCGCATTAATTGAAATCGCAGACTAAAATACAGTTGACCTGACAGATACGTCTTTGAATTGTTAAGTTTAAATCGCATTTGAAGATTACCTTGTTGCTTATATAGTAATTTCGTTACTTCATTCTTATTTATATCAATGTTAACTTTAAAGTACTTAATATCGTCTTATTAGGCTTAGCTTGATTGGCATTGCTTTTTAAGAGAGCGATTATTGGACAGCTCTGGGCAGAAATCATCTGCGAATTATCTTATTAAAGGCCTAAAAATAACGAAACAGTTCTTGATGATGTTTTGAAATAGTTTCGCACCACGTGTGTTAGAGACCTCGTCTATAAGTTTGAAAGGTTCACATTTTTATCTAATGCACTGCCACAAAATCTGAGCTTAATAATTCCTTCATCTCAACCTTGTTTTTAACACTTTGTTGCCCTTTGGCCTTGTCGAGGACTGGGGCATATCGTAAGATTGACCACGTGTCTAGAGTGGCGTGTTAAGTATCTAAGATAGCTTTTGGTTTATGTTGAAGATAAGATAGAGAATTTTACGGCTTGGTTTTCTGCCTGATCTGATTGTGACTCTAGCTTCTACTGTTTGAGTTCACGGAATCTTACGCGGCTGGTGAAGTTTCATCAAAGCCTTTCCATCGCTCACCGCTTTTTAGAAGTTTAATATGTTTTTTCAATATCTTTTTGCAATGAGCTGCGTGCTTTATAAGTGCACGAGATTATTGCAATAGATTCTCAGATTCTGATTCTTATTTTTGCAGATTACCGTAATGCCAGGTCTGCCGTGGGTGGCTTTCAGGAACCAAACATATAGAGTTTTGATTGATGAAAACACACCAGCCAAGCCTGTGCTCGAAATCGTTGTACCCAACGCGAGAGCGAATTTCAAGATTCGAAGTGGTAATGGCGGCAAGAACTGTGCCTCTCTGTTCGAGATTGATTATCTTTCTGGTGTCGTATCATCAAAGGTGAGAAATAATTGTTTTCCATTATTGTACCCCAATTTCTTTCACATTTTCAACACAAAGTGCATTTGAAAATGTGATATTGCCCTCTTTAGTCTTTAATGCTATTCTCTGCTGTGGGTCAATGGTATTTTTTGATAAGGCGATCGCACTTATGAGTTTTTGTTTACTTTTCTGTCCTGATTCATTTCATTTTTATTGGGTGGAACAAGTTCTGTCTTTCTACCCTATTTAAATTTCTCTTTTAACGTGCTTCATATTTCACTCGGGCGAGGCTTCAATTCGTTTAATTTCAAAGAGATATGGCTAGTTTTGATCTTCCCTTCACATAATTATGTTTTCCTACAAGCTCTTCATTGTTATATCTTATCATTCCACATTAGTAAGATTCCACGATTGAAATGTGGAAAATGCTGCACATGCCTCAAGTTTTTTGTCCACCCCTTATTTTCCAAGATTGGTCCTGAATTCCATGGGAGGGCAGGCAATAATTATATTTATTTTTGGAGAAGTTTTTTCCGTTCCGTAATAATTACTGTCGAATTATCAAGATATGCGACAATTTATGCAGCAGGATATCAGTTTACATGAATGTTCAAAACCCTATCATCAATATATCTCCAATATTGGTATATCCATCATTCAATGCAATCAACTATCCCACCCTAAACCTTTTTGTGACTCGATTACAATCTCTTTCACTATCAGTACAAAGACTCGAGCTCTAATTGGTTTTCTAACACTATTAACCCTAAACTCATTAGCGTATTCATCACAGTTATTTAAACTCTGCTTAGCAACAATTGACGTTAAAGCGCCCCCTCGCAATGAAAGAGCCATACACGCCCTGTCTCGGGGATTCGACCAGCGTGCTCTCTCGTTCATCCCGATTATTCGGAGATTTGTGTGAATAGGGCAAAGCTGCCAGTTACGATTCATGCTGATACAACTGCGATGATCGAGATTATATAGTAGATCCTTTTCAAAATGCTAGGAGGCTTAATTCTATTAAACGTATCAACTGCTGTGTCCTGTACATGATTGTACGAATATGTCTGGTATAAAGTTTGTGAAGTTTCTGATATTTTTCTCCTGTGTCTTGTCGTGCTGGGAGTGCTCTATGCATTTTCATTTCTCGAATATTCTCTCTTTAATTCTCTTACTAGCTTATACCTCGTTCTTTGTTGTCTCAAATGTCCAAGCATTTGATTTATGCCAGCTATTTTGTGTATGTAAAAATGCACATATTATCTCTCTTGTTTATCACTCTGTCAGGTTTTCTAAGTAATATATCCAAATTTCCAATGCCTTTTGGCCACGAAGATAGCTCGTGAGACAAGTCATTTTCTTTTGTGTTTTTGCTTCACCAAATATATTCACAAACACTCTACTTTTAGTGCGTCTCATTACAGTAATTTCACTTTATATATTTGCTAATGGTTCATTCATTCTGCTAATTGGCATCTTATCTCGTAATTAATTATTTCACGAAATGTACAAACGTGTCATCTAAAAATATGGCGCAGTTATTTTCATGAACACTACGTCAGAACAGATTTATTTCTTAATTACTTTCGTTTTCGTATCTCTTTATCAGAAAGTTAGTGACTCTACATTTTGGTATTTTTTCCGTGGCACCCGGTCTACTATCTCTGATATTGCTTTCCACCTCTTAAAAAACACTTTAGATGCTGCTACTTGATTGGTTTTTGATTGGTAGTATTTCGTTATGCGCAATGTTCTGTCTCGATTCGATGTTCTGTCTCGGTTTGATGCCAACGCATCACCTAATCATCACCTAATTTCGCAAAGCACTAAACTAAACAGTTTTACATGCTTGCCCTCTTTATAAGGTGTGGTCAAAGTTGTTGCCCTAAGTTGGCTCATGGAACTTTATCACGGATAATCTTTGAATCTCGCTAAAATTGAATCGATCACACCAACTCCATAAATCTAGACTCACATGGATAAGTTATTTATCATCTGAATTTGGTGAATTGTGATCCGATTCATGCCGCCATTTTTCGTGACCTTTCGTTCATTAATTGCCATTTGTCCTGTAAAGGCTGAGAATGACTGTTCAACCCGGCTCCAGTTCTCAAATCACTCCAGAATTGTAAAAGTAGTCTAAACTCCGCGAAACTCGCGCCTCGGCCAAACTTTTGGTTTGTTTCGCCCTTTTGTTCTTTTGTTCATTTCATCTTGGTCATTTGTGCTGACGTCAACGTACACACTGTCTGTGGTTGGTTTTCTTACCATACCATTTCATGCACTTTTATCTGATATATCCATTTGAATTTAATTTACTTGATAAGGGCGTATAAGAATGGCATTTATATTTGAATTATCTTTGAATTGCAACACGAAGCCGCATTGTGAAGGCCGCAGACACAGTTGACGAATCTTGGCTTTGACCCTTTGAAAAGCACAACATCTTATGCAACCAATGCTTAATGTCTCTCTTTGGCATACAGTCAATCCACCTAATGCATTAGCATGGATGTATAATACAACAATCAATGCACTATTGTAACTAGATTATTTGGCACTGTGCTAGCCTACGTTGTGTACGGAAGTCAGTGGGCTGTCTTTGATAAAGCTATTTGCACAGTAGCTTGAGTATTACCAAATAGACTGTTTTTCAATATATACGACCAAAGGTTAACCAACTGGTGTGGCAAAAATATTGTTTGCTTACATTTTAATAGTAGGGATCATTACGAAACACTTTTGAGCAGACATTTCAACTCCGATTTATGTTTATGAGGCTGTTTTGGTTTTGAGATCATAAGTGTGGGTGACAATATGTGCCACAGGAGCACGCGACACTGTGCCATACGACAGTGGTCGCTTATTCACTCATTTACGGCACATACATATCATCACCGTCACGCCAACCCCTTTGATCTTTCGGCAGAGTCCACTACGTTTGTGGTGGGTGATTTAATTCAATAGTCTTTTAAGTTTCATTGGTAAATCGGATGCCGAAGTCAAGAGTACTTCCATTCGCTGTGTTCACGAGAGTTCTCCTTCATTCTCATCACATGGGTTCATATCAGCCTCGATCTCAGCCAGTGTTACACCTTCTACGTCATTCTGATGTCTTTTATGTTCACTACAGGACAGGCAGTCATATCGGTTCAGGAAATATTAAACTGGCTATCTCACGATGAAAGGAAATGATTAAATCAAGTTAAATGATAATATTTCTCAAATGTAAATCCCGGGACTGCCATCTTGCGGATCTCGACATAACTCACTATCCTTTCTCGACCATGTACTTCTGTCTGAAATGCCTATAAGGATGAAATACACTGGGTTATTCACCGCGAACTCAATATCACCAAAAAGACACGTTGCCTTGCAACTGTTTTGTGGCTTACGCAAATTGAACTTCTTTCCGCTGGCAACAAGAAGGCTCAACAAATTATAATGACTTTATCAATACGAATATATTTTACTGTGTTGACTATATGACGAATATTGTCTGGCTGGGAGTAAGAATAATTGAATGCGAAACAACTGTTTTTTTTGGCTTTAACCGATCGTGTGAAAAGCCATTTGGCTGTTTGTTTTCCTGTTACCCAGCTGTCCATACAAGGTAATTATTGCAAGGTCGCGTTGTTGGATTCAGTGTTGATTTTTGTGTATCTTATTTCAGTCAACTGGTAGCGCTCTTTTTCTTTCCCTTCCCGGGTTTGCTTTTCTGAATTTTAAAAGAGCCCGTCATGCCAGGTGTCAAGATCATCAATTGTCCATTAGACTTTCTCAAAGTCTTGTTGTTTATAAGTCAAGGAAAAGAGTTTCCCGTTAGCCACCGCCCCTTTCGAGCTCTGACTCAAATATCGTTGATAGTAACAACCGTGCGTGTTTGTACATTATCTTTGTTTAAACTGGTCTGTGCGTCATGGCAAACTTGTGTAATCCAAGGGATATTGGATATTGCAATTTGAAAACGTTCATGTAGATATAGGCTTAACGAGTACAAAGCTGGTTTCCTGGTCATAGTTCTTCAAGCAACACGAAACGGTTATATTTTACATCGGGCTTTGTTTGGCTTCTTCCACTCGGACGTCACTTAGTCGGTCGAATATAGTTGCTTTTACACTGTTGTCCGTTACTGTGCACGCCAGTTCCAGGCCCCTTAGCTTGATATGCAGGTACGAAGTATCTCTTGTCTCGATTCGCTCTTTTCTATTGTTTAGAGCCTAACGGGTCTGTATTTATAACTGCCTTTCTTCTTTCTATGTTTTCTGGCATTTCCCCATATTCTCAGAGTCTTTCGTCATTCATAAGCAATTTCCTTATCTCGTAATCTAATAAGACCATTAGAAGCTTTTCCTAATGTCTATTCAATTGAATTGCGCAGTTGTCTGCTCTTTTCGTTTCAATTTAATTGTACTTAATCGTTGTGTGGTGTACATTTGGCAACGATTGCCCCACGTTTGTTCTGTCCAATTCTTCTATTTCGTCGCTTTCAAGTTCGTATTTGAATACCTTTCTTTGTCCACAGCGTATTTGGCTTTTTAGTGCTCATTTTAGAACTGCGTCTTTTATTCAGCGTTTGACTGTTATGCAATCCGATTGTCCCAGAATATCAGTCAAGGCATTCTCTCATACATTCTCTCATACTTTTAATGACCTTATTTCTCAGTTTGGCAATGGGTTAGAGAATCTGTAGTGAGTGAGACTGCAGATATTGCAGTAATTGCTCATCGTCTGTTTTATCAGGCCTTGCGCTAGCTGTCATGGTGAATATGCTGCAGCCATGGCACATTCAATTTCCCCGATCATATATTCTTGTATTATCATGTCAACAGTTTTGATTGCATTGATTTTGTTACTAGTAGAGTTTCGTTGATTGCACAAGTAATTATTATTCTGATTTTTACTTGTCGTCTTCCGTCACACTGTTTGACGAAGATGTTGTATTCAGGGTTGGAAGAGGAAAAAATAACAACTGAAGCCTTTATACAAATATATATATACAAAACATAATATCCTCAAGCTAAACCAACAGTTTAGTTATACATCTACCACTCTACCTCTTTTCTATCTCGTGAGGGTCTATTTTCCTATTTAATTCTCTATAAGTTTTACCGTTAAATTCCCCAGATCACGTGATGGTTATACGTAAATCCGTTTTCTTTAGCAACAACAACAACTTTCACAACAGAAGATGTCGAATCAAACACACACACAGATACATACACACACACAACATACATACATACATACATACACACACACAGATACATACACACACACAACATACATACATACATACATACACACATACATACATCTTTTAACAATCTTTGAAATAGGTTAAAACATATTGGTTTTACTGGTCTCAGTCAACATGTACAACATTTCACTGTATGCTATTAATGCATTGCAGTCTCCAAAGATGCTATATTTCTCCTCTGCATTTACTGCAGTTAATTTTTAACTTCTATCGGAAAACAATGAAAACACTTGCGTAGTTTTACCATCACAATAACAACAAAATCTTTGATCCAGGTATAGGAATGACGAAGCTGATTATTAACATCATATTTTCTGCCGTTTAGGGTCCAATGGATGCAGAGACAATTAAAAGGTGCAAATTTACGATAGAAGCATGGGATGGTGTTTCATTCTCCAGAACAATAGATGTTGTTGTCTTGATCAAAGATGTGAATGACAACCCCCCTGTATTCTTCAACAAGACATACAGTGGCAGTATTGACGAAGGTTCTGGACGGGGTTCAGAGATACTCGATTCAAAGAATAAACCGTTGTTTATCAAAGCGGTGGACAAGGACTCTGGTGACAATGCAAGAGTCGGTTACTCTGTTGTAGAGTCGAGTGCTAAAAGATATTTCGATATCCACCCAAGCACTGGAAAGTTGGTCACCCGACAGGTAAGATCGTTTTTATTGTCCTTTGCAAGTTTTTTATTACGTTTTCGCTTGCGTATTTGTTGCAGTTCACTTTTTAAAGAAATTTGGTAGAACCTATAATAATACTATTGCCATTATCGGTGCTGTTTGAAAATTTCCTTGCACCATGGTTCTCCATGTTGTGCTGTGTGGTTTGCTATGTTACTGGCGTATCATAACGTAGTTATGATACGCCAGTAACATATAGGTTGTATAGTAAGACGTAGATGATACGTCTTACTGATACGTATGATACAATAGGTTGTATAGTAAGACGTAGATGTTACCCCTCACATGGGCTCTTTACGACTGATTTCGAAAGCGAAAGAGAAAAAGCCAAAACGAACGTTACTCTATTAGCTGCCATCATCATTCTTAACGCACGAGGAGTCTCGTTTTGAATAATTCCATAAAAATCAACAAGAGGTTAAAACAGCAATAATCTAAAACTAGAAATGATTAGTTTTTTTGCAGTCCTTTACATAGAAACGTCAAAATATTCATGTTATTATGTCGTATCCCAGTATGTCGTAAAGTGGGGGCTGTATAACACAATGTATTGCAGTTACTTGTGTTAATGCATTTGTGACAAAAATGCTTGAACTGAATTTTATTTATTTTATTGCAGGTGCTGGACAGAGAGAAAGTGGAACACTTCAAGTTCCATATTTTGGCATTTGATCACGGTTCACCGAAGCTGTTTGCTCTGACTGAAGTCAGCGTCAAAGTTAACGACATCAATGACAAAATGCCTGAATTTGAGAAGCAGATCTACAGGGTTAAACTTTACACTCCCGTCTTCAACAACACTGTTGTTGCCACTGTAAAAGCGGCCGACGGCGACACGAATCTGTTTGGTAGTGTGACGTATCAACTGTTGAGTCACAAGGACAAGTTCACGATCTCTCCGAGTAGCGGAAATATTTGGACTAAGAATGCGAAACTGCTAACTGGCAAAGAATACGCTTTGCAAATAGCTGCATCAGATGGAATCTTTACGAGCACTTGCCAGGTGAAGATCAATCTGCATCCAATCAGAAGCAGTTCGTTGCGCTTCAGTCGAAATGTGTTTCACGCGTTTGTTACAGAGAATGACAAGCACAGTCGAACTCTCGTCATCCTGAATGTTGTTGGATATGAAATCGGAGAATGCATCATGTTCTCGATTGTCAATCCGACTGAAGGCTTCGTGATCGATGCTAACACCGGAGTAATCAAGAAGCAATCCGGATCAGTATTCGATCGAGAACAACAAGCCTATTACATTCTGATAGTGCAAGCACACTTGAAAAGAGACTCGTCACAGGTTGCTCAAGTAATGGTTAATGTTACTGTCGAAGATGCCAACGATAACCGGCCCGTATTTACTAATGAACCGTATTACCAAAGTGTTCATATCGATGCTGATGCTGGCTCGCTGCTCATCGTTGTTCATGCCGTTGATGCCGATTATGGTTCTAATGCAGCTGTAAGGTATGATCTGCGTTTGTTATTGTCAACAAAATTAAAAATTGCTTTTATACTTTACCTCCCTGTTTAATTCGACTCAAAACAAAGATATATCTGACCAGGTCCCTTCCTTAAATAATAAAAATGTCTGATAAGATGAAAAACTCAAGATTTCCCTCCCCTTTTTTACTATCGCACCCAGGTTCTTGTACATTGTTGTCTTACATATGTAGCACGCGTACGTTCAGTTCATCTCAAGGCCTGCTGGCACAATCGGGTATTTAGTGTACACGTTTTGATTGGCCACCCGGCCTTTAACAAACAGCGGTTTTTATGTTGTCCCAACCTGTTAACCGCCATTAGAAATGTTTATTATCGGATGTTTTACCTGATAACACTGGCAAATGTTGCTAATCTCTTTTAAGCCAGCGGTGGATTTGAAACAGCCGCACTTCTTTAACTCCAATATTGCCTGACAAACGAATTGTTGTATTAAATATCATCGTATGGTTATGAACCATGTCCTTACAGCCTTGCACATATCTTTTTAGAAAATTTCAGTTCATGAATGTATAGTTCGTGACTTTCACGACTGAATCCTACTTTAATGATCCAATTAACAATAAGCAATCTTTATCGATTTGTGCTCTAGAATAATAACATAGGAAGATACCCATGTGACGAGACATGGTTTGAATTTACCGATCTTTCATTATTGCTGACTTGCTTTAGTTGCGATTTGCATCCATTGCAACTACAGTCAAATCTTCATAGTTCGAACTCGTGTTATTCGAACATTATCATTACCATGCTTAGCCTCTTTTTGCTAAACGTGACTGTTTGTTCATTTCAGATATGATATTGCTTCTGGGTCGTTTGGGAAGTTCGCGATTGATGAAATAACTGGCGCGATAACCGTCAAGGAGAGGTTTGTTAAGGGGAAGACCCCAGCGAAGTTCCTAATTGAAGTTAATGCGCATGACCTTGGAGATCCCCAACTAACGACATCAACCATAGTTGAAGTACCTGTTGTCAATGAAGATATGCCAATCTTCGATAAGAATTACCAGCTGTCAGTGGCTGAGTATACAGCCATTGGGTCAAGTATTGGTCGGATCATTGCCACAGGACCTCAAGGTCGTGCCGTTTACTACAGCATTGAAAACGGCGATGACGATAATCAGTTTTCCCTGGATTTCAATACAGGTATGTGGGATTAAATTCTTTAATATTTGTCTCTTGCACATGCAGAAAAATACCGAGAGAACGTAGGTTAAACTCTTGCATATGCAGAAAAATACCGAGAGAACGTAGATTAAACTCTTGCATCTGCAGAAAAACGTCGAGAGAACGTAAATTAAACTCTTTGTTTTTTCAGGTGAGATGACTGTTATTGATACGTTGGATAGACTTGTAAAACCTGTTTACAATCTCACCGTGCAAGCAACTGACAGCCGAAGTGGATCATGGTCTATCACAGGGTGCACAATCACAATTACAGACATCAATAATCATCGGCCTATGTTTGGACTACCTATGTACGTTGTAAGCATCGCAGAAGATGCCGCGAAAAAATCATCTGTTGCTGTTATTCAAGCAACGGATCGCGATGTCGGTTTGAATGCAGACATTCGATACAGCTTGTCTTCACTTGATGATGACGAAAAGGTTCCATTTGCAATTCACCGAATGTCTGGAAAGATATCTGTGACAGGAACTCTTGATTATGAAACCAAGCCTGTTTACCACCTGAAAATTAGCGCCATGGATCGCGGACAGCCTTCGCTTGGAAGCAGCACGTTTTTGACAGTCAACCTCCAGGATGTCAACGACAACGCGCCTTATTTCGATCAACCTTCCTACAGTTTCATGTTGGAGGAGTACAAGAGACGGGGTCAATTCGTCGGCAAAGTCCAGTGCATCGACCCGGATTATGGTAACGGCTCGAGAATACGCTACGTCATATTAGATTCGACACTTGTCCGCGTGGAGACGCGCAGTGGTATCGTGCGCTTGAACCGAAAGCCACCGCGCAAGGCACAGTTCGAGATTCATTGCACCGACGAGAAGCATTCCGTCTCTGCCAAAGTCATATTGGTGTCGCGCAATTCGAATGAACACAGTCCGGTATTTGGTGCCGCAGATCAGACGATCAACGTTCGGGAGAACGAATCACCCGGATTCATTACGATTGTAGCTGCTAAAGATTACGACCAAGGTAGTTACGGAACTGTCACCTATTCAATTGACAGCAATATCCTGAAGAAGAGGTTTTACATCAATCCAACCATCGGAGACATATTTAGCAAGGTATTTACGTCGTTCTTTGTGTTGGTTAGTTTGTGTTGCAAATTTCAGCGGAGCCTTGGAAGGACTTTCAAATATGCCATTAATGTGTGCAAGGCACGGAACAGGACTGAGTTTGCCTGTGAGCCTATCCAGTGGTCTGTGATGTTTGCCTGTGGTCTGTTAGAGTCTGTTAGATTACAGGCGCACTGGGAGCAGTGCTATTGTAATCTAACAGACCTAAATGTTTCATAGTTACCTATTTGTTGTATGTCTTTGATCGATTTCACAGCAGAGAATTTTGTTTGCTACAAGTGCGAGCACTGTGTTAAATTGCATTTTCAAAACGTTGCAGCAGTTTGCTTCAAATTTCTGACGTGGTTTTTATTGATTTCTTTGACCAGGTGTCAATGGACCGGGAGAAAGAAAAGGACGGTCGGATAATACTGCCAATCCGGGCTTCTGATGGTGGTGGTCGCTTTGTATACAGTAAAGTGACCATTAATATAATGGACGGCAATGATAATGATCCGGTTTTCGAATTCTCGTCCTATGAAGCGACCGTCAGCAGTGCGACTAGGATCGGAAGCACAATACTCACAGTAAAGGCTTTTGATAAGGATAGTGGAGAGAATGGCGAAATCACCTACTCAATGACGG
Source organism: Sanderia malayensis (assembly GCA_013076295.1). NCBI lineage: Eukaryota > Metazoa > Cnidaria > Scyphozoa > Semaeostomeae > Pelagiidae > Sanderia > Sanderia malayensis. Next base: position 722,299 of record RQOL01000616.1, on the reverse strand, counting down.
GGCTAGAGTAAGTTTAATGTTGTGCGCATTCATTTGCTGTAAACTTTCTTCAAGTGGAGCTAAGATTTATTATCTTCGAAATTAACCGATTCTGATGCAGAATCATGTTGTTTTGAGAGCTTAATCGTTTGATTTTGTCTTCTTTAGTGATAGCGTACCTTTGAAGATCAACAAAGAGACTGGTGCTTTGACGCTTACTGGAACACCGATGGGTAAAGCCTATCAATTTGCCATCAAAGCATTAGATAATGGATACCCAGTTCGTGAAAGTGCAGCTCAAATCCGAGTCAACGTCGTGCCACCAAGTGAGAAAGTATTGCAATTCCAACCATCTACATACAGCGTTCAGGTACCCGAATCTAATTTACCCGGATATCGAATCGCTACAGTAAAAGCGACCTCCGGTGACAGTAGTGATAATGTGAATTACCGCATTTTGAATGGTAACCTGCCGTCTACAAACGTGTCCAGTGTATTTACAATAGACAAACATACCGGAGCTATTCATTTATCCGGAAACTTGGATTACGAAACCGTTGCAAGCTACAACCTATTGGTGAACGCGTACGATGTGAATAAACCAGAATCAAAGGCGTTCAAGCTAATTAAAGTGGTTGTTGAAAATGTCAATGATAACCCGCCGGTATTCGAATCCAAAGAATACAACATTACAATACCGGAGAATATTGCCCTGAATAGTAAGATTATCCAAGCGAAGGCCAATGATGCAGATGATTTAACTGGCTCACATCTGAGGTACAAGTTCATCAAATCGACAAGCCAGGAAATCAAAAAATTATTTGCAGTTGATCCCAGAACAGGTGATGTCAGAACCATTGGGAGATTGAACACGCAGAAGCATTCAAAGTATGACTTGCACATAAAAGTAATCGACAAAACGAAGTCAGACAGTAACAAGTTTTACGACACGACTGTTGTACGAATTACTATTTTGGACACGAATGATTCGCCTCCTGTTTTTGTGACTGGTAGAAGAATATTCACGGTTAGAGAAGATCATGTTGTTGGCGAAAAGGTTGCGGCTGTTCTTGCGCAAGATGCCGATAAGAACCCTACGATTCGTTACTACATTGTATCAGGAAACGACCGCGGTCACTTCAGAATTGATAACGTAACTGGCGAGATACGTCTCGTTTCTGCACTTGATAGAGAGGCCGTGCCGCGTCATACTCTCATGATAGTGGCATACGATGGCGTGTTCACGTCCACTATTACTGTGGTTGTTGTTGTATCTGATACGAATGACAACAGACCGACCTGTTCAAAAGCTTTTTATCTCGTCAAAGTCACCGAAGGAACAAGTACAAGTACCCCTGTTGCAAGAATCGAAGCCAAGGACCCTGATAGCGTTGATAAACTGACTTATACTCTGCAAGGAGATGGTGTGGGAAAATTTTTTATTCACGAAAAAACAGGTTATTATAGTCTTCTTCTTTGTTTCTGTTTTATTGTTATGAATAATTGTTGGTAGATTGCTCGAGAATGAAGAGAATGATGGGGCGATTCTGAGTTGACAATGCTTTATAATGACAACGAAATCACTCCTTGACAATTTTCTACTTGGCTCTTTGTAATCTTCGAATAAATTTCTTGCCATTTTCATTCCAGGTGAACTATTTCCCCGCGGTAACATCGACCGAGAGAAGCAATCCACCTGCGATATCAAAGTGCTTGTCACTGACGCCGCCGGCCACATGTGCCATTCAGACGTGTTTGTTGATGTTCTGGACAAGAATGACAACAAGCCTATCTTTACGCAGGATAATTACGTGATTCCGGTCAGAGAAAATGCATCCATATCCGCAATGTTGAGCCGAGTTCAGGCTTTGGACGCGGACAAGGGCAGTAACAGGAGAATCTCTTATCGACTCGCATCGACTGGCTCGGGTATTTTTAGTATCGGCTCGAAAACTGGTATTATAATACTTGAAAAAGCCCTTGACAAGAAGAGGCAGCAAAACCACTCGATCATCGTGGAAGCTGTGGATGCCGGAGACCCAGCTTTATCTTCATCCGCCAAGGTGACGATCATAGTGCTGGGCAAGTCAGACATACCGCCTGAATTCACGAAATCCAGTTATGTTTTCACGCTATCCGAAAACGCCATGGTTGGGGATTTGGTTGGAACGGTGAAGACAGCGAAGAGAGTGGGGCAAGAAGAGGAGAAGGTTGTTTATGAGCTGGTATCTGGGGATGGACAGAGCTTTGCGGTGGATAAAAACAGCGGAGAAATCCATCTACTGAAGAAAGTGGATTATGAGAAAGCGAAAACTGCCACACTGAACATCAGAGCAAAGTTTAGTAATTTGCCGTCATTGTCATCTGTCGTGATTGTTTTGATTAACATCAAAGATGAAAATGACAATTCTCCCGTTTTTGTGAGAAAAACCTACGCGGCAAGTGTGGATGAAAATGTCAGAGCCGGTACGTTCGTCGTTCAAGTTTTTGCTGATGATGTAGACGAAAAAGACAACGGTCGTGTGCAATACAGATTCGTGAACACTCCTCAGAGTTTTCCTTTTAAAATCGACAAGATGAGTGGGGTTATCAGCGTTACTGGTGCAGTTGACCGCGAGGAAAAGGACAACTACATATTGAAAGTGAGAGCGTACGACTTGGGCACTCCTCCTCTTTCTACCGATATCACTGTCAACGTGTCGGTGGCCGATTTGAATGACAACGCACCTGAAGTTGATCACCCAAATGCCACGAAAATTATCCAGAATGACCTTGGTCCCGGCAGCGTGTTATTTACCTGGGCAGCGAAAGATCGTGACACAAATAAGAATGGTGCACCTTTTACTTATACCGTTCTCAATGGAGATAACATGTTCTTGATCATGGATGTGGCTAGTGTCGAAGGAAATTTAATGACGTCGGGGAGTATCAATTCAACTGGCAAATCAACTTATAATCTTGTCATCCGTGTCACTGACAGTGGCTCGCCGCCTCAAAGCAGTCTGTGCTATTTGACCTTGCACATTGTAAAGCCTAGTATGGAAAGACCGGTCATTACCGAGCCGACCATGTTCTTCTTGGCCGTGAAAAAACCAGGAGAATTAGTGACCGTGGGTCGTGTACGTGTCACCGACAAAGATAAGGATGACCTTCACCAGTTCAAGATCCACCAAGGAAATGATGATAACACCTTCTCGATCGGAACGTTCAGTGGTGTGATCAAAGGTCGTCCAAGGCAGGGTATTTACACGATCAGCGTTGAAGTCTCAGATGGAAAGTACCTCGTAGCAGCGGTCATCAAGATCATTGTCAACTCCGTGTCTGAAACCTTGTATCAGAACAGTGTCGTAATAACTGCTTTGGATATATCGGCTGATGAATTCGTGCGCGACAAGATGAGACATTTTGCAAACTACATCAGGCGGATCACATCGGCAAATATAGAGAATATTGCTATCTGGGGCGTGCAAACACGTTACCAGCGAAGAAAAGCACGCAATTTGCATTCCACTACTGATACTGACATAGCTTTCGCTGTTAAAAGGACAGACGAGGTGAGCTATTTGCCATTCCTGATTATCTTCAGACAATTATTTCCAAATTAGTTTTTCATTGTTTTCCCCGTTCATTCACGTCGACTTTTGTTTACGTTTCTCTGTTTACTTCAGGACGCATACATAAAGCAGACAGTTCTGGAGAAGTCGTTGAAGTCCACCAAAGACCGTCTAGAACGCGAACTTGGTTTGTCTTTCATTGTAAGCGTCACAGATCAATGCGCCACATCTCCGTGTCCAGCGAACAAGAAATGCGTATCTGTTGTCAAACCGGTCAGTGAAAAGAAAGCCACCTCTTCTTCCGATGCTCAGGCTATCCGCTTCAACCAAGGACATACTTGCCAATGTCTTGACGGAAGCAAGGGTAAGTGAATTGTCGCTTCTATGCTTGATTCTGGCCCTCTTTGGAGTTTAATTAGTTTTTATGTATGGATGTGTATTATTAACCGTTTAACAACGAAATCGCACCAATGCACGTAACGACAGTGGCTCATAAAGCGGTTTCTTCTTGAAATTGAAATTGGCTATTACTCTCAGTATTTCTTTGAACTGTGATTGACATAGTGCGTGGACTTGGAGAGTTAAAATCGAAGCGTGTTCTCTTTTTTCGAAGGTCACTTGTCGTGAATAATGATAATTTTCGAATTGTGTTACAGTTAATTGACGATGAAATGTTTACATCTTAGGCCCTGACTGCACGGGAATAACAGCCTGTTCGAGTAATCCTTGTAAAAATAACGAGAAATGCACTCCATTTGGGATATCATACAAATGCCAACAGGATATCGGTAAGTTTACTTCAAAATACTTTGATTTTGTTATCAGGCACTGAGAATGGATACAATCAGGAGACGGGATTCATTTTTTCTTCTACCAATACTTTCCTTTTTATCATTTCAGATGCAGACGCGATCCAACTAGATGGAAAGGACTACGTCAGCTATTCTTTGAGGAATTCATTCGACTCTATGTTCAAGTCTATTGCAGTGTCCTTCAGAACTGAAGCTACAGAAGGATATCTGTTCTACGCTAAAGGACATGACTACTGTTTCTTAGAAGTATGAAACTAATTCGGTTTTATTTCCCATAAATATTTTCTCTTCGCACGATACCCAGTTGCTATAAACTCTTGTGTCTGGACAAATATACTTTTGTAAGATCTAGACTTCAGCATCGATACAGCATTATTTCGTCTTCTGTTTGGAGGTCTCTGAAAATTTCTATTTTTCCGCTTGTTACAGATCAGCAAAGGAAAAATACGGTTCAAGTTCGATTTTGGAACTGGACCAGGAATAATCCGAATCGATGATATCCAAGTGAACGACGGTAGATGGCATGACGTTATAGTAATCCGCAATGTCAATCATGCTACGGTAAGTCTTGATGGCGGGAAATTCAAAGCCCATGGCAAAGCCAAAGGCGAACACGTGAAAATTGATCTTAACGGAAATGAAGTTTATTTCGGAGCTGGTGTCGACACCCCTGGCAAGGCTGGTAAGTGATTTTGTTGGTCTTAATGTTTCGTATGTATCGATTTTGTATGTTTTATTATAATTTTCTTCCGCATTCTCAATGTGGAATCAGTCAGTGTTTGATTCTTGAGTCGTCTACGTGACTTTGAAACCATAAAGCTTTTTAGTTTGCTTGCATCCTGAATTTCAACCCTTGCAGTGTTATTGTAATTGAATTACTTGTTAACTGCTTCACATTGCTTTGCTTGTACCATAATGGAAATAGACTTTACACAGATGATTTCAACTTTACTGCAAACCAAGTTGGAAACCTTGGTTCGCAGACACAAGAACACCATAAAAGGCAATTGAATTCATTTTGATTATTGTTCTTCATCATAGAAAATGGCTTCAAGGGTTGTATGCGACATGCGAAACTAAATGATCAGATTCTACCTTGGAGTGGGAACAATTCTCTTGTGTCAAGCGGAAGATCCTATGGAGTGAAGAAATCTTGTAAAGACTCTGATGCTTGTCGAAGAACGAGCTGTCCTTTATTCAGTGAATGCATAAATACGTTATCATCATACCGATGCCAATGCATGCCTGGACACACGGGATTGTTATGCAAGCCACGCGTTACATGCGCCGACAATCCATGCCGCAACAGCGGTATTTGTACGTACTTTCAAACGAACGGTGTGATAGAGTACCGTTGTAAATGTTTTCCTCCTTATTCTGGTGCACAGTGCCAGGTGTACAGTGGACTATGCGCCAGTAATCCATGTCGCAATGGGGGGCAGTGTGTTAGTGTTGGTGATAATACTGGTTATAAGTGTAAGTGTCCTGCACGCTTTGGTGGTCGAAATTGCGAACTTGACAACGATCCTTGTGCCTCATCGCCATGTTACAACGGCGCAAAGTGCGTCAAAACCCGCTATGATTTCAAGTGTGAATGCCCGGCCGGTACAAAGGGAAAACGTTGCGGCTATGGAGAGTATTGTAAGCTTCATTCGTGCGGCCACGGTGGCAAGTGCGAGGAACGTCTTGATGGCCCTATTTGCGTTTGCAATGTAGGATACAGTGGAAGCAACTGTCAGTCTGATGTTAATGAATGCCTTCGAAAGCCGAGCCCGTGCAAAGGGGTTGGTACTTGTATCAACACAATCGGAAGCTATTTCTGCAACTGTACAGATGGGACAAAATCCAAAACATGCTACTCGAAAGGAGAAGCCAAGGAAAGACAGACTGGCGTGAGCATGATGACAGTCGTATACATCGTTTGCTCAGCGATTTTGGCTCTCATTATTGTCATTGTGATCGTATGCTGCAGACGTAAATGCAAGCGTCATGTTGAATACTCGCCACCGAATAACCAAGGCGGACCAGACGTTAAATATCCATATGCTTGCTACGAACTTGATCATTTTCCACCAAGGATTGCCGACGTGCCTCCCGAGTATGGTCCTCCTCAAGATGCTTTTGACGACTTTCCAAACACGGCCATGTACGATCCGTCACTTGTTGCCGCTTCAGTTCCAACTTCAGAAGAAGACTCTTGTATCAAGCAGCCTGTATCCGACATTGATTCGCCCCTTTCATCTCCACTCAAACAAAAATGCAAGGAAGTCGATTCGAACCACAGTAGTCCAAGAGCAAGTGCTGTCAATGTGGATGGAAAAGGAAGTGCGTCTGACGTCAGCGAGACTGGTGGTGGTGATCGATTGAATGGACCGTACCATTGGGATTATAGTGAAGTGCCAGAAGATGTTGTCAATAGATCAAAGCCCACTCGCAGTGGATCTAAAGAAGGGAGTCGAATGGGCCTCACGTATAATCTCGCATACGAAGATTCGCCAAATGTAAACGATCCAACAGCATGTACGTATACAAAAATATTTTCGTTATTTTTTGCTTTATTTCTTTTGTTCAGTTCGATATTGTAATATTCCTTTGCTTTCCGTGAATATATAAACTAAACGAGGTGGAAGAGTGAGAGAGTGAACGATCGTGTATTCAGCAAGTAAATCGGGTAACTAATGTTCAACATGTGTAATCTATATGCCTTAGGAGGGGCCCAGAGCCTACTCCATTACAGATATAATTGCCTACAGTTTGGCGAAATTTTGACTCAAGATTTGTTGTTTCCCATGCATGCAATTGTTTATAATTTTCAACTTTTTACAGATCGAAGAGCTTCGCTGACGGCCACCGACGCAGACGACGTATCGTTGCCGAAAAGGCCGACGAAAAAGTTCCGATTGTCTTGGCAATCACTGGTGGAGCCTACAACACCACCAACACGTCATCTCAAGAAGCCAGATGTACCCGCTGGGGCAAACGAAAGGTCACCGGTGATAAAGCGAGCTGGTGCAACGAGCCGATGCTCTGATGGCTCATACATGGAGCCATACGAGTCTGTAAACACACGACTCACGGCCGACGATTTTAACAACAGATACTCACTGGCAATAGAAGGTGATACGTCATCGTTATATTTACAAGACATGCTTGGTGGTGAATACCCGGCTCCACCATCTGAGACGTGTCCGTCTGACATAGACAGTTGCACACGGCCTTCGATGAGTGTGGCGTTCTCCGAAGTCGACGATATGCATTATCCGATGCGACAAAGACGCATGCTACCAAGTGAAATCAGTTGTTTAGATGCGGATGGCATGACGGAAACATCCTATAACTCTGATGATGATGCTGATAATTTTAACGAGAAAGACCCGTTGGATCCTGACGAGACACGGAAATTAGAACGTGACATCAAAATCTTATTCAAAGATATCAAGTCCAGAACAGAAGCAGATGTGTGAGTTTGCTTCATTATTGATTAGCTATTGTGCTTTGGGGGAAGTCACATGGTGGCCCTTGGTTATGGGAGAACTTGCTCTGAAAATCAACAATTCGTTGCAAGTTTCTGGCACTTAATATCACACATCGAATCGCAAACTTTCAACCATAGCACCTTAAATGTTTGCTGACAAATTTATGTCTGAGATTTTTTAGTGGGAATTTGTTTGACTTTGATACAGTTTTATCGCCACCTTTGTGTCTCTGTTTGAAAAGTATTGATATTTAATTATTATATCTACTAAGATGTGATTACAATTATTTTATTACGTTGTTCGTGGCATTTTTATAACTCGCAATGACATATTTCATAAATATTCGATCGATTTTGCTGCAAAGATTACAATTTCGTCAGTCAACAAGACGTTCCTGAGGAATTCCCTTTCTGCATGTACATCATGACAAACATATTTCCAATGCTCAATCAGATGTTTGTTGTATGCCATTCTCAAAGTCGCCAATGAATAATTTCACAATTTGTTTCACTTTCATTGGCAATTAGCAGCCTGCTCGATTGACGTTTCAATTTTTTTCGGCACGATCGACGATTTCTCACTGTAAACCTAGCGATTGCGCGGAAGCCTTACGTTTTTGTATTAGCATAAGAATTTCTTGTTGCTAGCTTTAGCCTTATATGATTGTATATAGAAATATGATTGAATTGGGTGCAAGATTAACAGTCTAAAACATATAGTATGCGTACAACGATGAAAATATTTACGTTTATAATAATTATTTGATAACTACTAGCTGTGTTCAAATGCTTGGAACGGATCTGAACGAAGAGATTGTGTTAAATTCTCTCTTGTGATGTCCTAAGTTTTTGTAATATCAGATTGAACAACCTTATCAATTTGATCAACTTTTAAAGAGAATTCATAAATATTCTAGGCTATTTTATTTTTCTTCACTTTTCATCCTAAACCAAGCGGGTGTTGTTATGAGGTTTTTGTAAAGTTTTATGGGTATTTAATTTATAATTCATGAATTGGCGCTTTTGGTTTAAGTCGTGATGGTTTTGATAACAAATTTGTCCATGCAATTTAATAACATCTTCCATTAAACTTTGTCTTTGAATAATTACATTTTGTATTATCTTGCTTACGAGATGTATTTGATTCATTCGTGATTATTTCGTTTGTCAGAAGTAGTTTATCATAATGAGTGTTTTTGTAAATAGCAAATGTTATGTTATGTTGCCCTGTTTGTGTCCACTTGCACAAAACAGTCCCCACAAATGTTAGCATTTACAGTTCTGAATTTGATTATTTTCAGTTTTGATCGATATTCTTTTACGATATCTCGTTTGCAAGCTTTTCATTGTTTAGAAGAAACAAAAAATCCTCCTTGCTGGAACCTATGTTCGTTTTTTAGCCGCAATTGTTTGTATAAGTTTGAGAAAAGTTGTCATAAGATTTTAATGCTATAGGTTTTTCTAAAAAAATAGAGCGATTTACTATATTTAATGCGTTTTTTATTTGTGTCCTTCTTCGACGAGTCTGCACAAAACGAGAACCTGAATACTTGGGAAGCATTCGTAATACGGAATAGATTCCGAAAATCATGGAACTTACAGAGGTCCATTTGCATTGAGGTTGCATTTTGCATTCAAGTCTCGATTTGAATTTGATGGACATCATTACGAGGCTACACTGACTGAAGAGGGGGAGGAAAATTGGATCCAACAAAAAGTCAATTTTGGTTGGAAGTATATTTTTAAAACGCTGCAACAGAGATAGTTTGTCTTGCAAATTAACCGTTCAGAAGAAAATTGTGTACTGTTTGTATTAATAACAGTAATAACAATCCATTTGTTTAAGTCAAGGTGAGTACGTTACCTCAATTTTGCATGATAATCGATTCAATTAATACTAGGCCATGACCCATGTATTATTAAAGATGTCTTGGGTTGGAGTTGGACAAAGGCCCATTCACTTTCAACCTTTACCATGCACAGATTGCTAATATATATATGTTGTGATCTTTATTGTAGATTTGTTTAAAGCCGGGTTTCAATTTTGACACATACAGATGACCATGTTGAATCATAAGGAAACTGCAACTATTTCGAAGACAAAAGACACAAGGTAAGATTGTTTTTATCGAAAGGATTTTCTACTCGCTGGACCTGGACCCCAAGACCCCGGACCCCAAATTGTTATGTGTGCGAATGAGCCAAATGCTGTTTCTTTACAGAAACTGCATGAAATTATGTTTAAGATTTTCAGCAGCTGAACATACATACATCATATTTGTTTCGTTGTTCCTCAAAACAATGTTAAACATTGATATCTAAGTATTCGAGTGAGTGGAGGTTGCGTTCGTGCATTTTTTATTGGGCAGGGAATCAGTGATAAGCGTTTTATTGCAATTTGCATTTGGGTGATGAAAAAATCTTATCAAAATACGAAGGCTTTATTTTATCGCATGAAAACGAAGTCTCTGCTGTAAAGTTACTTTTCTTTCCAATTTTTGTATTCTCTCGGTTAAACGCCCAGGCGTTTATTAATGTCAGGGGGCTTTTATTTCAAATTTTGGGTAACACGAACACCAACAATATTACAGCATTTGCCATTGGGTTTCAAAAAAATAGAAAATGGCTTGGTTTTGCTTTGTGACAACAGAAAAAAATGAAGATCGTAAAGGTTTTGCACAAAGAATTTGCATTTACTAAAATAGTGTTCAAGCCCAATTGATATAATTTTTAAGGAATTTGAAATTTTGTGATGCATCGTCTTTAACAAGCAAATTCTTTCCAGTTTTTAATGCTTTGGGGTTATTTCGTCTTTCGTGAAGGATCTTATTATTTTCTTGATTGAAAATCCAATGTGGGTATCCATTTATTATCGTAAAAACATGTCGAAGGTGCGCGATTTCATTGTTTAAACAGTCACTATTTGAACAGTTATTGTGGGCACGCAACAGAAGTGTACGGAGGGTTCCTTTTTTCCACTTAAGCGGTATAACTTTACAAACAAACAAACAGTCCATCAGGTCGATATCGACCCCTGGTGACCGTTGCCAATTTGACAATGGAAAATATGAAGGAAGCATGTAGAGATCGAAGTAAATGGAGAGGAATTGTATACAGCGGTATAATTTTGGGTTATTGAAATGAAGCGAGCCTCGAAGGACGTCAGTAATGCGGTTTTGAGCCAGTACCCTGGGAATGCTTTACAGTACTTGAAAGCATAAAACGCTTAAGCATATGTGGAATGAATTCTTTCGTGATGCGCAATTTGGAACCTAGTGATGATCATAAAGCATGACGTGTGAGGTTCGTGCAGCTCTGTATTACAAATCCTTCAACTATTGTAGATGTCGACTTGTATTGTAAATTATCTCAACAAGACGAAGGTTGCATTTGCTGTCGGCATTCTCTTGATTCATCCTTTTTTTACCAGCGCGAAAAATGTAAAGTTTTTCAGTTATTATTAGCTTTATCTTAGCACCTGTGCTAAAAGCACTAAAAGCTTTATTTATTCAGGTGACTTTACATCGAAATGATACGATTGATACTACCATAACCGACAGGATATTTTATTTGATGACATCACAATACTGAATATCTATACGTCATTCTTATCTGCTGGAAAGTGCTTTCCTTTGCAATCAAACGCCGCATTTGTGCGGATTGAAAACATTTCTCATGAAATGACAGCTAAATGCTTTCCAATGCTTCATGCAGTAATTTTCCCAAACATTTTACCAAAAATCTGATCTTAAGAATACACCAAGCGGTGATTTTCTTGAAAGAAGTTTTTTGAATGTTTGTGAAGATAGGGCGGTGTTTCGTGTATAATGTTTGTTTTCATAATCTGATTTTTCAGGTGTTTTATTGTGATTATATATCCTTTCATTTCATCAGCAAATAGAATAAGTCAATAGGAAAGTAAATTTGTTGTGAAATAATATAGATGACAACCAAGAGAGACACAATAAACTGGAAAAATTCCAATTGATAAGTCCAATAAATAATTTAGCAGAAAAATCCAAGTGAATTCCAAATTGAATGTATACCCGGGTTAGATTTTTGTAGTGTAAACGCAGCTAACACGGGTTCGCCCCGGGGTCTACCCACTTTAAACTGACCCTGCAACAGAGGTGGGTTCGCCCCGGGTTAAACTAACTTGGGTTCCCCCGCGTTAGTTTGTGTAGTGTAAACAGTGCCTTGTATGACATGTTAGAATCAGATGGCTCAAAAACCTGCCAATGTTTTACGATCAACTGTTTAAACAGTTGGTCAATTTCTTTTATTTCAGTTTATAGAAACTAAGAGAAATATGAAACAATTGATTTCTTCTTTGTTCCTTCTGATATTGGAGCAGAGTGTCAACTCGATGTGATTTTACACGCTGTTGCTGTGATGATGAATGCACTGGCACTCGGTTGATTTGACTTGTTGACCAGCTCTTAGTGAGGTTGAAATTCGAGTGAATTTAAAACTGATACTACATTTGTTGGAAACAACGATTCTTCCCTTTCGAATCGAGTTGCGAACTTCATTCAGCCACGAATTTGATCGCTCATTTTTGAAGGTTACCATCAGCACAACCGTAGTAGAGGAAAAGCGAGCAACATTTTTGCTGCTGAACTTTTTGGTCTTGAGCATCATTAATTCTCGTCATCCAAAGTAGAGGAGCGTCGTGTGTGTCGTTACTGAATTTGACCTAAACATGGTAAGATATTGTTGCTGGTTGGTATTTGAGATTATGCAATAGGCCCCAAATTCACAGCTGTTATAACTTTGCAGTTTTTAATTAGATTACGAATGGAATAGGAACATGATTTCTTCTTCATCGCCTAAGACTATTAATTGATCGTCATAATTTTAATATTTTGTTGGTGACATCAATTTTAGCAGCGTCCTCCGTGTACTTTGGAAAGAATTTTGAATCAATTTACTTGATTTTACTTGCAAAAGACATGCAACTTTAACTGTATTTATGCTTGGTTTGCGTGGATTAACCATCTCGACAGTCTCATGGCCTTTAACTTATTTATTTACCGATACTTTTGCATTCCGAATATTATCGTTGCGTTGATAAGCATATTCGTGAACAGCTTCCTGATCCATGCATTGAGGCGGTTGAAAAAGCTTCGCAACATCTCGCACAAATTATTTCTCACACTTTGCATCTCGGACATTTGTTCAAGTGTATCTCTGCTGATGACCGAGCCTGGATTCCTGATTCTGTCTGATGATAAAGACATTGCCATAGTGAATGCTTGCAGTGGAATATCTCTGTACATGTTCTGTCAATTTTCTGCATTGACCATCATGTCTGTAGCCGTTGATCGTTACATCCACATGAAGCACTTGAATAAATACAGTTCAATAATGACTGAGAGAAGAGCTGTTATCATAGTCTTTGGAAATGTCATGGCCAGTATACTATCCACAATCATAGCGATTGGCAATTTCTTCGGACTAGCATCTGCGTTGGTGCCAAGTTTGGGCCTCTTTGCAGTTCAGGCCATTGTGACGTGCTTGTATTTAAAGGCCTACAGATCGATAAAACGCAGGACATTGTCAATTGCAATGAGGAATCGTGCGACCGGGATCAGCCTTCAAGTCAACAACATTGTAGGGATTGGTGGAAGGGTCTGGAGCAATAGCCCAAATCAAGACTATTCTAAATCAGTTCTATTTGTGCTTGCTTCCTTGTGGGTCTTCTATACACCTTCCGTCATATTTATGGCGACCAACCGTGCGGATATCGGTGGAGATGGCTTGACTATTGCATTCTACTCTTCCCTTTTTCTCCTGTACGTAAATGCCTCATTGAATGGCATCATTTTCATTATTTTCAATCGTCAACTTAGAAAATACACTCGCAACAAGCTCTTCTGCCTACAGGCTACAACCGAGCAGCTGCAAAATCCTTGACGGAGCAAATCAGAAAGACTTTCAATTTTCAGGGACTCATTTCAGATAATAATACATGTGATAGATACGAATTGCAAGTGTTTGTATGATATATAATAGTCCGATTTTAAATTCCGATTTTACTGAAGGTCGCCAAATTGATTCTAATTGGCTTTACTTAAATAGATCGCCATTGATTAGCAATCTCCGAAGAAGACTTTACAACAGGGTCTATTTTATGGAAAGTTTCCAAGACCAAATTTTCGGAGATTCACGAATGTATTCTACTGCTATGTTATAAAGTTACAAAACTCTATCAACAGAAAATCGTATTCATAACAAAAAATATAGTTAAATTAAAATATCCCATCCACACTTTTTAATTTCCAGCACCACACTTTAGATTTCCAAGACAACAAAATGTGGAGAAACTACACTAAAATAGGCCCTGCTTTACGAAGAATTGTTATATATTTTGTGCCATTGCTATTAACATATACTTATCGATAAATATCTCTGGCTTCTTCTAAACTATATCTTCTGTGTATAAACATAAGAAATAGATGCGTAGCTATGAAATGCTACTAGATTCCTAAACAAGTGTTGTATGCCATGTTATCATAATTATTGCAACAAAGAGAGTCAATTGGGATACTGCAAAACGTGAAGCAGCACTGGAGTAGCACTTTTGTTCCAATGCAACCGATGTTTCATTTTCTTGTCGCTAGAAGTAAATACAGATATCCCGCTTAATTATTCGTCTTCTGTGAAATGAATTATGAGAAATGTAGATAGTTTGTTCTCACCCTGAAAAACTCTGACTGAAAAATGCTACAAAGTTTGCAAAAGGGAATTGTGTGGTGTACCAGTTTCTCAGATAGGCCCAAAAGTCAAACAGGAGTGAAGAGCAATATAGATATCGTAACAATAGCCAGTTTTGTTTAAACCATGTGACTCTAAAGAATATATCTTACCATATGGATAACTGGTGATTTCATTCTCAAATAGTATTGGTTCGTTCCATGAGGTACAGATGTGAAATAAAATGCTATTCTTCCACGATAATCTTTTGGCGGAATCCACGACACAACAAGTTTCTCCACTTTGCGATTCGTCTTGCTAACTATGCTGTCCTAGAATACAAAACTTACGAATCTGATACGATGCAACGCAATGTCAGGTATTGGAAGGAGCAATCTAATGTACATACAACTAGCTTAATTAATGAACCAGACGAAATAGACGATAGATGAAGGATAGGTAAATAATCGAAAGAGGCTTCGGTTTATTCTGTTTCACTTACATAAGGATAATAGCATGATATGGCTTGGGCATGATTTTCCAATGCTGATGTATTGAAATGACCAATCGGGAGGAACTTCGTATCCACTGTTCTTGCTTGCAGTAAAAATGCTTGCATGCCACGATTAACACCATGTGGTCCTTTGCAAGATTTGATTATTATCTTAATAGGGTGTCCTGCTTGAAATCTTGAGCTCGATATGTAGATTGAATAACGTTTGGCCACGGCAAGAAGAAAACTATTTTCTTTGCTCGCACCGCCAGAATGCGTTATCGCTGGCCTCATCTCCATGCAGTTGATGTTGTCAAATTTCGCACTGACAAATCGAAACGCAATTGAAGTTGCGAACAGCATGTATTTCAGAAGCATGTTCATTTTTGAGTGTTGTTTCTGTCTCCGAATGGCGAGAAAACGTTTTCATTTACGCTGTTTTGGTTTGGCGATTGTTATTCATAATATCTGATATGCCTTCCAGATATACTGCTACGGGATGCCGGCTGGCAAGTTCTTATTTCTTTTAATTATTCATAAAGGCGTTCATCGTATTAAAACCATTTTCTTTTTTATATGCTTCACACCCTTTTAATGTTTTATAAATTGTTAATTGACACTAGATTTAGTCCCTGACTGCTCAGCCACAGTCTGAACAATCGGGGACCAAATTTTAACTAAGCTTCATAAGCTGGCTTTAACTAGTTCTACACAACTATTTCTCCTGCTAGCACGACTAAACGTGAATTATATACCCCTCCAAAGCTCTTTCATTTACTATAATTATTATTATTATTCATAATTACCCACTGTGGAACATCCATACTAATGAACAACATGGCTTAAAACAAAGCCTGCTAATATTCTTATTTTTACTGTTTATGATCTCATTGAAAATTTTGTATAAAATTATCCGAACATGAACGTAACTACGTTCTGCTTGGATCGCTACAACAATAATACTGATGGGGTGGATTCCTCCTCATTGATTAACTGCCCAGTATACACCTGTAAAATTAACTGCCCACTATACACCTGTAAAATTAACTGCCCAGTATACACCTGTAAAATACACCTGCCCAGTTGCGTAATTGCAAGTTAGTGCCCGGTGTGGCCTCAAACACACCCCCTATTTGGGTTTTAATAGCATTGGAAAACCTC
The DNA here is from genome assembly GCA_013076295.1 of Sanderia malayensis. Lineage (NCBI taxonomy): Eukaryota > Metazoa > Cnidaria > Scyphozoa > Semaeostomeae > Pelagiidae > Sanderia > Sanderia malayensis. Next base: position 706,129 of record RQOL01000616.1, on the reverse strand, counting down.
AATCTTGGCAACTTTTCTGTTGTTCTTCATAAGGTTACTTCGTCATGGATGAAAAATTTGGTCATGTTCATTTGCTTGATCAACATACCACGCGACAACGATTGAAATATGCACTGCCTTGAATAATTTTTAAGAAACAAACAAAAAGCAAGGTCATAGATTGTCTCATGCATTACAATACAGCGGAACCTGTAATAATGGCCACCTGCCATTAACGACCACTTGTGCTTGGATCTACATGTGACCGAGTTCGGCTGTAACAATAAGCTATAACTATATATAACTCAATATATTGATATTAACTTGAACTTTAGCGAATGACGATTATGAGCAGATCCATCATAGTGACTGCAAATTCAGGTAGGAAGTGTGCTGCCTAAATACCAAACATACAATCGAAAAAAGAACAGTATTTCCTTGACAACGTGGCTTATCCTCTTCTGAGCAATTTACATGAGAATACAAACGTTATTCAAACACCATATAAATTTTCACCATGAGAAATTCCAATGTCATTATTAGAGACAATCAGTAATGTTACCCTTCAGTTAACAATTATTCCAACACACCATGAAGTAACCACTTCCCAGGGAAGGCCTTTACTCGAATCTCTCTTTTTAGTTTCTTACCGAATCTAAAACAACTCCAAAGGAGTTAATGAAAACAACTTCTTGATAACGTTTGGTGCTAACGTAACTGCTACTTTCACAGCAACATGACTTTGGATGGTGGCAATGACCAAGACGTTTTTCTCATTGAAGATGACAATTTCTCAACGTTCAGTGGTACACCATCATTGGAACAACAACACTTGTTTATCAACTTGGATGAGGATATCAAAACTGGCATATATTTTGAATATGAAGGAGATGGAGAAACAAGTTCAATGGATTACCAAAAATTTCAGGATCAGCAAAGCACGATTCAAAATTGGAAACACGTTAGGCCCAACAAATTAATATCTCTTGCCAAAAGTTTTGCTTGCTCATTTCCCACCACCCTCATTTGTGGCACTTTGGGTGGACTTATCGCTGTAATTTTAGCATGGCTGGACATAAACTTGGCTGAGTCTTGTTACAGCTATAACACACGTTGGTATGAAATGCCAATAAATGTAAGAAGAATTCGATTAACTGCACAGGTTGCAGAAGGAATGATTATCCAGTCTTGGTCGTTCAGCGCCGTTCTATTTGTCTTTGGGTGGAAGCGGGTCCATGAGTTGAATCTGCCAATATGGAACATGTTTGCAGCAGCACTGGATGCTATATACAGACTTTTTCTCAGTGTCTATGGAGTATATAATAGGAAATGGGCCTCATATCCTTTGAATGCTTTATTTGCAACAATAACATGCTTCAATTTTTACAGAGTCACTTCCCATTTTGAAAGAAAAACATTTTTGAGGGTTAAACTGGCAGTGAAATTTGGCATTGCATTTGTGTTTGGAATTCCAATCCTTTTGATGATGAACTATTTTTTTTTGCCACTCTATAGCAGAACAAAATCTGACATAACAAAAGCTGTATTCTCCTCTTTATTACCTGTTGCCTTTATTATTCCAAAAGCAGTGACTAATGTTTTTCTTATTAATGTTTTTGAGTTTGCCAAACCAGGACGGTTTTCTGTTGTCAGTGTTGGTTTTCATACAATCACAAGCATCGTTGCACGGTATTTACAAGCTAATGTTGAGACGACAGCAATTTTCATTGCACTGTGTTTTGTGCATGCAATTGAAAACTTGTTAGATAAATTGACTGTTAATTTTCGAAATAAATGCTACAGATATTTTTGTGGATCTTGTGTTGGAAGAGACGATAATGGAAATGATATGAAACTTGCAGCAATGAATAGAATGCAAGCAGAGCAAACTATTGCTGGTATGATTCTGGAAACAGATACAATTGTGATGAGCTGTGCTCTTGTAGAAATACTCAACTATTACTATGGCAATGATATTGACACAAACAACAAACATAAATTATTCATGAGGTTCTTACAGCGAATATCCATCGCCACATCAGTTGATTTGGTATTTAATACAATATGTATTCACGTGCAAACCTGGTATTTTAACATACCAGTTATGAGAGTATGGAAAAAGAAATGGTTGTGGATAATTGGTTTCATAATAACATATACATGTTATACTGTATTGTGGTGTTCTGAGTATTTATATGGAGCTGTCATCACACACAATTCATTTAATTCTACATACACTGCCCAGTGTTTAAAACCATTTGAAAAGCCACATGGATGAACACTTTTGTTACGAGGTTGAAACAAATCCACATAAGGACTCATACGACATTTTCTAAATTAGACATACCTTCAGTGTAAGTGTAAAAGGCACATCTCAGTTTAGGTGTGAAGTTAGAAATATTGAATGTCTGGATTATTTTTCTGGACGTTCTTTTGCATTGTTATAATATGGAATTATTAGGTATTTCCTGCTTTGCAAATTATGTGTATATATACTTTCCCGCTATAATTAAATACTTATAATTCATATTTAAAATTTCCACATCGACTGTTACTTTTCGTTTGAAGTTGTGCTGGAACTTCATACTCAGAACTTCATTATATGGTAGTAATTGAAAATAATTAAATTGTTTAGTATTCTGAAACCAAGATAATTTCTATTGCCTACAATTTTGCCTGTAGATTATCGTTATACTAAGTATTTTCGCCAGGAAATCGTGAGTCCATTTTCTTAATAATATCTTTAACAAGAGGTCTGTCGTTCGGTTCCACTTGCAAAATGTAGAATATTCAATCATTGAACTCCAAGGAATATCGACTGAAAATAAATATGCATAACATTATCGGGCAATACGTATAAAAATCATTAAGTGGTTACACGATCCTTATGCAATAAACAATCATGGGCTGGTTACACGAAATGAATTGTCCGGACCAGCAGGAACGAACCAATGACGAACAAATTTCAAGGGTACTTTTTGTACTAGATATGAAAAAAATCTTTCTGGTAAAGCGGGACAGGACGTTATTCTCGTTATCAACTGGTTCATTTGCTTGTAAAATGTTCATATAGGGTACGCATGTAACTCTGAGGGTGAAATCGTTCTGTGGACATATGGGCAATTCTCATTCCTGATAGCCGGCAAGAAAATTTATCACATAACTTATCAATATTGTTATGTTTATCACAGGAACGAACCAATGACGAACAAATGTCAAGGGTACTCTTTGTACTGTATATGAAAAAAGTCTGTCTATCTATCGAATAATGTACAAAACCCAAAAATTTGGTATTACGCACAATTTATCACATAACCCAAATGCGAAAAACTGAGAGTCCCATTCCATATAACCAGTCGCTTACTTTTTGATGTCGTAGCTAGTTGTAAATATGACTTTTGTTGATTACTAAATAAATGTTTTACCTGTCTTCAGGAATGCGTATTCTACCACTCAAGGCAGATAGAGCAGATCCATCGCAAGGACTATTGTAATAAGCCATGGCATACAATGTGCAACCCAATGACCAAACATCAGTTTTTTCATCGATCACGCACTGTGATTGAATATTGAAGAGCTCTGGTGCCCTGCAATAAAACATGCACAACCAGGTATTCATTTTATCACGATTCATTCCAGATTACGTATTCCGTGAGCTACGCCCTAGGCAACCTGCGTGAGGCATTATACCCTGGTGACAAGTCACCATTACTATGTAGGGAAACATACACAGTCGTAATAAACATTCACATGTGCAATGCATGTACATTAACTTGGGTGAAGCCTTGTGCTAAATGGGAAAGCCGAGAGCCCTGCATGCAGTAAAAACACGTACATAAAACCTTGATTTTCACAGTCTATTTTGGTTCTTAGCAATAAAACATATTTAAAGAAATTTATCTTGGAACAGGTGGTCTGAAGTTGAATTAATATAAATTTCAACTATATGTTGCCATAAATATATACATAGAAATACTGAGATTTCCGGTTGTAGGTTCCCAGAATTAATTGGTTCTTATAAGCGGGTTGGTACTGTACTAGGAGGTTTCTCTATTTACCTAAATGCTGCAGTGCATTCCTGAGCGCATTTATCTTCCATCGCTAAGGCTTCTGACCTATCATGGAAATAGAAATTCAAACATGTTTATTCTATGACTTCACAAGGACAGATCTTTTTCGAATGACCAGGTGGAACTGAACAAAAACCCTAAAGACTAGCACTTCTCCATACATCCACATCCTAAAATGATTGTAATCAAGAATCCAAAGCAAATCATTCAGACCAGCAGATTCGTAGATGATCATTGCATACAACCCTCACAGATTCACCCTCACAGGTTCACCCTCCACCCTCACAACTTCACCCTCACAAGTTCACCCTCACAAGTTCACCCTCACAAGTTCATCCCCACAAGTTCACCCTGACAAGTTCACCCTGGCAAGTTCACCCTCACCCACCTCTCCACCATGTGAGACAATTGACAGCTCGTCAGTATAACTCACAATCATATTGTTCATGATTTGCGGATTTTCCAGTGCACATGTATTGAAATGACCAATCGGGAGGAATTTCGTACACACTGTTCTTGCTTGCAGTAAAAGTTCCTGCAATCCGGTCAGCTCTAGAACTCACAAGCGTGACTGCAAATAGCACAACCCACCTGCAAGTTATATTTACACGAGCCAAATCCACACTTCCCATATCCATTAAACATATGCTTCCATCATCTTTAAACAAGACGTTGTGAGGCTGAAGAAGTCAAGAAATATTATTATACCAGCATATATGCGAGCGGGAAATGGCAAAGTACAATTACCGTAAATTATCTATTTAGCCCCCCTCTCAATTAAGCCCCCTCCCTTATAAGCCCCCTTTTCAAGAGCAAATATTTATTGAGCCCCCCTCTCAATTAAGCTCCCCTCAAAATTTGTCTTAGTATTCGACATCATTTTGACATCAGATTTTTGACATTAAAATTATTGTTAGGATATCATAATTCAAACTTAATCATTTATATACTGCGGATAACGTTTTTTGACGTGACTGGCTCTTCTGTTATTTTCATATGTTTGAGACTTTCCACCTTTTTTCTAATTTCTTGTACAATACGTTCATTATTGGTTATTAAGCCCCCCTCTCAATTAAGCCCCCTCTCTTATAAGCCCCCCTCAAAAGTGGTTGATTGCAATAAGCCCCCAGGGGTGCTAAAGAGAGAATTTACGGTATCAAACGAAATACGTTCGCCAATGAGATGTGCGATATTAGAAATATGCACTATTATATTTTGAGATTGATTGCTGACTTTGAGTTAGGAATACAATTTCTAGCAAATTAACGCAAAAGTGTTTACCTTGATATCCCTGTGTGCGTAAGGAGGATTGTGGCAATGAAATGCATCCACTGCATCACATGGCGATCGAAATATATTTAATATTTTCTTCTCTGCTATCCTGTCTCCGCGTGACTGGGAATTTTCAATCAGCTCTTGGATGCAGCCGTTCTGAAACGAAACAGTTTCAAGAAAAGGTTCAGGTTTTTCAGGCTCAACGCCTCTCTACACCACATATTTTGAACGTTAAACATGGCATGACGAGGGAAAGGACAATATTGCATTAAAATACCTTGTAATATGGAAATAGCAACCTAGCCTCTTTATCATCTCCTTTTGAAACAACCTCGTAGTCAACGAGAGGCATGACGTTTGGATGTGATAACATATTATGGGCGTTTACTTCTCTTGTTACCATCTGAAGAGTCGAAAACATGGCATTATTTGTTCAGGTAGAATTGAGGATATGCTATTAGAATTGATTTCCCAGCATTATCATCAAAATAAAAGCATTCTGTGTTACCTGTTCATGCTCTGGAACTTGAATGAGCACTCGTTTCTAAAAGAACAAGAACCGAAATTCTGTGGCTACTTTGTGGTAAAGGTTTCTTAAACAGAGCATCCTGACAACAAATATATGCTTCTCACCAATGCATATAAGTCATCTCCATTTCTTACCAACTGAACAAATGAGAATGCTAAAACGATAAAAAACAAAATGATAAACATTGGTAGGATTGCATGTAAACAACAGTGTATCTATCTGCTTTTCGTACGTTGCAATTGATGTGCTTGCATTGTGTTGGAGTCGTATTAATCATGAGGCATTTGAGGATAAAACGTGTATTTTCATATCTTTTTGGGAAAAATACATTTTGTAGTTCCTAAAAGGTCTGCATGTTGTTTCCTTTTATGATCCAAGAGTTCAAACGAGGCTGTTTAATATGAGTCGAAGAGTTCAAACGAGGCTGTTTAATATGAGTCCAAGAGTTCAAACGAGGTTGTTTCCGAGTTGAGTGTATTTATGCGCTTGATGGACACAGAGTCAGAGATGGAGAAAAGATATGGGTTAATTTAGCATACGGCCAAAATACAAGGTTCCTCTCGACACTGCTGTAGAAAATCTCTACTAAAAATCACAATTCGCTCAACACAAGGGACTTGTCACTACATTGCGTCCCTGTGACTTAGGGAGTGAGGCACAGGGATGCAATGTAAAGAGTCTACCAAAAAACAGTGAGTGAATGAACTTTGCTCGAAGCCCAAATCACAAGAACATCGTGTCATGTAGACAATGATAGCTTTAAAGCTCTCTATCACTGATAAACGTGACACAGCTGATCCCTTCAATCAGCTGTGTGTATTTCTATAAATCTTCACAAATATTTGACCTGCGTGGATCACAAATGTAATTAACAAGGATTCTATTGGCTGTGTGTGCTGTGGCTTCTCTCCAATAAAAGCTTTTCGATAACAATGAAACCCTGAACCTGCATGTGCATCGACTCAAACACATGTTGTCGTGAATATAAAAGAATGAAATATGGATCCATATGTGCTGATTAGCAAGTACAACGGGCTGATCGAAGCTCTAGAACAGTGACGGATGCGAAGGGACATGACTGTAAAGGGCCACCTGCCATTAACGACCACTTGTGCTTGGATCTACATGTGACCGTTATTAGAAGTTCGGCTGTAACAAGAAGCTATAAACTATATATAACTCAATACATTGATATTAACTCTAACTTTAGCGAATGACGATTATGAGCAGATCCATCATAATGACTGCAAATTCAGGTAGGAAGTGTGCTGCCTAAATACCAAACATACAATCGAAAAAAGAACAGTATTTCCTTGACAACGTGGCTTATCCTCTTCTGAGCAATTTACATGAGAATACAAACATTATTCAAACACCATAGAAATTTTCACCTTGAGAAATTCCAATGTCATTATTAGAGACAATCAGTAATGTTACCCTTCAGTTAACAATTATTCCAACACACTATGAAGTAACCACTTTTCAGAGAAGGCCTTATTCACTCGAATCTCTCTTTTTAGTTTCTTACCGAATCTAAAACAACTCCAAAGGAGTTAATGAAAACAACTCCTTGATAACGTTTGGTGCTAACTAACGTAACTGCTACTTTCACTTTTATTGCAACATGACTTTGGATGGTGACAATGACCAAGACGTTTTTCTCATTGAAGATGACAATTTCTCAACGTTCAGTGGTACACCATCATTGGAACAACAAAATTTGAATATCAACTTGGATGAGGATATCAAAACTGGCATATATTTTGAATATGAAGGAGATGATGGAGAAACAAGTTCAATGGATTACCAAAGATTTCACGATCAGCAAAGTACAATTCAAAATTGGAAATACGTTAGGCCGAACAAATTAATATCTCTTGCCAAAAGTTTTGTTTGCTCATTTTCCACCACCCTCATTTGTGGCACGTTGGGGGGACTTATCGCTATAATTTTAGCATGGCTGGACATAAACTTGGCTGAGTCTTGCTATAGCTATAACACACGTTGGTATGAAATGCCAATAAATGTAAGAAGAATTCGATTAACTGCACAGGTTGCAGAAGGGATGATTATTCAGTCTTGGACGTTCTGTTCACTTATATTTGTCTTTGGGTGGAAGCGGGTCCATGAGTTGAATCTGCCAATATGGAATGTGTTTGCCGCAGCACTTGATGCTATATACAGACTTTTTCTCAGTGTCTATGGAGTATATAATAGGAAATGGGCCTCATATCCTTTGAATGTTTTATTTGCAACAATAACATGCTTCAATTTTTACAGAGTCACTTCTAACTTTGAAAGAAAAACGTTTTTGAGGGTTAAACTGGCATTGAAATTTGGCATTGCATTTGTGTTTGGAATTCCAATCTTTGGGGCGATTAACTATTTACTTTTGCCAATCTATAGCAGAACAAAGTCTGACATAACAAAGGCTGTATTCTCCTCTTTACTGCCTGTTGTTTTTATTGTTCCAAAAGCAGTGATTAATGTTTGTCTTGTTAATGTTTTTGAGTTTGCCAAACCAGGACGGTTTTCTGTTTTCAGTGTTGGTTTTCATACAATCACGAGCATCGTTGCACGGTATTTACAAGCTAATGTTGAGACGACAGCAATTTTCATTGCACTGTGTTTTGTGCATGCAATTGAAAATTTATTAGATAAATTGACTGTTAATTTTCGAAATAAATGCTACAGATATTTTTGTGGATCTTGTGTTGGAAGAAACGAAAATGGAAATGATATGAAACTTGCAGCAATGAACAGAATGCAAGCAGAGCAATCTATTGCTGGGATGATTCTGGAAACAGATACAATTGTGATGAGCTGTGCTCTTGTAGAAATACTCAACTATTACTATGGCAAAGATATTGACACAAACAACAAACATACATTATTCATGAGGTTCTTACAGCGTATAACCATCGCCACATCAGTTGATTTGGTATTTAATACAATATGTATTCACGTGCAAACCTGGTATTTTAACATACCAGTTATGAGAGTATGGAAAAAGAAATGGTTGTGGATAATTGGTTTCATAATAACATATACATGTTATACTGTATTGTGGTGTTCTGAGTATTTATATGGAGCTGTCATCACACACAATTCATTTAATTCTACATACACTGCCCAGTGTTTAAAACCATTTGAAAAGCCACATGGATGAACACTTTTGTTACGAGGTTGAAACAAATCCACATAAGGACTCATACGACATTTTCTCTCACATACAAGCCTGTAATTAGGCAAATTAGACATACCTTCAGTGTAAGTGTAAAAGGCACATCTCAGTTTAGGTGTGAAGTTAAAATATTGAATGTCTTGATTATTTTTCTGGACGTTCTTTTGCATTGTATAATATGGAATTATTAGGTATTTCCTGCTTTGCAAACTACGTGTATATATACTTTCCCACTATAATTAAATACTTATAATTCATATTTAAAATGTCCACATCGACTGTTACTTTTCGTTTGAAGTTGAGAATTTCATACTCGGAACTTCATTATGGTAATGATTCAAAATAATTAAATTTTTTAGTATTCTGAAACCAAGATAATTTCTATTGCCTACAATTTTGCCTGTAGCTTATCGTTATACTAAGTATTTTCGGCAGGAAATCGTGAGTTCATTTTCTTAATAATATCTTTAACGAAAGGTCTGTCGTTCGGTTCCACTTGCAAAATGTAGAATGTTAAATCATTGAACTCTAAGGAATATCGACTGAAAATAAATATGCATAACATTATTGGACAAATACGTATAAAAATCATTAAGTGGTTACACGATCCTTGTGCAATAAAGTAATCATGGACTAGTTATACGAAATGAATTGTCTGGACCAGCAGGAACGAAGCAATGACGAACAAATTTCAAGGGTTTTGTACCAGATATGAAAAAAAATTTCCGGTAAAGTGGGACAGGACGTTTTTCTGGCTATCAACTGGTTTATTTGCTTCTAACATGTTCGTATAGGGCACGCATGTAACTCTGAGGGTGAAAATTGTCCCCGTTCTGTGGACATTTTATCACATAACCCAACAACGAAGATCTGAGAGTCCCATTCCATATAACCAGTCGCTTACTTTTTGATGTCGTAGCTAGTTGTAAATACCGTATTTCCTCTATTAAGCGCCCACCCTCTATTAACCGCCCCCCCTCCAATAAGCGCCCACCCTAAAATCAAAAAGTGTGAAATAAGCGCCCCCCTCTATTAACCGCCCGGGGCGGTTAATAGAATTCTTACATTTTCACTGTTTGGTTCAAATAATAGCGTAGATAAATGTGAATAGACATCATTTCCTTTCTTTTATCAATGGCAACATAAGTTTAAGACCAGAGTTAGTCATTATATCTTAAAGAAAATATCCATTTTTAATGTTTGTCAATTCAATGTCTATGTGTGCGGCTTTACCATGCTGTCGCTTCTTCATTTCTTCTGAAAAAATGCTAAGATAGCATTTACTAGCTCTTCTCCACTGTTCGTTGTCTTATAAGTTCCAAGATTATATAAGATTATTGTTTTGTATTTGAAGATGTTTGGTGTTAAAATTTTAGGATTATGAAATAACCGCCCCCCTCTAATAAGCGCCCAGCTCTATTAAGCGCCCACCCAATTTTGTGAAATATTTAATAAGCGCCCGGGCGATTAATAGAGGAAATACGGTATGACTTTTGTTGATTACTAAAGAAATGTTTCACCTGTCTTCAGGAATGCGTATTCTACCACTCAAGGCAGATAGAGCAGATCCATCGCAAGGACTATTGTAATAAGCCATGGCATACAGTGTACAACCCAACGACCAAACATCAGTTCTTTCATCGATCACGCACTGCGATTGAACATTGAAGAGCTCTGGTGCCCTGCAATAAAACATGCAGAACCAGGTATTCATTTTATCACGATTCATTCCAGATTACGTATTCCGTGAATTATACCCTAGGCAACTGGCGGGTGAGGCATTATACCCTGGTGACATGTCACTATTACTATCCAGGGAAGCATACACAGTCGTAATAAGCATTCACGTATGCAATGCACGTACATTAACTAGGGTGAAGCCCTGTGCTAAATAGGAAAGCCGAGAACCCTGCATGCAGTAAAAACCGGTACATAAAACCTTGATTTTCACATAGAGTCTATTTTGGTTCTTAGCAATAAAACATATTTAAAGAAATTTATCTTGGAACAGGTGTTCTAAAGTTGAATGAATCTAAATTTTAACTATATGTTGCCATGAATAAATACATAGAAATACTGAGATTTCAGGCTGTGGGTTCTTAGGAGTGATTGGTTCTTTATATGCGGGTTTTTACTGTACTAGGAGGTTTCTCTATTTACCTAAATGCTGCAGTGCATTCCTGAGCGCATTTATCTTCCATCGCTAAGGCTTCTGACCTATCATGGAAATAGAAATTCAAACATGTTTATTGAGGGTCCTGAAGGGGTAGAATGGGAATGGGATTGGCCTGATTTTGGGCTGGGAAAATGGGATTGGATGTACTGGGACTGGGATTTTGTTTCCTGGGAATGGTGAATAGAACACCAGATGGGAATGGGATTCACTTTTTACCATTCTAAAATTACATGGAAAATGAATTTTAATAAGTAGTTTTTAATGAAAATGTAATTGTTTAATATTTGAACGTAATAAATAACATTTTAAGACCTTTCTAGCTAGACTATAGTCTGTCATTTTCACGCAGACTGAACATGTCATTTCAAGAGAATGTAGTTCCCAATCCCCAAGCAGATCACACTAAGTCATGCGCACACTTTTTTTATTAGAGTTTCATAGTGATATGTACACATGCTACATACACATATATTTAGCCTATGTTGATGACGCATCCCGGACTGGGGGTGACAATACGCCATTCAATCATAACTTCTCTAACTGGAACTGCCCATAGTAGAAAGCAGTATTGAACATCATGGTCCGTCACCAAACCCACATCTGTTTTGTGACCGAATAGAAGACAATTATGGTTCATGAATTATTATATCAACTAAATGAACCTTAAGTGCGCTAAAAATAACTAGTAAAACAAAATACTAAATTAGGAGAGAAGGGGTTTGCGAGCATAAAATCATATGACATACAATGGGATTTAAAAAAAAAACATAGACTGGGAATGGGATTATGAAGACAACGAATGGGATTTTGAAGAAAAATAGACTGGGAAATGGGATTAGACACCCCCCTTCAGGACCCTCTTTATTCTATGACTTCACAAGGGGTCAGATCTTTTTTGAATGACCACGTGGAACTGAACGAGAAGTATTAATCATGATGCATGTGAGGATAAAACGTTCAAATGTGTATTTTCATATCTTTTTGGGAAAAATACATTTTGTAGTTTCTGGAAGGTTTGCATGTTATTTCCTTTTATCATCCAAAAGTTTCAACGAGGCTGTTTAATATGAGTCGAAGAGTTCAAACGAGGCTGTTTCCAAGTTGAGTGTATTTTATGCGCTTGAGGGACGGACACAGAGTGAAAGATGGAGAAAAGATATGGGTTAATTTAGCATACGGCCAAAAAGCATTTTTTAAGGAATTCTAACTAGTGGGGAAAATTTTTCAAACGATCCACAAAAAACTGGAAATCCTTATGTCGACAATGTCCTGAAGTCACACATACAAAGCAGAATACGTCTATTGCACGTTGACAATTTTAAAATCATACTTTCTTTACAAAAACATATAAATCTTTAGAAAAACAAAGAGTGCTAAAGAGTGCACTTCTCTTTTTGAAACAATTTTTTAATAAAGTCCTACTCTTTTTAAAGTTCATTGCACGATTGCCTATTACGTGGTTCTTTTATTTTTGAAAACTCAAAAACAGCAGGCCTTGGAAGCTATTGCTAATGGTTCAGAAGGAAGAAAGCATAGTAACAGTTCAGATTTGTGAACACAAAAACTATTTAGAGTATTTTAAAGCTAAGAAATCTTTGCAATTTGATAAGACAAGTTATCGAATGGGTCCAAGCAACTGGGGAATTTTTCTGATTTCGCCTGTCACTATGGGGAAAGTATTGGGCCTGCTGGGGAAATTTCCCCAGTAGTTGGTATGTTAAAAAATGGCCTGTACGGCCAAGATTTGGAAATTTGAGAACTAGGGCCCTGCTGATGTAGGTTTTTATAAAATAGCGTATTATGTGTTCTTGCCACGTATTTACCCCAGACATTCGGTTTTATTGTGTAATCCGAACCTATTATGTGTAATGTTGAGAGGTTGGCAGATAAATTTGATAGCCACCGAGACTGATGTGTGAATGTGAAATCAAATCTCAAGAAATATTAAGAAACTTGAACATGCTCATTTAAAAAAAGAACATTGTCTTTAGTGTGTGCACGGCACGGCTAAGTTCATTTTTGTTTCGAACTGATTGTAATTTTCAATTTTGATCTCCAACTTGCGAAAGCGTCGTAAATAAAACACAGGCTTCCTTCCTGTTAAAGTATGGAATCTGATGGTCAAGAAACCGATGGATACGGCAGGGAAAATCAGTTAACTGATGAAACAAGAAGTGGTCTGCTAGTCAGTGCCTGTGAAAATGAAGGCAGAAGCTTCCATTCCCAAGAAGGTGATACCATATCATCTTTCGGACGTCAGAATTTGAACAACGTTGATAACGATATCAAAACTGGCATATATTTTGAATATGAAGGAGATGATGGAGAAATAAGTTCAATGGATTACCGAAGGTTTCAGGATCAGCAAAGCACGATTCAAAATTGGAAACACGTTAGGCCGACCAACTTAATATCTCTTGCCAAAAGTTTTGTTTGCTCATTTTCCACCACCCTCATTTGTGGCACGTTCGGGGGACTTATCGCTATAATTTTAGCATGGTTGGACATAAACTTGGCTGAGTCTTGTTACAGCTATAACACACGTTGGTATGAAATGCCAATAAATGTAAGAAGAATTCGATTAACTGCACAGGTTGCAGAAGGGATGATTATCCAGTCTTGGTCGTTCTGTTCACTTATATTTGTCTTTGGGTGGAAGCGGGTCCATGAGTTGAATCTGCCAATATGGAATGTGTTTGCCGCAGCACTGGATGCTATATACAGACTTTTTCTCAGTGTCTATGGAGTATATAATAGGAAATGGGCCTCGTATCCTTTGAATGCTTTATTTGCAACAATAGCATGCTTCAATTTTTACAGAGTCACTGCCTATTTCAAAAGAAACACGTTTTCGAGAATTAAACTGGCAGTGAAATTTGGCATTGCATTTGTGTTTGGAATTCCAATCCTTTTGATGATGAACTATTTACTTTTGCCACTCTATAGCAGAACAAAATCTGACATAACAAAAGCTGTATTTTCCTCTTTACTGCCTGTTGCCTTTATTATTCCAAAAGCAGTGACTAATGTTTGTCTTATTAATGTTTTTGAGTTTGCAAAACCCGGACGGTTTTCTGTTTTCAGTGTTGGTTTTCATACAATCACGAGTATTGTTGCACGGTATTTACAAGCCAATGTTGAGACGACAGCAATTTTCATTGCACTGTGTTTTGTGCATGCAATTGAAAACTTGTTGGATAAATTGACTGTTAATTTTCGAAATAAATGCTACAGATATTTTTGTGGATCTTGTGTTGGAAGAGACGATGATGGAAATGATATGAAACTTGCAGCAATGAATAGAATGCAAGCAGATCAAACTATTGCTGGTATGATTCTGGAAACAGATACAATTGTGATGAGCTGTGCTCTTGTAGAAATACTCAACTATTACTATGGCAAAGATATTGACACAAACAACAAACATACATTATTCATGAGGTTCTTACAGCGAATATCCATCGCCACATCAGTTGATTTGGTATTTAATACAATTTGTATTCACGTGCAAACCTGGTATTTTAACATACCAGTTATGAGAGTATGGAAAAAGAAATGGTTGTGGATAATTGGTTTCATAATAACATATACATGTTATACTGTATTGTGGTGTTCTGAGTATTTATATGGAGCTGTCATCACACATAATTCATTCAATTCTACATACACTGCCCAGTGTTTAAAACCATTTGAAAAGCCACATGGATGAACACTTTTGTTACGAGGTTGAAACAAATCCACATACCGTAAATCCTCGATAAAAGCCCCCACGTTCGAATAAGCCCCCCCTTCGATTAAGCCACCACCTAAAAAATCATTTTTGCAAATAAGCTCCCCCCTCGAATAAGCCCCCATGGGGTCTTATTCGAGGGAAGCATCAGTGCAGAATAATATCTTATTTCGAGAAAGCCCCCACAGGACAATAGCTATACAGTATCACTTCCTTTGACTCGAGACAAAAAGGCAAAAAGAAACGCAATTTTCGTGATGATAAACAAATTATAATTTTTGTTAGATCTTCACACAGCACTTTGTGAAAAAAGTTTAGCTGATTGAGAAAATTATGTCGTATTTTTTCTGTCAACCTTTGAGGAAAAAGCAAAACTTTGAAATAAGCCCTCCCCTCGAATAAGCCCCCCCCCTCGAATAAGCCCCCACCCAAAAATTCATTTTTGCAAATAAGCCCCCGGGGGCTTATTCGAGGATTTACGGTAATGTCTTGATCATTTTTCTGGACGTTCCTTTGCATTGTATAATATGGAATTATTAGGTATTTTCTGCTTTGCAAACTACGTGTATATATACTTTCCCACTATAATTAAATACTTATAATTCATATTTAAAATGTCCACATCGACTGTCACTTTTCGTTTGAAGTTGTGCTGGAATTTCATGCTCAGAACTTCATTATATGGTAACGATTCAAAATAATTAAATTGTTTAGTGTTCTGAAACCAACATAATTTCTATTGCCTACAATTTTGCCTGTAGCTCATCGTTATACTAAGTATTTTCGCCAGGAAATCTTGAGTCCATTTTCTTAATAATATCTTTAACGAAAGGTCTGTCTTTCGGTTCCACTTGCAAAATGTAGAATATTAAATCATTGAACTCCAAGGAATATCGACTGAAAATAAATATGCATAACATTATTGGGAATACGTATAAAATCATTAGGTGGTTACACGATCCTTATGCAGTAAAGTAATCAAGAGCTGGTTATACGAAACAAATTGTCCGGAGAGAAGGGCAGGGCTGTATTAATTAATCAATGGGATGTTTCCAAATTAATCAGATGATTAATCTGAGAATATCCCGACTAAACAATTGTTTATGCCTGCTCAGATGCGCAAAACGTGATTAATGTTATCTCAAGAAATTGGGCGGTCAGCCTACCGGCCCGGATTGCTTGAGTAGCAAAACACATTTTACGGTCGGTGACCCCGATTTGCCGTGCAAATTCCGGGCGGTACACCTGGCAGTACTCCCGGACGGGCGAACTGCAAATCATAACAAAGAAAATACTCAACAAAACAATATATAAGGAGAGGGAGGGAGGGAGAAATTGAACCTTTGTTGTTGGTCCCCAAGAGTCGAATGATGGAATGCTTTAGTTTGTTACTATGATATGATCAGCTAGCTCTCACACACAGTATGATCACAGTAAGACCCTGAACACTCAACCCTCATAGGAAGTAATGTCAAAGACTGGTTCCTTGAAGTTATTATCATTATTATGCCCAGAAATGATGTGATTCAGCATGCGTCATTATAAACATTTCTTTCGAACATTAACCCTGCTTAAACAAGGTTTAACCAGCATTTAATGTTATCTCAAGAAATTGGGCGGTCAGCCTACCGGCCCGGATTGCTTGAGTAGCAAAACACATTTTACGGTCGGTGACCCCGATTTGCCGTGCAAATTCCGGCCACAGAACACGTAGTGTGACCCCACCGAACGTAACATATAGTTTTTCCTGTAGAACTTAACTAAGAAATTATTCCTATTATTATTATTATCTTATTTGGTTCGGAGATATCAATTCCTCCCCACCCCCCAAACGATAAACCTAGAAAATGGCAGGTCAGGAACGTAATGCTAAGAAATAACCGTAAACAAATCATAACAAATCATAATGAAGGTTCTGCTACCGTCGAAACACTGCGAACGGTATCGGCCGGAACCTTCTAAGGAAAACAATAAGGCCACATAAAGGCAGCAGGCAAAAGGCCACGCTAACCTAAAGGCTTGGCATAGCATTCGTCAATCGGGGCTCCCCGAGACACCATATAAACAACCATTGCTCAGGGCTTCCTGAGACACCATATAAACAACCATTGCTCAGGGCTTCCTGAGACACCATATAAACATCCATTGCTCAGGGCTTCCTGAGACACCATATAAACATCCAGTGCGCAGAGCTCTCTGCGACACCATACAAACATCCAGTGTGTGCAGGGCTCCCTGCTACACCATATAAACATCCATTGCTCAGGGCTTCTTGATCTTGAGACACCATATAAACATCCAGTGTTCAGGACTTTCCTGAGACACCATATAAACATCCAGTGTTTAGGGCTTCACACCATATAACATCCAGTGTTCAGGGCTTCCTGAGAAACAATTTCATTTCATTTTCCTTTCACTACGGAAAAGCAAAGTAAACGAAGCATGACAAGGAGATCAACTTACGCCCTGCAAGATTTCCCCAGCCATTTTTGACTTAAAGTGTGAAGAAAGGGAAATAATTAAACATTGAATTAAACATCCCGTGTTCAGGACTTTTCTGAGACACCAAATAAACATCCATTGCTCAGGGCTTCCTGAGACACCATAGAACCATCCATTGCTCAGGGCTTCCTGAGACACCATATAACCATCCAGTGTTCAGGGCTTCCTGAGACACCAAATAAACATCGATTGCTCAGGGCTTCCCAAGCCACCATATAAACATCCCGTGTTCAGGGCTTCCTGAGACACCATATAAACATCCAGTGTTCAGGGCTTCCTGAGATATTATATAATGAAAGTGACCCTTCAGGGGACTCACGGCGTATACATTCAAGCATAGCATTTGATTACAACGATATGTTTTGACAAGTACACTCGAGAACACTTAGAAAACCCGAGATTGAAAAGAACAAAATCAAATGCACGTAATCATCAACAATTTAAAATCTGAAGTCAGAATTTTCTGGACAGGGATTACTTTCAATATCCCCTGCTAAAAACAATAAAACATAATGATGGTGCAAATGATGATACAATAGTTTTTGGGGCCTACTATACTTCCGCCCAGCTTTTCTCTTCAACTTGCAGGCATTAATTTTGATCAATTTATCCCCACGACAAGAAAGCAACTCCTGTGTTCCTTATCAAAATAAAAATGGCCTTCATCAGGAACTGAGAATACTGACAGCTTGCAATTGTGTTTAGCTGCATGACCTCCTAATTTGCATAAGAATAAAAGTTTTGCGCGCGACTTTTTATGAGAGATTTGTATGGGAAAATTTTAGAATTTCAAATTTCGCAGTACCTGATTGTAGAAGAATTTTTGTCCGGACAGTCGACCCATTGTTATTTCGAGAAACTTGGCCATATAGACTACACGACGCATGCGCCGTGAGTCAAAAACCCAGTGTTCAGGGCTTTCCTGGGACACTAGTTACGTAATCCTATTGAAGGCCCTGCGACCACCGCAACATCACGATCGGCACCGGCAGGACCCTCTAAGGAAGCAAAACGCCAAAACAGGAAGCAGGCAAAGGCAACGATAATCAACAGGCTTTAGAGTGCACTTAAAAGGTGCTTAAAATTGTTGGTACCTATAACAGCCTCTCCTGAGTGCGTGGGTCAAAATCATCAACTGTAACCCCTAGAGCACAAGACTTAAGAGACAGTAAGTGTAAATATGCTAGTCAAGGACTTCAACAGCACAGTGAACAGTCCTGCCCAGTTCTGGCATGTTAAAATAAATGACGTTTAAATTCTTAGTTGCTAACAGTAATTCCATTGAGCCCACGACTTGCTTTGCAAACGTTCTTATTTCTATTGTTTCACTAATTTTGCCTGTCGTGAGAAACTATTTTGTCTTCTATTCGATGGACAACATCGAGGGTGTAATTTGTTTGTCGCGCCGGAGGACAAAATCGGACGAGGAATATATTGTTTCTCCCCTCTTTGTTTATATTCTCGAACAAAGTAGAGATATCAGAATGCATAGCTGTGTGTCATTTGCTGCTAACATGTTTAACATAAAAACGATCAAATGCAGATCGCCGCAATCAGGCAGTTTGACACTATGTATACAAACTTGTTGTTCAAAATACTGAACTGGGGAATCTTCATATAATTCATCGTTATTACCCACGCATTGAATTTGTTGTTTGCAGTACGTCTAAAGCCAGCCATTTTGATAGAAGTTTCAATGTTGTTTGAAACGTTTTGTTTGTTAAATGAGTTGGTATTTGAATGAAACAACATGAGCGCGACCATGATATGCATGTTTTTTACATGTTAATTTGCTTGTTGCTGACGGGTCTTAATGGATGAAAAGGGGCCCTGTTGCTAAATATTGGGAACATTGCAAGTCGGATACGCATTAATTAGATCACTGCAGTACGCAACACGCGGGGTTAGACGGACTTGGTCATGTCTCAAGCTCTAATGTAGATGGGCCCTTACTTACTGTATCTGAAGTATGTCATCGGGCAGCCCAGGGGTACCAAAGTGGTAATAACGAGTGATGAAAATTATGTAACCGTGACGCAAAGAGCCTAAGGTTGTTATCCCAGACAACATCAACAGAGGAAGCCCAAGGGTGGGAAATCAAACAAAAATACAGCAGTTTATTGGTTTGGGCACAGTGTGAAGAAATGATCGGGCGCCAGAATCCAGGCGGCCACGACAAACAAGCCGTTGCTGGAGACCCGCCAATTTATTTCTTGGGGGAGGTGACGCAATTTGTGTTTTTGACAAATGGTGGCAGGCCCTCCCGTAAAGTAAAGGCCAGTATGACGATAAACAGTCAAAGAACAAAACAAAATAAGAACGATATCAGGTAATTGCTATATTTTCCGTCAGAAATCCATGCACAGAGAAAACGACGTGTCAGAATATGACTTACACAATAACCGACTGAGCATAAACTGAGAATGCTAGCTGCTTTTTACACAATTTAGTAGTGTCTCCCAAGCTGGTCAGTTACCGAGCACACCATGGTATGGTCACCTCGCAAAACATAACAAAGGCTAGGTGTTGACTAACACTTTACATAGAACGGAAATTGTTGACGAAGAAAGAAAACAAATTGTTTACAATAAATTGTTTGTGGTCGTAATAGTAATAGGAGCAACAATACAGAAAATATTAACGTTTGGAGTATCCGTCGTGATTTGGCCCTTTATGCCAGGGTGAGCTACCAACCCAACATCCGACAGTAGATTTTAGCCCAAATTAATGTTAAGGTCGCTAGACTCAAGGTTAGTGCTCCAAATTTTAGAGTATAATTTTAAAGCTCTGCTTTTGTTAGAGTGACATACGCGGCAATTCATCAATTTGTACTTTGAACTGTATGGCCTGCCCGTCTCTTTTTTCGTGGTAACTACCCACCAAATTGTCGTGATACTCCTTAATTAAAATACGGTAAGACAGAGGCAATAGTCCACAGTTTCCAAGTAGTGTTTGACAAGCTCAAATGTAATAAGTTTACGACTCCGTGGACGATCGGCATCATTGATTTTTCTTTCACCAAGGTGCGAAAAGGTGAAAATGTAAGCTGGGGCGGGCAAAATTGTCGTGTTAGTCGTATGTGTTGGGAAGAATAGAAAGATTGTCGTTCTCGTTGGATAAAGCAATCCCCCAACGACTATACGAAGTTGGGATTGTTGAACAGTCACTGCATGCTAGCAGAACAAAATGTTCACGTAACGTGTGGCCTACAAAATTTCAGTAGACTTACTGCAGGCCAGGGGCCAAAAAGGAGTGGCCCGAACGACATTTTCCAGGTTTTTCGAACTATAACACCAAGTCTCGCGAAAATAAATTACAATGTTACATGAATGGATCGGTAAACTATCGGTCGCTTGGGATGTTTAAACAACAAACAAGAACGAGTTGAATTTGAAACAGTGGAAATGTCTTGTTCACTTATCGCTAGCAAATGCCAAGTGAACCTGCGCTTTAATTAAGATACATTATACCAAATGAAAACGATCTCACCGGCGTTGTTCACGTTGTCTTGAAATTCGTCGCCATGAAAACAGCAATAAGCCATAGGAAGAAACGCAAGAAATTGAACCTTTGTTGTTGGTCCCCAAGAGTCGAATGATGGAATGCTTTAGTTTGTTACTATGATATGATCAGCTAGCTCTCACACACAGTATGATCACAGTAAGACCCTGAACACTCAACCCTCATAGGAAGTAATGTCAAAGACTGGTTCCTTGAAGTTATTATCATTATTATGCCCAGAAATGATGTGATTCAGCATGCGTCATTATAAACATTTCTTTCGAACATTAACCCTGCTTAAACAAGGTTTAACCAGCATTTAATCTGGGATAGCATCCCGCAGAACCATGAGCGATAGTTCAGTCAGTTTCATTCCCGCGCAAATATGGCGGCCAAAGTTAGAAAAAGAAGATTAAAGATTTTTAATGATGATATTGAGGTGGTTTCTGCTTCATCTAATAACACAATTATGAAATTATCAAGAATATCATCGTGCATTGTTGATGGCTCTGGTAGAGCTGGCCTTTCAGCTGGTGATTGCGATCCTAGCCTGATCGATCTGGGTGATGGCCTACCAGTCGATGATGAAGAAGCTGAAAGCAGTAGGACTAATGAAAATCTCAGCAGCCCTAATATACTACTGTGGTAAGTTTCTTTGCTGTCTTAACATAATAGTTCGAAATTTCGTCGAACCCGAAAGAAAATTCTTGATCTTTGCATACGGTACCAAAAAAAAGAAAATGCAAAGAATAAAGTTCTAATTAAGAAGGCTACTACCCCAACAAACCACAAACTAAGCTTTTCTTCTAGGCAAACCCTCATTTCAGAAAATTTAGATCCTGGCCTCTTCTGCTTTTGTTTTGTTTTTCAATTTCAGATCTCCTGGCCTTGTATATATAAATATTTTCATATCACTTGTAGCAACCATAATCAAAAGCAAAACGGAGGTGGAAAAACAAAGTACCAAGTGGCCCTGGAAAATTCATGCCAACAGTGGACATCAATCAGAGAAAGTATGGTAGATGCTGCCATCAGCATGGCTGGTATGCCAATTGGGCAGGTTTGCATGATCTGCAGTCATGAATTGGCAGTTTTGAGATGCAGAGAATGTGGACCCAGCACATTTTTCTGTAAAGATTGTGGAATTTCATCTCATAGTAGCAGAAATTGTTTCCATTACATTGAATACTGGAATGTAAGTATTTATTATCAATTTACTATTAGTAATATGAAAATCCTACAATTAACTTGATTCAGCTAGTTATTAAGGTTTTGTTACTTGTGGTATTTTCCTTTTCTCTACTCTTTGTATGCTCAGATGTACTATGATATTTGGAAATGATTAATGGTATTGTTTATAATTTTGCATATAAAATATGTGTAGGAGAATTTCTTGTGAATTATGATTGTTTTATTGTCTCTTTGTTAAAGGTTAGTAAGGAGTTCTGTCCATTTCTGGAGCTGCCAATACCAGTACTAGATTTCCCCTCTGGCATCAATCACAATCAATTTTGTGTCAAATCTACACGAATGGTGACAGTGGTAGATGGTTATGGTATGTTGATTATTATCTAATGCCAATTTCTGTTGCATTTAATCATCCAAATTAGAAAGAATAACAGAATAAACATTCTCTTTTACTAAATCATAAGCTTAATTCCCAAATAATCAGTAAAATATTCACTTTGAATTTTGTGATCTTGTGATATTAATGAAAATGTGTTTACTTTTAAAGTTTAATAAACACTGACACCTTATACAATGGGCTACAGGTCTGTAACTGATTGTTTGAGATGCCAGGTGCCTGTGGCGATGTAAGGGCTTCTAATAGCACTTGCACAATGCATTCTTCTTGCTAATATTCGTTGACTAAGTGTCTATAAGCTTAAATATTATAGCAAGACATCCAAAACCATCAATAATTGTTGTTAACAATATGCAATCAGTGAATAGGGCATTAAGGGCAGCACAAGGATACAAGGTGCACTAGTTATACAGCAGGAGAAACAATAAAGAACTGCATGAAAATTTGTCTGATTAAAAAACCTCAGCTTGTCAAAAAATTTTTTAAAATTGATTTACTTTTCTATTTTCAGGGAGACAGCATTTAGCAAACATCAGATTGTGTTCGTGTGCAGCAGACCCTGTTGTGTTTGTTTATCATAATCTCTGGCCTGCTTCGCCATACAAGCCACAAATGTGCTTTGACTTTAAGTTCTTGGATCTTCTTGAAAGTATGATGTTAGAAAATCAAATATCACTGAAGGGATTCTGTGATGGTATTCAAGAAACTATTCCAAAGTTAAGAAGGAAAATGTAAGACATTTGTTTTCATATTCTTGATGGTTAAATCAATACATTTTAAGCTCAAATGTCAAACCTAGGAGATTCTTCCCATCATTTATTCAAGGCTCAGGAATTTATTTTAGGTCTGGTCAGTGCTTCTTCAAGTAAATGCAATATTTTAGTCTTGAGACCTAATGCTTTATTTCCATTGTTTCAGGGTAAAGACCTGTATAGTGGACTGAAAGGAGCAACGTTTGCTGAATACAGGTAAGGCGAGACCCACAATTATTGCTAATTACAACGAGAAAGTTATGATATAGTATTGATTAGTAAGTAAAACATATCTTTTAATGTTCCAAGAATTTTAGTTCATTTTCCAAATTATTAAATTTCAGATTTTTCAGAGAGCAGCTTCGAACCTTGAAGCCCCTGTGTTCTGTTCTGAGTGCTGGAAATGTTTGCCCTGCATGTCCAAAGGTTATTTTAAAGCATTTTTTTAATTCTTAAATGTATTTCTTATTTTGAATTCCCAGTATTACAAACTGTAATTGTGTTTTATTTTTCATTAGAATGAAGGATCAATATTTTTATCGATGGATGCTTGTTTTGGACTAGTTAGGAAGAAATCAGCCTCGAAGCACATTTTGCCATCTCGACATTCAGACTTATTCTTTCTGGACCAGGAAAATGTTGATCATTTTGTTGATTCATACCAGCTCACCAAAAGTGTAAATAAGGTGAATTGATTTTTTTCCTACTGTTCGTTTCAACATGCTTCCTTCACCAGGATTTTTCCTACATTAATTATAATTCCTTCTCAATTATAATTCCTTCTAATGGGGACTAGATTAATTTGGCAAGGAAAAACGTTTTGTTCTGCCTCATTTCAAGAACACCTATTAACAAGAAGGTACACTGGGTTCTGTGCCAAATACCCTAAACTTTCAGGGACCCCACAATGCAGCCAGTTTTTAGCTTATAGAAAGTTTAGTGGATTCTGCACAATAAAAATTTAAACAGTAACCCAACAATAAAAACTCCATCATTGAAGATTTTTGTGTCATTTTGCAAAACAAAGGACCAAAAATAATTCACTGAGCACAGGGTTCCGGCTGCCTCATGGGCAGGTATCAAAGAGGGATAGTTCTTCTCAGAATTAAAATTTGAGAGAAAATCATATAATTTATGTTCCAAAAATTAGCATTAAAAAATGGGCTGTGCTCCCTCTGCAAGTCACTACTCACAACACCCCTGTTTCCTACTTGAATAATTTATGACTCTCTGCTATTTATTTTTTATGTTTAATGTTTTTCTCTATTATCAGGACTGTAGCAAATTTAATGCTGGGTCAGCTACATCAGAAATCCTGAACAGAAATAAGCTCTTTGATATTAAAGCTGTGTTTGGAAGCGTTTGCAGACATGAATTTCCTAATAAGTTTATGAACTTAAAGCATGGAGAGAGGTACATTTATGAGATATATAGCTTGATTTTAAATTGGTTGTATAACCTAGTTCTCATGACCATGTTCTTGCAATTTAATTATACAAAGCTATTATTTTTTCAGAATTGCCTACCCTGTGTTGCTCATCAAAGAAAAGCTTGAAGAATGTGCTGAAAAACCTCGACTGCAGCTCCATTTCACTTATGATATTGCTTGCATGTTGAAGAAACATCTAATGGTGAGGAGCTTCTTTAAATTGGTATTCAATTTTGGTAAGGTAGAGTAACAATGTTCAATTTGACTTCTTTGAGGTAAAAGCAATTTAAGCCATCAACTTTCTATGTGAAATTTTACATACCCTAGAGCTCAAAACAAGACTCCATACTTGGCAAGATTAACCTTGGATTGCCTGCTTTTCACACTTATGCACATCGTCCATCTTGTCAGGTAAGACCTCAAAAAATACAGGGAAATAGGAATAAAAAGAACCAATTTAACTTAAATTGTTTAGCAGTGGAATGGATCAATAAAGAAATATCCAAAACATCATCTTCTTTGTCTTTATTTACTTGTCTGTCATGATAAAAGTAAAAAAATGGTGTATAACACATTGCATTGATCATCACTTTTCTGGACCTAGAATTTTGTTTGCTTTTGGAAACGATTTCTTGATGGAAATCTGACATGTCCGACTTTTCGAATTGAGAATAGGAGAAATTTGAAAAATAGGACAGAGAAAAAGCTGGACAATTTGGTCTGAGAAGTCTGGCTCTTTGTTTTGAGAGTAGAGTCAAGTATGGAAACTCGGACTTGAACAACTCAGATAGTTTGGTCTGAGAAATCCGAGAGGTCTGATTTTCGACCTGTCACTCTTTTAGATATTTGTATTGTCATTTGTTTTGTTGATCTGTTCAGCTGGTGGAATGAATTTAGTTTAATGGCTCTCTATTCATATTTTGCTGTCTTTTGCAGCCTTTTACAACATTGTGTTTTGTTTCATCATTTCATTTGTCTTGCTCATTATAATATGCCTTCAAATTCTATAAAATAGAAATGACCAAAATCCTGTAATGTATAGAAATTTAAAAGAAATCTTGTACAGAATAGTTGTGGTTTTTATTGAAGGTGCAGTTTGGCTCTAAGTATTGCCGTGGCAATGGACTAGCAGATGGTGAACAATGTGAACGATTATGGTCATATCTCAGGTTCTTTAGCACCATTACCAAGGAGATGAGAGCAGCTGATAGACAAGATCTGTTGACTGATGCACTCTTGTATTATGGACGCAAAACAGCTAAAAAACTACGTAATTATTTTTCTATTCATTTATTAACATTTCCATTTTCTTAAACCGACATTTATTTTATTGTGTTTGAATGATTTCACTTAAAATTGTTGGTCTGAAAGATGGACATATTTTATGCCATGAATTTGATAATTGTTTTCTTTTTCAAATAGCTGCACTACTTTGCAAAAGACTTGAGAGAACAAAAAAAGTGCAATTGGAATCCTGGAAAGCCTTACAATCATTAATTTTTTCTTTGCCTATACCTGGTGAGTAAAGAGATTTCATATTATTACATACATGCATTTCACTGTCCGTATAGTACACATTCAACCGCCAGTGTATGTTTTACTGTTAAAACCGACTGAAAGCTGTCATTCATTTTACAGTCAACACAATTGAAGATGGGTTTATTATCGTCAAGAAATGGGTGCAAGAGCAGAAAAACCATGCTTTGCCTGAGCAAGGTAAGTTGTTGCTTTTTTCACTATGCACATTTGGAATGAATTAGTGTTTCCTTCAGTTCATAAATCAGAACTAAGTTTGATTAAGTTTGGAAGATATATGTATATATATATATAAAATAATAGAAATAACCAAAATCCTGTTAATGTATAGAAATTTAAAAGAAATCTTGTACAGAAATATGTATATATATGTATATATGTGTGTGTGTTTAAATCTTGTTGATTTTGCAGATGTAATGAATGACCAAACAATATCATGGCAAAAAGAATATGTCAGCATGATTCTCTCGAACAGACAGTTAAGGTTTGTATTCTCAACTTATCTGACATGCTTCTTTTCATCTGGTACTTGTATGTAGGCGTTAAACCTAATTGTTGTTACGAAATAAACTTTTGCTTGCAGGCAGATTCTTATGATGGAAAATGTGTCAGAAGGAGAAGTAGTTCAAAACGTTGCTTGTTTAAAAAAGTAAGTCAATGGTTTGTTATTTGTGTGTATTCCTATATCTATACAGATACCTGACTGTGTTGTATTCCCATTCGTTTGCTTTATTACTAAAAAGGACATTGCTATTTTGCAGATCAGAGAAAGATCTTAAAGTTTTCGAAAAAAAGCACAGAGTCCAGAAAAGATGGGAACTTGGTTTACACAGCATGAAGCCTATCCTTGTAGAAATTGTAAATGAAGAACGAGAAAACATTATAAAAAGTATCCGGAGTGTTGCTTTTGAACGCACGTTCTTATTAAACCTTAAAAGAAAACATGCTGGTTTGTTAAACTTTTATCATAGTTCCATTCCACGTCTATTGCTTGTTGCAGATGTTTGTGCAATTAGATTAGATAGCTTCCCCAGCTAGCTTTGCTCGAGTACCAACTCTACTCGAGCAAAGCTACCAAGACTTCTAAATTATGCCAAAGCTGCACACTTGCTCGTATTTGTTCAATACGAATATACATTGAAAGAATTTTGAGCTCAAAATTGCTAAAATTTTAGAATGAATTGAGACTCGTAGGCAAATTCAAACTCCGCCAAAAGTCGAATTTTTCATTTTTTTCCGCTTTTACCAAATTCGGTATTGGCTTTTCCACTGCTAATTATAAACAGGCATAACTTTTGTGCTTACTTTGTTTGATGTTAAATGAATTTCGAGCAAAGTTTCAATGAATGGAAATAATATAGTATACATATTAAATTATAAAGAATATATTTTGTATTTATTATGTTGTTTGTTTACAGCTGGGCAAAAACTGGCAAAGTCATTGTCGAAAGCAATTAACCAGAAAGTCGCGTCGATTGAAAAGTTGTTGAAACCATACAACAGAAAGATAGTATACATCGCCAAATATGTTCCGAGTTTAAGAAATATGAAAATTGACCAGATTGAAGCATTCAACATTGACAGTGAAATTTATCGCAACAGTGCTATGCCCAATACGATGGAACCTGGTGATTCAGTCCCGACTTGTCTAAAAGTCAAAGCAGTGGACCTGTATTTGACATGGCAAAGATCGTCAGAGGAACTCGATATCCTCCAAAACGACGCTCAAAACTTGTTAGACTTCATGGTATGTAAGCGTGAGAATTTAATACATGCCGCTAAGTCATACGAAGAAGAAACACGGTATCATGTTGGAGCAAAAGCACTCTTAACCGAAGAACTTTCTGTTACAACAATCGCTTTAGCTGATGCTTTGTCACTGCTCGAAAGACCGAATTTCTTTCAGGACAATCTTAAGCTAAATATCGACGAAATTAGGGAAATTGTGCGAAGCACTAATGCAACAAATGGAGGTGAAGACACCAATTTACAGAGCAGTTTAAATGAAATTGACGAGCTTGTGGACGATACGGATGATGACATGTCGTCAGAATCTGGAGATTTTGTCGAAGAAAATGACTTTGACCTTTTTGAATATTAGAACTTTATAAATATATACTAAACTGAGATACAAGAATACAACAATTTGTTTCTATAAAATATTCTTAATTATGACATGAAATGTTATAATACGTTACTGATACAAAAAAGTACCTCCAGTCTTCATATTATTCATTGGCTTATCCTCTTTGTCTTAGCCTTTTGGGTCTAGGAAGCCGAAAAATTTGGATATCCATTGTGATATTTCATAATGCCCAAAATTTTACGTAAAGTTTGTCATTTTTCCAACATCATACGATAGATTGGTGTTTTGGGGCTAACGGGCATGAATATTTGTGCTTTACATGAGGATATTCTCATTTTGCGCAAAGAAAGACGTAAGGAATAAGGAATAAGGAATGATATAACGAATAATAATAAGAATAATAATGATAATAATAATATAATAATAATAATAAGAATGATATAACGACTGATATAAGGAATTTTTCAAATTCACGCGACAAATTGGTGTTTTAGGGCTAACGGACATGAATATTTGTGTTTTATGTAACGCACAAAGGTATCCAGGGGACATAATGCGTCCCAATTAACATGTGCACTAGGCGTGACTTTGTTTTATATTTGTGTTTATTGTGTTGCTAATTAGCTTTAATCAATCTTGAGATGACACGTAGCTTAGGGTAGCTTAAAAGGTGCTGGCAGGGCCTTGCTTCGACAGGCTAGTCGTTTGTTGCACTAGAGGCATTCACAAATTGCAGTTCTTCGGGTATTGGATCGTTCAAGCTACAGAAAAATAAAGTTTGTAAGTAATTAACTTGTTTCTAATTAATCGTAATTTTTCTTGACTGTATTCGTTTGCTTCGTTAACTGTATTGGTTAATTTGAGTTAAAATGTTCTTGTAGCGAGCCGCATCATTTGCTATACCCAGTATGTTTTTTGCTGTGTTTCTTGGGTTCGTGTGTGGTGCGCGTTGAAACTACCCTTGTAGCAGTTGTACGAGTTTTTGAAGCTACATTTTACATGAGGATATTCTCATTTTGCGCAAAAGAGACCTGCTATAACGAATTTTTCAAATTCGTGCGACAAATTGGTGCTTTAGGGCTAACGGGCATGAATATTTGTGATTTACATAAGGATATTCTCATTTTTCGCAAAAAAAGACCTGATATAAGGAATTTTTCAAATTCGTGGGACAAATTGGTGTTTTAGGGCTAATGGACATGAATATTTGTGATTTACATAAGGATATTCTCATTTTGCGCAGAAAGAGACCTGATATAAGGAATTTTTCAAATTCCCGCGACAAATTGGTGTTTTAGGGCTAATGGACATGAATATTTGTGTTTTACATGAGGATAGTCTCAGTTTGCGCAAAAAAGACCTGATATAAGGAATTTTTCAAATTCCCGCGACAAATTGGTGTTTTAGGGCTAATGGACATGAATATTTGTGTTTTACATGAGGATAGTCTCATTTTACGCAAAAAACGACCTGATATAAGGAATTTTTCAAATTCGTGGGACAAATTGGTGTTTTAGGGCTAATGGACATGAATATTTGTGATTTACATAAGAATATTCTCATTTTGCGCAGAAAGAGACCTGATATAAGGAATTTTTCAAATTCCCGTGACAAATTGGTGTTTTAGGGCTAACGGACATGAATATTTGTTTTGCATGAGGATAGTCTCATTTTGCGCAAAAAGACCTGATATAAGGAATTTTTCAAATTCGTGGGACAAATTGGTGTTTTAGGGCTAATGGACATGAATATTTGTGATTTACATAAGAATATTCTCATTTTGCGCAGAAAGAGACCTGATATAAGGAATTTTTCAAATTCCCGTGACAAATTGGTGTTTTAGGGCTAACGGACATGAATATTTGTGTTTTGCATGAGGATAGTCTCATTTTGCGCAAAAAAGACCTGATATAAGGAATTTTTCAAATTCGTGGGACAAATTGGTGTTTTAGGGCTAATGGACATGAATATTTGTGTTTTACATGAAGATATTCTCATTTTGCGCAAAAAAGACCTGATATAAGGAATTTTTCAAATTCCCGCGACAAATTGGTGTTTTAGGGCTAACGGACATGAATATTTGTGTTTTACATGAGGATAGTCTCATTTTGCGCAAAAAAAGACCTGATATAAGGAATTTTTCAAATTCGTGGGACAAATTGGTGTTTTAGGGCTAATGGACATGAATATTTGTGATTTACATAAGGATATTCTCATTTTGCGAAGAAAGAGACCTGATATAAGGAATTTTTCAAATTCCCGCGACAAATTGGTGTTTTAGGGCTAACGGACATGAATATTTGTGTTTTACATGAGGATAGTCTCATTTTGCGCAAAAAAGACCTGATATAAGGAATTTTTCAAATTCGTGGGACAAATTGGTGTTTTAGGGCTAATGGACATGAATATTTGTGTTTTACATAAGGATATTCTCATTTTGCGCAAAAAAGACCTGATATAAGGAATTTTTCAAATTCCCGCGACAAATTGGTGTTTTAGGGCTAACGGACATGAATATTTGTGTTTTACATGAGGATAGTCTCATTTTGCGCAAAAAAAGACCTGATATAAGGAATTTTTCAAATTCGTGGGACAAATTGGTGTTTATAGGGCTAATGGACATGAATATTTGTGTTTTACATAAGGATATTCTCATTTTGCGCAGAAAGAGACCTGATATAAGGAATTTTTCAAATTCCCGCGACAAATTGGTGTTTTAGGGCTAATGGACATGAATATTTGTGTTTTTACATTAGGATAGTCTCATTTTGCGCAAAAACGACCTGATATAAGGAATTTTTCAAATTCGTGGGACAAATTGGTGTTTTAGGGCTAACGGACATGAATATTTGTGATTTACATAAGGATATTCTCATTTTGCGAAGAAAGAGACCTGATATAAGGAATTTTTCAAATTCGACAAATTGGTGTTTTAGGCTATGAATATTTGTTTTTAATTAGGATTTCATTTGCGAAAAACGACCTGATATAAGGAATTTTCAAATCGGACAATTGGTGTTTTAGGGCTAACGGACATGAATATTTGTGATTTACATAAGGATATTCTCATTTTGCGCAGAAAGAGACCTGATATAAGGAATTTTTCAAATTCGTGCGACAAATTGGTATTTTAGGGCTAATGGACATGAATATTTGTGATTATTTACATAAGGATATTCTCATTTTGCGCAGAAGGAGACCTGATATAAGGAATATATTGAGCCTGACATTAAAGGAATAGTCATGTGCTTCAGCACAAAATTTGACCTAATAGTGTAAACTTTTTAATCTGTTTGACAAATCCGTGTTTAAAGGGGAGAAGTGCATTGTGATATCCGCGGCGATATCAGCTTCAAAATTAATTGCGTTCCTTATAGCGTTATTCTTATTTGCCCAGAATGTAATCTATTTTAGAACTTGGTCCAAATATATGGGATGAATCGGCGCTTGAGGATGGAGCTTTAAATTTGTATCTGTCACACTGTGTTCTTGATTGGTTGCTTCAGGTTTGACTACAGATGTCTGGAAGTAAACAATCCTGCTTCCTGGAGAAAGGTTTTGAAAGAAAATCAGATTCATGTTTTAGTCTGTATTCTGTTTTTATAGAAATCTTTAATCAAATCTTTAATTGCTGAAAACTTTCTGAAATCTTTAATTACTTAAATCTCATGGTCTTAAAAATATTAGGTTATCAAATAAACATCAAAGAAAATGTTCTTTCACCCCAGACTCATTTATGGCAATGTTTTGTTTTAGAGGGGCCCAGTCTGAGAACAGGCCAGTGTCTTTAGAAAATTGTAGGAGGCAGTAGATATTTTAAAAACACCTTTCTTTGCATTTTTAACTTCAAAACTGTCATCGGAAAGCACTTCTCTCGCATTTTTGTTTGGATTCCACAAAACACAAGTCTCTACTGTGGATGCCTGAGCTGGCAGAAGTCTGAATTCACAGCTGTCTCCAATCTGATCTAACCATTTACCATTGACAATTCCACTTGTTTTAGCTTTACTTGAACACCAAAACAACCAAAAAGGAGTCGCATCTTGTTGGGGTGCAAGAACTGGAATTACATCCCCTTTCTTTACAAAAGAGTTCCTTTTTGCTCTTTGCTTTGCAACTTCTGGGACTGCAGCTTCTTGTTCATCACTGGGGCTATTTTGAACATCTTGTTGACTAATTATTTCTTCCAGCTGATTTATTATTTCTTGTGGCTCTGCATTTTCAATTTCCAATTCAAAATTATTAATTTGCATCTCCTCTTCCCTACTTGCAGGGTGTGTCACCATGATTGGTTGGAAAACAATTCTATCTCTTGCTCCATAAACAGCATTAAGTTGAGCACTGCCAAGTTTGCTTGGCTGTCGAAATGGTACATTGTCAGGCCATCCCTCCACATCAAATTTTGTCTTGTATTTTGAATATTCAACGTTCACTTTGTCAAAGACTGATCCTGTTTTTGCAAAATAAAATCAAAGAAACTATTTTAAAATCTTGAAATGATCGTATAAGGAGAGCTATATTTCTACAGTGATTAAAAAAGGAAATGGGAGTTAATGCTTTGATTTTTTCTGAAAAATATCTCATGTTGGCAAATTTATTTGCAGTTCCTGCGACAATCTCATTTAGAATAGTACAAATGATTGAAATGATTACAACATAGATGCACATATGCTGCTGGCACTTGCTATCAGGATAGACAAATTGCAATATACAGTCATTTAGATGAGCTATACATAATGTCTTGTGTGTGCAGCTAATGGAAAATATATTTACTATAAAATGCATACTCACTGTATTTCTCATTCAAAATGGATTGAACTGTTTTAATGGTAACACCCTGAGTATCTTTGCTACCTGCAAAAATGTATAAAGGTGAGATGAAATTGTGTCTTTAGCATCAATTGTTAGAAGCAGATGAACTAATAAGACCACAACCTTGGCTGTGATGCTACATTGGCAAAGGCTTGGACCAAAGAAATCACAGAGCTCTTCCAACCGAGCTACATATCTGGGATAGCCAATAATGCCACAGCACCTTGCAATGAATTAATTTTTTTATTTATAACTGAGTAATATAGAACATAAAAAATAAATTCAAGAAAACAAAATTATACTGTCTGTTGGTGGTTTTAACTGTCCGCAATAAAATTCACATGGCCCTGAGGAGAGGGCTTAATAAAGACCTAGGGTGTCTGCACCCATAAGGTGTACAATTGCAAAATAATTAATTTCAACATATATGGTACAATCTGTTTCTCTGCTTTTCTCTGATTTTAATCTGAGAATAAATGTCATAAACGATTTCTATTCTTTATGATGCAATTCAACATGTTAAGACTTAGCAGAAAAATGTAGGCCATCAAAGGATGTTTTCCTTGAAACAATGCCTGAAGGTTGCGTATTGACAGCAAAAAAAGTTATTGGTTTGACTTCAGTTAACTGAACCAAATAGCAACGAAAAACTCAATTGAATTTATACTATTCAATATGCTACTCACCAGCAAATTCTGAGAAACGCCTGACAATATCTTTGTTAGTCATCAGGAAATTTTGGTCAGCAGTAGTGGATGAGACAATCAATTTTTGGTCATATGGCCTAAAAATAAGTGTGATTCCTCTCCCACCATACTGTTCCAAAGTCTGCATCTGAAAAGAGATAATTATTTATTTTTTAATTAACTGGCTAATTTAAAACAACCTATAGAAGAAACATTCTAAAAACAAAATATCATGAAAAAATTAGAAAATGGGAAACTTTGATGAAATACACACCTCACAATCTATCCTATGGAGAATACCATCAACCAGCTTCTTCTTTTGCAGCTCACTTAAATCTTCAAGTGAGGGCCTTTCTTGCTGCTCGGCCAATTCATTCCAGTAAGATCTTTCATTTTCCGGCATGTTCTTCCAACGCTGGCTTGCCATACAGTTCTTTTCTGTTATAGAATATCCACGTAGCTCTGCAAAATGAAATTGAATATGAAGCACTAAATTAGGAAAGTCAATAAAAACACCAGTATGATTAAAGAATATTAATCATGATTAAATGCTATTGTCTGAAGGAAGCACTGCACACATGAAATGCAGCAAGGGTCAAGGTCTGGAGCTAGTGTTCTTAACTGTTAGCCTAAGCATGTGACTGAACTATTGAACCCCACACTGGCCTACTCCCCTAATTTAGACAAGCATTGCAATTTACAATGCTCCCCATTAATGCCTATGATTATGAAGATTTCAAGTGCCATCCTTTTTTATTCAGGCCAAAAGGCAAAGGCTGTTTGTTCAAAAAGTGCAACTTTTAAAATCAGCTTGAAAATGAAACTCACCATTAGAAAAGATGTTCCCAGAGAATAAATTATAACCAGACGGTCGTCTTTTAATTTTTGTTGCAAGAAGAGGCCTTTTTGTTGGTTGTTGACCAATCTCTTCCCCACTTTCAGATGGAAAACAAGAGGGAGCGGGACCACGCTTCCGATTATTTATCCAGCACTGGACATCACTTTCGCGAAGTCCAGTGCGTTTTGCAAGAGTAGTAATTCTATCTCCAAACTTTTTCAGCGAAGTTGAACATAAACCAGAATTGAATTCCAGTTCCAACAAAGAAACTTGGGCATCTGAGAATTTGCGAGGACAAGTAGCCATTTTTTTTAATCACTTTTCCCAGCACAGCAACTACTAACAACAAAGATGGCCACTGCACGCGCCTTTATCTGCGAATTGCGAATGGAAAGCCATGTGGCCACGTGTTGTTTGTTTCCTGTTTCTTTCGGGATGTTCCCAGATTAATCACAAAGCACACAGTTCATCAGGCAAAAACTATAGCTTCAACAGGGATTTGCCCACATTAATCAATTGAATAATATGGGATAGTCTCGGTGATTAATTCCGACACCGGTGAGAAGGGACGAACCAATGACGAACATATTTCAAGGGTACTTTTTGTACTGGATATGAAAAAAGTCTATCTATCTATCGAATAATGTACAAAACCCAAAAATTGGGTATTACGCACAATTGATCACATAACCCAAATGCGAAAAACTGAGAGTCCCATTCCATATAACCAGTCGCTTACTTTTTGATGTCGTAGCTAGTTGTAAATATGACTTTTGTTGATTACTAAAGAAATGTTTTACCTGTCTTCAGGAATGTGTATTCTACCACTCAAGGCAGATAGAGCAGATCCATCGCAAGGACTATTGTAATAAGCCATGGCATACAGTGTACAACCCAATGACCAAACATCAGTTCTTTCATCGATCACGCACTGTGATTGAACATTGAAGAGCTCTGGTGCCCTGCAATAAAACACAACCAGGTATTCATTTTATCACGATTCATTCGAGATTACGTATTCCGTGAATTACACCCTAGGCAACTTGCGGGTGAGGCATTATACCCTGGTGACGTGTCACCATTACTATGTAGTGAAGCATACCCAGCCGTAATAAACATTCACGTGTGCAATGCACGTACATTAACTAGGATGAAGCCTTGTGCTAAATTGGAAAGCCGAGAACCCTGCATGCAGTAAAAATCCGTACATCGAACCTTGATTTTCACATAGAGTCTATTTTGGTTCTTAGTAATAAAACATATTAAAAGAAATTTATCTTGGAAAAGGTGGTCCAAAGTTGAATTAGTGCTAATTTTAACTATATTTCACCTTGAATAAACGCATAGAAATACTGAGATTTCCGGTTGTAGGTTCCTAAAATTAATTGGTTCTTATAAGCGGGTTGGTACTGTACTAGGAGGTTTCTCTATTTACCTAAATGCTGCAGTGCATTCCTGAGCGCATTTATCTTCCATCGCTAAGGCTTCTGACCTATCATGGAAATAGAAATTCAAATATGTTTA
Organism: Sanderia malayensis; assembly: GCA_013076295.1. Taxonomy (NCBI): domain Eukaryota; kingdom Metazoa; phylum Cnidaria; class Scyphozoa; order Semaeostomeae; family Pelagiidae; genus Sanderia; species Sanderia malayensis. The sequence continues at coordinate 669,935 of RQOL01000616.1, read as the reverse complement.
TTCTATGACTTCACAAGGACAGATCTTTTTCGAATGACCAAGTGGAACTGAGCAAAAACCCTAACGCCTGGTACTCACTTGAGGTTTATCACGATAGCGATAACGATTACGATAACGAATAAATTCCTTGCCTGCGGGTATCATGTACTCACTGTCATTCGCATTTGTCGTTATCGTGAAGTAAAAATGGCGGTTGAATGAAGCAAACTCCTTAAAATCATCCAGAGCGTTTGATTTCATTTAGCAAACGCTCAGAAAATAACCAGAAAGTTAAAGAGCGAAGAAAAGGAAGGTTCTGGGTTAAAGAAACAGTTTTAAAACAAATCTTTCAAAAAAGTCACGGGTTGGGACCAATAATCGAAAGATAACGATCCCGAATTTTGTTAAAGATATTTGCAAATGTGAAAAGAAAATTTGGGCCAACCATTTAGTTGGGGAAGCAAAAACAACAGCAAAAGATACATTTTACATGAAATTTTCTGTGCCCCAGACACTGTTTTCCCATCATAAATTTTTCGCATTCCTTAGAACAAAAGACGGATCACGATTACCACGAAAAAATATCAAAACTTTTCCTTTTCTATTCGTGGTAATCCTGCCGGTTTTATCACGAAAATCGGACATAACACGATTACAAATTATGTACTCACTTGGTTTCATCACGAATACAACCTAATCGTTATCGCTATCGTTATCGTTATCGTGGTAAACCTCAAGTGAGTACCAGGCTTAAAGACTAGCACTTCTCCATACATCCACATCCTAAAATGATTGTAATCAAGAATCCACAGCAAATCATTCAGACCAGTAGATTCGTAGATAATCATTGCATGCAACCCTCACAGGTTCACCCTCCACCCTCACAAGTTCACCCTCACAAGTTCACCCTCACAAGTTCATCCTCACCCACCTCTCCACCATGTGAGACAATTGACAGCTCGTCAGCTCTATAACTCACAAACATATGGTTCATGATTATCCAGTGCTGATGTATTGAAATGACCAATTGGGAGAGCTTCGTATCCACTATTCTTGCTTGCAGTAAAAATGCTCGCAATCCCGTCACCTCCAGAACTCACAAGCATGACTGAAAATAGCACAACCCACCTGCAAGTTATATTTACACGAGCCAAATCCACACTTCCCATATCCATTAAGCATATGCTTCCATCATCTTTAAACAAGACGTTATGAGGCTGAAGAAGTCAAGAAATATTATCGTGAGCGGGAGATGGCTATGTACAATTATCAAAAAATACGTTCGCCAATGTGATGTGCGATATTAGAAATATGCAGTATTAAATTTTGAGATTGATTGCTGACTTTGAGTTAGGAAGTATTATTTCTTGAAAATTAACGCAAAAGTGTTTACCTTGATATCCCTGTGTGCGTAAGGAGGATTGTGGCAATGAAATGCATCAACCCCATCACATAGCGATCGAAATATTTTTAATATTTTCTTCTCTGCTATCCTGTCTCCGCGTGACTGGGAATTTTCAATAAGCTCTTGAATGGAGCCGTTCTGAAAAAAAAAACAGTTTCAAGAAGAGGTTCAGGTTTTCCAGCTTCAACGCCTCAAAACACCACATATTTTCAACGTTAAACATGGCATGACGAGGGAAAGGATCAGAATTCATTGGCACTGTCCGAATCAAAAGAATTTTTCAGTATTTCCACATCAGTGTTACTGCATGTGGCACTTGCAGTAACACTGATGTGGCTTCACAAAAAATTGCTGGGGCTGGGGCTTCATAAAAAAGTGTGTACTGCCTGTCACACTACTAATTCTGTGACACTACAATAGAAAAACAATGACAAGAGGCTGCATTGGTAAAAAATGCCAAAAATAAGCCAAAAAGCCAAGAAATATTTTTGAAGCCAAAGGAGCTCTGAAAAAGCCAGATTTCTTAAAATTGGCTTTTAAAAAGCCAAGTTACCAACCCTGGAAAGGACAATATTGCATTAAAATACCTTGTAATATGGAAATAGCAACCTAGCCTCTTTATCATCTCCTTTTGAAACAACCTCGTAGTCAACGAGAGGCATGACGTTTGGATGTGATAACATATTATGGGCGTTTACTTCTCTTGTTACCATCTGAAGAATCGAAAACATGGCATTATTTGTTCAGGTAGAATTGAGGATATGCTATCAGAGTTAATTTCCCAGCATTATCATGAAAATAAAAGTTTTCTGCGCTACCTGTTCATGCTCTGGAACTTGAATGAGCACTCGTTTCTAAAAGAACAAGAACCAAAATTCAATGGCTACCTTGTGGTAAAGATATCTTAAATGGAGCACCTTAACAACAAATCTATGCTTCTCACCAATGCATATAAGTCATTTCCATTTTTTACTAACTGAACGAATGAGAATGCTAAAACGATAAAAAACAAAATGATAAACATTGGTAAGATTGCATGTAAACAACAGTGTATCTATCTGTTTTTCGTACGTTGCAATTGATTTGATGTACTTGCGATGTGTTGGAGTCGTATTAATCATGATGCATTTGAGCATGAAACTTGCATTTCCATATCTTTTTGGGAAAAATACATTTTATACTTTCTAGAAGGTCCGCATGCTATTTCCTTCCATGATCCAAGAGTTCAAACGAGGCTGTTTAATATGAGTCCAAGAGTTCAAACAAGGTTGTTTCCGAGTTGAGTGTATTTTATGTGCTTTGGATATAGAGTCAGAGATTGAGATAAGAGGTGCATCAATTTAGCATACGGCAAACTACAAGGTTCCTCTCGACATTTTGATATTGAAAATTTCTGCTGAAAGTCATGTCGTTTGGCCACCTTTCATAGCGCTGTAAAGAAGAATTTTTCTTATTGTTTTTTTTGTTTCAGTCAAAAAAGTTCACGCACATATATATATCAACAGTATTTATTGATTACCCAATACGTTAAAATAAATTCATCTGATTCAACGAGGTGACTTGCAACACTCGTTCGCAACTCGCTCAACACAAAGGATTTGTCACTACATTGCGTCCCTGTGACTTACGCAAGTGAGGCACAGGGATGCAATGTAAAGAGTCTACCAAAGGGCAGTGAGTGAGTGAACTTTGCTCGAAGACCAAATCACAAGAACATCGTGTCATGTAGACAATGATAGCTTTAAGGCTGCGTTTACACGAGAAATTTGGAACGGTTCCATTTGGAACCGTTCCAAATTTGGCTGCGTTTACACGGGACCGGTTCCATTTGGAACTATTCGAAATCATCGTGCAAAGCTGTGCTGTGGAGTGGAAGGGTGCTTTACAAGCTCAAATAGCGCCATTTTTGTGAATCCCTTTGTTCACGACCACAAGACGCTCACATTTTATGGCTCACTTCCTATCCGTACTCATTTTGGAACCGTTCAACCCGTTTACACGAGCATTTTGGAACGGTTCCGTAAAACGGTTCCAAATGGAACTTTTTTCTAACCGATTCCATTTGGGTACGGCTAGCAGTTCCATTTGGAACGGTTCCGACAGGTCCCGTGTAAACGGAAGGGCTAATCGTACTCATTTTGGTACGGTTCCAATTGGAACCGGTCCCGTGTAAACGCAGCTTAAAGCTCTCTACCACTGATAAACGTGACACAGCTGATCCCTTCAATCAGCTGTGTGTATTTCTATAAATCTTCACAAATATTTGACCTGCGTGGATCACAATTGTAATTAACAAGGATTCTATTGGCTGTGTGTGCTGTGGCTTCTCTCCAATAAAAGCTTTTCGATAACAATGAAACCCTGAACCTGCATGTGCATCAACTCAAACACATGTTGTCGTGAATATAAAAGAATGAAATATGGATCCATATACAAACTCGCTCACTCAAGTACTTGTTTTCCGGTAGACCAGAAAGCACTGGAGACGGGTACCACCTTTTCAGGTGGAGAAATTCACATTTTTGTACATACAGCATGTCCCATGTTCCTGGAAATCTGGCTGTAAACGGGCTTCCACTTCCACTGTGGTTTAGGGGGTAAAACAATGCATGTATAAGGTTTTCTTTATTCAAGAACTCCTTTACAAGGAAGTTTGAAACCCCAAAATTAAAGAAATTGTTAAAGAGGAAATCCCCGAGGAACTTTTCAAGATTGAATCAGTCAAATCCTTCTTCGAGTATATTAAATTGTTTTTAGCCATTGTCTTTAGTGTGTGAGCGGCATGTCTTTGTCAATATCGAGAATTAGGTCAATTTTTGTTTGGAAATAATTGTAGTTTTCAATTTAGATCTCCATTCAAAAATTCTCAACTTCAAGACAATAAGGTAATTTTAGATCCCTCCCGACAACAAGAGAAACTTCTAGCAGCAAAACGCCAAAACTTCACGACAAATTAAAAACCGTTAAAAGTGAAAGTGGAATTGCGAGAACGTCGTGCCCCAAGAAATTAAACACAGGCTTCCTGATAAAGAATGGAATCTGGTGGTCAAGAAACAGATGGATACGGCAGGGAAAATCAGTTAACTGATGAAACAAGAAGTGGTCTGCTAGTCAGTGTCTGTGAAAATGAAGGCAGAAGCTTCCACTCCCAAGAAGGTGATACCATGACCATATCATCTTTGGGACGTCAAAATTTGAACAACGTTGATAACGATATCAAAACTGGCATATATTTTGAATATGAAGGAGATGATGGAGAAACAAGTTCAATGGATTACCGAAGGTTTCAGGATCAGCAAAGCACGATTCAAAATTGGAAACACGTTAGGCCGACCAAATTAATATCTCTTGCCAACAGCTTTGTTTGCTCATTTTCCACCACCCTCATTTGTGGCACGTTGGGGGACTTATCGCTATAATTTTAGCATGGTTGGACATCAACTTGGCTGAGTCTTGCTACAGCTATAACACACGTTGGTATGAAATGCCAATAAATGTAAGAAGGATTCGATTAACTGCACAGGTTGCAGACGGGATGATTATCCAGTCTTGGTCGTTCAGCGCCGTTCTATTTGTCTTTGGGTGGAAGCGGGTCCATGAGTTGAATCTGCCAATATGGAACGTGTTTGCAGCAGCACTGGATGCTATATACAGACTTTTTCTCAGTGTCTATGGAGTATATAATAGGAAATGGGCCTCATATCCTTTGAATGCTTTATTTGCAACAATAACATGCTTCAATTTTTACAGAGTCACTTCCCATTTTGAAAGAAAAACATTTTTGAGGGTTAAACTGGCAGTGAAATTTGGCATTGCATTTGTGTTTGGAATTCCAATCCTTTTGATGATGAACTATTTACTTTTGCCACTCTATAGCAGAACAAAATCTGACATAACAAAAGCTGTATTCTCCTCTTTATTACCTGTTGCCTTTATTATTCCAAAAGCAGTGACTAATGTTTTTCTTATTAATGTTTTTGAGTTTGCCAAACCAGGACGGTTTTCTGTTGTCAGTGTTGGTTTTCATACAATCACAAGCATCGTTGCACGGTATTTACAAGCTAATGTTGAGACAACAGCAATTTTCATTGCACTGTGTTTTGTGCATGCAATTGAAAACTTGTTGGATAAATTGACTGTTAATTTTCGAAATAAATGCTACAGATATTTTTGTGGATCTTGTGTTGGAAGAGACGAAAATGGAAATGATATGAAACTTGCAGCAATGAACAGAATGCAAGCAGATCAAACTATTGCTGGTATGATTCTGGAAACAGATACAATTGTGATGAGCTGTGCTCTTGTAGAAATACTCAACTATTACTATGGCAAAGATATTGACACAAACAACAAACATACATTATTCATGAGGTTCTTACAGCGAATATCCATCGCCACATCAGTTGATTTGGTATTTAATACAATTTGTATTCACGTGCAAACCTGGTATTTTAACATACCAGTTATGAGAGTATGGAAAAAGAAATGGTTGTGGATAATTGGTTTCATAATAACATATACATGTTATACTGTATTGTGGTGTTCTGAGTATTTATATGGAGCTATCATCACACATAATTCATTCAATTCTACATACACTGCCCAGTGTTTAAAACCATTTGAAAAGCCACATGGATGAACACTTTTGTTACGAGGTTGAAACAAATCCGCATAATGTCTGGATTATATTTCTGGACGTTCTTTTGCATTGTATATTATGGAATTATTAGGTATTTCCTGCTTTGCAAACTACGTGTATATATACTTTCCCACTATAATTAAATACTTATAATTCATATTTAAAATTTCCACATCGACTGTTACTTTTCGTTTGAAGTTGAGAATTTCCTACTCAGAACTTCATTATGGTAATGATTCAAAATAATTACATTGTTTAGTATTCTGAAACCAAGATAATTTCTATTGCCTACAATTTTGCCTGTAGCTCATCGTTATACTAAGTATTTTCGCCAGGAAATCGTGAGTCCATTTTCTTAATAATATCTTTAACGAAAGGTCTGTCGTTCGGTTCCACTTGCAAAATGTAGAATATTAAATCATTGAACTCCAAGGAATATCGACTGAAAATAAATATGCATAACATTATCGGGCAATACGTATAAAATCATTAGGTGGTTACACGATCCTTATGCAATAAAGCAATCATGGGCTGGTTACACGAAATGAATTGTCCGGACCAGCAGGAACGAACCAATGACGAACAAATGTCAAGGGTACTCTTTGTACTGTATATGAAAAAAGTCTGTCTATCTATCGAATAATGTACAAAACCCAAAAATTGGGTATTACGCACAATTTATCACATAACCCAAATGCGAAAAACTGAGAGTCCCATTCCATATAACCAGTCGCTTACTTTTTGATGTCGTAGCTAGTTGTAAATATCACTTTTGTTGATTACTAAAGAAATGTTTTACCTGTCTTCAGGAATGCGTATTCTACCACTCAAGGCAGATAGAGCAGATCCATCACAAGGACTATTGTAATAAGCCATGGCATACAGTGTACAACCCAACGACCAAACATCAGTTCTTTCATCGATCACGCACTGTGATTGAACATTGAAGAGCTCTGGTGCCCTGCAATAAAACATGCACAACCACGTATTCATTTTATCACGATTCATTCCAGATTACGTATTCCGTGAATTACACCCTAGGTAACTTGGTGAAGCATGCACAGCCGTAATAACATTCACGTGTGCAATACATGTACATTAACTTGGGTGAAGCCTTGTGCTAAATGGGAAAGCCGAGAGCCCTGCTTGCAGTAAAAACCCGTACATAAAACCTTGATTTCCACATAGAGTCTATTTTGGTTCTTAGCAATAAAACATATTTAAAGAAATTTATCTTGGAACAGGTGTTCTAAAGTTGAATGAATCTAAATTTTAACTATATGTTGCCATGAATAAATACATAGAAATACTGAGATTTCAGGCTGTGGGTTCTTAGGAGTGATTGGTTCTTTATATGCGGGTTTTTACTGTACTAGCAGGTTTCTCTATTTACCTAAATGCTGCAGTGCATTCCTGAGCGCATTTATCTTCCATGGCTAAGGCTTCCGACCTATCATGGAAATAGAAATTCAAACATGTTTATTCTATGACTTCACAAGGACAGATCTTTCTCGAATGACCAAGTGGAACTGAACAAAATCCCTAAAGACTAGCACTTCTTTATACATCCACATCGCGAGTATTCTAAAATGATTGTAATCAAGAATCCACAGCAAATCATTCAGACCAGTAGATTCGTAGATAATCATTGCATGCAACCCTCACAGGTTCACCCTCCACCCTCACAAGTTCACCCTCACAAGTTCACCCTCACAAGTTCACCCTCACAAGTTCATCCTCACCCACCTCTCCACCATGTGAGACAATTGACAGCTCGTCAGCTCTATAACTCACAAACATATGGTTCATGATTATCCAGTGCTGATGTATTGAAATGACCAATTGGGGGAGCTTCGTATCCACTATTCTTGCTTACAGTAAAAATGCTTGCAATCTCGTCACCTCCAGAACTCACAAGCATGACTGAAAATAGCACAACCCACCTGCAAGTTACATTTACACGAGCCAAATCCACACTTCCCATATCCATTAAGCATATGTTTCCATCATCTTTAAACAAGACGTTATGAGGCTGGAGAAGTCAAGAAATATTATCGTGAGCGGGAGATGGCTATGTACAATTATCAAAAATACGTTCGCCAATGTGATGTGCGATATTAGAAATATGCACTATTAAATTTTGAGATTGATTGCTGACTTTGGGCCTGTTCATATGAGCCCGCTTACCGGGCCAGCTCACTAAGCGAGATCTTATCCGCTCCCCAAATCCCATACAAAATTTGTTTTCTGTTCATACGAGAAAGCGGGCTGGCCCGCTAGGCGAGATCTCACTGCAGCACTACCGAGATCTCGGCAAGCGGGCTGGAAATTTTTCCATATGAACACTCCATCCCGCTTACCGGGCAGAAACGTACCGACTGCACATGCACAATCGTTGTTTTCATTGTCAATTTCTCAAGTGACAAATATCATGTTACAGTTTCTATCCCGGCAGGCGGGACGAAATTTTCTCATAGGAACAGAATTTACATCCGTCTCGTTTAGTGAGCTGGCCCGGCAAGCGGGCTCATATGAACAGGCCCTTTGAGTTAGGAATATGACTTCTTTTCTTGCAAATTAACGCAAAAGTGTTCACCTTGATATCCCTGTGTGCGTAAGGAGGATTGTGGCAATGAAATTCATCCACTGCATCACATAGCGATCGAAATATATTTAATATTTTCTTCTCTGCTATCCTGTCTCCGCGTGACTGGGAATTTTCAATAAGCTCCTGAATGGAGCCGTTCTGAAACGAAGCAGTTTCGAGAAGAGGTTCAGGTTTTCCAGCTTCAACGCCTCTAAACACCACATATTTTGAACGTTAAACATGGCATGACGAGGGAAAGGACAATATTGCATTAAAATACCTTGTAATATGGAAATAGCAACCTAGCCTCTTTATCATCTCCTTTTGAAACAACCTCGTAGTCAACAAGAGACATGACGTTTGGATGTGATAACATATTATGGGCGTTTACTTCTCTTGTTACCATCTGAAGAGTCGAAAACATGGCATTATTTGTTCAGGTAGAATTGAGGATATGCTATTAGAATTGATTTCCCAGCATTATCATCAAAATAAAAGCATTCTGTGTTACCTGTTCATGTTCTGGAACTTGAATGAGCACTCGTTTCTAAAAGAACAAGAACCAAAATTCAGCGGCTACTTTGTGGTAAAAGTTTCTTAAACAGGGCATCCTGACAACAAATATATGCTTCTCACCAATGCATATAAGTCATCTCCATTTCTTACCAACTGAACAAAGGAGAAAGCTAAAACGATAAAAAACAAAATGTAAACATTGGTAGGATTGCATGTAAACAACAGTGTATCTATCTGCTTTTCGTACGTTGCAATTGATGTGCTTGCATTGTGTTGGAGTCGTATTAATTATGAGGCATTTGAGGATAAAACGTGTATTTTCATATCTTTTTGGGAAAAATACAGTTTGAAGTTCCTAGAAGGTCTGCATGTTATTTCCTTTTATGATCCAAGAGTTCAAACGAGGCTGTTTAATGTGAGTCCAAGAGTTCAAACGAGGTTGTTTCTGAGTACTTTGCAGTGTATTTTATGTGCTTGATGGACCCAGAGTCAGAGATGGAGAAAAGATATGGGTTAATTTAGCATACGGCCAAAATACAAGGTTCTTCTCGACACTGCTATTGAAAATTTCTACTGAAAGTCATGTTTGGCCACCTTTCATAGCGCTGTAAAGTCGAATTTTTCTTATTGTTGTTTTCTTTCAGTGAAAGAAGTTCACCCACATTTCGGTCAGCAGTATTTAATGATCACACGAAACGTTAAAATAAATTCATCTGATTCGACCAGGTGACTTGCAACACTACAAGAGAACCAAACTCACTACACTGTGCCTCGCTCACAATTCGCTCAACACAAGGGAATTTTCACTACATTGCGTCCCTGTGACTTAGGGAGTGAGGCACAGGGATGCAATGTAAAGAGTCTACCAAAAAAAAGTGAGTCAGTGAACTTTGCTCGAAGCCCAAATCACAAGAACATCGTGTCATGTAGACAATGATAGCTTCAAAGCTCTCTATCACTGATAAACGTGACACAGCTGATCCCTTCAATCAGCTGTGTGTATTTCTATAAATCTTCACAAATATTTGACCTGCGTGGATCACAATTGTAATTAACAAGGATTCTATTGGCTGTGTGCTGTGGCTTCTCTTCAATAAAAGCTTTTCGATAACAATGAAACCCTGAACCTGCATGTGCATCAACTCAAACACATGTTGTCGTGAATATAAAAGAATGAAATATGGATCCATATACAAACTCGCTCACTCAAGTACTTGTTTTCCGGTAGACCAGAAAGCACTGGAGACGGGTACCACCTTTTCAGGTGGAGAAATTCACATTTTTGTACATACAGCATGTCCCATGTTCCTGGAAATCTGGCTGTAAACGGGCTTCCACTTCCACTGTGGTTTAGGGGGTAAAACAATGCATGTATAAGGTTTTCTTTATTCAAGAACTCCTTTACAAGGAAGTTTGAAACCCCAAAATTAAAGAAATTGTTAAAGAGGAAATCCCCGAGGAACTTTTCAAGATTGAATCAGTCAAATCCTTCTTCGAGTATATTGAATTGTTTTTAGCCATTGTCTTTAGTGTGTGAACGGCATGTCTTTGTCAATAGCGAGAATTAGGTCAATTTTTCAGTGGCGTAGTTAGAGGGGGGTCAGGGGGGGCGAAAAACCCCCCTATAGTGCTAAACTGCCGTTTTGTCGGAAAATTGCTGATCTTGTCGGAAAATAAATATCTTCTTTTTACGTTTAGTTCCAGCAAATTTCTTATCTTATATTCATAGTCTTGAAGAAATATGAAATTTTTGCCGGAAAATTTGAATTTCTCGCCCCCCCTATAAAATTTCCTATCTACGCCATTGCAATTTTTGTTTGGAAATAATTGTAGTTTTCAATTTAGATCCCCATTCAAAAATTCTCAACTTCAAGACAATAAGGTAATTTTAGATCCCTCCCGACAACAAGAGAAACTTCTAGCAGCGAAATGCTAAAACTTCACGACAAATTAAAAACCGTTAGTGCTCTGGTCCAACTTGTCAAAAAAGTGTATTGTTATTCGTTGCCCATACGTTCTTCCGGGTGGAGTTGATACCGTACACCCCACGGTAAGGTATCAACAACAACAACAACAGAAAAGCAAATCTCATCATATTCGAAACAAAACAAAACTAAAGTGAAAGTGAAAGTGGAATTGCGAGAACGTCGTGCCCCAAGAAATTAAACACAGACTTCCTTCCTGCTGCAGTATGGAATCTGGTGGTCAAGAAAGAGATGGATACGGCAGGGAAAATCAGTTAACTGATGAAACAAGAAGTGGTCTGCTTGTCAGTGTCTGTGAAAATGAAGGCAGAAGCTTTCATTCCCAAGAAGGTGATACCATATCATCTTTGGGACGTCAGAATTTGAACAACGTTGATAACGATATCAAAACTGGCATATATTTTGAATATGAAGGAGATGATGGAGAAACAAGTTCAATGGATTACCGAAGGTTTCAGGATCAGCAAAGTACGATTCAAAATTGGAAACACGTTAGGCCGACCAACTTAATATCTCTTGCTAACAGTTTTGTTTGCTCATTTTCCACCACCCTCATTTGTGGCACGTTGGGGGGACTTATCGCTATAATTTTAGCATGGTTGGACATCAACTTGGCTGAGTCTTGTTACAGCTATAACACACGTTGGTATGAAATGCCAATAAATGTAAGAAGAATTCGATTAACTGCACAGGTTGCAGACCAGTATGGAAAGTATGGCAGATTCACACCCGAGATTTTTTTTGTAAATTGTCATTGCACACTTGATAAATTGGGTGTGTTCGAAACATAAGGGCGTGGTCTTGGTAACTTGACACCTCCTGAGTCCAGAGTTTCAGTAATTTGCCATGAGGGGAAGGGAAATCTGCAACGTCGCGCGAAGCGCGAAAAATGTTTTGCACTTGCGAGTGGAGTGGGCCTACTTTCAAGTGCAAGTTTCCATCCTAAATTTGCGAGTTACTGCGAACAAATACAAACTTGGCAACCTAGGATATGAGTATATAAAGTTCATATTGCACACTTGAGGTACACATTTGTTGCATTGCACACTTGCACACTTGGGATTTTAGGCTGCACACCCGAGATCTCGGCGAAAACTGCCCAGTGTTGTCAGACTTGGGATTTTATCCCAAGGTCTTGGGATTTTTTGAGGCTGATGGGATTTTCCTTGGGAATTATTTTTTCGAAAAAAACCTTGGGATTTTTCTTGGGAATTTTAGAAGTGCATCGAAAATTTCCGACTTTGTTTGAACATTCACAAAGCCAGTCATATTTTCATTCAAACTGATTGATGCTTGATGGCACGACTGGAAAATAAGAACATATTAGTGAAAAAGGCTGTAGATTGCGGTGACTGGAAAAATTTTAAACGCTGGTAAAATGTAAACATCGATACCGGAAGGCTTAATAACAACTGAAATCTCAGAATCTGAAATCTGAAATCTCGGGATCTTTACCATTTTGCATGAATGACGTCATTTCCAAAGAAAAAATTGGACCTTGGGAATTTTATTTTGAAAACAATGGATTTCGGGATTTTTTGAGCCTCGACTTGGGAATTTTGAAGATTTCAATCTGACAACCCTGAAACTGCCATACTTTCCATACCGGGTTGCAGAAGGGATGATTATCCAGTCTTGGTCGTTCAGCGCCGTTCTATTTGTCTTTGGGTGGAAGCGGGTCCATGAGTTGAATCTGCCAATATGGAACGTGTTTGCAGCAGCACTGGATGCTTTATACAGACTTTTTCTCAGTGTCTATGGAGTATATAATAGGAAATGGGCCTCATATCCTTTGAATGTTTTATTTGCAACAATAGCATGCTTCAATTTTTACAGAGTCACTTCCCATTTTGAAAGAAAAACATTTTTGAGGGTTAAACTGGCAGTGAAATTTGGCATTGCATTTGTGTTTGGAATACCAATCTTTTTGATGATGAACTATTTACTTTCGCCAATCTATAGCAGAACAAAATCTGACATAACAAAAGCTGTATTTTCCTCTTTACTGCCTGTTGCCTTTATTGTTCCAAAAGCAGTGATTAATGTTTGTCTTATTAATGTTTTTGAGTTTGCCAAACCAGGGCGGCTTTCTGTTTTTACTGTTGGTTTTCATACAATCACAAGCATCGTTGCACGGTATTTACAAGCTAATGTTGAGACAACAGCAATTTTCATTGCACTGTGTTTTGTGCATGCAATTGAAAACTTGTTGGATAAATTGACTGTTAATTTTCGAAATAAATGCTACAGATATTTTTGTGGATCTTGTGTTGGAAGAAACGATAATGGAAATGATATGAAACTTGCAGCAATGAATAGAATGCAAGCAGATCAAACTATTGCTGGTATGATTCTGGAAACAGATACAATTGTGATGAGCTGTGCTCTTGTAGAAATACTCAACTATTACTATGGCAAAGATATTCACACAAATGACACACATACATTATTCATCAGGTTCTTACAGCGTATATCCATCGCCACATCAGTTGATTTGGTATTTAATACAATATGTATTCACGTGCAAACCTGGTATTTTAACATACCAGTTATGAGAGTATGGAAAAAGAAATGGTTGTGGATAATTGGTTTCATAATAACATATACATGTTATACTGTATTGTGGTGTTCTGAGTATTTATATGGAGCTGTCATCACACATAATTCATTCAATTCTACATACACTGCTGAGTGTTTGAAACCATTTCAAAATCCACATGGATGAACACCTTTATTTTGAAAATATAAAAACTGGTTTGGTAGTCATGTAAATCGCGTAATGATAAAATAGTAAGTAGTTAGCAGTTATGTTTTAATAGTGTTTAACTAGCCTAATTTGCAGTTCCTTTAGAATCAAAGTTTTGTCTATGTAATGTAATGTAATGTAATGTAGGTTTACTCTGTATAAATATTTCTATTATTATTATTATTATTACTATTAATGTAATGTAATGTAAGGTTTGGTTGCAAGTGGTTAAAAATTATTTTGATTTTAAATTTAAATTGTTGTTATTCTTCTTTTCTTCTAAATCAAGCTTTATTGTTTGGGCTGAGCATAGATTTAAACTTATAAATAGTTTGATATGTAGTTTGATAAATTTGATGTACTCTATCCCGAGCCGTAGCGTAGAAGCGCATAAACTATGAAACTTTGGATAAGATTAGCGTATTTTCTTTAACAAATACTTGTGTGCTTAAACCATACGCAAAGTACAATCTAAAAATTATTGCCCTCCAGCCTCTTTGCAATTCCGGTCAGGTCAGCCCGAAAGTTGTTAAAATGTTTGAAAATTATTACCTCCTTCCCCAATATCTTTAACGACGGTATACTGATTACCAGCAATTCTCACCCGTGTATGAAACATGCCACAAAGAAGTTGGCCCATTTTGGTTAGTGTTGTGTTGGAACCAAAGTCGCAGGTTTTAAAATATGATCAATTGACCCATGTCATAATATGGAGTTAAACACTGGACATAATGGTGAAGTGTCGTTTCGTATAGTGGATCCGAGTATCGTATAATGGAATGTGTTATCGTATAATGGAAATACATTTCGTTGAATTGAATAAGGATGAGCGTGTGTCGTGTCGTATAGTGGCGACTCTGCTAATCGCGTGATCACTATACGACATACGTACAATAATTTTGTCCAATGTTTAACGGTGCAGTTCACATCGTCGTGCAGCGTGTTTGATTGACAGCTATATTATTACATTCACCTCAATGTCAATCTTTTTGTGCAAGGCACGGGGGTTCTATTAAGAACTATTTTATTGTAAGAGTAACAAAAGCGAAACGCGGCTCTGTAGCAACTGATCGACCTCTAGTTTGAGACTAAAGTTGGCTAAGTTAATATTTATGTCGGTATATTAAACCCAAAAAATCTTTGATCAACGCAAATTGGGTACTTACAACCTTCAAGCATGTAGAAAGAGAGCCTATTTTTTGGAATCTTGCTCGCATGTGTTTCTTGAAATATTGCTTATTTCTGACACTGGCCTAACCTTGTGAACAATAGCTTGGTCCTATGTACATCTACATTTTTATTCCACGTGGAGTTGGTTAAGTTCTGGTCGTACACCGTCGGGGCATATATTTTTCATAAACTCGTTGTACACCGTTGACCGACGTTATCACTAACAATAGCAACTGGGACTGGGCTATGGAAACTTTGGGGTGTCACACTCATCACACACCCCCTCATTTGCGCCCCTGCACACTCTTTAAATAACGAGAAGGAGAAGTTAATCTACATTGTATTCGCTTGCAACTTGTTTATCACCAATGGACATCCTCTGCGAATTTTTCCAGTGTGCCACTGACATTTTTACCACCAACGCCCAGACTATATGCCTTACATATGTCAGCAAACGCAGTACAATCAACAAACACAGTACAATTTTTGTCTACAATTTATACAAGTCACATTTCCATTCATTATTGTTAATAGCATAATAGCAAAGAAATAATAGCAAAGAAGCAACACAATTATAATATATAAGCATTGCACGTCGTTTTTATATAATAAACCCCTCAAAAAGAGACCCACCAGAAGGATTTGAGGGGTTTATTATATAAAAACGACGTGCAATGCTTATATATTATAATTGTGTTGCTTCTTTGCTATTATTTCTTTGCTATTATGCTATTAACAATAATGAATGGAAATGTGACTTGTATAAATTGTAGACAAAAATTGTACTGTGTTTGTTGATTGTACTGCGTTTGCTGACATATGTAAGGCATATAGTCTGGGCGTTGGTGGTAAAAATGTCAGTGGCACACTGGAAAAATTCGCAGAGGATGTCCATTGGTGATAAACAAGTTGCAAGCGAATACAATGTAGATTAACTTCTCCTTCTCGTTATTTAAAGAGTGTGCAGGGGCGCAAATGAGGGGGTGTGTGATGAGTGTGACACCCCAAAGTTTCCATAGCCCAGTCCCAGTTGCTATTGTTAGTGATAACGTCGGTCAACGGTGTACAACGAGTTTATGAAAAATATATGCCCCGACGGTGTACGACCAGAACTTAACCAACTCCACGTGGAATAAAAATGTAGATGTACATAGGACCAAGCTATTGTTCACAAGGTTAGGCCAGTGTCAGAAATAAGCAATATTTCAAGAAACACATGCGAGCAAGATTCCAAAAAATAGGCTCTCTTTCTACATGCTTGAAGGTTGTAAGTACCCAATTTGCGTTGATCAAAGATTTTTTGGGTTTAATATACCGACATAAATATTAACTTAGCCAACTTTAGTCTCAAACTAGAGGTCGATCAGTTGCTACAGAGCCGCGTTTCGCTTTTGTTACTCTTACAATAAAATAGTTCTTAATAGAACCCCCGTGCCTTGCACAAAAAGATTGACATTGAGGTGAATGTAATAATATAGCTGTCAATCAAACACGCTGCACGACGATGTGAACTGCACCGTTAAACATTGGACAAAATTATTGTACGTATGTCGTATAGTGATCACGCGATTAGCAGAGTCGCCACTATACGACACGACACACGCTCATCCTTATTCAATTCAACGAAATGTATTTCCATTATACGATAACACATTCCATTATACGATACTCGGAGCCACTATACGAAACGACACTTCACCATTATGTCCAGTGTTTAACTCCATATCAGAACGCCATCATAAATTGGTGAACTGACAACATCAACACAACACAAACACTCCTGAAAAGTATGCACCAACAGCTGATCAATCTCATTCTTTCGCCTTGGACCTTCCATGTTCAATAATTTGAATTTGTAGTAGTTCAATTCAACAATACCCTGTTGTCTGTTAATTTTTGCTTAAGTAAGTCTTAAGATCCCGAAAATGTTTTCTGCAACTTAAAGTTCTTTGATATGAAATTGATATATGTGCATGTCTCAATATCTTCAGTGGGATATGTTTCTGTCTTTTGAAAATGTAGTTATGATTATGGTGCTTACTAGAATTTACCAACCGGCAGTCACACACACTCTTTCCTTGAACCAGCATGCATGGACGATGTGGCCTATTTGCAGCATCTCTACATAAATTATATAATTATACATTCTTCGTAGCTGTTTGGTAGGCATAGGTATCGAAACTCTGTTCAATATGGTAATTCTTCGGCAAGCTATCCGAAGAACTCAGAATTATTTATTAGAATTAGAAAAAAATTGCTTCGACTTTGGTTGCAAAAATGAACGAAGAATTCTGAAGAGAAGTTTATGGACATCGACACAATCATCATTGGGATTGCGAATTCAATCAATGCAGAATAATTCTCTACAAAATCATCGCTTTGGTAATGATCTTTTCTTTGACATTTTCAACTAACAACAAATGCCTTTTGCATTTAATCTCAACGCCTTTCTTTTCTAACATTTCACTATATTTTCCCTATTACCGCAAATCCTCGAATTGGCCCCCCCTCGAATAAGCCCCCACCCTCGGACTACAAATTGTTAATAAGCCCCCGTCGAATAAGCCCCCACCCCTAACATGCTGATATTTGCGTACAGCGAGTTCGAGAAAAGTTTGTTTTTCTAACTGTTTTTTCACCAATATCTGAGCATTCTTCTGTTTATCTGTGTATGCAAAATACTTTTGCTGGAACAACTAAATCAATTTCCCATTTCTTTTCCCAGTAACAACATCAAATTTTGTGCCATATTTCAGATAGCTTTATAAGCCCCCCCCTCGAATAAGCCCCCCTCTGAAAATGTCAAAAATAAATAAACCCCCAGGGGGCTAATTCAAGGATTTACGGTATACCTTTTTGCTACCATTTTCTGCAAAATTAAACTCCTACTCCTAGTGCCATCAAATTAAAAATGATACATAAAATTCAAATTCAGATTCATATAATTCAGCAATAAATTACAGATCAGTTACAAATATTTGATAATAACATAGTTTCACTTTGTTTTACAAAATAAATAAAATTTAGTAAATTATGTCATAAAGATAATTTGGCCATTTCAGGTTTGTCATGGAAAAGTAAAAATTCTGATTTGATGGGAACATATTTACCCACTCGTCTCACAGTTGCTGCATCATTTCATACATCGGGTAACTTTTTCAATATTAAAATATCTACTTTAAGATATGCTGTGCCAATTCTTTGTTTTGTGTCTATTGTAATACTCAATTAACATTTGTGAAACTTTTTATAGGTGCCAGTGAAAAGAGAAGTTATTATGATGTTCTTGGTGTCCCTAAAACTGCAAATCAAAAAGAAATAAAGAAGGCGTATTATGAGGTAATGAGCTCTGCATTTTTTATAATAAACCCTCTATAAGAAACCAAACTCTAAAACGCCTAAAATGTTAAGAAACTGTAGTACTACACTCCGCCAAGCTTAAGACACTGTGTCACCTGGTGCATCAGGATAATGGGGCAGTTTCGATTGTATGTTGAAGACAGCAGTGATGATTATCCAGTTTGCAGAGTATTGCCAATTTTGACAAGATCTTGGGTGCGCCAAAAAACCTGCAACACAGGTGTGGGTGCACCAAAATCCTAAATATGTCGAATAACGCACCTGAGTGGCTGGATGTACTACTCAGGTGCGTTATTCCAACTATTTTCTAGGTGCTAAGGTGTGTCTAGGCCATTCTGTAAATTTATAATAAATAGTAACAGTGATAAAATACTGGCTTTAAATTGTAAAATGCTGTTAATTGCTTCAAGTAGGTCTTAACTGAACTTGGGGATAGTTACTATGAAACTTATTCATTTTATTATTATAATATTCTACATTAATGTTTGCAGCTTGCTAAAAAGTACCATCCGGACACCAACAAAGACTCAAAAGCAGAAGCAAAATTTCAAGAAGTACAACAGGCCTATGAAGTAAGATACTTTCTTTTAATCTCACTGTATTGATATGCTATACAGGTATTGGCATTTATAGGACTTGTTATATATATTTCTAGCCCATGAAAGGAGTGTACTGGAAATCCAATGATATTTCTAAATTTTTTAGATCTTAAGTGATGATCAAAAAAGAGCAGCATATGATCAATTTGGCACAGCAGATCCCGGAGCAGGTTTGTACTGTTGTATTGAAACACTTTATCTTCTTGTTAATTCTTTACCTGGCTTTAACTTTTAATTCTTATTTTTATGTGCATAATAAGCCTACCCCTGTCCCCACTTTTGAATTACGGAGAATTTTCCACCCCTAGTCTTATTATTATGAACTCCCATTTAATATTTTTTCACAATTCGTATTTCAAGTTTTTGATTTCTGATTTGCGTAAATTTGCGTAAACGATGAAACTTCAACTTATTATTTTTTGTTTATAAAATGTTTCTTGGAGGTGCTATAGTAATATCACCTCCTCTAGATTTTCAGCACTAATTAAGGTCACATACGGTATTTACTCAAGTGAACGCCGCGGCCCTCTTTTAAGTTCTGGTACTTTTGATGCGGAACTTATTCGGGGGCGACGCTCTTACGGGGGTGGCGCTTTTTAAAAACCCTGCCATTTTTGAATAAAACAAATAAGTTTCAGACAGTCTTTTAGTAGTAAAACATACAAGTTTGAATCATGTAAGTGTGTTTTGCCATCAGAAAATAAATTCCCGCGGTTGATTTGAAATTTGCAACTTTTTTCCTGTTTGATTCGAACGATTCCAACTGTTTTTCGATTAAGCGGCGCATTTACAAAAAGGATAACTGTGGCGCTCATTCGGGGTCGGCGCTCTTTAACTTTATTTGCCTCAAATGCGGTCCTCATTCGGGGGTGGCGCTCACTGGAGTAAATACGGTAATCCAAATGTTGACACCTTCTCCATTTTTCGTTTTTATTTTTACCCCTGTTTATCAAGCACACAAGAGTAGTCATTTGATATTATTGGTTCAATTTTTATAGGTGGGCCATACACACAAGACCCATTTGGTGGTCAAAATCCTTTCGGTAACATGAATGCAGATGATATATTCAAAAGTTTCTTTGGCCAATTCGGTGGCCAGTCTGGCGGTTTTGGCTTTAACGAGGCTCACACAACCCAGGTAATATTTTGCTTGATATCTTAAGCATTTTTAAGAAAGCCTCACCAAGTTTCCCTATCTTTCATTGAAAGCTTCCATCTCACCCTACATCGAAGGCTTCCATCTCACTTTACATTGAAGGCTTCCATTTCACCCTACATTGAAAGCTTCCATCTCACCCTTCATTGTTCATATTTCATTGTGCTTAGTACAGTCATTATTAAATGGCCAAGTACTTGATGTAAATTATTCTTGCCTGTGAATTATAAATCTCTTTTATTATGTACAAGTCTGCTCATCATTGAAAATTGCAATTACAGAACCACGTCTTGAATTTATCGTTTATGGATTCCGTGAAAGGGGTGAATAAGGATATAAAAATTCGAATGAAGTCAACATGTAGCAGATGCAGTGGTAAACGAGCTGAACCAGGCTCTACGTATATTAAATGTTTACAGTGCAATGGGACAGGGGAGGTATGAAATTCACATATTTTGATGCATTTGCTTGTCAAGCTGTCATTGCTTTGCTCTATGCTATAAATGCTTTTATTTTGAAGGAACGGCTTTCAACTGGTTTTTTCAACATGCGTTCAACATGCCGTAAATGTGCTGGTCAAGGCCATGTTATCAAAGATCCATGCAGGAAATGTAATGGCTCTGGCACGATTATGGAAACTAAGACAATTACAGTTCCAGTGCCTGCCGGTAATATGATAATACACTGGTTTCTGATTCTTATACTATAATAATTATGCCAAACATGATTTGAAACTGCTGTTATTCAATGTTATGCTCACTGTGAAGTGATTTATCTTAAAGATTTCAATTGTAGAACTTTCCATTTTTTAAGGCGTTGAAGATGGGCAAGTTATTAAAATGCCAATGGCAAATGGAGAGTTGTATGTTACGTTTAAGGTATTGTCAGTGAATCAACTCTTGTGGTATGAAAGGCCGGATTTGTCGCTCCTGGCTTTGTATTTAACTTGCTGGCCTATTTCATTTTATTTCATTTTGTTTCATTATTCCAGGTCACACCCAGCAAAATGTTTGAACGAGATGGCGCAGATGTGCACTCATCAACTTCAATTAATTTTACTCAGGTGAGTTTTAAGGTTGGCAAATACGTTTGTGAATACTTTAATTGCGTCCTTTTCATCGTTGCAGGATGAATGCAACATTCATAAGCAACGAGACTTTCAAAGAATGTTTTGGAAAAGTAACACCTGGTTTTCTAATTAATGTCTTTTTATTTTCCAGGCCATACTCGGTGGAACTATAAAAATATCAGGATTGCATGGCGATATTGACCTGAAGGTGATTGGACTTATATAACCTTCTATAATAACCTTGATGGACTATAATAACCTTCTTAAATTCAGGCTCAGTACTTTGTATTAGAGTGCTTGTATTGCATTGAACAATCATGCTTATTTATTTACTCAATCATAAGAGAAAATACAGTCGCACTTTGAAGTTGAAGCAAGACTTACTTTTCTTAGTTGTAATACTAGGAAGGCTATCCCTATAGTTGGCCCTCGATGGAGTGGAGCAGCGATCTTCAACAAACGTGGGATTTCCATTGTCATTGCCTCCGATCTGCGAGGAACAGCGATGTTTAGCAAATAGAATATTTCTTACTTTGCAACACACATGATTTTATGAAATCTATAGTAATCAATAAATCAAGCATTCGCCAGCGCTGGAATAAGTTTTGAATTTAAAGGAATTAATGTAACCAAGAATCTATCTAGCCGCTTATAGCTGTTTATCCTGCAGAATACGATTGCTAATTTGTTGTGATCCATTTCGGTGTTGTAAATTATTTTTTACTTTTTCTAGGTTCCACCTGGAACACAGTCACATCAACAATTCAGAATGACTGGGCGGGGCATCCCACGCCTAAATGGCTATGGAAAGGGTGATCATTACGTCCATGTGAAAATCTACATACCAAAGTAAGTTATGCTCATTTGGGAGTATTATTACGTAATAACAAATCTTATTGTGTTTACCTAATAAGACTTGTTATTATGTAATAGTATTGCGATTATTAAGATGACTTCTTTCATCGCAATTAAGCCCCCAGCTTGAACTGCGATGGCGCATAACTATCTTTACTCATTGAATTGAATAAACTGAGCAAGTGGTGTCCACGTCGCTCCTTATTTGGATAAGTAGCTGTGGCTTATTTCTTTGAATGAATGAGAATTGATGTTGTTGTTGTTGTTTTTCAGATATATTAATGAAAAGCAGAAGGCCTTGATAGCTGCATTTGCCGAGCTCGATGATGATATTAGCGGAACCGTTGATGGTGTAGACAGAAATGGTGAGTGTTTTGTTGTTGTACCGTATTTCCTCTAATTGGCGCCCACCCTCTTTTAACCGCCCTGCTCCAATAAGCGCCCACCCTAAAATCAACAAGTGTGAACTAATTCTTGAATTTTCACTGTTTGGTTCAAATAATTGTGCAAAATATTTTTCTAATCTTGCAAAATATTTTATAAGCGCCCGAGCGCTTATTAGAGGAAATACGGTATGTTATTTTGTTAATGTTATTTTAATACAGATGAAGCATTGGCTTCAGGCTAATTTGTTTGTCGAGTTTAAATTGACTTCAAGTGACTGCCTTTCGAGAGATGCCAATCCATTCTGAGAAATGAAGCAAGTCAAACGTGACTCTCTTTTTGCCTTCCTGTTTATTTACAGGAACATGATAAAGTTTTGCGGAAAATGTATAAAAATCAATGGCAAATAATTGTGAGAATGAAAGAGTAATAGCCGGCAAATAAATGTTTTGAGCGTCCACCGAACCTGCAAATAAACTAAAAAATCAGAATCATTAAGTCGAATAGATTTCAGAAATTCTTCATGGGCAAAGTTTGATGGAGATCCTGTTTTCTTTTAGAAAAACCTCGACAGAAATATATACCATACAATTTTTGGATTAATCTCATAACCAATCAATACCCTTGGCAAGATTTCTCAAAAGAGCGCGAAAAAGCATTAAAACCGCTGTCAAAAATTATCCCTTTAATAGCTGTATCTTTTGGATTTTGTTTGTATTTTCTCATATTTGATTAAATTGCCAAAAAGAAAAGCAAAATGTCTTTCTCTGTTTTTCATCTCATGTTGAATATGACAATTTTTTCAATCAATCGTGGTGACTGTTTTAATTTTTGAAAAACTGTTTTCGTTATTTTTTCATTTTAATGATATCTATTGGGCTAGGTTTAATTTCAAGCAGCAATGCATGTTTGGCATTGCGCAGGCATGCTTGTTGAATTGTTCGATCGCTCTCACTGTTATTCCTTGTCACTGATTGCCCTTTCAAGCTACAATTACGGAGGGTCACTTGCAAATTCTCGCGTCCACGTGGAAGCAACGTTCGAATTTGAATTTGAAGTTATTTTCAAGGGTTCATGATGAAATGTAACTTCTGCAGCCATCAAAGTGTCACCAGTAGTAAATAGCGTTGTTTTAGTTGACGGGCTCAGTAAAAGCCTCTCTCACAGGATATCTTATTTGTTAGCATTTTTTCGTTGGTTTTCGAGACGTGTTCCAAATGCTTCTGGGATTTCTGTCTCTGATTGTTACTTTTTTGCATGCTGCAAATATAAGCGACATACTTTTTCTTTTGTTACAGTCAAATCTGCATAGTTCGAACTCGTGTAATTCGAACTCTATCTAATTCGAACGAACTTCTCCGTCCCTTCAAGGATCACTCATGAACGAACTCTTATTAAACAAACCTCTATAATTCGAGCTTTTTGTAATTCTGATATTTTCACGCTTCCCCAGGGTGTTCGAATTAGACAGAGTTGACTGTAGACTAAAGATTTGCGACTATAGATTTCATCGGTTGTCCATGCACACTGGCACTTATTTTGAGAAAACTTTGAAGCCTCGATTGCTCGATAGTTCTGAAGAAGTACAAGAGTTCTGAAGAACACTTTGTACAATGGGAAGAGGGTTTGTGAAAGTATTGATCCGAGGAAGTGTGTAAGAGAGCGGTCAATCGTGGGCCCCGTGCTTTCAAAGTTATCTGAAAAATAAATATTTATTTGATCCTTTTCATGTGTTTGCTTTTTATGTGAAACTTTGTTAGTAGATAACGATATGATTTTTCCTCAGGATCCAAGTCAAAAGAAAATGTTGAAGAGAGTGAAAGTATTTTTGAAAGGTTAAAGAAGAAATTTTGTGGCGATTCACATGTAGAACAAGAAGAAGAGGAACCAAAGAAAGAAAGAAAAAGTGCTGGCTAATTTCATCACGTCTAATGCATGTAGGTAAGTGTTTTGCAAACGACAACTGGAAGGACCATAAAAGCAATTGAGGAACGTGTCTTCATTGATTATAGAATTGTGTATTCTAAAGCTGTGTTTTCTGTGATACGTATAATTTCATCATTTTTATTTTTATGACCTTTTGTCAGGCTTAAATGAATTGCCAGTGATAATAATAATTTTGTTTTCTGAAAGTCAAAGTTCCCCATTTAATTCCCCGTCCATTTCTTCTGACTCATCTCGTTGTGATCACATGACGACAAATGCGTGCGCATATGTGCTATGTCCATTTGACCTGGTGAAACATCTCAAGATGGTGGACATCATATTAAGAATTTCAACTTGGCAGCTTTTCATCGTCTTGTTATCATACAGATGTCAGGTTTTGGCATCAACGCCATTCATAATATGGTCAAACAATGTGTAAGCAATTGATTCTATTTATTTTATTAGTTTTAATAATTTTATCATGAACTTTACTAGCTTGTTTGCAGTGAAGTGTCTTCAAAGTAACAGGTTCGCCACTTTATTTGGGTGTTGTTATCTTATATCTTGGGGAACTCGCATTTTTCAATCGAAAACCTCCTTGAGTGAAAGTTTGTGTGCTTTTATAAATTTTCATTTAATTTGTTTAAAGCAGTGCGTATATCCAGACCCAAAATATTTTTTAAAGGTGTTTTGAGTTCGAAATTTTGCTTCATGTTTTTTCTTATTTTGCAGAGATCTGCCTAAAACTGCAACTGATGTGCCTCTTGGTCATAGTATATCATTTAAAGATGTCAGAGAGAAATACCTAAACAGTTTTTCGCAAGATTCATCAAAATCAACTGTTTTATTCTTGCAAGATAAGGTACTCTACCATATAATTTTTTTATTTATTGCATTTTTGCATTAGTGTACAGTTATTTGATTTCCTGACTTAATATGTTGTTTCATTCTTTTTCATTATGCAGCTAAGCTTGGATGACTTCACAAAATTCAGCAGCAAAATATCAGATGGAAAGCAAGTATTTGAAAACCTGAAGAAGTTTATTGGAGTGCAATCTGCTGTTACAATACCATCAATTGCTCAAGAGAACAAAGATACACTAGTAAACACTCTCAGAAAACAGCATAATGGCTACTTTGAGGAGATTTACAGCTCAGGTTTGTGCTCTTATTCAATATAATATTTGATAGATTATCTTGATTTTGATCAACTTTGGGCAATCTATGGGAGGAAGAGAAAAGATCTGATTAAAATTAAGGTTGAATTGAATTGCTTTGCGTGGTCAACTTTGGCAAACAAAATTAATTTGTTTTCATTTATTAGCTTAGTTGTCCTTATCCAATAATCATTTCTGATTTATGATCAAGTAAATCTATAAAATGATGAGCTCAGGAATACAGGCTCTCTACTGTGCCTGTGTTTTTGTTTCCTTCAACTTTATATAGTTGGAGGAAAGCAATTGTTGAAGGTAAAGTATGAATTAAATTTCCCGGCATGAGACTTGAAGAGGATATAGTTTAAAGTAGAAATTTTATCATCTTTCATGAAATGCTGACAATGTTGGAGGATTTTCTAATTATTTTGGTGTGGGATCATGGCTCTATTTGGGGAATTTTTGTCAACAAAATATGTTGAAATTATGTTAATAAATTGACATAGGTAAAATACTACAATTGATATTAAAAGAAAAATTAGTTTATATGCAGATTAGTACATAGTAAAGACATTTTCAATGATTTCAATACAAACAGTGTAGAATTTTGTCCTTCTGCAAAACAGGACCATTTGAGATAGTGTTACTATGAATCTATTGCAGCTTAGCAATGTTTCAATCTTTTACAATGGTGATTTGCTTCATGACAGTGACATACCATTTTTAACATTGTATACCTTGTGAACCTTCTTTTCTATAAGTACAGTTCACATCTCCTATCTTGAAAATTGGATTTCTTTTACAATTATCTTTTTTGAGATAATAAATGTCAATCATATTTACAAGATATCTCAAAATCTGTTTCTATCTCAAAAGATAAAAGTTTTCCGCCTTGCATCATCTACCAAGCTCAAACAAAAATGTTTTTTAAAACTCTAAAGCCACAGTTCTGGATAGCTTAGAAATATATACTACATGCTATGCTCTTCGCTTGCCAACAGTATCTATTTTGCAATATTTGAAACATATTTTTATCTAATGTTGTAGATCTTGATGTCTGGAAGTATAAGCAAGACAAAGTCAGCAATTCAAAAATGAATTTGTTCGTTTTTCATCTACCACCAGTCAAAGGAAGGTAGGGAAATTCATGAACACCCTGTGTACTACCATATTTTTTTTCATTACTGTTTGGTTTACACCTTGTATTTTTCCATCTTCTTTGTATTTTTACATCTTCTTTGTATTTTTACATCTTCTTTGTATTTTTTACAGTACTGAGGCTGGAAAGGCATCCATTCTTTCAAACAATGGTATGTTCTTACAATGCCTTTCTCACATCAAAGATTGTAATCTCTCCACAACTTTGCTTTACAATTTTAATCCTATTGGAATTTCAATTATTTTTTAGATAAAATAGTTGGTAAAATCTTGAGTGATTTTGCATCAGCTGGAGTTTATACTGCAATATTGACTGCAATGCAACCTTCAGATGTAAGTATGGGATTTAATATGTAAAATTAACATTGCAGCAAATGTTCTGGACAGTTTATAAATTTTGTCATTATGCATGGTATTTATTATGAATTGCCTGGCAGTATTTTTCACAACATTCAATTGTTTTCTTTGTACTTTGTGTCATGTTTAGATTGTTGAAAAGATGCAACAAGAAGACGTACTAAATAACAACAATGACTACAAACGGCATCTTCTTAGTGCAAATGTAACATCCCAAAACAACTTCTACAACTTCAGTGATTGTGTTTATATTTACACTACGGCCATTAAGCTACGCCTTCAAAATGAAACACTCAACTTTAACGGCTCTTCCAAAGTTCTTAGTGGAACATGCACTAAAAATCAATCCAGGTAAAAGGTTGCATTCGCTCTTGCTAAACACTGTGACATAATCAGTACGCCCTTTTATGATGCATGTTACTCCTCTCAAGCGTAGCTTTGTTCCTTCGTGTCTTAAACATATCTCATCAAAATTTGCTTTCCGTTTTAGTATTTCAATTGTATTTGACAAAAATCTTCCTGCAAAAGTAACCAAATTTGACTTAAGGTAAGAAACACATGCATGTCAATCTTACATTGCTAGTTAGTAATATTTTGGTCTTTTATTTGCTCCTAAACTTAATTGTACACCACGCAGCTGTTTAGTTTTCTTACGTATTGATCTTCTGTCATTTCGTCAGAATGAAATTCAACAGATTGCCAAACAATGATTGGGCTTGTTCAAGCTTAGTCCTCACATACGGCTCTACATCTGGTGATATGACAATACAATTCATCAATGCAACAAATGTGTTATATGCACCAAAGGCCATGTCTTACTCGTGTTCTAAACTGGTACTCACTGCACAAAACGAAACTCTAACGTTTGAACGTTTCCAGGTTTGCTTATACTCTTTTTAATTTTTAATTTCCAGTTTCCATTTCATGCATTCCTTCTTTGTATGAAATTTCCCCGGAACTACTTCTCAGTAGCTACAAATATCTTGGCACCAGGGAGCAGCAAAGGTCTTCCCTGGGGCCAAGAGATGGTACTTGAAGCTGACTGAAAAGTATCGCTATATTACTTTCAAATATTCACAATCAGTAAGATGTTTGCTTTTCTTCAATAATTCACACCCTGTACTAATTTCTTTGTTTGCTACCTTGATAAATTAAGAACCTTAACAAAATTTGAGTACTGGCTCTTTAAAAAATTAAGAAACTACAGTCAACTCTGTCTAATTCGAGCACCCCGGGAAGCGTGAAAATGTTCGAATTACAAAAAGTTCGAATTGTAGAGGTTTGTTTTATGAGAGTTGGTTCATTAGTGATCCTTGAAGGGACAAAGAATTTTGTTCGAATTAGATAAAGTTCGAATTACACGAGCTCGAACAGATTTGACTGTATATATAAGCTTATATACAAAATATAAAAGTTTCTAGCAAAAAAGAATGTATGTATATTTAAGCATGATGATTTTCCTTGCAGGTACAGCCGTTTGACATCAAGAATCGTCGATTCTCAACTGCATACGATTGTGCAACATTTTTCACCATACCAATCCTGACTGGTCTATTTGTGGTCATTGTTTTGCTTACTGTGTTGCTTGGTGGTATCATTGCCATGATGAGTATTTCAACGATGGATCGTTTCGATGATCCTAAAGGGCCATGCATTCAAGTGCCACATGAATAGTAAGTGAGATGTATCATTTTGAATTATCTTATAAATGGCATAATTACGCTGTTTAGAATTATAATACTGCAACGAACAAAGCAAGGTAAATCAATTGCATTTTTTCTCCGTTTTATTGATTTATTTAAAATGCGACCTGCATAATTGGTGATTTAAATGAACACTTTAGGTTTTTCTATTTCTTTTAACTTCTTGTCATTTATAGCTGAAGCAACTTTCTCTTACTTGTTCAAAAGCCTAATTAATGATTTGGTTAACAAAAGCGAAATGTGAAATGCGAAATTTAGTCCATCGCTAACACAGTATTTGCTTTTCGGATTGTCTCACATTGATATGCGATTGACTAAAATTTCTTTCTTTGTCATTTTGAATTTATATTGATGTTTAAAGATGTTTTGTCATTGATTACGAGACAGACTTTGTATATTTAATTGGAAAAAGGCGATTTGATCAAGAAGTTTACAAGATGACAAGAATGGAACGCATTTTACAAGGTATGTGTTGGCATTTTTATTATTTAAAATACAAGCAAATTTTTGTTAGCATTGTTAACCACTCTCTGGTGATAATCGGAGATTGGTTAGTAATGAGATGAGATTTGTATTTTGTATCTGAATGGGGTCCAAAAGAATAGAAGAACAGTGGTTAGTTGTTCTTCTTCTCTTACATGAAGATTCTTCTTCGAAAAGAGTAGTGGTTAGTTCTTCTTCAGTTACACGACGAAAAGATTTAAATTAATTGACATCCAGTTCGTTATGAATGATTGTGATTATAAAGAATTCGGAAGAAACAAAACATAAAATATTGTTTGAAGGACTTTGCTTGGAAGAAAGCAAAATTATCAAATGGACGTTTAAAGGAAACAAAAGCTAAGATGACATTTTGCGGACCTTCTGAAGATGAAAGGCCCTATTTCTGTTAGCTAAAATAGAATTCGTGACCAAGAGAACTTCGTAACGCCACCATTGCAATTAATGGGTTGGAAGAAAATCAACTCCTGAGGAAGAAGCTGCTATTCGTCAAACAGAAGTTGCAGCAATCAGAATTGGTGTTGTTGGCTGCATTTGAAAACTCTCCAAGTCAAGAAGATAATTTCAATTGCTCAAAGTGATGAAGGTGAAGAAATGGTTATTGCAAATTGGACTGGAAAAGTCGACAATTTATTCCCAAAACGAAGATGCTTCTCTCCGGAGAAGAGAATATGCATTGCATGGGGATTTTTTGAAAAGCTGAACTGGTAAGCAAATGGTCACATTTATTTAATTAATGCATTTTTGTGTTTTATTTGTCTTGTCTGGTTTCGGCTGAATGAGTTAAACTAACTATTTAACTGTGCTTTGAGGATTAGATTCACTTGAATTTGTTACTCGACGCTCTGCTGAAAGCCATTTGTCATTTCAACCCAAGCTGGTTTGTTGATAGGCTTATCTTCAAACCGGCCACCATGAAACGATAATCTGGTACCAGCAGAAAAAGAATAAATTTGGAGTTTTTTAAAACTTGATGCTGCTTTTATATGTGAATTTTTGAAAACATAAGAACGAGATGTTCAATTGTGGTAGCCAATTATCGGTGTGAAAATAGCCCAGTCTGTTATAAGGTGGCTCAGCAAAAGGTTCATTAACAACAAGTTGATGTTGGTGAAGTAGTTTTGTGAATTTTACACGAATTTCGGATTTGAAGACGGTGAGTTTACTCTTCAAGAGAGCTTCGAAATATAGTTACCTAGCGTGACGCTTTGTGTATCTGCTAGTATCTGCTAGGTTTACAACAGGACGTTACCAAGGAAGAGCGAAATTAGCACCATCGTTACTTTAAAGAGATCTGAACCGCAACCTAATCAAGATATAATTGGACAAATATAATTTAGGTGAAATAGAAAGGCTGTTAACGCAGCCTACGTCACTGGATCATCAATGGATCTTACAAAGGAGGACAACCGAAGCATCCAAGATATAGAAGCATTGTACGCAAAACCAATGAAAGCCAAAGGAAGAAAGAATAAAAGTGAAACACCAAGCACTACCAGTGAGCAGTCGGAAAATTTCTACGACAAATTGGATCACCAACGGCAACCAATTAACCAAACATCACAGCGAGGCTTGGCTCAAAACGAGACCGTGAACGAAGATGCAGTGTCGATGGTTTCGGTTTCAAGAAGCATTGTCAGTCAATCGGGCCAAAGTGGCATGTCTGTGGAAGGTTCAGATAACGTTGAGTTATACCCAATGGAGACGATTGACACGAAGGATACTAATGATGTTGTACGCGAATTGAGAAATTTGGGATTGGTTAATGAAGCAGAAAGACTTGTCTCTGTTTTGCGTGGGCGTTTCGATCTCGAAGCGCAGCTCATAGCAGTGTGTGCTGAAGAAGGTGTGACTATCGTTGAAGGAGATGAAGATGATGATGGTAATGGTGAAGAGCATAAATCCATCGGAGGATTAAGGGTAAAGGGGATGACCCCTAATTATGTTAATTATGATGAATATGACCCGGATATCATCAAGAAGTATGGTCATTTTCAATGTGGATTCGACCGAGAGGAAATGGCGAATGACGCTGCTACTTTGAGACGTCGTGCTGCCAACATGTTGTGGAATGTGGAGAACATGGAACGAATGATTGACCCGAACTCCAGGGTGAAATACGTTCGACAAGACGAAATGCCCTTCTGAATGCAACAGACTATTTGCAGTTTTACATTCGCACAGTTTATCTATGTGGAATTTTCCAGAAGTTGCAATATCCAAAGATAATAGAATAGAGTCTCTATTCTATTATCTTTGGCCATATCTTAGATTTAGCACAGAGCAACTGGGTTTTTCATTGAAATTTGTCGCATTTTATCATCATGTCTCTTCTGGTCGTTGTCTATATTTTAAAGTTTCTTCATGTAATTCGCTTCCCACCTGGTATTTCTATGTAGTGACTGATAATCATCAATAGCTGACGTGAGCAAAGATTTATCGACTTAATCAGGTCAGACTTTTCAAGAATAATCACGTTATTGGGTGATTGGGTGGAATACATAATCAGATAACAAATACGAAAATTTACAATAGGATTAAAATGTTCTTGATTATTTACAGATTGCTTGTAGATATACTTTCAGTCTTAACCTGCAATCGCAACTTTATCGAAAGCTAAATAAATGAAATGATTGCAAATAAGAGATGTTACCGTTATGCTACGTTCAGGGAATGACGTGTTGTTACTCTCGGTTGCACTTGTTATTCGTTATTAGCAAACTGTTTTTTCCTTTGAGTGCACGTGTTTAAATATTAGTATGACAGTATTGGAAATTACAAAAATAGATGTTACAGCTGTTGAGGTATCAGATTTGAATTCAAGTTGAGGTGATGGCGTTGGAGCCGATTGGCACTTGAGATTGATTTCAGCGTTAAGTTGTGGTATAGGCAGTTTTGGCCATTAAAATTCAGAGTTACTTTATTGTAGATTAAGAGTGTTCCTTTTCGTGTTGCATAACACACGTTTCGTACTTGTTTTGATCTTCTTTCCACGAGCATTTTTCGTCGACCATTTTGCACGCACGGTACTTCATGTCACACTGCATTTCTGTCAGTGCGATCACGTGTTTCACGTTCCATTCACACGTGTTCGCCGTCCTCTGGCAAACCTGGTCGATTGGGCATTTTTTCAGTTGGCATCTGCAGTCGTAGGCTCCTCTCACACCAGCCCGTTCCAACGCCGACAGCTTCTTGAACGGTTTCACCAAGTCACACGTACCAACGTTCAGGATGACTGAATCGGATATCGCGCCACTGAGGAGGTACTTTGTGCCTGGTTTCAGGTTCACTCTGCATGTGCCAGATGTGAGTCCCGTGTGAATGATGGCCTTCTGGCGTCTTGGTTTGAATTTTTTCGTGTTGTTGTTGTGGCTATTTTTCAGCATGAAGATGCTTTTGAGTTTGTCGTGTCCCTTGAAGATCTTTGTTATGTAGGTGTTGTAGGTATAGCCCAATCCATACATGCCCCTCAATGGCGAGCTGGTATTTCGCTCATGCCCATGTTTACCAGACACCACCACTGCTTTTATAACTACAAGTGAATTGAATTGGATTGAAAAAATTATGCTGAGGTCACGTGAAGAATTACAAATTGATACATGCTCCGTACATTTTATTGACCTTATTTCATTAACACATCAATGTCAGTTGCGTAAATAGCAATTTTAGCGGGAGCAAAGGCCCGCATTTTCCAACAAAAGGGTATGCCTTTATGGGTGTGCCCTTAATACTACACCCTCATAAAAAGAGTTGTGACATTGATTTTCTGTTGTAATCAGATGTTTTATTGTTTTCGGATTATTTGCACCTCACTTCTCGGGTTGCATTCAGTGTTGCAGGCGGTCTGTGTCGAGAGTCTCTCAAAATGCAGATACAGACCAAAGCAAAAACAAACAGCTGTGCTATAAAAAGCAGACTCTATCATTTGAAAAACTTCGTAATTATCGAAAACAATAATTTCCCACAAATTGTCAACTTTTCCGACAATATGCCTTAATGTTTTAAGTGGGGTGCGTTTTCCTCTCCGTGCCACTCCCCTCTTTACCTACGCCACTGATCGATCATAATCAGTTTTGTTTTTGTCTGTTTGGCTGCACTATTCAAACAACCATTTGACGTAATTACTTTACTCTTTAGAAACCCAGCGAACTGCACCCATATCGTATTTTGATCTATTTCGTTTTCGTCCTCCTCCCTAGTTTCCTCACCCATCGGTAACTATACTGTTCAAAATCAAATTTCTCCGTCGTTTTTACTGACGGCAGTTTCCATTTTTGCCAATGTGGCTTTTTTTATGTGCGAAGTGTGTCTACCTATCATTTATAAAGAATGTCCAAAGCACACTGCTTGTTTTGGAAGAACAAGAGTTCAAAATGTTTTAACCTTTTAACGCCGGCTCTCGTAGCCACAACCTGTACTGATAATTCACCTGACTGCTACGTGTGAGCTGACGACAATCATAACATAAGGTTAGGCCTGGCTTATTGTGCTTCAACTTAGTAGACCGTGTTGCATTAGTTTTGTCAAACATTGGATTATTTATATTTGAGTAATTCAATGTTATCCGAAATTGTCTCATAATATAAAATTAAAATCGAATAGTTTGCTGTAATAGTTTAGTTGCGGATTAATTGGATTTTTTGTAACAAAGTTGCTTTACGTAAAAGAATCCAAACCCATTCTTTTCTAGCAAAATTTAACGGTTTAACAATTAAAATGGACTTTCTGGGTTACACAGAAGGCTCTCACTCAACTAGAGAAATTGGTGAAATAGATATGTTCATAAATCAATGACGATTTTGTAACCAACCAACACAAGGTGAAACGTCCATTGTAATGGGACAAATCAGGAAGCCACAAAATTGGCTGAAGAAATGAAGGAGAAAATTTCGAACTGTTGTAACGGTATTTTCAAAGATCCATTTATTTTCACTTGTTTATTGCATCATTTTCTAACTTCGGTTTATCGATGCGAGCGTTGAAAGCCTTTAGTGCATATGTTTAAACATTATGTGACGAAATAATAGGGACTTGCTCCATTAGGATCAAACGTATGCGAACAAATGTTGCTATAATCTTACCAAAATCAGTGTTCGTTGAGCAGAATATCTCCTGCGGATGGTAAGGATAACAACTGCAGCTTTCACCCATTTTGACGTAGTAGAATAAAACTAACAACACAGCAATGACTTTTATAAAACGTTTGGCCATCCTAGCTGTAGTTTTGCCTGATCCAGTGTCGCTTTTCTCTGACTGTAATAAATCTCTGTTGTTCCAATGTTAACCTGATGCAATAAGGTAACGACAGACGTGAATGTTACCCTGATGGAACAGACAGTGTTCAATTGCTTTTACGTGAATGAATTCCTGCAGTCACTTGCAAGGCAACGATGACTCGTTTGATTTAATAGTCATGCTCACATTGTTTTATGAAAAGCATCCTAGATGTGGCAGATGCTTATCAATCATAGTTTAAACAATACACACCACGATTACCAATTCATCTCATTTCTCAAGAGATTAAGGGTGGGTGCTCTCTTACCTCATTCCCTCGTATTCAATTGAATCCCTTCCCTTCCTGTTCATTGAATGCGTTGGGAGAGGATGCTTTATGGGAAGAAAATTTTGGATCTTTTTTTTGATTCATGATCTTTTTATATCGCGCGTTTCCTTTTTATAAGAAACTGTCTGGATATAAAACTAGAACTAGGATTGCCAAAAGTGTAAGCTGGAGAATGATTTGAACTTCGAGATTCAAGAGGAGGGCCTGATAAAGTTCTCCAACAAGCTTTAGAAAAATATTCGTGTAAAATGACTGCAAATAACTTAGAGGTTTTATGGTTTACAATCAACCACAATTTCATGTCGTCAAAATTGTCAATTTTTTCTCAAAAGAAAGATTGGCTTTGTTCAAAATCTCGCTTTGAAAGGGAGGCTTAGTAGAGAGGAGGTTCGTTAGAGATCTTAATTTAATTAATTAGTATCTGTGATTTCTCATGTATTGTAGCAGCAGTTCAAAACCTTTACGAAATCAATATTTGGCCCAGCTGGAAAGAATTTTCGAGTTTGATATAGAGTAAGGGTACGAAATTATGACACTGCCCATAAACATTGTTTGGTTTGCATGTTGGTAACGTTTTGTAGCTGTTTCTGAGCTTAGAACAGGGATCTTAGGGGAATTCAAAAGCAGTTTTCTGATTTTACGAGGGCTCGAGTTGGGTGTTTTTCCCCTCTTCAACGATTCAAATTGCTGACTACGCTGTTCTCATGCGCACACCAACGTAGATATCGCTAATATTCTCAAATTCGCAACATTTCCAAGGCCATGGCTATAATTTGATTGAGAATTCTTATACATTATTCATCCTGATATCTATTGCGCACACAATTTGCTTTCCACTATCTTGATTGCGTTAAAATGTTGTGAACCACAATCCCACTCATAGTTATTATCTGTAGTGCGGTGAATGGGAAAAAGGGCGTTGGTTTCTTCAACGGAACACTACCTTGGTTGTTCTATTCGACTTTTGTTATCAATAACACAACAGCTACCGTTATCTTCGTCTGGTTTCATGTCAACGTGAATGCTTTGTGTCGACCTTTTTCATTGAGACAAACGATCTAGATTAATTTCACGTAACTTAATTTATTGATTCTGATATGAATTTGCGATAGATAATATGAAACACATGATTATATTTTATACCGTGTGAACAATAATGAACATATGAATGTTCGCATTTAACATTCGGGAGGGCTCCTAGTATCTCTCTCTGGTCATGTATTTGAAGCTCAGTGTTGGCTGGGAATTTCAATATTTTTTATAAAAAGCATTGTAAATTAAAAAGTATTGCATTTTGATTTGCAGTCTTCTCGGGTTGAACGCTCTGTGTCATTGTAGCTTTTTCAAGTTTCCTTTCTCACCTTCTAAAACTTCTTGTCCCCCCTCCCTTATTCTGGTCCCACGAAGTCGTACCAATTACCCACGTTGGTGTCCCACGAAGTCGTACCCTCTTTCAATCAAGTGTGCTTGCTGAATTGTTTTTAACCTTTTCAAAAAGTGGACGATGACGGTAATGATAATAATAGTAATGGTTATTTTATACTGTGATCGTATTGATCACCATGAATATCATTGTCATTTTTATTTTTGTTGTTGTTGCTATCATCTTTAATCTGACTTTGATCATGTTTCGCCCAGGTTGAACATTAGACTCATTACATTAAGTACGTCCCAGTGCCTCGCTCGCAATTCGAGACCTCGACCGAGCGAGCAATACGAGTGATGCACAGGGACGCAATGTAGTGAGTCCAGGTGAACAAGCTATAATAAAAACAATGGTAATATATGTTTTCTGTAAATTGAATTATTTAAGAGTTACACGACATTTGCGATGCTTTAAAAATGTCCAAGGTTGGTGGAAAAGAAGTTTTGTTTGTATATTGTAGATAATTTCCATCTCCTGTTCACTTACATAATAAACATATATTACTAATTTTGTCATGGCGATTTGCCACACCATCGTCGTTCAGCCGCGTCTTATCAGGCAGTCTTCTCAATTTGTTATATTTGAGGTTTAGAAGATAACACAGATTGTGTGGTCGTTTCGTTCAAGCACAAATCAACAAAGTTCCTTACTTTGTTTTGTTGTGAGCAAACCTCCAACGAGCGAACCTATTTTTACATTGATCTTGATACGAGCACACAGACAAACTTGTGTCATTTTATAGCATTGATAACGAAATCAGAATTCAGATCAACGCGAAAAGATCTTATTATTTTTTGTGAGTTTGTTGTGTACACGTTTTTTTATAAGAAACTTGGATCGGGGCTTAGTACTAAAAGTCTCTTAATTAGGCATGAAAATTTTGGTGTTTTAATACTAAAAATTTCTTAATTGGTTTCTTATTTTTTGGGTCTAAAATTGCCTTATTGTTTTGAAGTTGAGCATTTTTGGATCGCAATAAACGCAGATCGTCACAAAAACCCATGCAGATCAAAATCAAAAGTTAAAAATAACAAGATTTAAGCTTATAACATCCAACTGTTCATAAAGAAGTGTTTTTACAGTAAAGTCATGTCCACTCCATCAATACGTACAGTCAATTGGTTCTTTTTAGAGAAATGGAAATTTTATAGTTTCTTAACTTTTTTGAACCGAGTACTAGATATTCTTAAATTTTTGGCAATCGTAGTACTAGTTTCTTATAAATCAATATCTTATAAAAAAACGTGTATAGAAGACTTTTGTGCCGGGAAATCAAACAATTGTATCAGCAAAATGTCTGTTTTTAAATCGACTTTCATCCTGGAATTGTTCCCGTCTGGACACTTTTGATAGAAATTGAACAGCGAGCATGGTTTTAATCTGAGTAACAGATTTTATGAAAATAAAAGATGTTACTCTCTGTCGCTGCTTTGATAACCCAAGATTTTTCAAGAATGGCTACCGTAGCCATGGTAGAATAGAACAAGTAAAACTGTTTGTTACCATAGAAAATGTTCTTCTCTTCAGAACATGCAAAACATTTTAATACATGTTGTCACTTTGAATTAGTATGTATTTAAATGTAGTTGGTTGTCGTAAACATCCTCACATTCACATATTATCGATCTTTGGTGATAAGAACATGTGTTGTTCTTTGTAACAATAAATCCCGATCGGGGCATGCGCACTAGATCCCCAAAGCAGGTGCATCAGTTTAGGGCGGCACTTTCAGAGTAAAGACAATGCAGAGCATAGATCTAAAATTTCTTCATAACATCGCAACCAGCAGGTCTTTATAATTAACAAAAAGCCTCTTGCAAAACAAGGATCATTTGAAAAACTCTTCTTGTGCAGGTCAAAGCGTCAGTGGAGGTACATCATGTTCTGCATGGTATTATAATTGATAATAATAACTAAAAGTGTACTCGATATTTTGTAACCTTTCTGTCGATAATATTAAAGATACATGTTGCCTCGTAGTGTTATTTATTGAACTAACATGTCTGTATTTTATTTGTAAAAGGTGGCTTTTAGATGACTCAGCAAACTCAATGGCTTGGACTACATTGTAAATTTGGTGATATAAACTACAATTTCAGGCAAGTGAAGATTCATCATGTCTGGTGTTGTAGACAGGTTCAGGAGCATATCTCGTGCTCTATCTGTCAGTGAAGATGACAGCAAAGACGTTTCCAGTACATCTTCACCATCGTCGGGAAAGTCTACCGGGTTTTCTTTGTTATCGAAGTTTGGTGTAACGAACTCGAAGGAACGAGAGCCTGAACGAAAACACAAGACCCTCTTGGTTATCGACTCCAAAGAAAATGATTGGTGAGTCTCCATACTTCAAATTAATCAATGAATACATCTATCTGCCGTCCTGGAGTTGTAGTGTTAACTATGCTGAGCTTGTATATATAATGCTACATGCAAATCGATATGTTTGTGGCCATATTTTTGATACACCCTTGTAAACCGGGCCATTGTAATGCTGCTGCCACAGGCACTACCAGCTTTTAGTTTTTGTGACAGTTAAAGTTTAGCGACAGTTCAGGTAATTTATGTCTCGCGAGCTTATACCATTAGCCAAAATATAACCACAACACTATTATATTGCCTGAAATCATCTTGAGGCCTTGCACGGGCCAGACGTTTTCTTCTCGCCGCTCTTGAACGCAAGCTTTTGTAACCCACAACAATACGTTTGCAAATCAAACCAACATTATCATTTATCATTTGGAATTATTAATTTTACACAGCTCAGGTCATAATTAATCTCAATACATGAACTGGGTTGTGTGATTGATAATCATACACGCTTGCGGCTTCAACAATGCAAGAAGTAGTCTTATTTCACGAAAGCTTTGCGATTGCGAAACGTGTTCTGAATATCTGCAGTTTCCTAACATCCTCCTATTTTGTACATTGATAAGGACTTGCCACAACTTATGCACGGTCAACACCATGATTTTGTCAATGCACACTGAAGTTTTTTTAGATATGTAAGATAATAGACCTAATTAAATTCGGGTCTTGGAAACTTGCTTTGTTTATCGAAAATTCTGCTTGTGACAAGTGTTTTTGCACTTTAATTAACCGACTTGTTTGGACAGCTGGTTGTCTTAAATTCACTGAACAATATGCAGCTCCGTGGTAACGGGCCTGGCTGAGAAATCTACAGATCACGTGATATTTACTCGTGCATTTAATCAATGCAATTCATGGCTGCTACGAGGCCTGGGCAATAGCTCTGGAAAAGTTTCAGGCTGCTGCCTTCAAATTGTTTTCTTATCATACTTATAATCCGATATATGAAGGTTTGTTTTCTGGCTATTGTGTTTTCAATGCCTGCACTGCAGCCCAGCACATTTCTTAATTCTTGATTTCATCCCATAGGCTACCGTAATCTATCGGCATTACTTGGACCGCAAATTCGCATAGATTCGAACTTCAAAGTTTCCTGCACTTTTTAAGCCTAATTGCATTGCAAAATAGCTTTCTCATTCTTCTGAGCTGCTTTTTACACTGTAGATCATGGCCTCGTTCTGAAGACGAGAACGGGTCTGGAAATGTGGTGTTGCTGAAACCACAAAAGTGCTCAAGCCAACAAAGAGAAATTCTCGAGTTTTAGCTCTTTTTTTGATCAAATGCATATTTTCATAACAAAGTCAATATGTGCATATGTTTTCGAAGAACAGCTCTTTATTCTGTTATGCAGTTATGCAGAAGGTGGCATGAATGACATTATCATAATTATGATTATTGTTTTTTAGGGTGAAGTTGCTGAAGGGAAGAACTTTGCATGGACATACATATGACATCAGAGTTGAACAAGTGTGATATTTTTTCTTATGCAAAACCCCTATTACATTGCTTTGATTTACATAGCCTCGTTTCCAACTTCTACAACTATTATTGCCCTGCACGAAGTAGGGCCCTATTTTCCCACCACCCGCATGCGAGGTTGCCATGACTTAGGCTTTCGAATCCTTGCATCTTTCGAATTTTTCGTCTTTATTCAAGTTTAAACTGGTTTTTTCAAATTTTAAGCCGGTTTAAGCTGGCCATGTATTCTCAGCTGCTTTGAATTTGGTGTCATGATTATGGGGCGCCATAGTGGACAAAAGTAGGTCAAGAACAAAATGTTGAGTCAAGAATTTGCAATCAGTAGTCAAGAATTTTCGATCAGTAGTCAAGAACTCGCTATCAGTAGTCAAGAATCTTCGATCAGTAGTCAAGAATTTATAATCAACAGTCAAGATTTGCGATCAATAGTCAAGAATTCTCGACCAGTAGTCAAGAATTTGCAATCAACAGTTGAGCTCACAAAGTAAGGAAAACATGGTCAAGATGTTTTTTCTTACAAAGACAGAGCCATTGCCATGACACGTGGCATCCGTCTGGTCCACATTTTACCAGTGACGAGCAGCAACAACAACAAATTTCTTAGATATATCATATTTACATTTCCGTAGACTGTTCTGTTTGCAAGACCACTAACGATTGTGTTAACAGCAAAGGTGCCCCTTGAACCGTTAATAAAACACTTAAAGAGCTGCAAAAATTTCGATGTATTATTGGTCTAACTTCCTGATGTCGTATTCCATTCCATTGATATCACAGATATAGTAATTCCTTTGTAAATTTTCAAGAAAAGGTCCTACTTCAGTAAGGAATTCTTCCAATTCTTCACAGTTGACACATGTAACTAGTACCGAGAAAACAATAAACAAAACAATGATAATTTAATTTTACGAAGCTTTCGCAAAAAAGAGCATGCAGCTTTATGAATTGAATTGAATTAAAGTGGATTCTGCGATATTTTCAAGTTTCTGGCACAAAAAGTAAAATGTGCACCATGAGCAGTGTATAATGCGGACCAGACGGATGCCACGTGTCATGGCAATGGCTCTGCCTTTGTAAGAAAAAACATCTTGACCATGTTTTCCTTACTTTGTGAGCTCAACTGTTGATTGCAAATTCTTGACTACTGATAAAGACTTCTTGACTATTGATCGCAAATCTTGACTGTTGATTATAAATTCTTGACTATTGATTGCAAATTCTTGACTACTGATCGAAAATTCTTGACTACTGATAGCAAGTTCTTGACTACTAATCGAAAATTCTTGGCCCAACATTCTGTTCTTGACCTACTTTTGTCCACTATGGCGCCCCATACATGATTCAAGACCTTTTGCGTTCATGATTTCCACCAAGATAACATAAAAGAACAAGGGTAGCCAAATTCGAGGCATTTTACTCATTTTTGCAGCGACTCCCCCTCAGTTATCTTGCCTTGTTTGAAAAACTAATAACGTAAAAATGCTCCCCGAACTATGAAGAATATTTATGTATCATTTTGCATTGTCTTTGTATATTTTGATAATTGTGTCAGAGCGCTGAAGAACGAACAATTTCTGCATTTGCATGGCCAGGTCTGTCTATGGCAAAGTTGCAAAAAGTCTTGCGGGTTTCTATTCTTGACGAACGATTTTACGTAACTAGTTTTTTCAACAAGGCAAGATAACTGAGGAAACAGGCCGCTGCAAAAGTGAGTAAGTCGCCTGGAATTATTTAGCAATCTTTATTCTAATATGTTATCTTGGTTCCAATGGTGATAGGTCGTAGCTAAGGGTCTGGAACAGTTTAGCAATAACATAACATATCGACAGTACGTTTCTCAATGTTCACGCCAACAGTGCAACCATTACCCTGTTTTTATTGTAGGCCACATTTTCCGAGCTCAGCATCGTATCTTCCCATGAGAAGGGTGTCACTGTCAGTATGAGAGTCATGCGCAATGGAACATATGTATCAAGGTATCCTGCTTTCTTTGGACTTTGACCTTTTGAAATTGATGCGCAATTTTGATTTCTTGTATCCTAATTGGTTGCATCGAGTTGTTTATGCATTCTATTAATTTAGATCATTTCGTCCGGATTTCGTATTGACCCGAGAAAGAATCCGAGGTGTTGAGCCAAAGGCGGACGCAAAGCATTTATTGTTCGGTCTTATGCATGGCAATATTCCCGCATTGAATTCTCTTGAGGCGACTTATAGTTTTATGGAGAAACCATTGATGGTAAATTTTCAGATTGTGATTTAATAATAACAGTTGTTGCATCGTTTACAAGCTGATTTCACGAACGGTCTCATTTCAATGACTCTTGTCCAATTAGCTTGTTGCTTCTTTATTCATAGTACGCTCAGCTAACGAAGATTCAAAAGCAATTTGGCGCAGAGGAATTCCCCCTGATTGACCAGACATATTATCAGAGCTACAGCGAAATGGTAAATACCCATGCTATTCAATTCAATTCATAAGCATAATTCAAACTTTTAATTACAATAAACTAACAATAATATTTAAAACTAGTTAGGTAAGCTTAGGACACTTGGAAGAACTCAGGTGAGCTATCGAGCCAAGTGCTTTACTTGAAAAACTCTGATAGTTTATCACCGTTTTGTTCCCATACAAATGCCCCCCGTTACACTGTCCGTTGCTTCAAATGGTTGCTTCGTGTTATTTTCCGTTCATAAAGTTGTTCCATGTTTAAACAGCCTCCTTTTCCACCCGCAACTATACTCCATTCTCTT
Source organism: Sanderia malayensis (assembly GCA_013076295.1). Taxonomy (NCBI): domain Eukaryota; kingdom Metazoa; phylum Cnidaria; class Scyphozoa; order Semaeostomeae; family Pelagiidae; genus Sanderia; species Sanderia malayensis. The sequence continues at coordinate 627,097 of RQOL01000616.1, read as the reverse complement.
TCATCGCAACAATCTAAATCGTTTGTGTGTGCGAACGAAAGATACGTGATCACATTACGTCTGGTTTGGATTTGGGCGTATTAATGTACTTGTTAACGTTTTCATTTAAAAACCAGATTATTCTCTTGTTACTAACAGGTAAATGGGTCTGGAATTTAGACACATTTTACAAAAGTTTACAGTTTCAAACCAATAGTCCACATTGAATGGACAAGGAATTAACAGAATTTTAGTTAATTGCAACAAACTATCTTGTAAATTTATTACTCCTACAAGATCTGTGAAACTAATCCAGCCAACATATCGGCTTTTTTGTGTAGTGTCAATTTGACGGAAAGAGAGAATTGATAAAGAGAAAGTTTTAATGCGAATTATCAAAATTACTTTTGCAAAATGGTTTCTTGCTTCTTCGAGTGCTTTCCCTGGAAATGTTTCATGTACAGACAAATATGTATGCAAAGTAATCAGAGAGAAAAATGATTATATTTACTCAAATTCCCAACAGCCTCTTTTGCATGCAAATGAATGATGACGATAAACCTCTTACACGTGTAGCACTGCGTTAACAATCTACCCACAATATACTACAAAGTGATTAGTGCTACCAATTTACACGAGTACAATTATACAAAATGTTGAAATCAGCAAAATTACAAGCTTGTAGCCATTTCAATTTTATTAGCTCCAGGAGAGTTTGTCGAAGTATCATGTTAAAATGCCAACTTAATGCATTATAATGTGAGAAATATTATTTCTCATTAACGTCATGCTTTATTGCGAGTCTATCTACGTATTCGGCCATATAACACTTTGTTGGTATGGTCATTAAGTTTTACTGTACCACAAATGTTTCCCCATTTTTCATCATGATCGCGGGGGTGGTTGCAAGATGTCGCATCATTTCTTATTTTACTTTACACATCATGAAAACATTTGTCAAATACTAAAATGACAGAATTGTTTTGTTATTCGAATAGGGCATTAGTTGTCATTAGTGTTAGTGTTGTGGGTGTTACGGCAGTGTGATTTTCTGGTAATTGTTTTTCGTTTTGGCGCAAGTTTCATAGGATGCACTCAAAACCCAGTCACATTTCTTGTTCTTGCGCCGCGCACATAGGCCATGCTTGAGCAGACAAGAATCGTATTGAGTGTATTCGTTCAGATTCCAATAACAGCGGTTTTTGCCTGGTGAACATGCGTGGCCACCTCCCCAGCAGGGCGCTGTGGAGCACGAACAGTCGAATTTACCGCGCATTCCACGATGCTCGGTTTTGGTCAATTGGCGAAATGGTTGGATCCAATTGCACAGGCCAATTCTCAGTTTGCCACCGTATATGTGGCCAGAAAGGAGATATTTGACACCTTTCTTCAATGTCGTACCACATAGTGATCCGAATTCGGCTGTGTAGACTTTCATTCTGAATCTCTTCTTTGACACTTCATTCAAAGACGAGGTTGAATTTTCAATTGCAAGCAGTCCCTTGATTTTCTCTGCCCCTTTGAAGACACGTGATACAAGGATCTCGTAGTGTGCCATTGGAAACCAATTCATATCTTTTCCATGCTTTTTGGGTCTTGATGAAATTCTGTCGGACAACACTCCAGCTCGTACGACTGCAAGAGAAAGGCAATTTTCAGTTCTACCACCATCGTGTTTATCTGTTGAATAGTCAAGTCAATTATTTACGTCCCATTTATCTTATTTACGTCCCATTTAACTTATTTACGTTCCAGTTAACTTATTTACGTCCCAATATTGAATTGTTTATCCCACAGGCCCATTCAGGGTCCGCATTGTTACTCAAAAATTAACTCCACGATACAAAACAACTATTTATCTTCAAAAAGGACTTTTGCATTAGATTGGTCTATTTTTAGTGCATTTCTGAACAGCAATCAATTATGCAATGCAAATCGAAGTATGAATGCCAGTCTTTTGTGCCGATATTATTAAATATTTATATTACATTTTCCCTTATTCAAAAACTGGCAGCAAAATTCGATATCAATGAATTTGAAATGCTGAAGGAATTTTTCAATAATTTGAAAAATGATAGCTTAATCATATCAAGACAACAAGAAGCAATTGGTGGTCTGGTTCGTTTAATTCGGATTTGGTATATATATCTGCTTGGCAAATTGGTTTATCGTGCGATCTTGTTTACATGCCAAAGTTTATTCTGTTGCTTCAACGGGCATGTTGGTGTTAAGAATGTTTATTGTTTTTACAAACAAAATAAAACAAGCAGCTGGTACCATGTGATTCTCGTTAGATTTCTTTACTTTTTAATGCTATGTACAACTGCCTTTCAGCATGTAAATGGAGTGTTACCCTCCCAGGGATTTTGAGACCCGTGGGTCCAAGTGCTTTGTATCCCAGAGCAGGCACTCTTTGTTTCGCAATTTTGTGTTATTGCTATGGTGCAATATCTTGTAGTAGGGGTGAAGGGGTGCGTTGCATCTGAGAATAATTTGCCCGAACAGTGCATTTGATTTAGTCATTTCGGATTCATTCCATTCGATTTGAATAATATTTCTCTAGACAATATGGGATTAAATGACTGGAGTTTTAGACTGGGAAGTATAGATATGTTCTTGCCGTTACGAGAATGGTCAGAAAGATATGGAAATGTGAAAAATCAATTATTCTTAAGCATTGAAGAAGGGCAGTTAGATCAACAATTATTGTTCATATATGTTATTGCATTTTGTAATTACACGACTCGATTTGATTGTTCAAACTCGGGCGATACCGTGTACATACTTAATTGCTGTTTACAGTTTCCTACTTACATAAATTCAATTATTCAAGGAAATAATTTATTTTTGAAGGAAATTAAATTGATTAGCTTACGTCATCTTCCGACATGAAAATTATTTCCTAGTATCCTGTAATGGAATGATTAATGAAATTGTCTAATGAATCTGCAATTTACTTTTTGATACTATATGTTTATTTCGTCTCGTCGTTATTTTTCAAATTTTCTTGTCCCCGTCTAAATATCTATAAAGTTGATTAAGTTTTTAAAACTTTTTAAAACGGCACTGCAGCTCGATTCCCAGTGTGGCATTTTAAACGCCCCAAACATTTATTTGGTATATGTATGTAACTCGTGTGTTCAAAATTCAATTTTGTGACAGAGAAAAGCTTGAAAACGTGAGCCACATAACAGTTCTGGAGATCTTGGGTTAGCATTCATAATCGTTTTGCATTGCAAAGTTATCCAATAAATGTTAATACATAATTGTTTATTTTTAGTTGATTAAGTAAAGTATTAAGTAAGAGCTTCATTAAGCATTTCACTCACCGAAATCCGACCAGCAAAATTGTTGCTGAGGATGGGCTGGAAAGCAGGTGCACGAATGTGTTTCATCGACAGCTAGAAAACCAATTACAATTGCAAACAAAACTGCAAAAAGTTTCGTCATTCTTGTACTGTGGTGTTGTGTGAAACGAAATAAAACTGCGACAATATCTGTTGAAATAACTTGACATATACTTGGTTCAGTATTGAATTCTGCAAAAGACGACAGAGAAATTGAATCTCCAAATATTTTGATGGAGACGAGAATGAGGAAGGCTTTTTATATCAAGCATGAGCCTGCGTCATGACGTAATTAAGGGAATATGCCCTCAGCCATGCAGCTCTTGGTCGTCTGTTTTGGTGCCGTTGTTGCTACATTTTTGCATGTGTATTGTGTACTGAACTCTTGTGCCGACGGGGCTTGGGGCTAGCGGCTCATCTTCAACTACAATACCTTTTGTGTCAGTGTCGTAATAATTCATGTAAGCTGGGATGTGGCAATGGGCTTGACTGTCACAAAAGCTCTTTTGACAAAAAACATCCGAGAATTTTACCACAAAAGGGAAGGAATGTTTTATCCAGGCTGTTAAAACCGGTATTTACCAGCATTAGGAAATCTAGTATCAACAAATTTGGAATTCATTATAACAATGAAACAGCACATTACGTCTCTATCGTTCGTTATTCCCATGGTTATTCAAACGCCTTGAATATTTGAGAAATTTCTCAAATTCCTAACACATACTTTGCTTAAAAGCTTTGAATTAAATAAATCAAAGTGAAATAAGCTTGCTATCACTGGCGTAGCTGCGATTTGGCGGCGAAGGAGCGAAACCCGGACAAATTCCGACAAACGTAAAATTTGCGTTGTAAATTTTCCGACAAATTTTCCGACAAGCAGCTGGAAACGTTTGGTGGGGGGCAGCTGCCCCCCCCTGCCCCCCCTATAGCTACGCCACTGCTTGCTATGTCATACAATTTTAATCTCGTCGTGGTACCATTTTTGTTGCAACATAGCAAGTTATAGTTCTTTATTATTTTACTTTGCATACTATATATAGCGTTTATGGTATATGTTTCGTGTCGATCGTTAGCTATTGCATCATTTGTTAATTGTGGCAATTTTTGATACCGAACAGTGTATTTAAATTGATACATGACGTCATGTGTGAAGTTGGTTGATAATGCATTTAAATCCTCGACGTCCAACAAGATTCGTGATATCAAATTAACTTCCACTTACATGTTCCCACACAAGTGGCCATTTCGAGACACCCAAACAACGCCTAAAAGTATTTTCACAAACTTTCTCGCTGTCGCATTACGAATTTCTATGACCGAAATTTAACTCATATATAAATCATTGTGTACCTGCAATAGTTTCTTTGTTGAACTCAACTGTGCGTTTCTATGATTTGTTTTCATTGACTGTTTCAATAGCTTGCCACCCACATCAAGTCATTTTCATTGCACAAGACCTTTGGATCATCACTTTAAAAGTTTCTTAACTTGACATGACAATTTTGGCATTATGATACTGATAATGTTTTATTAAGGATCTAAAATCGCGTTATTGTTTTGAAGTTGAGCACATTTTGATGCAGATGGCTGTGAATCTTAATCATCACGAATTTCAAAATTTACGATTTTTTCCAAACAACTAAGGACATGCCACACATAACCTAAAGTCGACGACTCTTTTTAAGAATGGAATGGAAATTTCACAGTTTCTTAATTAAATTCTTGAAGCTGGAAACCTTCATGAATTCCTGGCCATCCTGAAGTTCTGGTCTCTGATAAACCAGTTTCGCATAAAAATATCTGAGCCTCCTGACATAACTATAACTACATTTTTCATGTTTAATGCAGCATCTTTGAATTTTCTATGCAAAAATTAAACGGGGTCTCTTAATCTTCCATTTTAGTTGCTGCCACCATCTATGCCTGTAATTGTCAAAGTCGGCAGTGCAAACAGTGGATTCGGAAAGGTATGCTTGCAATTCTGCATCCTAAGTAAAATACACCTTTATTAGCATGTTTTCAGTAATATCAACAGACAACAACAACAACAACATTATCAACTGCTACTACTATCACTACTACTTCGATATTGCTTTTCCACCAATCTAGTTTCTTCATTGTGTCTTTATCAGGTGTGTGTTGCAAGCCCTCGAGGTTTTCAAGACGTTGCCAGTTTGGTAGCTGTTACTGACACATATGCCACATCGGAACCCTTCTTAGAGGCACGATACGACATACGAATACAGAAAATTGGCAACAGTTACAAAGTCTACAAGTACGTTCAGCTGATCAAATTCTAATTACAAACTTATTGATTCAGGACCTTCCATAACCCACTTATAAATATTACTACATGATTTACATTGATTGTTAATTATGTTCTTTTGGCCACAATGTAATTTTGTGGTAATACTAATTTTGCAGACGGAGGTCGTTGTCCGACTCATGGAAAGCCAATACAGGTACATCTGTTGTTGAAGAATTAGCCCTTACAGACAGGTAACTATGAGAAGTAGCAAATAGTATTTATTAATAACAAATTTCAATCAAGATTGCGTTAATCAAATATTTCAGAACATTAATAGTGACAATGCAGCTTAACTTGTCTTTCTAAACTGCTGCACTATGTTGACAATGTGTGGAAGCTTTAGGATTCAGAATCATCTCTTGTTAATCCAAGAGATGAATCAGCATCAATCCTTATTAATCCAAAGTCTGGGACTCTTTTTGATCACGTGTATTGATTCGTATTGAATTACCCCTTCAAGAATCACGCGAAACGTCGCATGTTTCCATGTAATAACGATCATTATGCTAACCATCACCATAATTCACTCCTCTTTGCAAAGTCGGTTTCTTCACCTCAATCCACGGACTGGCAAACCCATATGGAGTCAAATTACGAAACACATCGTTCTTCTCGACCCTGGGATAATTTTTTGTTCACCAGACACAATATTTAATGTATGCATAATTAGTGTATGCATAATTAGTGTATGCATAATTATTTTTTGAAGGTACAAATTCTGGGCTGACGAATGCAGCAAGATGTTTCGTGGTGTTGATATTCTGTGCATCGAAGCTATTCATACAAAGAAAAACACAGAGCATATAATGGAAGTAAGACAACCTGTATTAAAGTGTTTGTTAAGTCTCAATAAATCATACTTATTTCTTTCACATCGTGACTTGAAAGCATAATCTATATTTGGAAATGAGGCTCTCAGGTCAAGCCCCCATATGACCAGAGCCCGTATGGTCATATAGGGGCTTGACTTGACTTCTCAAATGAATATGTTTGATAACATCATAAATTAATTGACAAGTTGATCTAGTATTTGAATTATCGGCTCTTAAAGCTTGTAAATTTGTGCAATCAATTAAACGTCTCTTAAATAAACTTCCCAGCTCAAATAAGTGTCCAATGTAGTAGGTTTTAGAATAAAAAAAACCATACCACAAAACCATATATGTAAACTTTCGTAACATAATTTTACCGACCAAAAATCGAACGTTACCGAGTAAATCGCTAAAACTCATTTCTTGGGGGGGGGGGGGTGGGTGTCACAACCCCGCACCCTCCCATGGCCCTGCCAGGCGCTTAGCTTCTTAGTAGCTCGTTTTATTGTTAATTGGATGATGTTGCAGGTAACAGATACTCTACTCTCATTTTGCTTGCAGGTAACAGACACGGGAATGACAGGCAGTACAGATCAAGTGAAATCAGACATGAAACTAATTGCTGATTTGGTTGTCAAGAAGATGGAGGCAGTTTTTCATCCTCATTTTGATAGAGAGGTCAATAATACAACCACTGCTGCTCTTTCAGGTACTAGCTGATTTTTTATTTCCAGATTCAGTTCTAAGGTGTAGATTCAAGAACAATCGTAGGAAACTTGCGGTGAAGCAAGTGTTGAGTTTTTTCGTTACTCAAGCTCAGGCCTTTGCTTGAGCTTGAGTAACAAAAAGCAGATTTGACGTAATTGCTATGTACTTTAACTTTAACGCCATACTGAGCATCGCTTAAAGCATTTTGTTTTTTGTCTCAAACCACTTTGGTCCCTTCGATTCTATCCCAAAGCACTTACCTCTGCTAATGATTAGGGGCTTTTTCTCGAATCGTACGAAATTTCACAGTGATTATACATAGTCTGCTAAGAACGTTCGCAAGTTGAAGGGTTATATTATTGATGTACGCACTATTCTAGGTGCAATGAGTATCATCGGAGGAGCTGCGTCTCCGCACAAGGTTGACACTGGCAATTTGAAAAGACCAGCGACCGCTGAGCCAACAGCCAACACTAATAGCCTGATGCCAAACGGAGCAGCACCAGTCAGTTCGAAAAGCAACAAGCCAGGAATCTCTAAATCCATTAGCAAACGAAACAAAGCAAACTGACACGAAAGATGGCCTAGATTCACAAAAGTCATCGCGAAGAAGTTCGTTTGCAGGTAGGATTTTTAGTGCCATAACAGATTGATAATGGGACTTTATTACGATTTATCATTATATTTGAGACTAATTCTTGTCTTGACAAAGCAATGTGCTGCATGATATTCAAATATTTATCCTTGATATATCAAGTACAAGTTTATATTAATTTACTTTATATAAGAGGGTATTGATATAATAGATCCGTATTCTTTTGCTGGTTTAGTTTTGATGAACAAATTGCAGAAGGAGAGAACATAAAGCTGTGAAACAATCGAGAAAATATGACAGAATATAAGAATTATTTCTGTAAAGATGTGCTTAATCTAAAAAGTTGATAAGAAGATTATTGGAATATTATAATTATTATTGCAGTGCAATATGTACTAAAGAAAGAAAGGATATACATCTTTTCAATATTTTTGCTTCACCATTGCATATAATTGAGAAAAAAAGTCAAGAACACTGAATATTGTTGTTCTAACAAAACTGCGGCGAAAAATGTAACGAAACCATTTCATGCGATACCACGCCACAGATGCATCATGGTCAGGTTGTTGTTGTTGTTGTCTGTAAAAAGACTTTGCAGCAAGCAAGCAAAGCAACACCGACCAGGGTTGCCATATTGGCCTTTTTAAGGCCAAATTGCTCGATTTTGGCCTCTTTTCATGTTGATTTGCCTGAAAAAATAGCATTTGGCCTGACACTAAAATTTGGCCTTTTTTGGCCTGTTTTCTCGATTATCTTGAAATTCTTAACTTTCGAATTTTTCCTTGTTTATCGCTTATAATAGTTCAGTTATTTTCGGCTCTCGGGGTTCAAGTGCTTTCCTAAATATACATCTACGCATGCGCACAGCGACATTTTATGACGTCAATTTAGTTTGGCCTCTTTTTGACCATTTTGGCCTCTTTTTGAAGCTGGTTTGGCCTGCTCGTTCCGAGACAATCTGGCAACCCTGACACCGACAACATGTGCGGGTGCTGCAAAAACTTTAAAGCCAATCATAAAAGTGGAGAAATCTGCAATGAAAGCTTTCTGAAATACAAATGGTAAGTATTCCATAATTTTTCTAGATGTTAGACTGCCGTGTAGTGCATATGTCAATTCAATTGTGTCCAAGAAATTTAGGCCGCCCATATGCCATGCTCTGCTGCTTCGCTTCGGTATGATGGACAGTGTGACACTTTTCGCTGATTCAAAACAATAATGCCATCAATCTTTCTGGCAAGGACTTGTGGTCCAGTACAAATAGTTGTTGTTGATTAAACCAGTTGCCCCATTTCGCAGCATGCACTGGCATGGCTTGGCTGGCCAACGAACTTATTGCAGATAATTTGTGAAGGTCACAAGTCCTTGTGAAGATTTGCTTTTTTGCAGTAATTACCCTACCCTATAATTACATTACACGTATTTTTTTATAAGAAACTCGTTATAAGAAACCCAGACTCTTGAATGGCCAAAATTTAAGAAGCTTCAGAACTGGAAAAAATTTGATAAGAAGCCATAAGAAGCTTGTAATTGTTTAGTGACATATAAGAGCTGCTATTTTCTGTGTTCTATTTAGTTTTAGTGTGGTGTAGAAATAGTTTTTGGAGAGGAGCACTCATTTTTAGCGTTTTTGTAATCTTCTTCAGCTTTTAACCCAAAAGATCCCTTCTTTTATTTCAACAAATTGTTCAGAAGTCAAGTGCAGGCCATCACCAAACCCATTTAGATAATCTAAACTATGTTTTAACCCGTTTTTTAATTCAAGAAGCTCTTAAGAGACTTTTAGTACTCAAAATTCGAAAAATTTAAGATACTTTCAGTACTGGGCCAATTTTTTAGTTGCTGACATGTTTTTTATAAGAAACCAGTTTATAAGAAACCTAGATCTAGACACCCTAAAATTTAAGAAACTTAGAACTACAAGAAAAAATTTAAGGAACATTAGAAATTTTGGAAACACGTTTTTCCTTTACGGGCTTAACAAATATCCACTACATATGTTTTATGTACTAAGTATGTTTTATGTACTAAGCATAACATTGTTGGCTCCACATGACGATTTTTTGCATTAACGATTTTTCTTTGTTATAATACTAATATTTTGATGCATCCACGTTTTTTTCTTCGTTTTCACTGCAACTTTTTTCATTAAATTAAGAAACTTTTAAGAAACTTTTAGAACTAAAATGTGGCAAAAAATTAAGAAACTTTTACTACTATAGGCCTTGAGCCAGGTTTCTTATAAAAAAATGTGTATAGAAAAATATGTGGTAGATCAAAAGAGCTAAGATGCATTGTTTGATAACTTCAAACTTAGAGTGTGATTGGTATGTTGCAACCACCAAAGTATCTGATTGGTCGTATACAATTAGTTGTTCTTTAATGATACATGTGATGGCAGCCTGTAGTACTGTACTAAGGGTTTTGAAGCAGAGGCTTGTGACTGAAGATAGCATGGCTAATAGACAGCTCAGCAGACCACAAAGAACATTTTTGTTCAAGTTGGAAAGCTTTCTGCTTTGCTGTCATGGCTGCTTTGCTCATATTTCAAGGAACTTGGAATACATGTTACAAGAAATATTTTCGATGATTTTGGTTTTGCTGCCAAAGTTATCATTAAATGGAATGTTTGTCATGAATATCCCCAAGAAGAATATTGAGAACTAAACAAGCAGAGGAATGCTCATTTGATGCCAAAACTAGCTTTCAGAAGTGTAGAATGTGGTCATGCAGCAATGTATGAATATGCCAGCATTTTATGCAAATATTTGGCAGTTTTAAGCAAGGTATTTTGCAGTTTTATGCAAGGTATTTTGCAGCTTTAAGCAAGGTATTTTGCAGTTTTAAGGAAGGTATTTTGCAGCTTTAAGCAAGGTATTTTGCAGTTCGGGCACTAAATGAAATGAATGTAAATAGTGATGATGCTATAATTGAGAATGATAACTGTATTATGCAAGGTTCAGAAGAAGTCCATCACAGACAAAGAAAAATTTGCTACATAAAAGATGACAACAATTTAAAATTCCTGTTGAAAAGCAGCAAAAGACCATGCTGAAGACCCAAAGCTTTTCAAAAGAAGGATAATGACAGATTTTTACAGCACTGACACAAACCCAGCGCATGTGTATTGCTCAACTTTTGAAAGATATTTTTCCGACGTTATGCGAAAATGATTATTTAGTAGTATTTGTTGGTTAACAGTTCAAGGGCCATTGCCATTAATTAACAAGTTATTGCTTTATCATTTGGCAGGTGAATATTTTACGAAGGTCGCTATGATGTGTTTTCTGCGTTCTGCGAGTGTCTCGCGCATTTTACAATGATGAATGCTAACGCGGAAATTGGTTCATCGTCTCATTTGCCATGCGCCTGCTCTGCTCTGCTGCTGCCTGCTGCAGTCCAGTCCAAAGGAAAGGAAAAATGGAGGCAAAGACGAAAAAGAAGTGATATGTAAAGATGAGGCACTGGAAATGTAACTTCAATGTAAGTATAGCGATATTTCTTTCAATATCCATTACTTTGCGTGTTAGGCATCCTCTCACTGCAACATATTGTGTTTTTAAAGCATTTTGGGCTAAAACCTTGAGATATTAAAACGCCTCGTGTAAGTCCAAAATGCTGATTAGAGATATCGAGCCTAATTTAGGCCCATCTGTTTTTCAAGTCATGCTGGTTTGTTCTCGAATAATGATGATTGCGAAAATGGTTTTCTTGATTTTTGGTTGACTAATTCAGGGCTTGCGTTTCTAACCAGTTTCATTATAAAATGATAGCATGTAACTAAACTTGCAAAGACAGACAAGAAACATGGCACGTTTTTGGTGTGCATTGTTCGCAATTTGACAAAGTTTCGTCTAAGGTCTTATCCAAAACGCTGTGTTTCCGGTTTTATTTTTCGGGTGACTCTCGCCGATAGCTCTTAATTATTAACATTTAATGACTATTTTTGTATGATTATTTATATCTAAATGATTATTTATACTTGTATATTTCAGTTTCAAGATGAATAATCCAAGTTGATGCGGAAACAGAAGTTTTGAAGAGCAGAACAAACAGCAGCACGGCGTTTTACGAAAGCTCAACAGACAATGCAATAGAAATATTTTTTTGTATAAGTGATTTTTTTCTAGCAATATCATGTACAATTTTGTTCAACATGAGAAGTTAGGGTGTGTATTTTATCTGGGAACAATAGGCATAGGCTAACATAAAGAGTAATCTTAAATTAATTCATTATTTGGTAGCTTAAGGAACTCTTTTCTAGTGACAGTAGTATGACTTAGGATAATTAAGGAATGTGCAGTAAACTTAGGATAGGTGCGCAATAAAGTAACATGGTAATGTGTAGCTAGGCTAATGGGGTCAATGGGTGGGGTAGCTGAGGGTGGGTGCAATAGGTGGTCCGGTCGCTATGATGGTTGCAGGGGAAGTAGCCTCCTGCAGCCGTCGTAGCCTATGGCCGTGGGTACCCAGCCCCACGGTCGCTGGTTTGTCCCGGACGCTCTGATTTTTAAAAGGTGGGAGGGAGTAATATAATAATAAAAAATACTCGGCCCCTTCCGCCATGTCAAGCTCTGGTTTGAGGAGTGCTGTCAGCTACCTTGCTTGTCATATGGCCTCATGTACTCAAGACCCCCTATCTGGTCTAACCAAGTTGCCAAATCCACGATCAATGGCTCTATTCCCAAATGATAAGAAAATGATGCATCTATTATGTTACTCAATCGCAATATTATGTTAACACAGTCTTCATCCAAGTTCGTTTATACGAAATGACTTAAAAACAAAACAATTGGCTATGAAGCGTGCTCCAAATCACAAGTCAATGAAGTATAACTCTCAATGAAACCTGTTGCATTTATACCAAACGTTCCTAGGCCTCTAATTTTAGAAACAGCAAACGTTGATTTGCGGTGGTGAAAATCGATTTGAGGCAAATAAGTCACGAGAGCAGTAAGCATTGCCCCCCGTAGGCCATAGCGTCATTGCATTTACTGCACCCCCCAGGTCGTATCATCATTATTTGATCAGACGAATGGCTGAACATCAACAAAAGCGAGGACCACACTAGATTTTAGCCCCTTGAACAGCGAAAGAACCCACGTCAGGCAAACGAATACTTTATGCAAATAAAAAAACTAAAATGCTTACGAGCTAGAAACAATAATGAAATGCTATCAGTACTAAAAATGTTTCACTTCTGTTCAAGCTAACTTTATAATGCAACGGCAACAGAGATGAAACATTTTAAAAACTTACTAGAAAAACAAATTAATAAAAATTCTATAAAACATGACGTCTGAAGATACAATAACAGAAATGCCCCTACACTTCTGATATTTCTTCTTCCAGCTGTACAAAATAAACTATTTAGGTTACGTTTATGATAATGCCATAAAACCAAAGCTAAGTAAATGAACTTTCCACTACATCATGAAAACTATGATAAACAATGGTCTTGACCAATACTGTCGCTAGAATTAACCAAGGTTGACTAAATAGAAACAACCACCTAAGCACAAACTGGCTTTACTATTAACCTACATTCACTAATCCAGTCCTTAACCAGCAACAAATTGTAAGCTAATTTCTCAAATTGTAACGATAGCCATCTAATACCTTATTGTTAACAAACTGATTTAGAATTAACTTGATTAACCTTAAGTTTCTAATTGTATACAACTTACATATTATAACTAACTAAACAAACAAAACCAGTGCCACGTCTGTCAGAAAGCAGATAAAAAGAATAAAGTAATAGTAAACCATTTGCACATTAAACAAACAATTAGAATTGTATCTACTTAGCACATCATGAGCAATACCATCATAACTGAACTATTGTATAACTTGGCCCATAAAAGACTAATTTCCTACATCTCCCTTATACCTTCATCAATTCTGTCTTATTCTGATGTTATATGCAGAGAACTAGCTAAATAAATAACTAATAATAAATCAAACTTAAAAATGCACAAAAGAATTCATTTGAATGGGTGAGTTGTAGCCTAATTGGGAACCAGGGTAAGGGTTCATGGTACAAGCCTTTGCGATGTCAGAGCAGACCGATATCAAATTCAGCGACCCAGGCTTCAACTACGATGACGCGTACAATGCTTAATACATCTCCTAGTTTTGGATGCAAACAGATCACAATTCTCTTCCTTCTCAAGTAATACCCCATAAAAATGAAGACAAGTAGCAGCTTCAAGCATTTTAACCCTGGTCCTTACAATTTGGATGACTTGGATAATCGTGTGATAACAAATATTGCGAAAAAGTAACAATATCGATGCAAAATTTTCTCACCCTAGGAATAGAAGCCATAAACCGAGAAAATGACAACAAGGCTGAGCCAGAATCAAGGACCAAGAGCCATGAAGACCATATGACGAAGCAAGGTAACCAACAGCAACTCCACGTGACCAGAGCTTGGCACGGCGGACGAGGCCGGGTGTTTACATCATCACGAAATCTAGAAAATAAATAAGTTACTAAAGTTATTCAAGTACAACAAAATATAAGTAAATATAATCGACAAAGTCACAAGCAAGCAAGACTATACGGGTAGATCAAGGTGGTTAAAGAAACAAATTCTTTAATTATGAGATTTAAAACAACTTTAAAGAATCCATGGGTATAAATTTAATTTCTCTCGGAACGAAGATCCTTTCACTTATTTTGGGAGCATAAAGAAAGCTGTTTATTCTTAGACCATCCATCACAACTTGGCTCATTTCGATATTCGATATAAGGTGGGAGGGGGGGGGGGGTAAATAATCCTTGCATGCTTGTGACAATGACGACACTTAAAATAATATCCTTTATTTTATCCTTATCTTTACAGTGAATGATCTACTCATGTAATTAAGCGATTTTAGAACGCAAGTATTACAGACAAAAAGAAATGCAAAATCTAATAGTCCTATACTCCTCATTTGTTCGAGCCTTTGTTCATCTGTTAATTATTCCAGCAGCCTCCGAATTTCGATGATCACCAAACGACAACAAAACAGCTAAAACAAATAAAACAAATGAATTACAATTTTCGAACTAAACTAGAAAATGAAAAAGAAAGAGGAAAATCAATGACAAAAAAGCTGAAGGAAAATCAAAAACAGTGAAGAAATGTAAAAATTAGACTAACAATTAAATGTAAGAATTGCCAATAAGTTATTCACTCAGAATAATACATGAGCATTAATACATGAAAATTACCTTTCATGTTGTTACAAATGCCACGTTTCAAGTTGTTTCCAACAAGTTGCTTGCAAATAAATCCTATCTTCATCCTTTAACGAAAAGAGTAAAAACAACAAGATGAAAGAATTTTACAAACCAGTTGATGTAAGTAAATAAAAATACGAAACCAAAACTTACCTTCACTCCTATCTTCACTCATAAATCCTATCTTCATCCTTTAACGAAAAGAGTACAAACAACAAGATGAAAGAATTTTACAAACCAGTTGATGTAAGTAAATAAAAATACGAAACCAAAACTTACCTTCACTCCTATCTTCACTCATAAATCCTATCTTCATCCTTTAACGAAAAGAGTACAAACAACAAGATGAAAGAATTTTACAAACCAGTTGATGTAAGTAAATAAAAATACGAAACCAAAACTTACCTTCACTCCTATCTTCACTCATAAATCCTATCTTCATCCTTTAACGAAAAGAGTACAAACAACAAGATGAAAGAATTTTACAAACCAGTTGATGTAAGTAAATAAAAATACGAAACCAAAACTTACCTTCACTCCTATCTTCACTCATAAATCCTATCTTCATCCTTTAACGAAAAGAGTACAAACAACAAGATGAAAGAATTTTACAAACCAGTTGATGTAAGTAAATAAAAATACGAAACCAAAACTTACCTTCACTCCTATCTTCACTCATAAATCCTATCTTCATCCTTTAACGAAAAGAGTAAAAACAACAAGATGAAAGAATTTTGGAAAAAGCAACTAATAGAATTACGATGAGCATAAAAGTAATCTTGGTAATAAATAAACCAGTTGATTTAAGTAAATAAAAATACGAAACCAAAACTTACCAAAGCTTGATTCGTATTTGAATAATATTCATTGTAACCGAATCCTGGTTTGGAAGGCTAACAGGTGCTACATCTTGCCCAAGGATGACCTGGGAGTAATGGCAGTTAAGAGGTAACTCCATTCTCCTCCAGTTAAACCTCTGCCACCGGATGCAGTTTATTGTCATGCCCAGGACAGTTGCAATTATTCAGATAGTATCAACATAAATCATACAACAATTGGTGCTTTTCGCCTGCTATCGGCAATTATTTATAAATGCTTATATCACAATTTTTAATGGAGTGATGTAAAAAACCCAACACATTCCCATAAGTAGCGTAAATCCTCAAATAAGCCCCCACCTTCGAATAAGTTCTCCCCTTGAATAAGCCCCCATCCTGATAATCATTTGCAAGGATATTGAGCTCAAGTATCGAGACATTGAAGCTTTTTAGTGAATGTATTGCAAATAACAGCAAGTTTAAACCAATAACTTTATTGATTGGCTGCATCGTATAGCTTTTATTTTGCTTAATATTGAGCAATTATCAGGCTAAAACTTCGTTTTTGCAAATAAGCCCCCGGGGGCTTATTCGAGGATTTACGGTATTACTACCTAACAACAAATATTGGAGTGTTTACTAATATATTTGAGTATGCGTATATGCAAGTTTGTAATACGGCATGTCACCAAAAATCTCTCCAATGAGTTAAAAAGAAATTCACTTCGGTACTGCCATACAAAAGTGTGAGTCAAGAATGTCAACAAGAAGTTTAAAATTTCATTACACGTTGTCTTTTGTCTGTGAGCGTCTTGTTACACGCCGTGGAGCTGATGTGATTGCTTCATCCTTCTTTTTGCGCAGCCTCGGTTTGAAATCATCAGATTCATGTGAAGACACGTCCCATTCACTTTCAGCATCTTCCTCAACATCGTCACAACCAGCATAATCATCTTCATTTCCATCTTCATCCACATCCTCATGTTCTTCCTCATCTCCATCCTCATCTTCGTCTACATCCTCATCTTCTTTAACACGCCGTCTTTTTCTGGAATATCGCGTTTTACTTTTCGTTTTCTTACTCGATCTGAAGACTGGTTGTCTTGCAACGTGTGCTGACAACAGAGCAGGCCACATAAACAAGGCATTGAAGCGAGCAGACAACGCTTTGTATGCCATAGAATCTTTAAATGACGGACTTGAATCACTTGTCTGCATTTCAACGTCTATTGAGCTAGCAATTCGTTCATTACCATTGTCACTTCTGGCAGCACTGGCATTGCATGTATCCCCACCAAGATCATCAACTTGACCGTCATTTTGATTCGATAACTGCTTTAAAGTGCCGGCACTACAGTCTTCTTTATCATCCTTGCATTTCTCTTCACCATCCTTAGAACAACCCATCAAATTAGGTTGTTTAGCCAAAGCAGCAAGCTGTTGAAGTCTTGGTCTGTGCAGGAGCAGTCCCCGGAATGCTTTCAGGGTAACTAGACTTGGCGCAATTGGTAATATCGAGTGAAATATTGACGGCTCATCGCTAGCGGTACTGGAATCGTTCTTGTCGTTGGTTGGTGTGCCTGTTGAAGGTCCAGGACTCGTCGAGAGTCCAGCACTTGCTGTTGAAGTTCCAGGATTTGTTGTGGATCCCGCACTTGTTGTTGAGGGTCGAAGATTTGCTGGGGGTCCAGCACTTCCTGATGAAGGTCCAGGACTTGTCGAGGTTTCAACTCTTGCTGTTGAAGGTCCAGGACTTGTCGAGGTTTCAACTCTTGCTGTTGAAGGTCCAGGACTTGTCGAGGTTTCAACTCTTGCTGTTGAAGGTCCAGGACTTGTCGAGGTTTCAACTCTTGCTGTTGAAGGTCCAGGACTTGTCGAGGTTTCAACTCTTACTGTTGAAGGTCCAGGATTTGTCGAGGTTCCAGCACTTACTGTTGAAGGTCCAGGATCTGTCGCGGGTCCAGCACTTGTTGTTGAGGGTCCAGCACTTGTTGTTGAGGTTCTAGGATTTGTTGAGGGTCCAGCATTTACTGTTGAAAGTCCAGAACTTGTCGAGGGTCCAGCACTTACTGTTGAAGGTTCATGGTTAGGCATTGATGCTTTTGGTTGTTTTACCGATTCCATAACACTTTTGATGTCAATATGAAATGCCTGTAGAAAATAGCAATCAAAATTAGCAATTTTCAAGTTCATAAGATGTATGCATATGTATACCAAAGTGATACGAAGAAAGGTAACACTATATGACGATTGCAATATCTTGCTTCTAGTAACATAGGATAATAAAGAATAAAAAAAATTAAGACAAATCAAACAAACAAACCAAAAATTATTATATTTTTTATTTTGACTTAACTGTGTATTATGCATAACCAAAAACTATACAATATACCTACAGCCAATAACTACATAATGAAGTTATTAGCTGTCAAAACTATGATTAAGCGACTAAAAATTCTAACTTCCACTTACTTCCAATAACAGAGTGAAAGGCACCAAGTTCGATGGCATATGTCCTACTTGAACAGGCCTAATTGGCTTGATACCAATGTTCTCTGGTCCATAAACAGTGTCTTCTTTCGGTAAAAGAGGTATATTCAAAACACATTCATTCGTAATCTGCGATGAATAATGTTCGCCATCACTAAATCCTGCAACTTTTGCTTTCCTTTTTGTTGCTTTTGACTTTCCTTTCGATTTACTTCCACGTTTATATATAGCTTCCATCCTGGCAAATTGTTTATCATTGGCAGCTTGTAATTTCAATCGGGTCTCACCCTCAGTTTGCTTCAGAATTTTCATCTTCAACAGAAACAGTTCACGTTTCACATCCATGTATTCAGCATCGCCATAATCGTATGCAACAAGAACATCCTGGAACGTAATAAGAATAGTATAGTATAGCATAGCATGGCATAGCATAGCATAGCATGGTATAGTATAGCATATTATAGTATAGTACCATAGCTAGTAGCATAGCTAGTATAGCATATTATATAGTTCAGTATAGTACAGTATAGTACAGCATAGCATAGTATAGTATAGTATAGCATAGTATAGCACAGTATAGTATAGTATAGCATAGTTTAGTATAGTATCCATACTATATAGTAGAATATAGTATAGCATAGCATATTACATAGCTCAGTATAGTAGAGTATAGTACAGCATAGCATAGTACAGCATAGTATAGTATAGTATAATAGTATAGCATAGCATAGTTTAGTATAGTATTCATACCATAGTATAATATAGTACAGCACAGTATAGTATAGTACTATAGCTAGTATAGCATCCCTATGATAGCATATTATATAGTACAGTATAGTACAGCATAGCATAGTATAGCATAGTGTGGCATAGCATAGTATAGTATAGTACAGTATAGTATAGCATGGTATATTATAGTTGAACTTAGTAAAAATTAGTATAGTAGTTTCCCTTACGTTTCCAGATTGAAGAAATCTGTTGCACGCTATTTCATCCATTTCACAGCTGCCATTATATTCATCATCATTATGACCATCATCATTATGATTATCATGATAATCAACATCACGATGGTTGTCGCAAGTGAGCGCACGATGGTCTTCATTCGGATAGTCTGCATATTTATGTTCTTTATCCTAGTTAATCGAAAACGTAAAAGCTACACTAGGAAAATGAAACACAAAACATAGGGAGGTGAGAAGCCAATAGGGCAGGAACACACGATTAGAATTGCAGATTCAACTAATAGACGTACCGTATTTCCTCTAATCGCCCGGGCGCTTATTAAATATTTTGCAAAATTGGGTGAGCGCTTATCAGAGAAGGGGGCTTAAAAGAGGGGGGCGCTTATTTCACACTTTTTGATTTTAGGGTGGGCGCTTATTGGAGGGGGCGGTTAAAAGAGGGTGGGCCCTTATTAAAGGATGGGCCCTTATACGGTATGTGGGGTGAAAACGCGATGCAACCTATTCATTGTTCGCTTACATCTACTGGTATTATTACTAATACACTAGGTAATACAGATATTAGCCTGTTAGATGAGTTGCAAAAAGTTTTCTCTGCTAAACCAAGTCCATAAGAAATATAATATAAAATACCTTATCATTTTCATGACAATCATTTAGGGCATTTTCGTCTTTGCGTCTACGCTTAGGTGATATGTTTTGTTTGCAAACTTGTTTCCCTTTCTCGTCTGCTTGCTTTTTTCTTCTTCTGCGCTTCTAAATTCAAGAAATATAACAACATGAACACAATATCTTTTCTAAGAACACTTCCAACTACTTCTGTCAATATATGCAGCCGTGCACTTCCAATACCGTAATGCTTCAATTAAACGTCCCCTCGAATAAAGGCCCCCCCAATTTAAAAAAAAATTTTAAATAAGGGCACGATCATCATTAGATGTTTATTAATAAACGCATGCCTCTTTTAAACGCCCCCTCAAATAGACGCCCTCCTAAAATATCAAAAAATTTAACAAACGTTTAATCGAAGCATTACAGTATCTCCAGCTTTCTCTGCAATGTATGCAGCTACGCCAGAACGTACATTTATCTTTCTGCAATGTCTCTACTACCATCTCTCTGCCAAGTATGCTTACTTCATCCAAATAATTAAATATCAAAAAGCAATCAATTTTACACACCTTTTTAGGAACAACACCAGGAATATCAAGTTCCTAAAAAGAAAAAAAAATACTGATCAATACTTTGCTCAATATTACTTTAGTCGTCATATCATCAAGTACAACATTGTCTGTCCCACCTTTTAAAATTTATAAAAGTACTTTTCTGTAGCAGATAGATCAATTCATAAGAAGAAGTTGAAGAGCATTGCACCAATATAGTGGCCGAACCCATCTGACCGAATTCATTAATTTTAAGCCCCAGTAATCCTTAAAGAGTGAAAAACAAAAAAAAAAAATAATGGAACCCCCCATTCACCCCATTTGTACCACATTTGGGATCTTATGTATTTCAATGAAATAAATAAATAAAATCCAGTAGTGAACTCTGAAAAGAAACTCAACACACTTCGTAATCCAAATTGGGTCGTTCGTGATTTCTTCCCACAAAATACGACAACAACTCTTTCTTCTTCGCCAACCTTTCTCTATATTTATTATACTGCAGAAAAAGACAATTACAACAATTCAATAAGACAATTATATAAAAATCATAAAGATTAACAATGTACACTTCTCAAGAGAGCAAATGATAGCTGCATGACAGCACACAACGAAAGATCGATATTATAACATAAGATAGCCCGGTCATAATTATCTTGATTACTTTATCGTGCAATTACATTCGGCTTAGCAAACTTTTAATAAATGACGTTTTTAAGTTGCTTTCAAAGCTCACTGTAATTGAAATCTACTGTATAGATACAGTAAAAACCCGCATATAAGAACCAGTTGATTAAGAACCTTCAGGGTGATTTTGCTGTTCAAAACAATAGAAGAAACAATAGCTTCTTGTCTTGGAACAATAGGCTGGATGGAAAATTTACAGGTTCTTATATGCGGGAACTGTATCTACATTCAAACCTACAGCATACCTCATCTTTTCGTATTATTTTCCATCTATTGGCACACATGTTATCAGTTCTTCCTGGGACATCTTCCGAAAGTCTTGTCCAATGTCCTATAATCAACAGAGATGAATTGCCAACTTGGTGATTAACAGAGTGATTCAGTACACCAAGTGATTACGTGGCAATCTAAAACATGGCGGTGCTTTGATTGGAAAGTTCGGGTAAAAGAATGCATTGGTAGGTAATGTAACTAACCTGGTCCATGTTTTTCAATTGCTTTCAAAAGCAATTCATCTTCCGCATCGGTCCAAGGCGTTCTTAACTTTAAACCGGGTTTGTAATTATTCACCCACCTAAAAATAATAATAAAACAAAAAGGAGCATGAGAAATAAGTTAAGAAAAAAGGTAAAGAAAGTCAGATAATAAACAAAGATACCGTAAATCCTCGAATAAGCCCTCCCCTCGAATAAGCCTTCATCCTGATAATCATTAGCAAGGACATTGAGCCCAAGTTTCCAGACATTGAAGTTGTTTAGTGAATGTAT
Organism: Sanderia malayensis; assembly: GCA_013076295.1. Lineage (NCBI taxonomy): Eukaryota > Metazoa > Cnidaria > Scyphozoa > Semaeostomeae > Pelagiidae > Sanderia > Sanderia malayensis. The sequence goes on along the minus strand of RQOL01000616.1, from coordinate 605,231 downwards.
TGCAAATAACAGCAAGTTAAATCAATAACTTTATTGATTGGCTGCAGCTTTTATTTTGCTTGATATTGAAGAATAATCCAGCTAAAACTTCGTTTTGCAAATAATGCCCCGGGGGCTTATTCTAGGATTTACGGTAGTCGAACTAAAGTAGGGAAATAAGAAATAAAATAAAAGAAGAAAGTGCATGAAGAATGAAAAGAAGAATGAGAAGAAGAGTGCTAAAATTACCTATCCCTTAAGAAATAAGGTAAGAAAGGAGGTAAGGAAAGTCAGATAATAAACAAAGTTAGTCGAACTAAAGTAGGGAAATAAGAAATAAAATAAAAGAAAAAAGTGCATGAAGAATGAAAAGAAGAATGAGAAGAAGAGTGCTAAAATTACCTATCCCTTAAGAAATAAGGTAAGAAAGGAGGTAAGGAAAGTCAGATAATAAACAAAGTTAGTCGAACTAAAGTAGGGAAATAAGAAATAAAATAGAAGATGAAAGTGCAAGAAGAATGAGAAGAAGGGTGCTACAATTACCTATCCCTTGCTGAAGCATCTGTTCTACCAGGAATATGCTTCGCGATTTCACCCCAGTTGCCAGGTCCATAGATATTTGCATATTTCACTAACAACTAAAAAAAATCACACATGTTAGACGACAACATGAAAAAGATTTGAACAAGATTTCAGGGATAAATATCTAAGTAGTGAAGAAAAACAGAGCATGGGAGAGCATGGGCCTTTGCGATTAATAAATTGGATATTCGGTTGTTAAATTAGATGAATCAACTTGTTGCATCAACTGTTTGTTCAAACAGTTTTCACCAAACATGCATTAGAAATAAATGCCTACCTTGTTTTCTTTTTCAGTCCACGGTCCTTTCCTCAAACCAGGTTTCAAGGTTTTATTCCAACGATGCATGACCTGCATAGCGGCTCTTCCCTCTATGAGGTTGGCCACTGCAAAAAAACATAAAATCAAATAGAACAGGGCAGTCTGAGACAAGAACTCGGTGTCCCTCTCAACCGAATCTAACTAGACAAAGGGTTCTGGTAGGAAGACCTAAGTGGGATATTTTACAATAAAGAGATACAGACTGGAGTAAAGATAGGGACAATCGTAAACATAAGAGACAAATATACAAACTTAAAATAAACAAGGTGAATTTAGAGTTTGTAAGGGAGATGGTAAATATTGAAACATAAACAAAAAGTTTTGAATAACTGATGAATAACTGATAAATAACTTTTGAAGATGAATAACTTAAAAAGTGCATAAACATGTACCCTGTTGCCAGTCGCCCTTTGGACAAATGTTGATGGCACGCGCAAGCTCATCATCTTCTTCAGTAGTCCAACCTCTTGTGAAAAAATCAAGAAAACATTTAAAACTAAATTAATCAATACTCAGACCAATTCAAAAGTCTTCAGTGGATGAAGCAAAAATATCGTCAAATGGTACATTGACAAAAAGTGGTTAGAACCTTTTCAATAAGAATTTACTCAAGCTTCTCTGATATCGCTGAAAACATTGAATCGGTGTTCGCATGGTCTAAAAAAACAAAGAAAATAATAAACGCCCATGCGTGTAACGAAGACATCTTAAATATCTCGAAGTTCAAACTCGAAGATATCGAGTTTTCAATGCAAACTAGTCTCTGACAGCAGAAAGAACCGAAATATAAAGAACATTTATGGATACAGTAAACACCCGCGTATAAGAACCTGCGAATTCTGCATCCAGCCTATTGTCCAAACACAATAGTCTATTGCCCTTTCTATTGTTGTGAGTAGAAATATCAGCCTGGAAGGTTCTTAATTCACTGGCTCTTACATGCGGGTGCTTACTGCACAGCACAAAAGAAGTGAAAATTACATTAGAAACTTCTACATGGCAAACAGTGGTACCGGCTACAGAATCGCTCGTAACTGGGAGGCTTTATGTGAATTCAAAATGAACATAATTATAATTCACCCACCCCTAACTCTTCGGCTATCCTTTCCCAATGGCGATTATTGTACTTTCGGGCGATTAATACAAGTTCAGCGTCTTCTTCGTTAGTCCAAGGCGATTGATTGATTCTTGGATGATCCAACACGACCCATCTCACTCGACATTCGTCCTCACTACGATTAGGCAGCTGCAAACAAGAAAAGATTCACTAAAATCATCTATATACACACACTAACATCATCCAACATCTATATACACACACTGACATCATCCAACATCTATATACACACACTAACATCATCCAGCATCTATATACACACACTAACATCATCCAGCATCTATATACACACACTAACATCATCCAGCATCTATATACACACACTAACATCATCCAGCATCTATATACACACACTAACATCATCCAGCATCTATATACACACACTAACATCATCCAGCATCTATATACACACACTAACATCATCCAGCATCTATATACACACACTAACATCATCCAGCATCTATATACACACACTAACATCATCCAGCATCTATATACACACACTAACATCATCCAGCATCTATATACACACACTAACATCATCCAGCATCTATATACACACACTAACATCATCCAGCATCTATATACACACACTAACATCATCCAGCATCTATATACACACACTGACATCATCCAGCATCTATATACACACACTAACATCATCCAACATCTATATACACACACTAACATCATCCAGCATCTATATACACACACTAACATCATCCACATCTATATACACACACTAACATCATCCAGCATCTATATACACACACTAACATCATCCAGCATCTATATACACACACTAACATCATCCAGCATCTATATACACACACTACATCATCCAGCATCTATATACACACACTAACATCATCCAACATCTATATACACACACTAACATCATCCAGCATCTATATACACACACTAACATCATCCAACATCTATATACACACACTAACATCATCCAGCATCTATATACACACACTAACATCATCCAACATCTATATACACACACTAACATCATCCAACATCTATATACACACACTAACATCATCCAGCATCTATATACACACACTAACATCATCCAGCATCTATATACACACACTAACATCATCCAACATCTATATACACACACTAACATCATCCAGCATCTATATACACACACTAACATCATCCAACATCTATATACACACACTAACATCATCCAGCATCTATATACACACACTAACATCATCCAACATCTATATACACACACTAACATCATCCAGCATCTATATACACACACTAACATCATCCAACATCTATATACACACACTAACATCATCCACATCTATATACACACACTAACATCATCCACATCTATATACACACACTAACATCATCCAACATCTATATACACACACTAACATCATCCAGCATCTATATACACACACTAACATCATCCAACATCTACATACACACACTAACATCATCCAGCATCTATATACACACACTAACATCATCCAGCATCTATATACACACACTAACATCATCCAGCATCTATATACACACACTAACATCATCCAGCATCTATATACACACACTGACATCATTCCAAAAGGGGGAAGAAGTGCAAAGTCACGCTGACGTCAATATCAGGTACAAAGAACCAACTTACGTATAATTTTGATATTTTGAAGAAGTCCAGGCCAAGGAGGTTGTCTTCCAATTCTCTTTTCGATAATTTTCTTCAGAAAAAGTGGAGAGCATACAGATTTTACAAATTGAAATCCACAACCAAAAAAATATCATTTATAACATACTGCAGGCACTGTAAAGCTTGTTTGGCATTGTTAGGTCAACAGCATTTAATGTAAGACCAGTTGCACCAGAGTGAAGAGCATAACTCTTTATTTGAAAGAACAAATGACAAAACTAATGATGCGGAGATGAAGAATGAAAAAGAAAGAATAGCTACCTGAGTCCTTCCATTCGTTTCTTGATGTCTTCGGCGATAGCATTGTCAACTTCTGTGTTATTTTTCTTGGCTTGTCTTTCCAAATCATTCAGCCTGAAAGGCACCAGAATTAATAGGAAAATTTGTAACAAAAGAAAAATGTTCAAAAGTTCACTATTCACCAAGCAACTTGTATTTAGTAAATTTGACAGCCTGAACTAAATGGCATCTCTCATAGTTGATGATAAGTAAAAACAGCTCTCTAAATGTTACATCATGTGACTGATGTCTGGAGATAACATAACATGAATTTTGGGAACCTCAATATTATCACTAAATACTAATGGGTTAAATGGCAGAGTTGGGTTTTACTGTCTATAACATGATTCAGCAATTAAAATCTGATTGACAAAAAACAGGGATGAATTTAAAATTGGTTTACTCACTCTGATTTCAGTTTGAAAGTCATCTTTTCTAAATTTTGATTACGAACACCTTCTGCAAGAAGTTTTCTTTCCTTTTCTGTCCCTAAAATAGAAAAAACAAATGACAAGAGTTCCAATATACGTTTTAAACCAACAAGGAGCTGTATTTGGACTTGGAAGCACTTGGAAGGGACTTGGAAGCAAATCTGCTTTCAGAAGTATGCCGAGACGTGGAGGTGGAACCTAAGCTGCAGCCTGTGACGGGAGAAACAATGGCCCTCTGCTCAGCTAACACTGATGATAATGCTCGGCTGGATGTGAAGGCGAGAGGGTTTTATAGACCTGGTCAGGCTGCATTTTTTTATATTAGAGTCGCACAGGTGAATGCCAGGTCAAATAAAACCCTCTCAACTGATCGCATCCTACGCCGAGCTGAATGTGAAAAGAAAAGATCTTATAATCAAAGGGTGATTGAGATCGAACATGGAACGTTTACTCCATTAGTTTTTGGCAGCAATGGCACAATGGGGACAGAATGCTTAAGTTTTCACAAAATTCTGGCCAAAAAAATTTCACAGAAAACTGACAAAAAATATAGTGAAGTCATGTCATGTATAAGAACTAAAATATCGTTTAGGTTGATTAGATCTGCTCTTTTATGCCTCAGAGGTTCCCGAACAATTTTTAATTCAGTTATTAGGTAATTTATGTTTTTAGGGATTTTATTTAAGGGTTCATTTTATTAGGTTGTTATCTTCTTCTTTTTAATTTGTCAATATAGTTTTAGGAGCTGTTATTTTAGAGTTTTTTTTTATTGTTGTATATATTTTAACTTGATTTCAAAGAATGAAATGAATATAAAAAAAACAAGGAGCTGTATTTGTAACAAATTAACCATCTTGGAAATATTTTTTGCCATCCAATTGAAAATATTAATACTTTGAGCACCAAGGGAAATATGGGCCAAAACTTGAGGCATTTATAAAGCAAGTCAGGTGGCTAATAAATATTTGGTATATTTCAAGGAGTTTGACTTGAACACTACTCAAATTTATGAGCGGGCAAGTAAATTATATTAGAGAAAACAATTTCCAGATGTCACTAACATATCACTAAAATCATTTTAGATGATGTAAAAAACAAATTAATACTTACATAGCTTCTTTCCTTTTGCAAATGGATCAATAACAGTCTGCAGCTTGCGTTCTTTTGTATCTTCATTATCAGGAGGGCCCTAGGTTAGGCAAAAGAACATTTAGTATTATCCAATCCAAAGTAAATCCTCTGGTAAATGAACTTACTGTTATCATTTATGTACAGACAGACAAATCCTGCATTACAATGAAAATAAATATTTAATCTAAACTATATATACTATTATATAAACTATAAACTATAAACTATAAACTATAAACTATATATACAACTATATATTATTCTAAGCTTTTAGTTTTACACCTTTGTAACATTATATATTTAGATATATTTTTAGGTAATTTACTTATGACAAATTATATTTTTAGATATAGGGCCCTCATTGATAACAGCACTTCATGTGCTGAAGAGATTACCCTGTGTAAGCATTGTTATTATTATTATTAATTTACCTGGCCAAACTGGTCTTTGAGATATGTTGGCCTGAATTGACTAAGAAGCCCCTTTCGAGTACTGACAGTGTTGTTCTTTCGATTTTCTATCTCATTCTATGAAACACAAAGCAAGAGACATAACATAGTTATGGAGATACAGTTTAAGAAGAGCTGCAAAAACAAAAACAGTGTAAACATTGTAAACAGGTCAGAAAATTACAACAAAATAATTCAATAATATTTTTATGAAAGATATTTCAAAATTATATGAGAAAATACTATATGCCATTTAAATTAAAATTTGCATTATGCTGATTTACTATATGTTAATGTGTTAATTAAGTAATCAAAAATCACATCATACCTGTAATCTCTTGTTTTTGTTCAATGCACAATTAATCTTGATTAGTTCATCTTTAATTATCTCCTACATCAAAACAAATCAAAATACAATCCTGTTTAGAAGGATAAATGGAAATATTGAGAAAAATTGAGTCTCATGAAAGTCCTCATATTAATGACAACAGCTAAAATTTGTTGGCAAAAAGAGGAAATGAATCCAAAACTTAACTACTTACTTGGTAATTTCTGTTTTGCTGAAGAGCACATTCCAGGGAGCTCAGAGACAAGCTACTTGAAGAGGAAGGATCTAAAGGGCAAAATGAACTCATGCATAGTAAGAAAATATTTTTATATAAAGCAAAACTAGAAATCATAATGTCAGAAACACAGTATGCTTTACTCATTGCCATTTTACCTGAAATGGATGCTTCTTTTAGAAATGCAGTGTCAAATTTTTGAGAAATTTTGCTTTCACTTCTATTGGACACTTTTCCTTCGTCAGTAGCAGGTGTCAATGGAGCAAATAAGAAACTGCTTGGAGTTGATGCATCACGTCTTAACAAGTGAGCAGCATTTTTATTAACTGTAATGGCTTTCTCTTCAATGCTCTGTTCTTCGTCACAACTTGAATATTTATCTGGAAAATTTCTGCCATACCAGGCTGAGGTTTTTGTTGCACGTTGCTGTGTGTGACAAAACAATCAAAAGTTATAATCGCATAACAGGTAAAAGTTGAAAGTCTAACAAAATAACAAATACTTAGTAAGCAGTGTAAAATATTGAATACAAAGTAGCCTCTACTGCGATAGTGTATGTGTAGTGAGTAAAGTTAAAGGAGATTCATCTGCTTACAAATTCTGGGATGTAGTCATTGTCCCAATCTCCATCGTCATCAAAATCATCTGAAAATAAATTAAATAAAGTATCAATAACACAATCACTTAAAAAGTAGACCAGATATGGGAATGGGTGTGACCAGGGGTGGGGGGGTTTCAGCTTTATTAGTGGAGGTTTACTTTAGCTTCTTATAATTTCACATTCATTTTTCAGGATGCAATTTTAAACTCTTCCTTTGTTTTTGTTTTCCAAAATCGCAATATACATTAACAGGCCTCCAAACAACAATGCTATGTTGCTCCATGTGCACGTGCACTGCACTGCCTGCCCACCACCCAGGAATATCCAAAATTTGCAAACCGGGCCTAAAACCATATACCTATTTCAGAGGGACTATCTTCCAAATTTAGGTCTTCGTCATCTTCATATAAATGTGCTAGCCCTCTAAGACTTTGGTCAGGCTCTAATGCAGCTCTTATCTGTCCAATTTCTTTCAAAAGTGCTTCACGGTCATCTGTTGAAAATGATTTATTAGCCATCTTCTTCCATCCTGGGACTTCGGGTTGCCTTCTAGTCCAATCCAATCTAATCCAAACCAATCCAAAATGAAATAGCAACTCCATGTGCTGGAGAGGTCTGGATCTGAAACCAAAGCTTGAGACGTAATTATTAGTGGGAGGTGGGAGATTCAAACATTGGCATGGGCAGGTTTCTGCCCCCCTCCTAGAGTGTTTGCCCAGTCTTTACTCTTGGAGAGGGCAGGAACCTTGGTGTAAACATTTGAACCCTTGGAATGAAAAGGGTCGGAAGCATGTGCGAAAAATATACAAAGTTCAGAACAATTGCTTTATTTCATAGTCAATTTCAAAAATGCATTCTACAAAACCAATCTTGTTCATCGAAGAAAACTATAAATATAATACATGTTTCAAAGGTGGAAAATTAGACGCGAAAAAATGCTATTTCACGTGATATATATAGCTATACAGCTAGCTCTAAAATCACCATATACTAGACAATATATTAGAAGTTACAGTCGTAGGGAATAATATAATGTTATAATGTAATGTTAATACTCGCACAGATGTGGAACTATCAATTTTATAATGATAAGATTTATTTAAACAAATGAACTTTATCGAGTTTAAATATAGAATTAAGAGGATAGCATAGCATATAACATCGAATCCTCCTATTTCTATAGATTACAACATTGTCAATAAAAAAAACACAAATGTTTTTCTATTGACTACGATTACAAGTTGCCAGATGCTCTAAATCGAGGAGTTGATTTACAAGATTGAATAAATAAACTAATTGCTGGAGTTGAAATTTAGTTAATACCCATCCTTTCCAACATAACTAATTTCAAAATAAATCTTCAATAGAAAGAATATTTCAAAATCAAAGCGCTTGATCCAGCCAAGGGCTACTTCTTAAATTCGACTCCAAATTACCCAATTGCAAGTTATTCAGTTAAGAGGGTTTTAGAAATTCATCTCCTTCAACGAAACCATCATCAACCAATAAAATAAAATGTGTATTTTGCAAAATATAAACTTTTCCCACTTTCTAAGGCAACTAACAAAATAAGAAATTTAATTCTATATAAATTTAGTGAACTAAAAAACCATCAAATATTTCGAAGTTTATTTCCTAATTTAGATTAATTAATTAGTGTGGGTGTAGTTGAAATTAAGTAACTTACAATTCTGAACATATTACTTTACCTCGCCCAACTTACTCTAAAATCATAAGATCTAAAACAAACTACAATAATAATATAGAAAATGAACAGTACAATTAGAGTTACAATGATTCCAAGTAAAACGCGAACATAGCGTTCTAGGCCTACCGTTTTTCTGTGCAGTTCGTCAATCTAAAAAACAAACAAACAAAAATGGTTGAAATTCCCTTCTTCAGTCTTAAATTCATAAAATAATTATGCAACGGATTTAGTCTCAAGTCATCATCATCATTTTCGCTCTACATCATTGGACATGGCGCCCTTCACAATAGCGTCTCAAGCAACGCGATTTTGTGCAATGTGTTCTATATCTCCCTCCACCTCTAATTGTGCAATGTCATTATTTATAAAGCTTAGCCATGTTGTTTTTGGCCTTCCCCTGGTTTTTTTTACTGTTTTTTGTGACTCTCTTAGGGCTTGTTTAGCTGGTGCCTCCTCTGGTAGTCTGAGGAGGTGCCCATACCATCTTAGTCTTCAACAGTTTATTATTTCGCCCCATTCTTTGCATTTTGTTTTATCATATATCTCGGTGTTTCTGATTTTTTTATAGCCATTTAATGTTCACGATTCTTCTTAGTCTCAAGGGATTTTTTTAATTTGTCATTAACATTAACAAAAGTAACAGAGCTTCCACACCGCGTGAAAATCAATTAAGTCGATTGGATAACGCTTGGTGCAAGAAGAGTTTACTGATGAATGAAATATAAACATATCCTTTGTATTGGCCAACCTTGATGTCCAGATCTCTCAGTCTGTTGTTCATCATTTGCAATGGGTCTATCTTTGTGTCCTTCCTGGGCGATGCCAGTGAAGGCTCATGGGTCTCCGTATAAGGTGCTGGCATTGTCACTACTTCAAACCTGCACCTTAGCCTTGGATGAAACAGAGACTTGAATTCAGAAACGTGCTGGAAATTTTAAGGGGACGACTCTGATTAAATTTCAATTATAGAAAGACATATGGAAATACAACAGAACAGTTTTTAGCATAGCTGAAAAAATAAATGAATAAAAGTAAAGAGTGTACACATGATTAAAAAACAGAACGTGAATATAGTATTACCTGTGTTCAAGTATACTTGATTTTGGTATCTGCTTCCACATGGCGCCCAGGTCCGCGTTTTTGTCCTTCTCGGGCACGAGGGCTGATAGAATGAGAAACTTATCCTTTGTGACATTTTCTGTATGATCTGAAAACGCAAACAAATTTTCTCGCATTCAGTTTCATGTAATAAAATATGCATCGGATTCCCTTAAACACAGAAATACCGTAATGCTTCGATTAAACGCCCCTTTTATTTAAACCCCCCTCGAATAGAAGCCCCCCTAAAATATAAAAAACTTAATAAACGCCCCGGGTTAAATAAAAAGTTTAATCAAAGCATTACGGTACTCGACGTTCATATATAAAATGATCCATTGTACGCAAGGATGTCACGAGAATAAACAAGAAACGCTGATAGTAAATTAAACATTGGAGGCTATAGCTTGTTTAAATCATTGTATGAATCTCTTACCTGGCTGTAAATGAATATTGATCTCAACACTTGAGCCAGGCGAAATCAATCCCGAACTCGGGCGAACTCGGTAGTTTTCGGGCGAAGTCGTCTTCACCTGAAAGTGTACGAAAATTTCTAAGATACAGAAAGGATACAGATGCACTGAAAATTGTGCTATAACTTTAATAAACTAGTAAAATAGTTGTATATGAATTCGAATTTAGTTGATAGCATACTTTGTATCCAACATTTGTGTTGATTGTATTCGTGATCGTCAAAATGCTCAATATCTCGCCAGATGTACTTGCAGCACCGCAAAATACAATTTCATCTGCAGGACTATGCACAAAAGGGCAAAAATAATGCATTAAAATTCAAACGAAAGAAAATAATTTCTCGATTATCAATACAGTTGCATCTTGATCAAGGGGGCAAATCCAAACTTTTTCAGGGGTGTGTGCGATTAAAAGACCGAGTTATTTCCACGACAGATCGATTTTTAGATGAATAACAAAGTTTTCCGAATTGTACAACCCAGGGTACAACTCGGTTTAAGACTATTGAAAACAAGAAACAGTTCAAGCCCACAGCTGGATCGGGACCGACTTTATCACTAAAAATAGCAACTGGGACCGGGCTTTAAAAACTTTGGGGGTGTCACACCCCCCTCACACCCCCGTCATTTGGGCCCTTATCTTGATGTGTCGAATGCCAAAGAAAATAAGAGATTTGCTCGAGGTAGAAAAGGCTCGAGCTATCGAGAGTCACGCATGAAGATTACATAAAGCAAGTAAACATCGCAAAAAAGGAAGACAAAAAATGTTTGGAAACATCAAGCAATCATCTTTGGATGCTCAACTGAGAATAATTTATTAGAAATTGCAATGTATACTCACCATATTGTTATCAATGGTCCGACAAACTCAAATCGACTTTTCCTTTTTGCACCTTCTTCTCTCTAAAGAAAATAACACAAATGATGAATGTCATGCAGGTTGATAACTTTATGTATTTCTATGCAATGCATGCTGAAAACAAATAAAAGCAAGGCAAATGTAATCCAAATGTAATGTTTCTTTGAAATATTTACTTTCTTTGATTGTTTTTGAGTTGGTGGCTTTTCTTCAAGTTTTCCCTGCAACAGCAAGACACAATTTAGTGGAAACTATATTTACAATAGCAGGGACATGTAAAAACATTGCAAACAGCAGTAAATGGTAAATAAAGTAATGGAACAGCTCAAGAAAGATAGCTACTTTCTCAGGTCTGAGGTAAACATCGCTCTTTTTATGCGCCGAATCAAATACAATTAAGTACGGCAGTGGAGCGACTCTGGAGCGGCAGCAAGTTAAACGTCGAACTTAATTGTCGCTCTCAATAGCATGTAACAATAGAACACTTCTGCTTCCGTTGCAATTGTAATTGTTCAAAGGTTCAAGTAAACGTTCAGGTTGGACGTGTCGCTCCAAATGTAATCTGCCGCTCCAAACCAAATCTGCCGTACTTAATCAAATTAAACGTCGCTCTTGTCATGCACTTAATTCACATAATTGATTCGGTACATGAGAAGAGCGACGTTTAACTTAGATCTTAATGACGCGAAAAGCCAACCATGAGAAAATAGAAGAGTTGATTCAATGACAAATAATTACCCTGAATCTCAAACTGCTACCGGAGCCGTGAATATCATTGAGTTCACCAGAAGAGTCGTCTCCTGTTCTCCTCAGCAGTTCAAATGCATCGGACGAGTTCACTGGACGACCGTGTTGATCGACCTTCATCGACACAGATATGCTGCTAAATTCAATATCATTGCCAACGTCTGGTTGAAGCTGACTACAAATTCAATACGCAGTTACTAAAACACTTCGTTATCCATTTCAGGTCTGCCAAAAAGGCAATACCCTAAACAAGCATAGCTGTCTGTCTGTACACTTACCCTTATTTAAAAAAAGTAATGATGAAGATTAATAAATCGAAACGTTTAAAGCTGAAGTTTATTTTTGTTATTACCTTAAGATATTTTAGGCTTACTTTATACGGCCGCATTTTGGTCGCGTCTAATTTAATTCATTAGATTCGACCTAAATGCGACATAAGTGCGACATTCACTTTATACGTGTTTTGTTTGCCGCATTTAATTCAACTCCTCATATCATCGTGACGTAACAAAAAAGTATCACACATACGCAGAGTGCTTGACTGGAAAAATTTGACATATTTCATCATTATATCACATGAAGTGATTTAATTCAAGGAGAATTTGAATTAAATGCGACCAAAATGCGGCCGTATAAAGCCACGTCGCATTTGTGTCGCACTTGTGCATTAAGTTCGGCAAATCCTGATGAACTTAATTCAAGTTGCTGCACTTAATTAAATGTTCACTTTATACGGCCGCATTTATGTCACATTTAATTCAAATTCTCCTTGAATTAAATTAGACGCGACCAAAATGCGGCCGTATAAAGTAAGCCTTAGAAATATTAGTTAGCTATACCAGAACTGTATACCGCGATGCGTCGAATAAGAATGAAAATAATGCGATATAATGCCAGAATAATGCGCGTCGTTGGCACAAAAAAGCAAATATTTTTAAAAATAGGTAAACATTTTAAATGTGATTTAAAGCCAAGAACATGCGCTGCTGATTTCGAAAACAGCCAGATTAATTGATAATGGAGAAACAAAATACCACTTGTAACATTGGGGCTTAATAAAACCGATATATATTGTATTGAATTGTCATTGTTCGCGTTAGGAACATGAATGAAACGAAACATAGTTTGTGTAGAGTTGAAATTGTGCACTGAAGATGACGGATGTTGATATTATCAATAGTCCTGATCAATGGTTGGAGTAAGCCGCCAACCTTTACAGTGTGACCAGATTTCAGTTTGGAAATTATGCCAAAACTGTCATAAAATTATGCCAGATTTACAGAAATGATGAATATTTCAAATCGATGCTCATTCGTTTGAAAAGAGGCTAGCGCATGTGTAGCATAGCAAAAAAACCAAAACAAGGTTCGATAAAGTTCGTCTTGCCACCTTTCCACAGATATACTATGACAGGTAGAGATGTAAGATATTTACAAGACAGAGAAACGTGTGGGCTTGGATGTTAAATATTTACCTGCAGATACTTCAAACAGAACTAGTCCAATACTCATTAATGGAAATAAAGAATTTGATAAAATAATGTTGAAATTATGCCGGTATTATGCTACACTTCAAGCACAGCGAACAAGGTAGAACAGATATACGAAATCGAACCTTCCTATTATAACATTCAACCTCGTGACACCAAAAAGTCAACCATACCACAGAGAATATGAAATTGATAATAAAACTACCTGCTTTTAGGTTTTGTCTCCTTCTTGCCGTTCGTCGTTGGATTCGGGTATTGGTATTTGAAAGTATCCTAAAGCAATAAGAATGCAGCGTTATTATGGCCAACTTTTCAACAAAAATGTTGGCTACGCTGTTGTACGCGTCTTTCCGTTGGCATAATAGATGGTAAAATAGCAAAAACAAAATAAAGTTCGAACTTAAATTATGGAGACAAAGGAGAGCAAATGATATAAATACGCATGCGTATTGACTCACACCCACAATTAGAAAACCTGTGCACACAATTCCAGTAAGTAATTTTCGGGTACATATATATATTGGTGGCGAGTCTCCAAGCAGATGTCGCTGGATATGTATGAACAGACCGGCACTGTTGGCCTCGTCACCCCGGTGTACCAACAGAGTTAGTAGTTGAGTACGATCGGTTGATGGTTTTTCGGCGTTTCTGCCAAAAAACTATCCTGAACGGAAAGACGAAAAGTCCCGGTACGCCGGGGATCTACCTTCTCTTGTAGATCCTCGGTGTACCAGGCCTCATTTAATTTCAACTCAACTTCAACTCAACTTCAAGTGGAGCTCGGTGGAATCGATCCGTGACTCCATGAGTGGCGAGCACAAGTGCCAACCACTTCGCCACAAGAGTTGAACTAACAAAAAAGCTAATACTAAATGGTCCATTTTGAATTTGCACGAAAATTCGCCAGTGGTGAATTGATAATAAAACCAGCATGCGGATAAACGGAGGAGAATTAGAGGCCATGCGCTGGCTAGAATGACGCAGACAAACACACAAACACACAAACACACAAACACACAAATACACAAACACACAAACACACAAACACACAAATACACAAACACACAAACATCCTCACAATATTTTTTCTCGAGAAGGACTCGATTATATTCTGCTGCGCAGCCGCATCGCTTCGCTTCCCTCCGCTACGCAGCAGCAATTAAAGGGAAACATTTTCGACGTGGCGTAGTGGAATTAAAAAAGTATGCGATTTAATATGCGACGTGATGCGATTTACAAGGCTGAACAGTACAAATAGAAACGTGTGTATTTATAAACATTGCTTCTTTATAAAGCTGGCATTAAACTGGCATTAAACTGGTATTACTAAAAGAATTTTGCTTCTTGCTTACCGTTCCACCCATACTTGTCAAAAGTTGGTCTGCATCAACGTATTGGGCAATCAGTTCTGTCTTGTTTACAAACCTTTCAAAAGAAAAATGATCGATAAAAATGATTCATTACAAAAAAAACTCGGTTAAAGAGAATAGGTAATAAATTTGAGAAGAGTTGTGGGGTAAGAATTGTACTAGCTGAAGGAAAGGATAATGAAGTATAAATAAAAGAACCGAATAGAATAAGATGAATAAATAAGAGAAGCAGTGAAAAAATTCTAAGTAGAGCTAGTGTAATGATAAAATGTGGCGAAAATTCAGATGCAAATAGAAATGATAATGGGAAGTTTATATTGAAGGATAAAATGATCACGAAAGGAAAAGAATAAAAGTATATATATATTTGCATACCTGATAATTACTTATACTTAGTGAATAAGTAATTATGAGTAATTGTGAAAAGTCGTAAATAAAAGAAACAATTTATGTACTTTATTTTCGATATGCCTTCCGTACTCAACCATGTCTTAACAATCTTCCATGCAGCTAAAATAAAATAACTAAGCAATTAAAAGAAATGATAAAGTGAAGAAAAACATTCAACTCATATAAACTCACAGTTTCTTACCTGCTAAAATCCACGGCATCTCCAAAACAATCAGGTATTCTATGAAAAAAATAAAATCTGTTGACACATTTCTGCATTCTACACTCTCGTCACGAAAATATTCGGTAATGCATTTTCTAATTTTTAATACAGTTGACGTAATTGTGCTTTTTATAACTGTCCTTGCAATATTTACTAATGACTTTTTACATGTTGATTTTTGCAAAAATCTGCTGAAATTTTGCGTAATGATGTAAACTCATTTCAAGGCGGCTCAGTTATTGCGGGACGTTGGGCTCTGGTGTCGCAAGAGTTCTTGGTCTTCCTGACCGCGGCAAATTTGTTATACTTGTTATTTTTCCGAAATTTTTGCAGATGTCAAAAGCCGCAGACTTTGAGCATCCAATGATGTTTGAAAATTCGTGATAGACCCTTCCATTATCACGATAAAAACACTATTTATAGCCTTTGTTCGCATTGGAATTATTTCGTTTTAATCGCCAAAATTTTGACAAAAAAATCTGATAACTTTTGTTTACATTGGTTTACACGTCGCTAAAATTGAATTTTAAGACGAATAAATAATTCAAAGGTCCAAGAAACTTCAAAAAAACTTAGCAAATGTTCTAATCATCCAAAAGAATCGTGTCAATTCCATCAAAGTCTTCTTATTTAAAATAATCATCAGTGCCGTCTTCAAAATACAATCAAAACTGCCCCATTTGCCTGTTGTACCAAGCGAAACGGTTTCTAGACGGAAAGTACTACTACCGTTTCTTAGTTTTTTAGGTGTCTTAAGGGTAGGCTTCTTATAGATGACTTCTTTTAAAAAAATGCAAAGTTGAAAAACTCTTACCAAGCATGCAAGGATAATTTTTCTGGAAGCATGTGATCAGGAACTTTATTAAATCCATATCCTACAAAAAACGATATGCAAACTTCAACTAAGATGAAGAAAGTAGTTACTCTCAGGCATAAAATTTAGGGTGCTCAAATAAATTATGGCCTGTTAAAGGCTCCAGAGAAGGTTTTGAAGAGGTGAAATTATCAATAATCTCATAAGAGGTGCTAGGGAGGACTTCTTTCTGATTCCTAGCATTACTATACAAACAAATTATTACTGGGAAAACAATTTATTTAATTTTTAAGTGAGGTTCTTTGCGTAAATAAATATATGCTGTGAAATCCAAATTCTCCCTCATCTAAAACATGGTCAATAAAATAATAATGGTAGGTAGGAACGCGGAAATTAGATATGTTATGGTCATACATACCATATTAGCAAGACTTGAGTCTTGCATGTCAAATATCAAAGTGACCTTACCACCTAAATGTTCTCTTGACTGAAAAAGAACAATCATTTGCAACAGGTCAATAGATTTGACACTGCTAAAACAACCTCAAATTTTTAATGCTGATTGTGTGGAGAAAATGACACTTGATTCATTAACAAATTCATAGTGAGTAATTAATAGTTGACACAAGGGTGGATTAGATCTCCCATACACCATCAAATCATACAATTGCAAATATCAGTTGTAAGGTAATACTCATTGTAACAGCTTGGAAAATGAATTCGAAGCAGGCTTACTAATTTCTCCAGGCCAAATGCAACAAATTTTTTTACTTCCTGTGGATTATGTGCATCTTTCTTGTACAATCTTGTATGAAAGAGAACTGCAATACAAATCATATGTTAAATGTTAAAAAGATAGCTCGCTAAATTTGTTTGGTCTAACAAGTCAATAACAGATTATCACAGCACAACAACTTTATGCAATGGCGTAGATAGGAAATTTTATAGGAGGGGCGAAAAATTCAGATTTTCCGACAAAATTTTTTTTCTTCAAGACCATGAATATAAGATAAGCTAGAGCTAAACGTGAAAAGAAGATATTTATTTTCCGACAAAATCAGCAATTTTTCGACAAAACGGCAGTTTAGCTCTACAGGGGGGCTTTTCGCCCCCCTGACCCCCCTCTAACTACGCCACTGACTTTATGAGATAATACTGATCAAAAATGTCTAAACTTACCAAGTGGATTTGAATTCTTATCAACATTATGTGCATACAGAAAGCCAATTTCAAACAGTCTTCTATCAATGTTCCTCTCCAAAAGATCTATAATGTTTAGTAGTAACATAAATCCAAGCAAACAACTGATAATACACGAAGAAATGAAAAATGAATAAGGACCAGCAATAAAAGACAGTTGTTACCATTAATCCCAAAAGATTCTCTCCACCGAAAGCAATCAATCTAAAATAAAATTCCAAAATGAGAAAAGATTTGATCTTCTGCATTTCTTCAATACCGTAGGCGTTTATTAATGAACATCTAATGATGATCGCACTTAGGGTAAAACTCTCATTGACAACTAAAAAAGTCTGGTTCCAGAAAAAAATTTAAAAAAACATCTAAATATCTAGTTCAAAGTCATCATCAACATTGTCTTCCTCAATGATGTTAAAAGAAGGAGAAGTTTCGGTTCTGTGTGTTTCGAATACACGCCCCTTTACAAGGGGGTGTCTATTCGAGGGGGTGTTTAATAGAGGGAGGCATTTATTGAAAAAAACTTAAAATAGGGGGGCCTTAATTCGAGGGGGGCATTTAAAAGAAGGGGGCATTTAATGAAAGCATTATGGTACTTCTCAATACAAGATATAAATGCATTTGCTTACAATCATTTCTAGAGCTTTGTCAACATCTTCCTTCTTGTGCCTGATAAACAGCCAAACGTGGAGATCACTTTTGTTGATCCTTTCAATATCTCTCTCATCAAATTGATTCAAAACAGTCCCTTGAGAATAAAAATTAGTTTCAATTATCTTTTAATTTTCCAATTATACCACGAGGACTTTAAAGCTTTCATTTGTCCTAAACCCCACAAAGGCCCTTGCAAAATTGACAAAAAATCAATTGAATAAGAATGCAAATTTCCGTTTACTATATGTACCTTTATCGAAAAACTTTCTTCGAACTTCTTCAATTAACTTCTGTGCTTCATCTGTCTAAAAGTAAAAAATTAGAAAGTTTGATGAAATTGTGCTTTCTACCTACATAAACAAACAGAAGACACCAAGATAACTGCCATAATCGTGGAAAATAATTGAATAGAAGGACGGAGAACAAAATAAACTCCCTACTACCCAACCCAACCCCTCCTCCTCCTCCCCTCTGTGGTTCCCCCATCCCATTTCCTTCTCTCATTTCATTTCTCTGTGTAAAAACTTCTGCAATTGTTTGTGTTAGGCCAGAAAGTTCTGGCTTGACAAGATCTTCTTTCAATATGGTATGCAAACATGCTAGGACCAAATAAATATGAAATCAAACTTCCTCTCCATGGGCCTAAATGGGCGAGGGTAATTTAGCAAGGAGAGGACAGAGGTTACGGACGGTGATGTTCAAAAGGAACGGCAAAACGGCAAAAAATTATCAATAATTAGATAGGGGAAAAATATCGAAAATAGAGACTTGAATTACCTGATATTCGATCTCTGGTGGAACTGCAACAGGTGCCATTTTGAAAAAGGCTGTGTGTGTGTGACTGTAAAATTATTGCAAGTTGCAAGTTCCAGGGATCGGGTTATTATGATTATGATTACAGTCTGTGAAAGCCTTTGCAAGATTTGTCACAAGATCAAATTGAAGTCAAAGTACACTTTCTTACATCATATGCCCAGCTCATACAAGACCGTCAGAACGATGTTGATGTGGGGAGCTGTGAGGAAATATGGGGCCCGGGGGGCGTAGCCAAGGGAAAAAAATTTAAGTACCATGCCATTTTCATTCTGGGTAAACACTTACAATGACTACACAATTCACAATAATTCTAAACAATACCATCAACAATTTTAAAAGAAACAATTTTAAAAAACTCACAAAAAAGAGCAAAAATAAAGCCTTCACTGGTAAATAAAAATTATCAGAATGGGGCAACAAATGCTTCAAAATTAAGACACACACACCTCAGCTATGCTTCTTACATAAATAAAATGTATATCAAAACATCTCTATTTCAAGATACTTTTTGCCATCTTCCTAAGCTTTGCAGCACTATATATAAAGGATTTACCAAGTCCAGCAGTTGCAATGCCTTTCAAACTTTGTGTTATACTATATTTCAGTACTATAGACGAAACTGATTTGTGAAGCAATGCAGAGCATTTGTTCCTATCTTCAGCTAACTCCTGACTGATAATTGAGAAATCAGTGTCTGTTTTATGACCAGAGAATGATGCAAGTTTGTGTTTCAAAGCAGTAGGTAGCATCTTCAGTAGAGTTTGCCTTTCGTTGGTGCTGATGTCTTGGGCATATGAAGTATGATTCAATTTTGTAACTCTAGTTCTTCTGATAGTTCCCTTGTATAATTCTTTAAACGATTCCAAGTTTGGCATGACTATGTTTCTGATCTTATTTTTGTCTTCTCCAAATGTCATCCTGAAATCTCCAGAATACGAGAGACTGGCTATTGTCAAGAACAAATCTTCAGATGTAAATTTCTCGGGAAGTAGAAGGCGTGATGCATTTACAGCGCTTGTAAGATTTTGCTGCAAACTAGTTTTAAAGGGATTTTCATTGAAATTCCTCAACTGAAGAACAGGCTTGTGCAGCCTTCCACTCACGTACAGTGTGTTCCATTCTATAAGATCTCTGAGGAAATCATCAACACTTATCACACCATATTTAATCAACCTGTCTTCAAATTTCACAAGCGTGTTAAAGTAGACATGAGAGCCATAATTACACTGAATGTTCGCAATAGTACCTGGGCCGAAGTAGCTGAGAAATGAGTAATGATCTGGGTGTCTCTCGGTGTTTACTCTGTGCCACATGGCTGGGTCTTTGACAACGAAAAACAAGTCAACCATGTTGTCTTTTGCAGGATTATTGTTGCTTTGCTGGAATACACCTGATCCATACGCAAATGCTAGCTCGATTCCATCGGGAAAACGTTGAAATACTGATTTATAAAACCTATCCATGCTTATTTGGTCTTTTTAAACAAGAACATGCAGCTTTGCAAGGATAAAGAAAACATTTGCATGCCGCACGCATCGCCTTATAATGTGATTCAAGGGAATCTCCTCTTTCTAAGGGTTCTCCCCTTTTCGGCTCCAACAAAACACCATTATGAAATTGTCTCACTTGTGACCACGTGGAGTAGTTCAAGATGGCTGCAAATAGCAGAGTT
Organism: Sanderia malayensis; assembly: GCA_013076295.1. Lineage (NCBI taxonomy): Eukaryota > Metazoa > Cnidaria > Scyphozoa > Semaeostomeae > Pelagiidae > Sanderia > Sanderia malayensis. Next base: position 584,577 of record RQOL01000616.1, on the reverse strand, counting down.
TTCTCATCTTATAGAGCGATCGGATACATTTCTAACCATGTTCCACTTGCATTACAAGTTCGTGGTGCCGATCATTTTGTTACCACTGTAGTTGGCAAGACCTTCCACATATATAACGTAAGTTCTGGCTCATATTACAATCTATATCAACAATTTGTTAGTCTAGGCCACATGCATGATGGATGAACCCAAGCCATCGATAGTATAAATACTTTTAGCGGTATGATCTTATTTATCTTGAAGTTGCCCTACTTTTATTTTATTGATGCGATATAATCAATCTGTTTTTATGTTCTATTTTAGTGTTCGAAGCTGAATCTACTTTTTGTTGGTATGTTTTGCGATATTAATTGTATGTGCCTCTCTCTTTTGTAACATGACGTGATGTTTTCCAATTTGAAATTTGATTTTTATGATGCCAGGTGAAATTCAAAAGGAACACATAGAATTGCTTACAGCGCACGGGGAATACACAGTCACTGCATCAAAGAATATTATTACTTTATGGAAGAGAGGCAAACCGGTATAATGGTTCTTAATCCTAGTCAGATTTTTCCCTTTTAATCCAAATACCAGTGAGCAGAGTATGGCAGTGGTGCTCCCAAGATCCTGTAGACAATGTGCCGGAGGTGCACGGTCTATGGGTGCACCCAAGATCTTTTGAAGATCAGCCATACTCTGCAAACTGGCCCAAATATCAAATGATTGGCTATGAACAGAACAATGCCATTGTCTCTGTTTATTTGCCAAATAATTCATACAAACCATCTTTCTTATCAGGTAAAACATTTTAGTGAGCACCAATTCAATATCAAGTGTATGCTGCCATTTGGAGAGCATATCGTCTCAGTTGATGAGAGAAGTTCTGTCAAGATTTGGGACATTGATGACTTAGGTAAGCACAAATGGACTTTCCCAGCTTGTTTACTAGTTGTAAAATGCATAGATGAAAACATTTACTAATGATTTTTATTTTCTACAGACGTGTATTTAACACTTGAATTCCAATCAGAGAATTTTGATATCACCACTGCTCTTCATCCTAACACTTACCTGAACAAGATATTATTTGGTAGCAGACAAGGCAAGCTGCAGTTGTGGAATGTGAAAACCAGGTAATTTACATGTATAGCCAATGTGTGACCATCAAACATGACAGGTTTTCCTCCATGGCTATTTCAAAGCCTACATCTAAAATTGTTTGAATTTCTGTTGCAGTACGTTAATCTATGAATTCAATGGATGGTCAGAACCAGTATCAGTCTTAGAACAGGTACAAATGTTGCACCTTTCCTGTTTGATGAAATGAATGTAATTCAAGTTTAGCTCTTTGTTTTATTGAAATCCCATTTTGTATTTTTGTGGCATTTTTCAGGCACCAGCAATTGACGTTGCTGCTATTGGCCTTGAAAATGGGAAAATCATCCTTCACAATTTGAAATATGATGAAACAATAGTTTCATTTTGGCAAGAGTTTGGGCCAGTGACAGCGATATCATTTAGAACAGGTACACTATCCATCAACCATTCCACAATAATATATTGTATGACAGAACTACCCATCTAATATTGACTTAACTTGATATGATACATCTCTCATCAACTTATAAGTATTTTCTTACCAATTCAAAAATGAACAACTGCTGTATGTCCGAAGGCATTAATTATCTTTGCACATGATTGGCATTATATTTGAGTTTTTCTGCAGATGGTAACCCTGTGATGGCCACAGGTAGTACAGCTGGGCATGTCTCGCTTTGGGATCTGGAAAAGAGACAGATACATAGCATCATTCATGATTGTCACCATGGAAATGTTTCTGGAATGAAATTCCTGCAAAATCAACCACTTATGATTACATCTGGTTCTGATAACACATTAAAGGTTTCCGTGCTTTATTTTCAATTCTAAGCAATGTCATGCAAGGGGGTTGAACTCCCACATTGCAAAGTTGTCTTTGAATGGAGTTTCCAGTGTAGTGATTTCATCATTGCGTTTATCTTGCATGTCTTGTATCTACCTTGAATACATTCTTATTGCGCACATTTTTCCTGTCTTTTTACCAATAGCGTCTAACACATCTTTACGTCTCTTCTTACCAGCTGTGGATATTTGACAACTCTGATGGATCCGGTCGGTTGCATAAATACCGTACCGGGCATTCGGAACCACCGACCAGAGTTCGGTATTATGGAAAAGAAGGTCACGTTCTTCTAAGTGCTGGTATGACTCATTAGAAAAGCGCCTATTCGCTCAAATTCTCTCGTAACAAAGTAACGCGCTATTGATCGTAGACCATATTGTTCCATGTTTTAGGGCTTGACAGATCGCTTCGTTACACATCGACAATCAGAGATGAGCAAAGCTGTGAAATTTCTCAAGGTAAAGGCACCAACAGTATCATTAGACATCCGCATATGATCAATGCAATACCTTGAATCATGCGGACGATTGCTCTCACGGATTACGTCAGTAAAGTAGTGTATGTATGTAGGTCGGTTATGTATGCAGCTAGTTCATGCAATAAAACGTGACATAAAATACAATTCTCTTTTAGGCTCTCTGCTCAAAAAATCCAAAAATCTTGGCGTTCGTGTCGAAGAATTGAAGTTATCGCCAATAACTGATTTAGATGCAGGTAAGACATACCATTATTTTTATATCATTTCTATTTCTGCATTTATCTTGCATTCTTGTATCCAGCATCATAGAAATGCAGATCCTTTTAAACTATGATTAATTGTTGTTTTATTTCGAATTCCTGTTTAATAATAGTTACCGTAGTAATGACGTATTTCTCATTTGCACGTGAAGTGCTTCCATTAATTTTATCATTATCTTTCACGAACCACCAGTTTAAATGTCTTTCCGCAATTCTCTATTTGACATATGGGTGTGTTTACATCGAAAGAAACTGCGTTGTCTGAAGTTCCATTTGAATCTCTTTTTATATCTCCCAGAGACGACGCGTGCCAGCGATTGGGACAATGTCGTCACGTGCCATTCGGGCTCTGCGTACGTCAGAACTTGGAGATTGCAAAACAAAAGCATCGGAAAACATACGCTAGGAAAAGGATTGGAAGGCGTGAAAGACAGGGTTGCAACTGTAAGTCACACTATCTTTTGGTTAATCAGTATGGTAAATAAGTATGCCCCACATGCATCTCTTATTTGCCATAATGACATAGCTACAAACTTTTTGCTGATATACAGTAAAAACCCGCATATAAGAACCAATGGATTAAGAACCTTCAGGGTGATATTTCTGCTCAAAACAATAGAAGAAACAATAGCCTATTGTCTTGGAACAATAGGCTGGATGGAAATTTACAGGTTCTTATATGCGGGTTTTTACTGTAGTATGAACAATTCGCAAATAATCTTACGTATGTTGCCTCGCTGCCTATTGAAAAATCTGTAGTGCATCCAGAAATTATTACGTTGTGACGTGTTGTTCCTTTCTGAAACAAGGTTGCTAGGATCTCGAGTTGTGGCAATTTCGTAGTTGTTGGTTATTCAACTGGTCACATGGAAATATTCAACATTCAATCTGGTTTACATCGTGGCTCGTTCATAACCATTCAACAAAAGGGTGAGCACTCTTTGCATTCTTCACTTACCTCATCTAGCTCAGTCTGCCTTGAACGCGAGCTATACAGCTGCCATGCTTGTATTCACTGTGTGCGATATTGTACCGAAAACTTTGTATGCAATGTGTGAGACACACTAAAATGTGCTGCATGTAACTGCATACAATAACAAACAGTACCAATGTATGCTTTGCATCAAAAACCGTTACAGCAAGAGTTTGAAAACGCTATAAGGTGCGAACACTTGTGAACACTGAAAGGGTAACATTTTTCAGAAAATTTCAATAGGTTTAGAAGTGTTAAAAAACTTTGTATGCAGTGTTGTCTGTCATGCTGCAGGCAGTGTTGGTTCTGTGTTTTATACCATGTCAGATTGTTGTAGTAGGCAATGTTGGTTCTATGTTTTATACCATGGCAGATTGTTGTCTAATGCTGATGGTTGTTTATCTCTTGCTTGCAGCACACGTGCGTCCAATTCGAGGTATTGCTACCGATTCTGCCAACCTGTATATCATAAGTGGTGCAGCGGATGGATTCCTCAAGGTAAATCACAATTTATACAATAACACAAATTTACTGGAACGCACAACATAACGACGCTATTAGTCAATTAATTCTCGTTAGTAATAACATGAAGTGTAATAAACGTTTTAATTGCTGTCAGTTTTGGGGATTCAAGTCAAGAAAAATGGTAGCATATGAAAAATTTGACAGCCCGATACGGCAAATGGTTTTACAAAGAGATAGGTATGATTCGTATCGTTTATTCATTCTGTATTCTGTGTTATGTCTAACAAAATGAAATAAAAAATAACAAAATTTTATCGGTTCGTCGATGATTTATATCAATTGAATAAGATCTTAGTTATGCTTCGTTGCAGTTCTTTGCTCGCAGTAAGTTTGGAAGACTTTTCTGTGAAAATCATTGACATTGATACAAGGAAAATTGTTAGAAACTTTCTTGGACATCAACACTCGATCACAGACATGGTAAGAAAAAAGGATGCATATTGTGAAATGTTGCTATGCAACGTAATTGCGTGCTATACCTTGTTGTGGTGCTTAATGGCTCTTTTGGCATCATAAGATATCAATGCAACCACAGGTATCGATATGTAATAACAGCATCTTGATTAGAATTCATGATTAGTGTCATTGATTCCTGCAGGCATTCAGTCCAGATGCAAGATGGCTACTGACTTCGTCGATGGATTCGAGTATAAGGACCTGGGACTTGCCTTCAGCCAGGTTGACTATTCACATTCATGTTGAACTCTTTTTAGCAATATCCCAATTGCAACATTTTGCCATCCTGTTCTTGCCGAAGCCTTCTCTGTGGCATCCTTGTGCAGACAGTAAACATTGGACGCGGCATGTTTTATTGTACCTCTTGCGTCCCTGTAGATATATCTTGTTCTACCCAGTGCCATCATCATAACAATGCAGTTATGGTTTTCTTTACTGTGTAACAAGCACTCTCCAGCAATACAATGCTGTATTAGACATTGATATACTGCGCGCGAGTGACGTAAGATTGGTGCCCAGACCTCGGTTCGACGCATCTGCATCTCAGTTTGCATGAAACCAAATAATCCCCATCGATGTTGATGAATTGTATCACCCTTCTCAAAGGGTAAACAAAATTTCCATCATTCAACTTATTGTGAAACGGCTTTTATTTTACAACTCAACTATCTAACATGCGTCTTGTACAGTGGAATATCGTTTTCGATTTTTTCATACTCCTCAAATAGAACAACATTGACAACATTTCTGATAAACAATGGAGAGATTCATTTAGCTTCTATCATTTCTTAAAGCAACTTTTTATGATTTTATGACGGCTATTAAGGTGCAAAAAATTGTTCCCCCGAGTCAATTCACCTGTGGGAACAGCTTTGATGATGCTTTATTTCTGCCATGATAGGTTGGTTGACTGTTTTCTGGTCGATTCTCCAATTACAAGCCTGGCATTTTCACCAACTGGAGATTTTCTAGCAACGGCACACTTAGAAGCTATAGGCATCTACTTATGGTATGTGAAAGCAGTTTTCAATTTCAATCAAGCCCTTTATTGGTTCATTTTGGGGTTTAGTCAACTTAAAACAATTCTAGAATTATTCTATGACATGATTAGCACAAAACATCAAATGTTTCAACAAAACGTGACGATATTTGAGTTTGCAAGGGTTAAAGCATGTTCATATATACAGGATAGGCCAAAAAATGTCATCCCTCTAACAGAACATTTTTTAGGAAATTCATCTTGTTGGAAAAATGTTCGGAATGTTTTGCTAGCTATTTTTTCCAACTGTTCACAATTTACTTTTCACACCAATGTTGTTTGATACCATTAGCGAATCGTGCATCTTGACACGTGTTTCAGGTCAAATAAAACGCTTTACACTGACGCAGTACTCACACCGTTGCCAAAAGATTTCACGCCGAAGACAATAGAAATGCCAACCACGGTAATACCTGACGAAGAAGAAGTTGAAGGTACGTTAACTAACTAACACCGTATGAACTTGGTGAGAATGGTCTACTGCACTTTTTTATTCGACCTCATTTAGCACGCCAATACAACAAGATATATTGTAACTGTGTACAATAACAAACAGTACCGATATATGCTTTGCACCAAAAAACTCTTACAGGCAGAGTTTGAAAACGCTTTAACGTGCGAACACTTGTGAACAATGAATTAGTAACATGTTTCAGAAAGTTTCAGAGGTTTAAAAAAACCATTTGTTTTTTGGTGTTGCGTTTCCCACGTTTTTTGAAATTGTTTTTGGAATTTTGGAATTGCTCAAATTTGCCACGGTGACGTTTTTAAACTGCACACATATCGTACGACTCCAGTGTCATTTATATAATTGTTTACTCTAGCAATCGAAAACAATGCAGAAGATGTGGGTTCAAGTAAACTAACTGGTGATTACCAAAGACCGGATCAGATAGGCCAAAACATCGTTACACTTTCTTTACTACCGGAATCAAGATGGCGCTGTCTGTTAGACCTTCAAGTAATCAAGGTAACGTCATTAATAAACATGCAAATTCTCGTAACAAGTTCCTGGCCCAAATACTGATTATAGTTATGAAATTAGAATTTTGAAAAATCGGACGTTCTATGTAGCATAGCTAAATTGAACATTGTGAATTCTTGCTCAGCGTTGGCGATATAACTTGAACTATGACTATAATTTCATTTCGGTGCTGAGTTATGACGTCACCGGAATCATGACGTCATATAACGTCAGATATTTGGAATCCGTTGAAGGCTAGGCGCTTGGTTGGGTTGTTGTGAGATTTTTCCTGTCTATACTATTTCAGTTTTTCCTGCAAACCAACTTCTCTTGACAATAGCCCATTCGCTTCCATTGTGGCTCTAATTGATCTCGAATCAGATATTGGTTTCAATATTGGAACAACTCTCTTCAGTTATTTAACACTAATTCTCACTTATTACACAAGAATGCACATAAATATACATTAAACTAAGTAACACATGTATCTACGCTCATTCTCCAAGCATGCCGGCTACTCTTTATGCAACGAACAGTTTTATAAACCTCTTACAGTCCAGCCTATACTTTCGTGCAATCGTCTGACTCTAAACAGGGCCCCACCTTAAAGCTGAGACCAATAGCTTCAACACGACGATGTATCATCCACGAACCTCCCATATATCATGCATGCTCTAATCTTACTGGATCTATATTGTGGAATATTGTAAAGACCGCAACTTAATAAAGTAATTCACTTCTTGCTAATTTTATACTTGGCAATTTGAGTCGTAAGCTGTTTAATAGCTTTTGTAAAGACCAGAAAACTAAACCACAATGATCGTGTTCATGAATATTGATAAAATAATACAGTATTATTTATTGTAGCTGGACATCATGTATTAGCCAAGGCTAGGCGTTGGTCTAATGTCAAGTTGTATTAGTTAATAAAATTATTACCATCTTACTGTGTGAAATCGAATCTTTTCTCAAACATAACCAATAATATCTTTATATGTTGTTTTCGATGTATTGAGCAAATTTCAGGACTGGTTACCGTAAATCCTCGAATAAGCCCCCGGGGACTTATTTGCAAAAACGAAATTTTAGCCTGATTATTGTTCAATATTAAGCAAAATAAAAGCTATACGATGCAGCCAATAAATGAATTTATTGGTTTAAATTTGCTGTTATTTGCATTACATTCACTAAACAACTTCAATGTCTGGAAACTTGGGCCCAATATCCTTGCAAATGATTATCAGGATGGGGGCTTATTAGAGAGGGGGGCTTATTCGAAGGTGGGGGCTTATTCGAGGGTTTACGGTAGCTTTCTTTCTGTTTCAACCATCCATAAATCTCAAAATAGATACACTTTTTAGCCAAGATAGTGTTGCAGCATGTTTCGTCTAACATTAGTGCCCAGATTAGATACATCGAATGTCCTTCTTTCGTAAATTTTTGTAACAAAGATATTTCCAGAAAATTTCTAAAGCAACCCAGACTATTTTTGTCGTTTGTTTTTGCAGGAAAGAAATAAACCGAAAGAACCTCCAAAAAAACCCAAAGCGGCTCCATTTTTTCTTCCCACAGTTTCTGGTCTCAACCCAAAATTTGATACCTCGAAAGATCAAGACGAGCAGGTAATGTCTTTTCTTGCTTTGTTTTTTACCTTCCTCTGCAATGTCATGCTATGCTATGCTATGCCATGCTCTGTCATGCTATGCTATGCCATACTATGCTATACTATGATATGCTATGCGATACTATGCCATGCTATGCTATGCCATACTATGGCATTTCATGCTATGCCATGCAATACTATGCTATACTATGATATGCCATGCTGTGCCATGCCATGCTATGCTATACTATGCCATGCCATGCTATGCTATGCTATGCTATGCTATTTCATACTATGCTGTGCTAGGTTGCGTTTATGGTGTTTTCCATCCGTCATTTCAATTCCACACAGCTGTATTCTATTGTGGATCAAACAAAATAATTTGCTTTTTCTTGCATCGCTTTCCATTTTACCTATCCTTGCTTCTTACAATGCACAACCACACAAATCATGATAATAATACGCTTCATTATACTTTGTACTTTAGCATTGTACTTTCTCTCAAGCTTTATTTCGACTTCATATTGTTTTCCTGATATTAATTCACAACCTCAATTAAAAATCCCAATTAAAACAACCCCAAACTCAATCTTAATAGCCAGAAGCGTGGCATTAAAAATTATCAAGATCTCTAGTCATAATTAGATGACTTCGGTAACAACCTTTGAGAATAATGATAATCAACCATGTGGCTCTATTTCGAGAACATGATTTAATCAGTTCTTCACAGCAGTATCGCAACACCTGCACAAGTTGGATAATTTAATATGATGGTAAATGGCTTTAAGTTATATTTTACCTTACGCGGCGAGGTTTATAATAACCCGAGATCTCTTTAATACCCTTTGAAAGCCCTAAAGTTAGGGCTTTCTAAGTGCCTCCTTGTACTGTCACTAACCGATAAACTGGAATCCATACGCCTGCTTGTTTTGGCCGTAATTCTCTTATAACGACGCCTGGCGCGGCCTAACGTGCGATCAAAGGCCTTACCATCTGACCACTTATCTTGTAATCGATTTCATTATTGATTGAGTTTCGTATAAAACATTTCTGTATTCTGTCCGTAGTGAATTTTGTATGGCATCTGTCCAAAACTAAACTTAAACCCATCTGAACTGTGTTCCATAACGTGGACATGGTGTTTTTATCTCTTAAATCTGTCTTTGTCACTTAGTATGCTAACAGAACCGATAAGGGTTTACTGGCCGTGTCTCTCCTCTAGGTGTCGTACTTTGCATCAAAGATGAAAATGGTATATAACGATATTTCTGTATTTATTCTCATTAGGATGACGTCCCAGGTGCCTTAGCGACAAATCCTTTTCAAGAGAAAACCAAATTCCAAAAAAAATTAGATGCAGCAAGCGAAATGAAAAACTGTAAGTTTCATCGATTTTATCTTCATAAATTGCGACCTGTCTACCTACAGAGGACAAGGGCCATTCTTTTATGGCGAAAACGTCTTCTGAAGGACGGGTCTTTCATGTAATCTATTATTGGAGGAAATTTCTGGTAATATGAAAGAAATTGGAAATCAGAGTTATTTTGGCAATTCAGCTTCAGATATGAAATAAAGTGCGAATTAACAATCGTAAGAAAATAGAAACATGTTTCGATCAATTGTGTAACTGCTAAAACAGCGAAACTCAACATTAACTTTTTCTCCAACTATTTAACACATCTACATTACATAAAAGCAAGTTTTAATTTGCTGTCAATCCAATTTTCAGCTATTTATCTTGCATGGATATATTGCAGTATCGAATAGCGATTTCGACAGAGAACATTGTGGCTTTAATTTCTGCTGCTCATTGGGTTTATGAAACCAATTGCATAAAAATACCAAATGACTTGTCAATTGCCGCCTACTTATCTTTAGTAAAGAATTAAAATGCTAACAACAAGTTAGATTCCAAACAGCCAATGGTTGAGTGGAAGTATATACATCACTTCTTCCACTATACTCTTTTTGCTCTTTCATGTGACCGAAATTTTGCAGATAACCAATAACCTAAATTATTAATTGTGTGTAGAATAAAAACTCTTAATTTATTGTTTGGAGCATCATAAATCCGTCTTTCTTAGTTCTTTCCAGCAAGGCAAAATTTTCAATGAATGGAAGCTATTGATGAGAACTGTTTCGGTTGTAAATTTGTATACAAATTCGTGCATTCATCAATGTAACATCGAAATATAAGCTACATCCACAAAAACGATTCCTGTTTATTTATTTTTATTGATTGGATTTGGGGACATTATAAGCATCATATGTGATTTTGATTTTTTAGATGTTGAAATTATGGATTTACTAAAAGAAATGAGCCCGTCAACCATCGATGTTGAGTTCAGGATCGCTTCACCCCTCGCAGGTGGCAGTTTAACAATTGTGCGACAGTTTCTTGAATTCATCCACCAAGGCTTAAAGTCAGGAAAAGACTACGAATTACTGCAGGCATACCTTGGCCTCTTTTTGAAGGTGAGGTTTTGAATGTTACCTGTGAGTTTTGCATTTTACTGTGGACCATGTTGATAGCTACAACAACCACAACAAATTTCGTCGTGACAACATCTCTTTCAAATATTTTGACAAAATTTTCTTCGACTCAATTTCAAATAAGATGAAAATTTGTCGCAATAAAATTTTGAATAATTTCGAGAATCCGGGTAATGAAAGTATTATATCGGGCCAGAGATTAACTGTGCATAAATATGTGAACTTAAGCGATGAAAATAGCATCAATATCCGCATCAGTTTTCACCGTCACGAGGTTAGATTTTCAACGAGAAACTCCCACCAAAAAATTCATCTGCTTTGATTTGGAAAGCGCGCAAACGTTAACATTTCTCGGCTGGTTAATGCACAAGACAACTGCACAAGACAACTGCAAATACGCATGCGCAAAGTGGAGCTGCGCATGGCGTTTTACAGTAAAACACACCAAACCCAGGCCAACAAAAACTTAATGTGTTTGGCACGGCTTTGATAGCTCGGTGAACGTTGAAATTCAACTGTATTTCAAAGGCATGGCAGATCAAAGCATCGTTTTTTTAAATACTCGAACAATATGGTTGCTTCAGTCACGCACGTATAGAAAGACCTTGTTCAAATCTGCTCTTGTTGACAAACAAACCAGCTGCCGTACCGTAAAATTGCGCGACATCAATATGTTGAATGTGTTTGAACTATACAGTTGGTATACAGCTGGCGTCGTTTTCATTCTAGCTTTAATTAATAGCGCGAGTCAATCAGTTTACTCCATTGGCCAATTTAAGTGTAAAATCTGCAAAGTCTAGCATGTATTTATTTGCTTACAGATTAATTTCTTCAATTCGACGGTTTCTTATTAAAATCCACGCCCTTGCCATAATAGTACAGCAGATTTCGGTACAAAAATGATGGTTTTGTTCATTTTGTGATAAAAGCATAAAATTTGGTGAACATAGACAGTTTGATACGCTGAAAAATATCAGATATAGAGCACTTCAAAAAATACCCCTAAATGCTATTTTTAGACAGGGGTACTAGAGCCCAATCCCCAAAACCAACAAACTGCTGTAAGTATCACAATAAACCACAGATAGATACATTACTGAGTATACTTAGCAAGTTCGACAAGCTGAAAAACATGGAATATAGAGCCATTTGAAAAATGCCCCCAAATTCTATCTTTAGACATGGGTACTAGAGCCCAATCCCCAAAACCAACAAACTGATGTAACTATCAAAAAACCACGGATAGATACATTACTCAGTATACTTAGCAAGTTCGACACGCTGAAAAACATGGAATATAGAGCCACTTGAAAAGATGCCCCCAAATTCTATTTTTAGACGTGGGTACTAGAGCCCAATCCCCAAAACCAACAAACTGATGTAACTATCAAAAAAACCACGGATAGATACATTACTCAGTATACTTAGCAAGTTCGACATGCTGAAAAACATGGAATATAGAGCCACTTGAAAAAAATGGCCCCACATGCTATTTTTAGACAGGGGTAGCCCAGTCCCCAAAATCTTCTAATTATCCTCCAAAGCAATATAATGACGTAATAACCAAATCAAGTGAACTGTAACCACAACCTTGAATTGGAGGACACAACTGTGAAAGTCGCTGTTATACTTGGAGGACACAACTGTTATACTAATTTTCGTTTTGTACCAGTTCATAAAGTGGCAGTGACTATTGGTCCTGCAAAATCAAAGGCGTTGCCATTGTTTCACTCTTTAACCGGGGGTGATACAGTATCATTTTTTGCGGGTATCGGCAAAAAGACGGCATGGAAAACCTGAAATGTATATGAGCACTCAACAGATTTTTTCATCACTTTGTCAAAATCGCCTAATTCAATGTCAGATGCTCATGTTTGTTCAATCGAGCGATTCGTTATTCTTTTATATGATACCACAAGCAGCCAGCAATCAATAAATGGGGCTAGAAAAGATTTGTTTACTCGGAAGGGGAGGCAGATTGATGCTATTCCACCTACAAGGGATGCATTAACGCAATACATCAAACGCGCAATATACCAGGGATGTCATGTTTGGGGGCAACGTCTCGTCAATTGCCCAGTAGTTCCAAAACCGGATGAATGGGAATGAAAGCGCAATCAGAATGGTTCGTGATGTCCTTCGTGGACTACTCTTCCTGATGCATCAGCAGTTTGCCAGGAACTGATCAAATGCTCCTGTGAGCAAAGGTGTGGTGGACGCTGCAAATGCATCAGTGTCGGATTTGTGTTTACTGCTATGTGCATCTGCAATGGAGACTGCTGAGTTTAACTTAGTTTAGTCATCTTTTTTTCAAAGATAGCATTTCGTATAGACCGCTTTTGTATAACTTTAGATTCACTAGTTCACTAGCTAAGTTATTTGCTCAGTTTGAGGGATTATGCCCAAGTAGAAATAAAGCAACGAGAAACATTGCAAATAGCTGTATATTCCATGTTTCTCAGCCTTCAAAATCCGCAAGTTCTACAAAGTAATGTATTTATCCGTCATACGCCAAATTTTCATCTTGGATGGGTTGGATACTAGTACCCCTGTCTAAAAATAGCACTTGTGGGCACTTTTCGAAGTGGATCTATGTTGCATGTATTTCAGTGTATCAAACGTACTAAGTATACCAAGTAATGTATCTATCTGTGGTTTATTGTGATACTTGCAGCAGTTTGTTGGTTTTGGGGATTGGGCTCTAGTACCCATGTCTAAAGATAGAATTTGGGGGCATTTTTCAAATGGCTCTATATTCCATGTTTTTCAGCGTGTCGAACTTGCTAAGTATACTCAGTAATGTATCTATCTGTGGTTTATTGTGATACTTGCAGCATTTTTTGGTTTTGGGGATTGGGCTCTAGTACCCCTGTCTAAAAATAGCATTTAGGGGTATTTTTTGAAGTGCCTCTATATCTAATATTTTTCAGCGTATCAAACTGTCTATGTTCACCAAATTTTATGCTTTTATCACAAAATGAACATTTCGACCTGAAATCTGCTGTGCTATAACGCAAACATTGGGAAATTTCATTATAAGATCACGTGGGTGTAAGTGTGACCCATCATGCATCACGCGTTACGACCTTTACCGTGTTCCTCATCATGTTTCCCGAGGCTATCCCATGATCTCTTGCAGCTAATTATTAAGCTATATCGACTGTTTTCGCTTTTCAGCTTCACGGGAAATTAGTGGCCACAGAGCCATCGCTTCGGGAAATCGCAGCAGAAATACTAGAGACTCAAACCACAAGTTGGAATCGGTGCGAAGAACTGATGAACCAAAGCAACTGTCTGATTAATTACTTCAAGAATGCCACTCTTTAATTAAAATATAATTCTTTTGTAAATGCATTCAGTCTAGATCCCCAGAAACAGAAGAGTATAAAAAGTACTTTCTTCATACATGTTTAATCGATTTAAGTTCATTTTTGGTTTTCGTATAATAGGTTGCTTTTCTATTGTTATAGTCTTCTCATAAAATGCTGAACCATGAGTGCAAAGTACGTATATTTACGAAAACTGGCGACGCAAAGTCGCCATTTTGAATGGGCCCTAACAACGGGCTTATACAAACAAATCCTAAAGAGAGCCTTTCGTGTGAAAAACAATACGACAATACAATACCTACATATTTACTGCAATTTGAACATGGAAAGGCAATGGTGTTCTAAGTTTGAAGTTTGCAAACAATTTAGTTACCAAAAATAATTAAAATTATCTCACCCATGATGTGTTCGAGATTCTTTCTTACTTGCTGCATAAATTCTGCACCCAGAAACGAAATAAAATCGTTAATTTCGTTACAAGTAGAGCAACGAAATTTAGCCAGTCAGGTAAAGCAGCTCTGATTAACCAAGTCAATCGACCAGAACAGCAAATGCTCAGACAAAGCCAGTCAGCCGGGTATTTCGAAACAGCATCTGATGGGAGGCAACGAACGCATGCACCTCTGAACTATTTCTCGGGAGTATTTTACAGTTTTGAAACAATAGAGCTTCGATTAGCAGTTCACAAAATAACCCCAACTTCGGACACAGCCTAACCGTTACATTGTCAAAATAACAGAAGCGTTTGATATGCACGGGTGTGCATTATATTGCAGGAAAACCCAAGTGGGTTGCATAATTGGACCATTCCATGGGAATTGACAGAGCTTCGCTTTGATATTGATCGAGGGAATTCTCAGCACATAAAAACCCGGGCACAGAAAATTCTCATAAAAACTCAAAAATAGCAAATGCAGGCAGCTGCAGAACGAAATCGCTAACCCAGAACGAAAATGCATCGAGGAAGTAAACACCCCTCTCCGCCCCCTTGTTCTTCCCGTCTTACTCAAGCAATTCATCGCGGTGCCAATGCGATACAAAACCCATGCTTTTGATTAACGCCCTCTTTCGCAGCGCATATAACGAGAAAATTAAGTGACCGGACTTTCAATTAATGCATATTAGTAACGGTAGTACTTTATATCAATTCAATGGATGCTTATCAGAGGAGAAAAAGCATTGTACTGCTTTCAAGAGAAACTTTCTCATCATTTCATTTGATCTCCTGGGACGCATTTGAAGTAAGAAAGTAAATAATTAATATTGTTATGCTGACCGTGGTGAGATTTGAAATTTTTCAAAGAATCGTAATGCTTATCATTAATCATGTGGTCAGCGATGGTTTACTCTAATGTTTCAGCCAAGACAGACGGACAATGTTCATAAATGTATTCATGCTTCGAGAGAGGCATTTGTCGACAAAAAAAGACGACGTCATGCTAACGCATCTCATTCAGTTTGATTAATATTCGCAATAATTCACGCGCAATAATTCACAATGATCTTCTTATAATCTATTCATCCACTACACTTGTTTACAATTTACAATCTTTTCTGCAGCCATAAGAACGCTCTTTCACATAACCAGTGGCGTAGATAGAGGGGGGTCAGATGGGGCAAAAACCCCCCTGTAGAGCTAAACTGCCGTTTTGTCGGAAAATTGCTGATGTTGTGGGAAAATAAAATCTTCTGTTTACGTTCAGTTCTAGCTAATTTCCTTAGAATTTAAGAAACAAAAATGGTTATTAAATTTTTGTCTGAAAATATGAATTTCTCGCCCCCCCCCCCTATAAAATTTCCTGTCTACGCCATTGCACATAGCTATGGCCAAACACGTGTCCAGAGCTTCGCGTATCACGTGATGAGTAACATGCTTGATTTTAACGCTTGGCAAAGTTCGTTACTTTGAGGCCCTGTCTTTGCTATTCAGACAATTGACACTCAAAGTGCCCCAATCTCCGCCCTCCTTACAAGTATGACAATTTGCTTTGAAGCAAATTGGCCTGCGTTTCCAACTAAGTCTGCCTCGTTCTGGGGCAAACCCGACCTAACACAGGACAAAATTAACCGCCACTTTTCAAAGTGAAATAAGTATTATGAATGATAAAATGAACTGAACTGAAATTCGACAGTGAACTTAATTGAATTGAATTATAAACAGCCGTTCTAACTATAAGTAAATTGGGCTGAACTGAATTAGAAAATTAAATATGACGCCAATGAAGATGATTTGAGGATTAGACAGCATAATCTATCAAATTTTCACCTGTAGGCCATGATTACTTTCATAATAAAACCTCGCTATTACCTGCTATTTTTCTCCAATCAAATTTCACTGTCGCTAAAGATTAGCCAATACAGTATCTACCTGTCTGAACGCGCATGTCCAAATTTTTAATGTGTAACCAATCAACCGCGTCATTATTATAAGGGGGTAGGGTAGAAACAAGAGTTGAATACATGATGATAAAACAGTGACTGCAACACGCTCAATACACGTATTTTCATAAAAATACGGTTTGTAAGAAACTGGAACTAGGATGACCAAAACTTTGGCACTTGGCTCGAGAATAAATAAGAAACTGTAAAATTTCCATTCTTAAATATCAGTCTGAGTAAATACAGAGAAATGTGTCATGAAAACTCGTCATCCTGATCTCGACCATTTTGATTTTAGATTTTATTTGATTTAACGTTGTGGGATCCAAAACGGACTTCAAACTATAAAAAATATCAAGAATTGTGTTCATTTTTGTTCGAAAAATATTGCAACTTTTACAATGATGTACACAGGTTGTGTACAAGGTTCATCTAAAAATGTTGAACCTCGAAACAATAAAATGATGTTAGATCCCGAACATAAAAAAGATTTCAGTACTACAGCGTCGTGAAGTTCATGCCAAATTAAGAAATATTTAGCACTGAGCGTTGATCCAAGTTTGTTTACCAAATAAAAGCGTGCACTGTGAGAATGCAGATAAAATCCCTTCTGCAACATGAAGAGACGACCTGCTGCGCAGCGCACGGCTGCACATCGTCCATAAACAGCTGTTGCACGTCTGTTAAGCGATTTGCATTTGTTATGGCAAGCAGAAGCTGCTCAATACAAGAAATTATGAAAATAGAAGCGAAAATACAAATTAAAAAGACCAAACATGGCCAACTTTGCGCAAAAAAATCAATTAATTTTCAATGGAAGAGAAGTCAAACATCGACCATACTTTGGAAATAAGCGCATACGCTTCCTTAAGTTAATTAGCCGAGATATTTCATTATGTTGTTATCGGTACTTCTTGATGTATTACAGGTTCTGCATTTTCTATTTTGAATTGGCGAACAAAATTTGCTCTTCACATTAGTCCCGAAAACTCGTTGAATCCATTAACAGGGATAAATTTAATATAAATATGACGTCATACATCATGAACGACGCATTATCTGATGTTGGAAACAGAGAAAGTTTCAAAAGAAGTGCTTCTTTTTAGACAAACAAATTATCCCGACCACTTTTACATCTTAATAGAAAACAACGAATCTTCTTCTCTTTTCAAGAAAGAGACAAAGAAACTTTGCTATACTTTCCAAGAACCCAAGAACCTCTCTTAAAACGACGAACTTCAATGTACCTTTGCATCACGGTTACTATTCATAAAATGGCGCGAGCGCACTAACGAAATATGACGAGGAAAAAAAGCGCGCGCATATACTTTTGTGAAAATTGAAAATATGTACATTCATAAAATATGAATGTGCTTCGGCGAGAAATATAATCTAACCGAACTGCTCGTCAATAAATCCCAATAGAATCCAACAGATTTCAATATATAGCGGCTTGATCTTATTCATAAAATAACTATGAACCACAGAGCAAAAAGCCCGGGATGTCAAACAAATTATTTGCAGCCGTTATGCCTATTCAATTCACATTACAACAAAAATACAGTTCAAAAGCAGAAAGCAAACATGTCAGCGTGCAATGAAACTCAGCCTCGATTAATAATTCATCCATGATTCTTTGCAATGTTTCATAATCATCATCATTATTAGCTACTGTCATCATAATCATCATCACTATTACTATCATCATAATCATCATCATAATCATCATCATTATTACTACAGTCAAATCTGCATAGCTCGAACTCGTGTAGTTCGATCTTTATCTAATTCGAACTGAATTCTCCGTCCCTTCAAGGAACACCAATGAACCAATTCTTATCAAACAACCTTCCATAATTCGAACTTTTGTAATTCGAACATTTTCACGCTTCCCCAGGGTGTTCGAATTAGACAGATTTGACTGTATCATCAGAATCATCATCATAATCATAATCATAACCATCATCACTATTACTATCATCATAACCATCATCATTATTACTATCACCATAATCATCACCACTATTACTATCATCATTATTACTGTCATCATAATCATCATCATTATTACCATGATCATCATCATTATCATCTAAAATTAAAAGCTTAATGGAATTAGAACAGGTATTATTTACGTAGATTAGGATGATTAACAGCAGCATTTGACTTGACTGGCCTAAGGCGTGTTTAGGTGTACACACTGAGCGCTCTATCAACTGTGTAGCGACGTAATTAAAGAGTGCACCTGATATAAAGCTGTATATGTTCACGTCAGATTCGATAATAGCATGGAATAGTAGATCTCAGAGACAACAAGCTGCTTTTTACATCAATGGGCACCGAACAATTTGGCTTGCTCTTATCGTTGAATCGTTTGTAACAACGATGGTGAATAATTAATGAAGGGCTTACACAGAGTATTAGTCGGAATATATTAGTCGGACAACGAGCCGGTTTGTTGGTTGTCTAAACAATTCGTACTGGAAGACGAAAGCATCACATTGGTCGAGGCAATTCAACACGCGGAAATAATTGCATGCACGTTGCATGCAGCATTGACAGTAGCTTCGTGGTCAGGTGTGAGCTTATCAGCTGTTGGCTAAAAGCGGAGAATCAATAGGAACAGCATCAAAGCAACTCGCTGGGTCTGAGTGTAGTTAGGAGGTGGCCTGCTGTATCCCACATCGCATCCGACACGCAGAGAACTTACATGACGAGTAGCAAATCATAATCATCAAAACAAAGCAACCACATACAACAAGACAAGCGTAAGAAGCATATATACACAAGCACGTATATAGGCGAGCACAGGGGTCACAAAGTGTTGTATATATAAATCGCTAACCCAGACAAGTTGGTTTGCAGATCGTAATCTCGTTTATTTATCAGAGCAGACGTTGGCTGCACGAGCTGGGCTTCGCTCTCGCATCGCTACTCGGTGTGTATTACTAGCGTTTATACACATTGCATAGAGAAAGAATATCATCGACATGGGCAAACACCAGAGCAAGCTCACGGCTGAAAACCTTACGCATCTGCGACAGTGTACAGCGTTCAGCGACAGAGAGTTGGACAAGTGGTACAAGGGCTTTATGAAGGACTGCCCGTCGGGTAAAATGACAAAAAAGGAGTTCGAGCAAATTTACAAGAATTTCTTCAAGGCAGGAGATGCAACCAAGTTTGCCACGCATGTATTCCGCACGTTCGATAAAGATGGCAATGGGTCGATCGATTTCCGCGAATTCATCTGCGGCCTGTCGATAACTTGCCACGGTACAAAGGAAGACAAATTGCGATGGGCCTTCAACATGTACGACATTGATGGCAGTGGCACGATTACGGAGGATGAGTTAGTGGAGATAATAAAATCGATATACAAGATGATGTCAGGTACCGAAGAAGGAAGGAAAGAAGCAGAAGACCAGGAACCGCCGGATGTCCTAGCAGCACAACTATTTCAAAGAATGGATGAGGATGGGGATGGTGAAGTAACCATCGAAGAGTTCGTTGAAGCAGCCAAAGACGATCCCACTATCTTAAAATTGTTGCAGCAATGAATTCACGCTTGCGGTTCATATGGATGTCTTTTGAAATTCGCTGACTAGACGAAAGTTTGATTAATTTCCACTAATAAAACTACTGCTGCTTGTGCTAGCTACTAACACTGATCATTATTTAAAAAAAATAAAGGTGAGGCAGTTTACAGACAAGGTTTGTGAACACAATTTCAATGTTCGAGACTAGGCTTTATTTATTTGCAAAACAAGAATGTTGACAAAGTATTTTATAGCAGGGATGAGTTTGGGACCTGACAAATCTATATTAAAAGCCATAAAAATTTATATCGAGTATATGTGTGCGGATTGACAGAAGCGTAAATGCAATATTTGTCAACTGTTTTATTTCGATTTCGTGTGCTATACCGTATATCGAGAGATCGAAAAATATCGATCAAAGGGACTTTATAACAACCCTTATAATTAATTAGACCAAAAGATGTTAATTGTTGACGGCAAGGACTCTATATAAGTGGCATCTTCACAAAATTGCGTATAGCATTGTTTTAAAATTGGAGAATTGTATCTTGTAGCGATCGTGTATAGATAAAAACAAAATAAATCATAAAAATAGAACATTCTTAGCTTAGAACTGTTGACCTAAACAACATCATAAAGACAGCTTGAATTAAAAATTTCAAAATGAAAAGCATTAAGAATTCATGTGGCCTGGATTAAATGCATATCATGTCGAGAAAATATAGATTTCAGAATACATAGATGTATACGAGCCCAGCTGATGGGTAAATTAATACTAATAAAAAAAAGTTGTTGAACATGTTGAATTTTTTATCAGTATTTCTCCCAACAATATTAAAGGAAGTTTTGTTTACCGTTTCACACAAATTTCGGCACCGAAACACAAGGCTATATATACATATATATATATATATGCAGGTCAACGGATATAACTGGAAGAAATTCACGCGGCTTAACCTTAATTCGCAAATGCATATTATACTGTTTATAATTAACAAGATATTTTTTGTAAGCGTGCACATGGAAGGAGATTTAAGCGTTAGCTCTGCGGAGAAGAGCAGGTACGAATGTGAGTGAACACGGAGCAGGTATTTTAAAGCTGCAAATTGAATAAGAAATAGGATTTTATTATGTTGGCTAGCAATTGTAAGACTCCGCTCAAAAAGAGGTGGAAACACGCTTAAAATATCCTCAATTTCGCTCGTTTTTCGTAATTAGAAAGGTAAACAAGTAGATGACGAATGTGTTGAAATTTTCTGCCGCACAAAGGATGCCACATGATAGCAGCACAAATCTGGTTGCAGCTTTGTGCAGCTTGTTGACGTTTCGCTCTTTGATGAAGAGTTTGCTAATCTATGGTCGTTCATAACTGGCAGATATCAGCAACCAGATATATAAGATGAAAATTGAATCATGCTGCATAACAGTATAATGATAGCTGTGTTCTGTGCAGATGCAATCAGCTGGGTAA
Organism: Sanderia malayensis; assembly: GCA_013076295.1. Taxonomy (NCBI): domain Eukaryota; kingdom Metazoa; phylum Cnidaria; class Scyphozoa; order Semaeostomeae; family Pelagiidae; genus Sanderia; species Sanderia malayensis. The sequence goes on along the minus strand of RQOL01000616.1, from coordinate 563,147 downwards.
ATGGGGCAAACTGGAATCATGTTTACAAATCGATAAGTTCTATATTTTAGGTTATCGAAATATCTAAAGGCTCAAAAAACATAGCTTTATATATCCCAGCTGACAAAAACAAGTGCTCCTTTGAAAGCATTATAAGAACAGAAGAGCATATAGCATAAAAAACATTAAAATCAAGTGCTAATTGCATCACAAGACTATACAGCAAATGAAAAAACATCTATCTAGCAAACCACCCCAGAAGAACCCCTTCATAAATATTTTCGAGAAATTCAATTAAACCTCGATAGATTGACAATGGGATAAGTTAATTTATTCGATGTGTCGAGCAGATTTCAATTGCAAAATCTTTTAAATCTGGTTCAAATTTGGGTCTTGAAATAACTTATGAAATACAACCTCGTGTGAGCTCGAGATTACTTAGAGTTGCGATCAATCCATGTGCACCCTTTGTATACACAAAACTTTGTTTTGCGCTAATTTGTACACGGAGGACAAATCGACGAAAAGTTAACACGAGAGCATTTGTATGCAAAAATGATTCGATAATCATTATTACATGTGTGTGATTCTCTGGTAGACGTGTGATAGCAGTGACAATTTAGTGTTGTGCAAAGAAACCTACAGGTCGTTATTCTTGAGAAATTATGAGTGAGTATAATTTCACATCACCAAAAAACAACAACAAATGACGTGGTTATTCTGTTTGGAATGAAAGAAGAAAAGAAAGCTGCAAATAAAGCCACGTGTAGCAGCTGTACGAGATCGGCTCTGCTACGCTCTCTCCAAGCTCGATTAGAAAAACACAAAAAATGGATAAAACTAATATTGGTCATCAAATTTGCAAACTTCATTGCCCTTGATCAGTAATTATAATTAATAAGGCAATGTATTGAATTAAAGCTGATCGAAAGTAAGATTGAATAATAAATCATTGATAATTAACAGCAGAAATAGCCAATCCTGTTTAATACAATTATATGCTTGTGTGTAACATATGAGCGTATGTAAAGATCCTCCAATTTTCATCAGAACCTTAACTTAACTTCAGCATGTGACAATTTGCTGCATGGCTTCAAGAGCTCAAAATCGACCTGGCTTGTAATTGTGTTACTTTTCCTGCCTCGAATTTTACATATTCACATGCACTGGTGATAGTTGATATAACTGAAAATTTAAAAAAGAATGGATGCAGCACCGCAAGTTACGAAAAATTTCCGCAAATACAATTCTTAACATAAATCTTCCGAAATAAAAGGGGTTAAATTCTAAACACGTCCGTATATTGCATCCCTTGTCATTCTTCAAAGACCTGGTCAAAGTTTCCGAGATCTTGCAAGATCTGTAAACACAACATTCGTAGATACAAATTCTATTAGGCACAGCTTAAAACCTTAAGCAGCTTGCAGAAATGAAAAGTTCCCGAGAAATCATGCTTCAGAAAACATATACCTTCCACCGAAAAATTCATCTTCCATCATGGAAGATGAATTTGTTTAAAGAATATCTTACGAAGCATATACGCATATAGCCTGAAACTATAAAGAAGCATATACGCATAGCCTGAAACTATAAAGAAGCATACACGCATAGTGTGAAACTGTAAAGAAGCATATACGCATAGCCTGAAACTAAAAAGAAGCATATACGCATAGTCTGAAACTGTAAAGAAGCATATATGAATAGCCTGAAATTATAAGATGAGGAATTGTCTTAACAACGGACCCTGCATTTCGGAATGCGATTCCAAACTTCAAGAGCCAGGTGAAGTAAACAATAAACAATAAACAATAAACCAGATAGAGCAAACATCATGCCCGTGCAACAAACAACAACCCAAAATACAACCACAGATAAAAAATAAACCAAGATATAATGGCAGCATTCAACAAAAACAATAGTCCATTTCTGTAGAGTGCTTTCCGATTCCGATGTTCCATATTGATCTTTCAATGCGTCAACCATATGACAATGAATCTGAATAATACAATGCCACATTGCAGCTATCAATAATACAGCTGTTGCAGTCTAGTCCACTTACGATGAAACATAACACACAGCAATCACAAAACAAAACAGCATCAGAGCCAATGCCATGGCAGATGTAAAGCACAATAAAACGAACACAAATAATAACGCAGGAAGCAGATAAAGTAGAATACATCAACAAATGTATGCTACAATGCAAAGTGGAATGTTGAATGCAAGATTGTTGTATGTGATCTTCTTATAAGCTTACGTTGAATAACATTGCAAAATAGCAAGCTATTCTATTTAAGAGTGGAGACACTTTGCAGCTGTTTACACAGCGTTAAAACGTTTGAGTAGTCAAAACAAAGCAGATTAATATCGTATACAAGTGTATACAATCATAAAAAACGGTTCTTAAGAGAAAAACTAAAGAAATGATGGGATGTGCAATCTAATGCATTAACCTTAAATTGTGTGAATACACACGATGAGTTGATCTGTGTTATTAGTGAAATTAAATTAAAAACTATAAAGCAGGTTTCATGACAAGTGATACATTGTTAAGCGTAAGGTTTCAGTGCTGCATATGCACGCTTGGTTTCATGACAAGTGATACATTGTCAAGCGCAAGGTTTCAGTGCTGCATATGTGCGCTTGGTTTCATGACAAGTGATACATTGTTAAGCGTAAGGTTTCAGTGCTACACATGCACGCTTGGTTTCACATGACAAGTGATACATTGTCAAGCGCAAGGTTTCAGTGCTGCACATGTACGCTTGGCTTCATGACAAGTGATACATTGATAAAAAGCAAGGTTTCAGTGCTGCATATGTACGCTTGGTTTCATGACAATTGATACATTGTTAAACGCAAGGTTTCAGTGCTGCACATGTACGCTTGGTAAAGTTATCAACGGACACGTTCGTAAACCGGACAACTGTCCACAAGTCATCTTATTTGTCCTCAGCAAACACCGCACCACAATGGGCAATAGCCGTAGTCCAACCCAGGTATCCATCAAATCGGTCATGCAAATGTGTCTCTGAAAAACATAGAACAATAAGAATAGCGGTTCCATATCCATCGTACATTACTTTCCCAAAATTAACGACCACGGAAGGATGAAGAGCTGGGTTGGCTGACAGCTTGTTGTTCGTGGTTCTGACCATATGCGGATTTGAACCAGTAAAGGCATGGCCTCAAGAGGATCAAACCCAGAGCCTTAACCGCTAGGCTACACCACCGATTAATTAACACCACTTGGCATGCATTTTAAGTTATAGCCAAAAAAATAATTATTGTCACACTTTCAGTTGCCAATTTTATTATCCAATATATGCTTATGCTTATAAGGAGGGCTTACTTAAGATCATTCTAAATTGTTGTTTGTTTAATAAATCATATGTCAAAAATGGTCTAGCATCAAAATACAACGTGCTGTATAGCATGCACATAAAGATTGACAAAAGCAATGAGATTATAAAAAAACGCACCTGGAAGATTAGTGTAACTGGCCGATACACACGAAATGCTCGAAATATTATTGGATAATTCCAAAACACTGCCGCAAGTCGATTTGGACTGGCAGAATGGAATAGGATCGCTCTCTTTAATTAATTTTATTTAATTTAATTAATTAATTTATTTATTTATTTATTTATTTGGGAAATTGTAAAATAGGTTTTAAACTTTATCTTGTTGGCGTTAATTAGCTTATTAGCTATGTATATATATTTTTTTTTCTTGCCAACGTAAAATAAATTGTTAATAATAATAATAATAATAATAATAATAATCTTCGGGCTATTTAATGTTATTAAGTAGTGTCAGATAGAAACCTGCGTGTCGTTGATAATTTAAAAAGACACGGTTCTCGAATACGCGTGAAAATTAAGCAAATAAAAAAATTACGCAATGCACACGAAAATCAGCTTTACGAAGGACTCGAGTGTTTCCTCCTGTCAAATGTGATAGTTACCTCCATTGTCAATTTGAACGTGAGAGAACTTCGAAATTTAATGAGTCAGCAAAATCGGTCTTTGGTTTCCATTATCAAAATCTTGAACGCAAACATATGCTCATGGTTAAAAATCGAGAAATGTAAAGGGAAAATCAAACCCGAATAAATCAAGATAAGATAAACTGCAATTAGATAATTTCATTGATATTTTGATTAACTAAGGATGGGATGGATTTAAAATTTAGAAATTGTAGAACGAGGCTGTTGATGTCAGGCCAGAGAATCGTGTTTGTGCCAAAGGGAACCTGGACGACTCTCTTGAGTTCGAGATGTCAAGACCAGAAGCTCTCAAAGTCTCAAAATTAGGATATCTAATCGTAAATCAAATGGGACATAATTAATTTTAATAGCTTTTGGGTCATGCGATGGACAAAAATTTTGTAAAATATGCAGGGCTGTTAAACTTTGACGAACAAACTCTGTCATATTATATTGAAAGAAGATCAGAGATAAGAATGGCTGACGAGTATCAAGAATGGCGGCATGAAACACACAGAATATATAATTCAATATTGACTCGAATGATCAGCAGTTACGTATAACAGTAATCAAAATAGCGTCAGACAGACAAGCTTTAAAAGGTTGCGAATGATATACAATGACAAATGCAATCAGACCATTTTCAATGCAAACAGTAACAGTCTTTGCTGAATGTTCGTCAGAATAGCGAAGTAACGGTTGAAATGAAAAGCGCAAACCAAACACATTTCTATTTGTTCAAGCACTGATTAAAAACGCAAAAAGATTTCATCACAGGCCGGCGGCGCTTATCTTATCTTGCTGCAATGATACCAATTGTTGGTGGTTGTGGTCAGACGCCAAGAATACGCGAAACAAAGGAATCACCCCTCAAACCGGTATCACCAAATATGAGGCTTTAGGAAATATAAATATTATACCAGCTATACTATTCTGTTGGATCAGGTGTCCAAGAAACCATATAGAGCAATTGTATCTATAATTATTCAACTACAATGTTTAATTGCCATGTTTCATTCAACCAGTTCTTATTGGTTTGTTAACTGTTACAACACATGGTAACTTTTTATATGAAACTATAAACCACGACAAATTTTGGCACCCAAGAATCTAAAGTAGGTATCAGTAATTGAATTAAACAACTATAAAATGCACCATACTCGCATACAGATCAAAAATGTCTTTACTTAAAATTCCCGTATTTTCTACTATGGCATCACAAACATTACTCTTGCAGACTTTCTATTACATAAACATGCGTGGCATTTTAAGGAAATTATCATTCAAGATTGCATGTTTAAATATTCAGTATAAATCAATTAGTCATGTTGGCAATGATAAATTCAAATGAATTGCACCAAGACTGCACGCACGGTGTCTCAAACAAAGCTGGACAGTTGGAATGAGCTAAAAAGCTGTTTATACAACCCACCAATAACCAGCATGGCTTAAGATCTTTGGACATTGACATTTAGCTGTTGACATGTACATCCAGTGGAGATTTTGGTAAGAACAGTACATTTTCAAGATGAATAGGAATCAAAATTCACTCACTGACTATTCTTGCTTCATATTTGTCCTTCGTAGAGGGCAAGCGGAAAGTCAACATGAAGACGTGGGTACTTCAACTTCACCATTCCCTGATAAACAAGAACACAAATACTTATTAATATTTGAAGCACTTCAACCTGTGTAGAGTTGAAACTCAATTTTCAAAATTCCAGTCAAGTCAAGCTGTGTGCTGCACCCAATAAAAAAGGGGGGGGACAAGGAAATGGAAATTTTTCCTCGCACACACAAAAGTTCTGGCCATACTCCACTGACCTGACTGGGAGTTGAGGATACGATATGATTTTGAATCAAACTTACCTGCTCGAAAAGATTTTCAGTTATTTGTTTCATCCAGGGCTTGCCGCTTGAAGGTACCATCTCTTCATAAAACTCATGAGCAACATCACCGTCTTCGTCAAAGCACATTGAGCTACAAAAGAAAAATATAAATAGCTATGAATTGTGGACGTGGACAACGTTACATAAATCTGCTGCCTTGATCAAATTGTTTATAAAGTGCCAGAAATGTAGATATATAGTTATAACCAACCTTCTTCTGGAGTAAATGAAAGGTTGTGCCAATGGAGTCAGGGCCATTTCATTTGCTGAGTTGTCTGAGTCCCAACCCAGCACCCATTTCGCATAATTAACTACAGAAGATACAGCTGAACCCATCATCGAATGGACTGTTTTAAAGCTGGAAGCTATACGCTTGGTAATTTGGGTTTAGTTTTAACATGCAAATGGGCCTATCTTCTTCAATTTGAACCTTAAATTCAACTTCGCAAAAGACGTTATGCTTCGCTGTTCAACCACTTAAATTGACGTGTCATTATAAAAAAATCGCTTTTCTTTAAAGAAGTTCACTTTATCACACTGATGATATGTCTTAATGTACAGAACATTGATACTGAAAATGAATTCGTCAATTTAATTTGTTCTTAAATCTTAATTTAGGCCAAGATAAGACAAGACTCTGGTTACCAGCCCTCTTGAGTGGGATGTGCCATGCTCCTACATTTTGATCCCTGATTGGAGAGGGGTGAGTTTACCTATTTAATCCCAAGTGCCCCATCCGAACAACTAAATAAGCTGATAATCAACCTTTTTATATTGAAATAATAAAAAAAGGATATTCATAAGAACCAAATGGACCCTGAGAAATATACTTACAGATTGCACCATTATGCACAAGTCGAGATTATTTCGAAAAAAAGATACAAAATACTTTGTCAAAAACGTATTATTTTAACCATTATAACAACAACAATAATGAAAATTTATATAAAAAATAAGTAGAAAATACCAAAAAACGGCAACATTATATAAAACCATGTGCAAAAGATAGCCGGTAACAAGAGGCAACTCTCCTGGTGGCTCCTTGAGAAAACTGCACTTACTTTTTGTAGAAAGTTTTAGCAAATAGGAAATTAAAGATTACACGTTACATGTTCAAAACATATTGACAAAGAAAAATGTTTGTCATAATCATTACTCAAAGCCTACATGAGCTACAAAACAAGTTGCGAAATATGACGAGCACATCACATCGTCAATCATCTCACAAAACTATAAAACTAGACTAATAAATACAAAACCTTAAATGTAACCCTTAGTTTTGTTTTCATGGAAGCAAATATTCAGGAATATCTGAATCATACTTCTTGACTGGCCTTGCATCTTGGCGGATGGTATTGTCAGCTAAGAAAAAGATAAAAGTGAATTAAAATGGGAGAAATGTAGAGACATTGTAGGCCCCACCTTTCCCCACCTTTTATCGTAGGCCGTTCAGTCACCATTATCGCTTTGAGCAGAATTGAAATTTTGCTGCAGTTGAATTTGATTAGTACAATCTTTATTTTCCTTCAGCTGATTAAAATCATAAATGTTGACTTTCTCAGACAATGGTCATTGCGCAAGACTGTGTGAGATCACTAGAGACCAGAAACATGTACAAAACTGCAAACAATTGTGCAGGACTTACATTCACTTAGAGATGTCTAGTTATAACATATCTATGTTCTATGTATGTATTTCGAGATAAGTTGTTGTCTTGCTTCTACGTTATTTATATGTGTTATGACGTTGGAGTTTTTTTATACAAATATGGCATTTTACATCACTGCACATGCTCAGCAAGGTAAAACTATCCAGTTCTACGCTAAGAAAGTGCTGAAAAGGTGTACTGTTGAAATTAGGAACCAGTTGAGAAAGTCAGAAGGCTAGGCTGAAAGAACTTCCCAACAAAAAAAACGTATTCGAATCATTGGGGGGGGGGGCTTTAAACAAAACATATTTTAAGCATAAATACTCACCACAATCAAGGTTTTTGCCTTTAACTCTCGTCTCTTCTACCTCTTGTCCGTTTCTATCAACGCAGAAGCATTCCTTGTCAGTACACTGTTTGGCAATGTAGAAACCATCTTCGTCACACTTGGGTGCGAACAGACCTGGCACAGGTTGCGGAACACCAGAGACAAGCAAAGTTGGGATATCTTCAATAGCTTTGGTGCATGGAGGTTCTGCAAAACGAATGTGAGAGATCAGTTTGAACTTGATCAGCAAAGAGGCAAGTTCATTTGCAAGCTACTTTATTCACGGTGTTGCGGCTTCAAGAAATACATGCGTCCAGGTATCTGTCCCATTGCTATTAGATTTCCATTATTCTACTTTAGACAGGGGTATTCGCCAAATTTTGAAAACCTTTGGACAACAACAAGTTCTGACAACCCTTGGGCCCAAAAACTATTCCGTCCAAAAGTATTAGCGATTATTGACGTACTTTGGATTACGAGAAAATATTCCAATGAACTTACCAACGCACAGGCATCTACAAAATTCGACTTTCTCCACAGTTCCATTTCTGTTTCGGTCGCAACCCAAGAAAAACTTTTTCATGCAATGTTCTCCATCTGCCTCCTCGATGTCAGCAAGCTCCTTGTCTTGAAGGATATTGTCGTTATTCGTATCCAAGTAATCAAACATCCATTCAACCGGTTGCAAGCAGAAAACCTCGCTATCAGGACGTAGTGGATCTTGCTTACAAGCCAGAGACACATCTGAATAAAACAACAACAAAAAAGAGATTTTTATAGAACAAATTTCAGCAAGTTCTCAACTATTATTATTCATAGGCAGCTATCTCGAATCAGTAAGCATAAAATAAAATAAACAGCAGTGATAATAAACTAATAATTAATAAACTTCAATCTTATTGAATTGATTCTACAATATTTCAAGCATTTGTCTGTATCTCCTTATATGTTGACTTTCTCTGATACTTGGCAACATATATATATAATACATCTGTATATCTAATATATAGCTAATAATTGTATATGCATGCCACACAAGCATCAAAAGCCAAGATTAGAACGTATTTATTTTATTATTTCCAATATACTCACACATTGCTCTTAATTTGGCATCAAGAAATTTCATTTCTTTCAATGTTTTGCCTAATTTCTCTTTCTTAAAAGTGTTTGATTTGAGAACGTGGAACCAATCGATGAGTCTTCCTGGCAGATCTGCAAGGTCTTTCTTTGTGCATGCATCTGCAAATAAATGCAATAAAATTGTAACACATTAGCATACCATTAAAACTATACTATTAATCATTCTAGTAGAGCAATCTTTGATCGGTACAGAACTTCAAAATAGCTTCTAAAACACGAATCTGCTATAGGTCAACATTTACTCGACAACCCAGAATGTGCTCAAAACTAGGATTATTTTCGCATTATCGGCAGAGCAAAGTCAAAATGTCACTTGAGAATTTTAGAATCTGTGTACATCAAAACCATGGATCCCATATTGTGTAGACAGAAGGAGTTCGTATTTCCACTGGGACTCTTTCAATAATCTATTGTTCTATCACAGATGATGATTGGTTGTTTTTGCGCTATACCAATCATTCACCTCTTTTCTGATTGGCCAATTTCGATCCTCTTTTGGGTATAATAGTTTGTTAGGCTTCCTTTTTTGTTCCCTTTCTGACGTACTACTCCGATGAGTGTCAGACGAAAAGCTTTAGTAGTTATTATGTTTCACTATGTTTCCGATTTTCAAAGCTATATTAACCATTCTACAAATCCCCAAGTAGCTAATGCAATAAAGTAAGAAATCATGGATCAACTGCCTGAATGAAAGGATGATAATGCAGGTTTTTAAAAAGATATAAAATATACCTGGCTTCAACATTTTCTTTGTATTCTGTTGCTTTGAGCTTTTTTCCTGAAATTTCTTTACTTCTTTCTGGTGCTCAAATTTCTTCTTTTGCCATTTCTTCATTTTAATATTTTGCATATTTTGCAATTCATCTTCTGTGGTGATATCCAGATACTCTGACTTCTTGTCAACAGCCGGTTTCAATTCTTTGAATGCCTAAACATTGATAGAAATAATTATATTCAATGCTATTGTTAAGTGATATAATGTTGTATAATCTACTACTCATCGGAGTAGTACGTCAGAAAGAGAGCTACTCCGATGAGTGTCAGACGAAAAGCTTTAGTAGTTATTATGTTTCGCTATGTTTCCGATTTTCAAAGCAATTTTGAAATTCTGTACCGATCAAAGATTGTTAAATTCATCTATTTGTGAAAGGTTTTTCATATTGAATGATTATAAATTGTTGCATGCTCTGCTTCCATTTTGACTCTCTTTAATTGATCAAAACCCATAAAACCCCAGCTTATTTCTTTGGGTGATTATCATACTAAGGCTTCAACTTTACATCATTTGCACCATCTTTATTTTTACAAAGCTCCCCAAAATTGCCAAAGCTTGCATTGAAGGCAAATATAGAATCGACACAGCATTTCTTAGAATTGCCATAATTGCTGCTATAACCGCTTGGAAGTACAGATACAAGCAATTATACTAGCAATTATGTGAATTCCAATTCCTTAGCAATTATGCAAACACAAGCAATTATACTAGCACATAATACTACAAAGGCAAAATCCAAAAATGTACTTTTTCTGAAGCTGATTCTAGTTTCATTTCTTCTTTGAATCTTTTTTCCAAATGTACTCGCATTCTCATCTTCTGCAACTTGTGAACCAATTTTGGATCCATATCGACAACTTCTTTGGGATCTGAGAAAATATAGAAAGAGCCAACGTGGTCAAAACTAACTTGAATCATAAAAATACCAAAATAATTTAAGGAAAGTCATTGGACGTCAGTCTCAAAAGCTTGACCAAAAATCTCAAAAGCTTGATTAAAAATAATCTCACCGCATGGGCATTTTCCCTCACACAATTTGTCAATGAATGTATTTTGCATGCACTCATTCTGTTGAAGGAGACAATGATTTACATATGTATTTCCATCACTGCCACACACTTGCTCACTCTTCTTCGTGTTGATCCTGCAATCTGGGCAGCTATAAAATTGACAAAAAATAATATCATTTTCTGAAGCAAAATAATCAAACTATGAATGCACATGTGACATCAAACAGGAAATTCTGAAAATAATTCTGCAATTTCTCAAATATTTTTCTCTCTCTCTGATTTTGATTTTCTTGATTTATCGTCAAGGGCATACCAAGGAGTTCCCCTCCTTAGATGAAATTTCATTTGTTCATTGCACTCATTCAAATGTTCTTTCATGTTTAAGCTACCAGAATGATCAAGGGCTCCCCCTTCCTGGCTAAACCTGAGTTTATGTGTGATTTGACCCTCAATCTTGAGTTTATGTGTGATTTGACCCTCAATCTTGAGTTTATGTGTGATTTGACCCTCAATCTTGAGTTTATGTGTGATTTGACCCTCAATCTTGAGTTTATGTGTGATTTGACCCTCAATCTTGAGTTTATGTGTGGTTTGACCCTCGATCCTGAGTCTATGTGTGGTTTGACCTTTGATAACTTTAAAAACATTGTTATCTGGAATAACTTCCTGTTCATGATATTGTTCAACTTCGTTCAACCACTGTTCATTTGCTCGGAAAATAGAATAATAAAAATGGAAATGAGCAAAACCTTACTTTTTCACACACAATGGGCTTCCAGATATTATTTCACATTGTTCATACCTTCCATTGCACTTGAAACCATTGCAAGCTAACAAAGGAAAGAATAAAGCAATATAATATATTATGGCTTTGCATTCATAGTTAACAAAAACATTCCACCAATGACAGCATTGCCACAATGAACAGTGTTATGCCAACAAAAGCTGATAACAAAGTTAATAAACTGTGTTCAATCAGTTTCAAAAATTATCATACAGAGACAATGGTGTTTTTACCTGACTTTTTCACGGCTTCATTCTGGGAGGAAATAAAACAGATGTTAAAATAAACTCACATAAGTAAAAGAAATCTACATCACTAATTTGTGGACCCTGCTTCAAATTATAATTTCTCAGGGCCGAGCTGCCAGTACAACCCAGAGAGTTGAAATATCAAAACAATTAACATTGATTTCATTGATATTTAATAATTAGTCTTGATGTCCTTTCTAAGTCTATGGTGTAATGGTAAGGCCTCCCGGGACCCACATACCACACCCTTCCCAAGATGGGTGTTTCTTCTGGTCTATTTTTATCTTTAAAATTATTACAGCACTCCGAACCAATAAGGAAATTGTTTCTTCAATTAAGTTACATCCTAAGAATTTAAAATATTTAACGAGGCAAAAGAGAACTTGGACAAAATAAAATTAATGCCCTTCTTTGATAAATCCATGTAGCAAGGTTCCTATCATAATTCTGTCTGCAGGCCCAACATCTTTTCACAGTTACAATGACGCTATGTTTACATTTCAGCAGTTAACAACAGGAGATAAAGAAGCCAAGGGAGACGGAGAGGTGCTGTTTTCTGTTTTACTGTTTTCTTAACGTGGTTGACACTTTGGTTGATCATTGCGATTGAAAGCCATCAAAAACATCAAACCTTGTCTCCCTTTTATAGGCCTATTGTTTCTATTTTCCGATGCCTTTGATAAAAAATTCTCATTGGAACAACGAAAACTTCTTCCACATCGTCTCATGTCGTCATCATTAATGGCCAAGACAAATAAACGAAAGGTTTCGTTTTTTGGTTTCCTCTACCGAAAGCGACAAGACAACCAAAATACGCGCGACAGAAGACATTTTAGTTCCATTTATAAAAGCTAGAAGTTGTTAAGCAATTTACACACTATTTAATCTACTTAATGATGGACTTGTGGCAGAATATAATGACAATTTACAAACTTTGAGAAGGAAAAACTTCTCCGCTAGGCCCCAAGTAGACGAACGGAAACCACACAGCCTCAAGGTCACCGTTTTGCATGACCGTAGAAATTAAAATCATACAGCAAGTATAATATCTTACCAAAAGATTCTCAAGGTTATCTTCAGCAATGGCCAAACCAAACAGAAGGATTAGAGAGAGTACAACTTTCATGACTTCACCGACTTTCTCGACAAATATATAAAACGTATTCTAATGATTAGAATCTAATCTCCTTCAAAGCAAATTCACAATCCAACAACAAGATTTTACGAGTTCACGGTTGATTGCCATTTCCGTTTCGATTATAAGTTGAACCAATAGAAAAAATATAACAAACAAATAGCTTGAAAAATGCAAATATCAAAAGAATTGTATGTGCGAGCGAAAAGCAAATTGTCTTTGGTTTGTACGGTGGCCCATAACTGTCACATCAAATTCAAACTCTCACATCAAATTCAAACTCTCACATCAAATTCAAACTCTCACATCAAATTCAAACTCTCACATCAAATTCAAACCTTCACATCAAATTCAAACTCTCACATCAAATTCAAACCTTCACATCAAATTCAAACTCTCACATCAAATTCAAACTCTCACATCAAATTCAAACTCTCACATCAAATTCAAACTCTCACATCAAATTCAAACCTTCACATCAAATTCAAACTCTCACATCAAATTCAAACCTTCACATCAAATTCAAACTCTCACATCAAATTCAAACTCTCACATCAAATTCAAACTCTCACATCAAATTCAAACTCTCACATCAAATTCAAACTCTCACATCAAATTCAAACTCTCCAACAAATTCAAGCGAAGAATGAAAGCGAGGCTGAGCACGTGGTCTATACATCAGACTCTTGATTTGCTCTGTACATCAGAATCCAGCCTGCCGTTCTCTTCACACAAAATGTTTTGTTTTTCATGTGGCCATGACTTGATTGCAAATACCAATTTTTGTACCAGATGTGGATTAGGTAAGAACAAAATATATGTAATATTTATGCCAATGAAAGTAGCGCTGGAATAATATATAGGCCTAGAAGAAAATAATCTTCAGATTCCCCGGCCAGCTAGTTGTCATTTCTCGGCTAGTTGTCATTTTGCGCAGATCCTGGAAGAAATAAGCATAACTTTGAAGATAGGGTCTAGCCACCTCTTTAGTGCCTGACAAAAGTGTTGGAAGTACATGCTGAAAGTCCCTTGTGGGTGGAGATGTTTGAATTGTCAATATTTTTAAGTTTATTTTTTTTCCTTGCAAACAGCTACTGGAGGCAATGCTAATCATGAACATGATATGCTGGATGACGAGTACGAGGATGAGAACAATCCAGCAAACTTTAATGAAGAGGATTTAATAAGATATTATTTCAACCGAGGATTCAAATACGAAGAAATAATTCAATTTCTCGCGAAATATTACAACCACAGCATAAGTTACAGCACTCTTCTCAGAAGGCTTAAGCAGTATGGACTGAAAAGACGAGATCAACTCACGAACGACATTTTCATCAGAGCACGGGCAAGAATTTCAGACATCATAAACGGCCCTGGATCAGCTGGTGGTTATCGGACAGTCTGGCACACTCTAGAGCTTGAAGGCATGCGGGTTCCCAGAATCGTAGTCCAAGAAATGTTACGTGAATTAGATCCAGAAGGATGCATGCTAAGAAGCGCTCGCCGACTGAAAAGGAGAGAATACATAAATCCAGGTCCAAACTATGCTTGGCATATGGACGGGTATGACAAATTAAAGCCATGGGGATTTCCAATACATGGCTGTATCGACGGTTTCAGTAGACGTATTTTGTGGCTAAAAGTTTGCAAATCAAATAATTTCCCAAGTATTCCTGGCTCTTATTATCTGGGAGTTGTAACTAAACTTGGTGGCTGCCCCGCAGAATTGGTGTCTGATCTTGGTACTGAGAACAGTCTTGCAGCTACAATGCAGTCTTTTTTCCGCGATAATCCCGAATCACACAGGTACGTTCCATCCCCAGGAATCAAAGAATAGAAGGGTGGTGGTCTTTTTTCAGCAAAAACAGGACAATTTGGTGGAGAAATTTGTTTAAGGATATGGAATCAGAAGGTGAGATAGATCTTTCTTCCGAATTGAGCAAGGCTTGTTTGTGGCATAGCTTCCATGGACTGCTGCAGCAAGAGTGCGATTTCATTAAAGAGCATTGGAATACACATTATATTAGAAGATCACGTCATGAAACTGTCAGTGGTCGCCCAGATTCATTGTTTTTCCTACCGGAAATGCACAACGCTGAGAATCTGATCAAAGCAGTCGAAGCAGCTGATATAGCATATGCAAAGAATCACCTACTGACCCTGGATGTATGTGAATATACGGAATACGTTGAATACATCGCCCAAGAAATGTCTGCGCCAAAGCCTGCTACATGGCAAGAAGCCTGTACTCTAAATAGAGAGCTAATGAACAAAATTAATGAAATTAACTGATAATTTTTTGGTATAAACAACCACGGTGGAATCAAGCTGCTTGAGTAAACAGTGGAAGGCCCTGCCCTTGCAAGAAGGGAACATTTGATTATTTTCTACCTATCATAAGGCATAAACCGAACAATATCAAAAATTAATACACTGAACAGTAAGTATAAAAACTACAATTGTTTGAATAAAACGTTACAAAACGGAACACTGGTCATTGTTTGTTTGTCCACTTGGTTCAAATTTTAATGGAACTTAGAAGTCATGGTCGTCCAAAACTCTGTGCCTGTGAAACTGCCAAAGAAAATAGGGAATAAAACTCCTCTGTTGTTTTGAAGTGTGCAGTGGGAAATGTTATTTCTTTTGCACAGGCACTCACAACAGGAAAACATATTCTATGAGTGGGGTTTCGTACCAGACACTCGTGATCGAAGAATACACTGATTTTCATTTCATCACCATCCAGTGGCTTGTGCGAGCTACCTGTTATCCACTTCAAAACTGCTTTGGGACTTGCTTTGATCTCTTCGAACTTCTCATCCAAACTCTCTGGTTTCTTTGTTTCATCTCCTTCGTCAGATGTATCTGGATAATTCCATGTGATGGCAGACAAGTGGCTTTTGATTTCTTGGGGGTTGTCTTCAAGGTGAAACAAATAATCCTGGAACAGGTCCATGGTATGCTCTTCAGTCTTTCTCCTTGTACTACCCATCTCTGAGAAGTTTGGACAAAGCAATGAAAACAAATAGTTGGCGTTAATTATACCATCATCACCACCTTTTACAAATAGCTCTTTGCAAACACTTCCATTTTTCAAGAGGATATCTTTCAATCCATACAGGTTTAATCCTTCCATGAACTCTGCCAAATAGACTGCCCTCTGACTTACTATACTGACCATCACTGACCCCTTGATTTCTTCAATATGGTTGACATCAATTACTCCGGTGTATCCATGATCAATGATTTGATCTGTGCTACTATCTAGATCTGCAGTTAAAATTGTTAGCTGCTTCTTTTCATTCTCAGTGAGGCTTTTGTCACACAGCTCTTTCATGTCAATCATTGGGTGAATGAGTTGTTTATATACACATTCTGCAAGGAAGGTTGGCGCTGGCCCACCTTGTGCAATACTAGCAGCAACTAATTGACCACATGCCTTAAAATTTCCATTCTTCACGTGCAATGTTGAGGAAAGTGGACTTCCAAATGGAAACATCTGCCTCCCAATGTCTGAAATCGAATTAGAGAAAAATTCTTTGGCTATGGCCCCACTGTCAATTCCATATTCACCAAGGTAATGCACACGAATTGCTCTTTCTGGGCTTCCGAGTCTTACTTGACGTTGCCACAAGGATAAAATTCTGAAGATATCAGCACCTCTTCTAACAGTGAACAATAAATTCTCTGAACGGTCCACTTTGCTTGCAAGGCTCTTGACAACATCCTGGACACTGTTTATGTTCATTGTGATTTCAATACTCTGCTTTGGAAGGATTGCTTCATTCAGGCTTCTGTGAAGCTCTAGGGCTACCTTTTCATCACTCTCTGTGTGAGGTTTCTCAATAACACTTTCAACCTGCTCTATTCCTCCTCTTGTTTCTGTTTTCCTTATTTTAAAGGCAGGAAATT
Organism: Sanderia malayensis; assembly: GCA_013076295.1. Lineage (NCBI taxonomy): Eukaryota > Metazoa > Cnidaria > Scyphozoa > Semaeostomeae > Pelagiidae > Sanderia > Sanderia malayensis. The sequence continues at coordinate 546,307 of RQOL01000616.1, read as the reverse complement.
CCAAATCAAAATCATCATCACTTACGCTGACAACATCCTTCTCAACATGTGTGAAATCAGTCTTTGTGCAGAGATAAAGAGTTATTCTATTGTAATCGTGACCCTTCTCTTCCCTGTACCGTTTCAGAGTAAATTTTTCATTGCTGCCAGGCAGGAAGTTGGCTCTCTGCCCATCTTCATAACAAAGAATGTATTCTTCATCTTCATCATAAAGATCACTTTGGTATGCCCGCCACTTTTCTTCGGCCTTAGCCAGAAATTCCTCATAGCCAATACCACTCTTGACTTTCAAAGCCAGCCGTTTTCCTCGCTTTGCTTTAACCTTCTCAATCTTGTGATTCCATTCCATCAGGCCTATGAAAATTGCCACATCTGGATCCTTGGCTTCCTTTTTGCTGTTCACTTTGGCCTTCCACTGCTTTCCTTTTCCCAACTTGAAGTCATGGAAAGACTTGAACCGAGGTGCAATTCCAGCTGGGCCTTCTTTCGAAGAACTTGCAACAGAGCAATTTGTCATTGAAGAGCCTGCAGGATATCCTGGCATTTGGCCAACATTGTCCAGTTTTACATCTAGTGTGAAAATATGATTTCCAATTGAAAAAAACCCTCAACATACACCCATCAATAGTGGTAGGAAAAGTCATTTGGATTTCAGTTTTAGATGAGGTATTCTTATGAAACATCCACTTTATCATTTTATAAATAATTTGCATATTTTACTGTTCATCATTTTCACACATTGTTCTACAGACTTAGGTCTGCGCCAATTCCACCTTCCACACATGCAATTAGGCCAGTTTGCAGAGTGTGGCCGATTTCAACAAGATCTCGGGTGCGCCAACAGGCCTACAACGCGGGTGCGGGTGCGCCAAAATCCCAAATATTGGTTGGGTGCGCCACTCAGGTGCGCTATTCCAACTATTTTCTGGATGTTTAGGTGCATTTAGGCCATTTTGTAAAAGAATTCAGGTTCCGTGAGCCCTCCGTGAGTTTGTTTAAGAATCCAGGAGCGTTTCTGATACGATTGTGATGCTAGAATTACTTTTAAATGGGTGTTTCCCAGTAATTAAAGGGGTGTGGTTTTCAAAAAAACCACGCCCTTGTGGTTTGTCCAGGGGCACCACCGGCACATTTTCTACATGTCTTGGGTGCGCCACTGCCATACTCTGCAAACTGGCAATTAGGCCCTCATTCAAATATGGTTTCGTAATGAAAGCTCGTGTTCAAAAACAAGTAAATGCTAATATTCATACCTGCTCCACATTGTGCGCAAAAGTTCGCTTGCTTGCCAAGTTCACTGCCACATGAATGGCAAAACATTTCGTTGTTTTCAGCTTCAGACACTCAAAAGAGACCTTGTACATACAACAGCTCACGAGCTCAGTGGACACAACACAATCCACTCCACGTGCTCAGCCTCGCTTTCATTCTCAGAGTTTGAATTTGATGTGAGAGTTTGAATTTGATGTGAAGGTTTGAATTTGATGTGAGAGTTTGAATTTGATGTGAGAGTTTGAATTTGATGTGAGAGTTTGAATTTGATGCGACAGTTATGGGCCACCGTAGGTTTGAATATGAACTGCAAGTAGCAAATATATCAACTCTGCAAATTTGAAGTAAAAATATTTGTGCACAAATCCAGACTATTGCCCTGTTTACACCACACAAACTCAACCAGAGTTGCCCCAAACCCAAGTTAAAACTACAACCCAGATTAGATTTTCATATGAACGCAAACTACACGTATTTTTATAAGAAAGCTATTTTATAAGAACGAGGGTCATATAGGGGTTCCAGGGAACAGGGGAACATGCCCAAAATTAAAAAGGGAACAAGGGAACATGAGAAAATTACACGGGAAACAAGGGAACATTGATAGCAAACAGGGATCAGGGAACACAAAAATGGAAATTTCTTCGAAGAACAATGAGGGAACATATGCAATTTCTATAAGGGAACAGGGGAACATGACTCCCCCCTATACGACCCTCAAGAACGTAGGGCTCGGCTCTTAAATACTGGGGTTAAGAAATTTCAGCAGTAATGGGTAAGAATGTTCAAAAATTTAACATTTTTAAACATAAGATTGTTGAAAAATTTAAATTCTCGTGTTTTCAAACGTTTCCTCTCGTCACAAGGCTGCGTTTACACGAGAAATTTGGAACGGTCCCATTTGGAACCATTTTGAACCATTTGGAAGACGGTCCCATTTTGAACTATTTGGAACCGTTCCAATTAGGCTGCGCTTACACGGGATAAACTTGTTTCCAAAAAAAGCTCTTCGGTTGCAACTTGAACGAAAAGAAAAACATTTAACAAGTCGATAAAAACAAATAAAAAATTGGCCTGAATTGATAATATACAGGGAATTTCCCACAGCAATCTAAGGATCTGGGTAACCAAAAATTTTAATGCTGAGAATGAAAGTCTATATATAGGAGATAAAATTCCGAGTTGGGACATTTCGGAAAATTAACTGTAATCATATTTGTTATTTATTTTACGTTGACGTTTGCTAACTTACCGGGGGCAAACAAATTTACCATCGGAATTATGTGAAGTTACCCCCTGAAGTTACTTTTTGCAACTTTAAAGGCCTATAACTTTGGAACCGTACGTTTTTAGGTTATGGCTCTTTTCGAAAGTTGACATAACTATTAGAGAGCAATCTAAAAATGTAATTGGATTTGAAATTTGTTATGGTTGATTTTTTTCTGACCGTGCTTACAGCCTAATTAATTAACGTCACTGTCACGCGAGAACAGTTAATTTTCCGAAATGTCCCACAACTCGGAATTTTTATCTCCTATATATTGACTTTCATTCTGAGCATTAAAATTTTTGGTTACCCAGATCCTTAGATTGTTGTGGGAAATTCCCTGTCTATAAAGAAGGTGGAAACATCTGGTAACAGTTTCCAAGTTGTTTTGTTCTGGCAACTTATACAGGTTCTTCAGATGAGATCACGTGATCTATTCGCATAACCCTATTAACCAAAATATGTTGATCTTCATTTGACCCGCAGTAGATAGATATGCAAAGTAATAGCTGATTGACAAATATTGTATGGATTCAACAATTTTAGTTACCTTGGTGGCTTCTTAATAACTCCACACCTAAATATTAAAGACCCATCTGTACAAAAACGTGGCAAAATAGGTAGAAAAGTTATTGAAATCGACATGTTGAGCAAGAGAGAAATCAGAACTTACAAATATCACAAAATGAAAGTAGTTTGATCTTGGTTGTATTTCATCTTTTTGTTACTTCTGCTGCAATTCATTATTACTATAACTATTGTTCTTTTTATAACTATTGTTCTTACTACAACTATAGTATTATGCTATATTCAAACAATTCATTAAACAATTATGAAAAATTTAATCTTATAGGCAAGATAACAAATAAATAAAAAAACGATACAAGAAGAAATGAAGACGAAAATGTTAACACAACAACAAACATGTCAATAAACAGTTCTTTTTTGTATTATCAGGAATTTAGATTATCAAAGTCTTGACCGTGTTGGCTTATAAAGTGCATAAGGCACTAATAATAGGTCTTTCTTTATATGAAAGTAGGTATGTTAGGAGAGGGTCGGGGTTCCGCGATGGCGGTTTTACAATAACAAGGTTCATATCTTTAGATATGGTACAGAAATACATTACACAACACTGTACTACTACACTGTAACAAATAAGTTGAAAATACAAGGCTTCAACCCTCCTAATCAATTATCAAATCCAAAATACGCCCCAAAGTCAATAAAAAAGATACAAAATCAAACCAAAAAGCTATTGCATATTTGACTGCAAAGCAGGGGGATTAAAAGAGAGTCAAGTTGCTGAACAATTGGTCGATCGCGACTCCACTTTGGAGTAAAACAAGACAATATGATCATACGGGCGTAACATAGAGAATGGCAGGATAGCAATACTCATCGTGATCTTGTTTAGGCACAAGTTCCTTGTGATCTTTCGTACCAATATTTCTATCTGCCACCATTTGTTTGAAGAGTGTAATGAAGAAAATGAGACCTGAAATTCCAAGTAGCAATACCCACAAGAAGGTGTACATTGGTCCCAATCTGACGTAGGATTCTGCACCAGTAATTGGTGCAGAAAGACGGCCCATATTACCAAGGGCTGATATTATACCCATGAATGTGCTCTGTTGAATAAAATGTGCCAATGTCAAATATTAATTACGTTTGTCACTTAATAAACTTGGCAACTAAAAATGTGTCCAGAAATCTGGCCTGATGGGGAATTTCCCCAACAGTTGGTACGTTAAAAAAATGGCCTGCAATGAATGTGACATTTCAAAAGATGAAATGTCATGAGAAGATGTTTCATAACTCATAATTGGTGAAAATTACGATGTTAATGATTGGAAGCCTGATAAGAGAGGCTTTAAAAAGAATTTGCGATAAACAAGGTGATTGTTACTGGACAGTTAAAAGCTCATCGTGTACATGGATCACATAGGAAGAAAGTAATTTGTTCGGGCAAACGAACCACCGCGTTTTAAAAATTGTCAATCTCGGAGCACAAATGAAATTCAAATCAAGAGACAAAGGCAGGTAAATGTTAAACTTCCATAGTTTCAGAAAAAAAATTAAAAAAGCTAGTAAATAGCAGAAATTTACCGGATTTCTACCGTGTGTAAGCTTCGAAAATAAAGAGACGAGAAGTCCAAGACAAGCTCCATATCCCAAAGCAAATGAAACAGCACCGATAATGAATTTTGGCATGGAAAGTTGGCCGGATGATGAACACCATTCGTATTCAATGGGACATCCAATTGATGATGGCCCATGTGAACGAGAATAATTTGATGTCATGTTGTTGTTGGAGTTGAAACTCTCTGAAAAACATAAAACAAAGAAATTTAATAGCAAACTATTAGAATATTCAGTACTGGATTCTTCAAACCAAAATAAGTTTAAGAATTTAGATACTCAAACGTCAATATGATATTGCCGTGAAAGCGCAAAATACTTATGATGGTAACATCATGTATAGCATCTATCAAAATTTGATATTAAAAATCTTAATAATAACCTTGCACTTCTGTCAATGCACAAGTTAGTAACGCAGAACGTTTTTGTTAAGAAAACCTTAAAAGTGTACTGCGCAGAAAAAACTTTCGTATACAAAATATGAATGCTTGAATAAATCGGGAGATAAATTCGATAAGAACGAGTAGTAAGTCAATAATAAAACAATATGTCGGATCGATTAAATCATTAATGAGAAATTATGTTGCATCGATACGGTATTTTATAATATTAGCCATTCATATAAACACTGGCACTTATATTATATAAGTGCTTATGTTATTAAATTGTGTTCCTGAGACAAGTAATGACACTCTGGCTTGTTCAATGCAATGTTGTAAGTTAGTAGTCATAAAATTAAAATTAAAATTAACCTGTAGACATACCTGTAAGCTTGAGCCTTTGGTTCGTTAATGGTATGTACATCAAGAATGCTATCGTTACTGAGGTAAAAGTAAAAGCAAGTAAAGTGCGATCTTTAAATCTGCAAACAAAACATATAAAAATCACAAAAACAAAAACGAACCAGTAGCAATGATTCGGCTTTGAGTTGTGACAAAAAATTTCTTGAACACAAGTAAACGAACAGCAAAAATTAAAGCAATTCGCTAATTTGTAGCTACAGACACGCACCTTTTCGATAGGAATTTGATAAAAAACAACTGAAAGATGCCTATCATTCCTTGGGTGGTAAAAACAAGGCCAGAATAGAAGACAGCTTTTGCTCGTGTCAATGCAAATTGGTGTTGTATAAGAGGACTCAACAACCTGAAACAAAATCACTTCAGCATCAACAAAAAATTCGCGTTTTACCATATCGTAGAACGTCCAGTTACCCAACCGCACCCACATAACATTGACGTATTCCATGGCGCAATTTACACTCGGTTAAACGAATACAATCAAACAGAAACGTTGCAATAACAAATATAAGAATACAACAGCTTCAAATGACTCAGTGAAAAGTTGGAGAATTTAAAGAATGATTAAACTTACGTCTCCATAATTGATAAATCAAAATTGACGATTGAAAACATGAATACCAACACTCCACAGGCCAATTTCTTGCCAACACCTAAATTAGAAGTTTCTAAATTTTTGCCAATATTCACAGTTTTCTTCTTCTTTTCAGGTGTATACTCTGTAAAAGACAGCATTGTATAAAAACTGCATTAAGGTTGAGCTAAGATTGATCAACAAAACTGTAGATAAACAAAATAATTCCGGTGATTCACTTATTGAAAGATGGGAGGAATCAATGGAAGGTTGATTGCTATGATGTTATTAATTTATTCTTTACAAATTAAATATAATGAAATAATTGTTGAAGTACAAAGTATAACTTACTGATGTATTTTATGGTGATAACAAGAGATGCAATGCTTAGCAATACAATTAGGTATGCAGGTATTGTGTAGAGATTGAGATGCATTCTCAATGCACTGATGTAAACACCCTTTTCCCCGATTTGCACCATTGCTGACTGGATGGCTGGAAGAGACATTGAACATTGTCTGAGAACCTGATGGCCACGTACTAGACTCAGTTTGGTTTGCATCATAAAATAGTTCTGGAATCATTGCCTCAATATCATTGAGTTAAGTCCATGCAAAACTATTATATTGAGAAGCAGTTGATATTGTGTCTATAAGCTTATAGTTTATATTTTATTGTGTCTGTATGTTATTTATTGGACACCTTAAAGCTTTCCAATAAAATATGAAAACAGATTAAGTGAATTCACACTAGATGTAATACCTGATCCCAAAGCAAAGCCTAATGACATTGCAATTACAAGGTTAGCCATTGCTGCAGACCGTTCTTCTAAAGTTGTGAAATGTGCTACCAGGACTCTTGTGCATGTCATATTTCCTAAAAAGAGCAAGGCTTAATAATCATAGCCAGTCTGATGTAATCAGAATTCACCTTTAACTTGTGCCAAACCACCCTCATATCTCAACAAAGTAACACTCCCAAGCTCAAAGCAACAAACAATTTCTATGCCTGACTATCTGACAAAAACATTCATCTGGCACTAACTCTGAACTCGAAATCATAAACTGAATTGGAAGATAGACGAGTTGTTCTTCAGACCAACTTTAGAAATGTTACCAAAGACATTTTTACTTGATTTTAGATATTTCGGTATTTGGTTCATCCAGATAACATGCCATATATATCAATCATAAGCAATATATATCACTGTATATAGCAAGAAGAAGCACAAACAGTGAGCATTGCAGCACCTTACCATCAACATAATAACTGCCGATACGAACCTCTTGTAATGCCTAATAATACTCGTGAGATGAAAACACCAAAAAGTCCATAATATTGTCCCATTCCTTGAGCAAATGCATATCCTAGCCCTGACAACATCATGATCACAGATGCTGCAATAATAGGCTCTCTGTTTGGCCTGCAAGTCATCCATTTGCTAAAAATCAGGTCTCCACAAATGGCACCAACATTGAAACCAACATTCGCCCAACCAAGAAAACTTGGGCTCACATTTGGATCAATCTGAAAGAAAATCAAAACAGGTACTGCATTTAAGTACAGGTAAGCTAAACACAGGAAAAATTTATTAACTTTTAAATTTATTAACTTTTTGCATAAAGGCTTCAAACTGGTGTGCACTAAGTTTGCAAAAAATCAAAAGAGATAGTAAAACATGATTTTTGGATGATTTGTCTCAGCAAAGGTGTTCCAATACACTTGACATTAGCTTGCAAAAAAAATAACTCACTCTTTGAAGATATGGCCATGAAGATGAAATTTCTATAGCAATGCCTGACAAAAATAGGAATACATTATATTATAAGTGATATATATACTCTGCAATGCTTCACAAATTAAATGGCTCAATGTGCCATTTCACATCCTTAAGTTGGAGGTAAACCATAATTTCTTTTCAAACGCCAGGGTCATATTGTTTTTGATCAATTAGAAGGGGGTTTACAGAATGTAGCTTATCCCTCACTAATAGACTCATTAATTACTATTGGAAGATGTCTAAAAATGTCTAACTATAAGACTTCTACATCAATAACACATCATCTTCATCATCAATTATAAGTTGAAACATCTTCCAGGGCCATATAATGATGTGAAATACAACATTCAAAGACCTTAATGTCCCTGGAGTGGAGCCACGTTCACAGATTCGGGATTCAGATTCGACAGTACACATAAGAAACTAAGCTCCGAAGTAGTGCTCAGTTTCTTAAAATTTATGGCCATTTTAATACTAAAAGTTTCTTAAATTTGGAAGTGCAAATAGGTAGGAAACTCAAAGAGACATCACAACTCAATGCAAATAAACAGTCAATTCCATCTACAAGTCTTCGTATTTAAAATAATCATGAGGGCCATCTTCAAAATACAATCAAAACTGCCCCATTTGCATGTTTTACAAGCTGACACAGTTTCTTAAGCATGACGGAAAGTAGTACTAAAGTTTCTTAATTTTTTTGGTATCTTAGGGGTCGGTTTCTTATAGAGGGTTTCTTATAAAACAAAATGCGTGTATCAACAAATTCGTTGTCCATAAGTCTTTGAGTTGTAAGTATTAAAATACCAAACCAAATTTACAGCCATCCCAATGCTATATCACGTACTTTAAAGATTTTTCGGGAATTTTCAACCCAGGAGGGTTCGTCAATAATTCTAAAAGGCTAAAAGGATTGATGTTACATTACTTACCTATCATTGTGAAAAGCATGATTAAATAAGTGGCCCAAAGACCACTTTTCTGGCTTTTAGGCACAGACATAGGAGTTGCCTTTGGGCTTGAAATCAGGCTTGACAAATCAGTACCATTCTGTATACGATGATTATCAAATCCATCTTGGTTTGGGGGATAGGCCATTTCTTGTACTTTGTCATATTCATCAGCAGTGGTCATTTCCTGTTCAGCAAGCATTTTGCAGCAATAAATTCAATTTATTTAGTTTTCAGAACGGATACTATTATACTTACGTAAAATTCATTAGACAAAAACTCAGTTGCTTGCAAATTGGTTTAGTCTGGTCGTAAAATTAAGAGAAAGGAGAAACAATGTTTCGATGTGACGTGACGACATATCAAACCAAAAAATGAATATGAATGTAATCTTTTTTCTGATCAGTAATCATTACCAAGCAGCATCGTTTTCATCCTCCGATTCATCCTTCGAATTCATCCTCGGGATTCGAGCATGCCATTCAGCATCGGATTCGTTGTGTACGTCGCAGAGTTTCGGCAGGAAATATTAAAGCGGGTGGGCCAGGCGTAACTTCCTCGGTTAGTGTCTATACTCTGATCAGGGGAGCAAATGAGGGGGCGTGACACCCCCAAATATTATGTATAACCATCAGCATAACTATGTATAAATTCAAGAAACCATGGGAGAGCCCGTATATACAGTCTACTAGTTTGATTATCTTCTGTCTCAACATTCAAGATCCTTCAATTTTCTGTTGTTAAAATATTCATTTTCATCGGCACGAAATTGATTGCTCGAGTGGTTTTGCTAGGGGGAATAAACCTTTTCGATTAACAATTCCAAGTGTAGCTGTCAGCTCTTTCAAGCCCAATTTCTTCAGGTTATTATAAGAACATCAGATTAACAAGCACTCAAGGATAGTGCTCTTGAAAGCTAAGAAACTCTACATCCAAAAACCCTCTCTATCGCGACTTCAATAACTTCTGTTCGTGAGGTATCTATCTTGCACTGCGCGTAAAGAACTATAATTTGCAAATTGATGCAGCTTTTGTAGTTACCACGCAAGATCAACCATGCAACAAAATAAAATAACAAAAGATGCCAATTGATTGCATCGTGTTATGACTCAAGCAAAATATGATAAACACTCATTAGAATAAATAGATTCTGAGAACAAAGAGCTGGTGCGTCAGCTAAGCAATTTCTTATACGCAATCAAAATGTAAGGAGGCACCTCAATATAAAAAGTAACAAAAAATTTGACTTCTATTTCTGTAATGGCAACAAGCATGGCTTAAATGACATACGTTCTCCGACCTACAACATTCAGTTCAATTGACAATTGCTTGCTTTCCCTCGCACACGTCCCAAACAAACGGGTATAGGTCAGACTTGTTTGAGGTTTTCACTGATTCTCATCTTCTAGTTTTTCTCTACACAAGGAAAGTTAAGTTACCACCGTTGTTTTGATATAATACTAAGAAACACAACGGCAGATTTAGAAGAACTGTAACTGGAAGAAAATATGAAGATGAAATTGTAGATGAATATTGCTTGCTTGGTCTTCGTGAAAAGTTTACCATGAAAGAGATTTTTCAAGGTTAAGGTACAGTAACTGTCGCTTAGTTAAATAAAACAGAAAAAGCACTTTATAGATGCCTATCACTCATTCGTGTACATATTGTGCAGATACATACAGTAATACGTACATCAATAACACATTTAATTTATCGAAATTGAGGATCCATTAGATTGATCAACTCTCCAAGTCTTTGAGGCAAAGATAATAACAAATATTTAAACTCTAAGATGATGACAATGGAAATTGGATTCATCTAACCAACTAATGATCCTTAATTCTTCCAAAGAATAAATTATTTTTAAAAGAAAGGTGGACCTTGCACTTGGAACTTGAAGTTTCTCAATTTAGAATGAATATATTGGTGTTTTAGAGCATAATTGAATTCTTATTTTCGAGACCTAAAAATGCTTGATTGCATTGAGGTTAAACATTTTTAGAATGGATATAAACGCAGATTTTCAGTGAAAGCCCATTGTCAGATCAAAGTCGAAAGTTGCAATCTTTTCAAAACAAAAATAAACAAATATTCACAAAGACCATGTTGTGTAAAAACAAAAATACTTTTTAAGAAGGGAAATTCTACAGTTTCTGAACTTTTTTTGATCCTGTGTACTAGAGTTTCTAAGCCTTCCAAGTATCCGTTTCTTATAAAGAAGTTTGTTAGAAAAAAGCGTATATTTGAAGTATTAACAGCTAACGAATGATATTCACTGTGGACAAGCCTGTAAAACGAAGAGCCAGAAAAAAATTTGAATTTTTTACACTATCAGTACTATGTATATAGGTATTTTCTCTCATTTCCAGCAATATTACATGTTCGACATTCTCCTTGTAAACCGAGAAGAATTGCTTGTATCATACCAATTGACATGCGGGTCAATATATTTTGGCTATTAGCAGGCCTAGTGGCACCTCTGTGCACTGTAAGGTGTGACGACGAAACTCAAACCACAGCACAAGGTACTTTTTGCAATCATACAAACTCGATATTTGTATCTTCTTTAATCTTGCATTAAGCATTGGAATTGCTTTGCACAAAACTATAAAAATCTGACACACAATTCCTCATATCTTTCTATTCTTATTTCATTAGTTCATTCTTTCATTCACTCGTGCATTAATTCGTTAATGCATTCATTCATTTGATTTTTCATTTTTTGCTTTATTGTTTCTCTTGCTTTCCTTCTATAAGAAAAATATTTGTACTTTCTAAGACTTCAGGGCAGAGCTGCCGCCGATGGACCCGAACGCAACCAGCCAATACTGGACCTCGGCACCGATTGAGTTCGAACAATGTGACTTGAACCAAGAACTTGCTTCCCAATGCAATGTTCAGTACACAGCTTCGCAGGAGCAATGCGATGGGAAGCTCTCATTCAATTCTTTACTAAACCATTTCTTTCCAAATGAAATATTCGAATCGGTAATGAACTACTTTATACTGCCGGAGAAGTTCGACGTGACACGGTTCCACATAAACACGTGCAATGGAAACTTGGAATTCTTTTCTGAGGCGAGAGAGGACATTGATTTAATACCGAACAGATTAAGAGTGTCGGATGCGACACTGTCGCTTACAATCATGTACAAAGTGCAGTCCATATACTATGCTATAATATCCTTCGAAATGAATGGCTTTGTGCACATCGAGAACAGACGATTGGAGATCGTTGCGGTGAAATCATTTGGTAACGATCCACTCAGCATCACAATCAAAGTCAATCAGATCAGTGCAAAGGATTTTTGTAAGCTGTTCTCCGTACTGGAATTCACATCTCCAAATCCACCGCCCAGTGTGGAGGAGCTTAAAGCAGTGTCTCTGTCAAATGCTGTCATAGAGGGTACATATAACATAGAAGGATGTTTTGAATTCGTGCTCACAGGTAAACCAGATACATCAGACGTATTCCAGCAATCACAGGTGTACCTGATCATACAAAAACCATGCAACGAACAGGTATCCGCTGCCATGTCTGTCTATTTCGCCTCATCTGCGTCATTTCACCACCTGCTTTCTGGCATTTTGGGCAAAGATGTGGCACTCAGAATTCCATTTCTTTGGTTCCAGAAGCTTAATCTTGCTCTACAGTCTTCGACTGCGGGCATTGCCAAAATCAAAAACGAGAACTTCAATCGAGTGTTCAGGTTCTTCGTCACGCGTGGAATGGCTGTGAACACCGGCTTGACGATCAGCATCGAATTCCCGATGCAGGAGTACACGAGACAGGTTGCACCAGACATACCAGCAATGAGTGTACCGATCAAAGCACTGTTTATTGCCAGGATCTTCGGCGCAAAGATCAACATCGTTTTTGAAACAGACTTAGAAATGTCTCTGGGATACTCCCTGTTAATGTTCATGTCCAAAGCTAAAGCAACTTCAATGGCAACGACATTACAGCGAATAGACACCCCTGTAAAGGTAAATAGAATGGAAGTGCTGCTAACAAAGAGGCTCGTTATTGTTTACATAACTGTAACAAGCTCGTTCAGCATGGTTCATGGCCTGGTTCCAGTCAAAGATTTCCAAATGCAATTACAGAAATCGATCAAGTATGGCTGGCAGATCATTGGACAAGGTACTGGCGACATATCAAGCACACTGTTCAAAACGAAAATCAAGAAAGAACAAAATAATACGTATAAATTCGTTGGCAAAACCGAGCAGATTTCATCCTACGCACTTGTCGAATCTTTCGCTAAGGATTCTGGGATTATGGAGATATTCAACAGTTTCTCTTTCCTGAAATTCGAGATTCGTGACGTTCTGGTCAGTTCAAGGGTTGCATCAAAACTTGGTTTCAGGTAAAGTGGACAATTTATCTCTATTAGTCTTCAGCCATTCCTGGCCTGCAAGTCATGTCCCTTGCAAAATCTACACAAGCCACTGAAAACGATTGTTATCAGTGAATAACATCTTATTCGAAAGTGAAAAGCTTCATAATTCGACACAACTTGCCACAATACGGCTTGTCAAGGTCTAAATTCATAATTCCCTCACTTTATACAGTGGGATTCTTCTCATAATCAATGAACACCCATTTGGGAATTCAATGGGATACCTCCGTGTAATGAAGACTGCGCAGGTTAGGTTACCTTGAAAACTTGGCCCACATGGTCCTCTGTATAAAAGCTGAATTGAATAAAATTTAGATTCTGACGTTATCTGGACATAAAACTAGTATGACATTCCTATGGAATTGTATTTCGATTTTCGTTTAACTTTTCATTTCCAAACAGGCGATATTCGTTTAACTTCCATTTTGCTTTACTCTTGCAGAATAGTAGGGAAGCCTCTAATTTTTAACTACGATGTGACCCAGTACTGCGAAGGCTTCGTTTACAACAACACAAGGAATCGCCCTGGATTTGCTCTGGGTATCATTGTGAAGAGAATAAAATTCGATGACCTGCTTGTCAAAATGTATGGACCGAGGGAACAGAGAGCCACGTGGCTTCGAAATGTTGATTGCGGTAATTTTCAACAGTGTTTTGCATTGTGTTTACCGGCTCTACTTCCAATACCGTATTTGCTCCATGAAGCACCGCCCTCGTTTGAACGGTGCCCCAGAACTTTTCAGTTAAGGGTGGGAGGCAGTTAAAAGTGTGCTCCCAAGCTTATTATGTCACATTGACTTCATAACTCAACCATTGCGCGTCTACTTAAGTTTTCTTAACGTTTGCAGTTTCGATTTTGATAGCAAGTCCCGTTATTAATAAGTCCAGAATTAGATATCTACCACAGATACAACATGGCTGTACAATAAATACAACAGTGAACTACTTCTTCTTTATTCAGAGCCAATTTAGCTAAGAGTGATTGTAATAAATGTGTAACCTCTTTCTGATTATCAGGAATACTAATCAGCAATGACAACGAAAATGAAAACAGCAAAAACATTTCATTCGCGTTTATTGAGTTGAATGAATTCACATTGAAACGAGGTGAGAAAGTGTTCAGATCCATTAAAATCCGAGGTTCAAATCCATTAATGCAGAAAAGCAAGTTTGCATTAAAAAGCTGTAACATTGTTGATCATCATTGTATAATGATGATATGAACAATGTTACAGTTAAGGGCATTGGATCAATCTAACGAATTTGTTTAATCTTTTATTTAACAGGCATCTCGATTATACTGCGAGTATATATTCCACAAAACTGCGAAGGAGATGGCCTGTGCATGTTATTGCAAGGCAGTGAAGGAATCAAAGCGTCAAAAGGGATATTATTCAAGGGTGACGTCACCACGTCATCTGGACTGACTTTGGAATGGCAAGTGAGCTCATTCAGGCTGTCACAAAACGTAGAGCTGAAAGATGTTGTGTTCAGGATAAGTGGAAAAAAGAAGATTAGCATGGTTATGCTGGGAAGAATTGAAGTTCAAGGTCTTTCAGTGACAGGTACCGACGAGCAAAGCCGTGATTCAATGAACAGTGAAACATATAGATGTGTAAAACACTCAAAGGAAGCTAAGCTACTTAGTATAATAAGCAAAACAAACTGAGATCTCAGGAAACAAAGCTGCTTGCGGGAAATGAATTTAGAAAGACCACCTAATTCTATTACCAAGACTCGAGTAAAGCCATAACATCACAAGAAAATATAATATCAAGACTGCTCTATTCTAAGCTCACGTGGTTATTTTCTCATTCATTTTCAGGCTCGATAGCATCTGACGTCACTGGTGGTGTGCTGGTAGAAATGTCAATGGATGCAATTATGCATAAACCATTTGGAGTTAAAGCGGTGGCGTTCGGCGAAATGATGTACAAATCAACAATGTCAACAGATTCAACAGTATCCACATTTGGTAAGAAAATGTGAAACCTAATCACAGACATCTGTTGACTAAAAAAAGACAACAGGTATTATCAGAGTGGGATGTACCCTTAACAACATTTACGGCGTGAAATGACATCACCGCAGTGGAGCAAGAGTTGTAGGAGTGCGCTGAAAGGTGGGGGGAACCATAATAAAAAAGGACGTGACACATTTATTCTCAAGAGAGGCAATTTTTGTACGTAAAAGAGGCATGCACCATGCTTTGCAGAAAAGTAGCAGGCCACATTAGTGGGCGCTAATTAGAGGAAATACGGTAATGCAAAAAAGCGCCCCTGAATACTGGGGCAAAATGGGAATTTTTTGCTTCACTAATGGGCAGCAGAAGCCCCACTAGTTGCAATGTTAAAGGAGACCGTGCGGCAGTATTCTAGCAAAAAATAAGTACATGAAGAAAAGCGTTAAAAATTAGGTACCTGATTATTGTTGTCTCCTTTTTGCAGACTTGCAGGGGAAAATGTTTCTGGGAACAGTTCACTTGGATCAACGCATCATCACAGAGGCATCTCTATCTATGAACATAGTCGATGCCAAACAGAGTTTCTTCTACAGTAAAATCAGTCCTTTTGACTTGACTACATTCCTAGAGGCTTTTGGATTCGATAGCAAAATCTCGACCATACTTCAGCAAACTCAGTTCATAGAACCAACAATAGCCTCGTACTCAAACAATCCTCTGGGTAAGCGTGCATTCAGAGCCTCATACTCATGAAGCTCTGATACTCTTTAAAAAAAGTCTTTTTAAAACATGCTTTAGTAAATCTCTTCAATACATTCTTCAAAAGGCCTCTGTACTTGCAAAATTTAAGAAATCATCTCATAAGAGAATTCACAAGATCCGTTACTTTTCCTTCCAAGAAACTACCAATTTAGCTAATACTTCAAAATAAAAAGTGCACTATTTTATTTTGAAGTATTAGCTGAATTGATGTAGAATGCTAAATTGAAATTTGAAGTATTGCTCTATATGTATTTCAGTAAGTCCCAGAAAACTGTTCAAAACAATTGGGGGAACTTTCAGAGAATTGAGCAAAACTGTATAACTATCTTTTATTGCAGGCACCACGTTGCAAGACATGAACCTTGAAATCCAGAACAGGCTCACAATTCAGGGACTGATATTTGTGTTGGGTGTCTACGGAGAATATACAATTTTCATACAAACACAAGAAGATCCAACAGTGGAGATGGTTATTCGGCTGCCAAAGCTCGAATTTGCAAAAGGAATGGTTAAAATGTACGCAGCGACATTCATGCAGACGTCACTGTTATACAGTGGGCCACATTTGATTGCAGAAATAACAAAAACATCTGTCACAATGAGGTTGCAAGGCATGGTAAAAACTCTTGGTGTGTCAGCCAATGTGAATATGTCAGTAACTGATGCTGGATTCAATTTCCAACTCTCTGGGTCAATTCTTGGTGTTTTTAATGCCGATGTGAATGCCACTGCAGCCTTTGCCAACCCAAAAGATGCCAATTTTCGGGTAAATATATCTTATCTTTAGTACACCATTACACCATTGTTTGCTATGCATAGCACTTTTCGCTGTACAAAAGGAAGAGGTTAATAGATGAGACGCTCTTCAAATGAAATCAATATTGCATTGTGATGTGATGAAGTGTGTACTCAAGCATAAAGTAAGTTTTATTGAGATAACATTAACAAAAGATAACGTAACGTAATTTCCTTCTAAGAACTAACGTAAAATGGAGGAAAGAGATTCGCTTTCGTTAAACTTAGTTGAGTTCATAGCAAGGGAGTCGACTTGTTTAAACTATGTATAGATTCGTCAAATAGCTGCATAGTTTATATCAAAAACAAGATATAAGTGCTCAATTGAGGTTAACATTAAGAAACTTGGGCCAAATTTAAACATATTAAAAACAGGCGCTGGTCCGTGAGCTGGAAGAAAGTTGAAGTAAAAACAAAAAACAAAAAAATGGAAAAACTTATGAATGCCATCAGAAATAATGATTACAATGAAGTAGAGAGACTACTGGTACACGATGAGCATTTGGATTTAAGAGTAAGTAATGAAGCAGGATTCACCTGTTTACATTATTTCAACACGGAGAAAATAACACAGTTACTGCTTTGTCGATTAAAGCAAAAGGGCCTAAGTTTGATCAACTGTCAAAACAAATATGGAGACACACCACTGCACATGTGGTGTAAAGTTACTTCAGAAGGATGCGGACTTCTCGACTTTTGCGAAATGAAAGGTATCATGACTGCTCTATTAAAAGCAGGTGCAGACTGTAATATTCAAAACAACCAAGGCGACACTGTACTGCATACGACATTCATCTATGGCGGTGATGCAGGTCTAGGATTAGATGCAGACCAAATAGGCGATTTGATTGAGTTACTATGCATGAACAATGCAGATCCGAACATAGCAGATTATGACGAAGGTGCAACAGCTTTGCATTACGCAGTAACTAACACCAGCACAAAGAATGTTGAGTTATTGCTAAGTAAAGGTAACTGCTGCGACGTCAATGCGAGAGACAGTGCAGGTAGGACAGCACTACACTATCTTACCACATGTGATGACGAGACAGTGGTCAAGCTGTTGCTAGAAAGAGGGGCAGATGCACAACTAGCAAACTTTGACGGGCAGACTGCACTTCACGGGGCTGCCGCATGTGGCAACGAAATGCTTGCTCGAGTGATTCTAGAGCGTGAAATTTACAGAGAGAAGAGCAGGCATCCTGATGCGTTGTCTAAACCTGCAAATCCAAAAGTGGTGAATATGGCAGATAAAAACGGCGTCACTCCGTTGCATCTGGCGGCTGCATTTAAAAACACCTCGTTGGTTGGTGTTCTTGTCGAGTGCGGTGCTGATCTGAATGCTGTTGATCGATATGGTGATGCGAGTCTACATTATGCTGCTTATGGTGGCACAATTGAAATAGTAAACATATTGAAAAACGCAGGAGCCGATCTGAAACTTGAAAACAACAAAGGTTGGGTGCCTTGGGATTTCGCACTGCAGCGTAACTATTACAACACGGCCGCTGCACTCGAGCATGTGCTGTGGTCAAAACGGTTAGCCGAGAACAGCTTGGCATTGCAGCAGGAATTTCCAGGAGACGATATTTTCAACATATGGGTGCCTGAGAATTGCATCATGTCGGATCCATGTGATCTCGGCCACATCACGGAGGAAACATGGAAGGGATTGGCATTGAAATTCAATGGCGACTTTCAGAGTTATCTCGAAGGCATGATGAGCGTTCAAGGTATTGGCATGGTACAGGCGAATGCTGATATTAATGAAGGCCAAGAAATTCAACATGCAATAGAAACATTCATGAACAGACTGGCGCTGTGCGTAGCTCGCATTGACAAACGTTTCGCAGGTGAAATATTCAAAAGCGGCAGTTGGTATGAAGGAACCAAAATCGGCGAGCCTGACGAATTCGATTTCATGTTTTGCTTATCGGAGTTCGAAAAACGATGCCTGATTCCATTCGACAATGAAACTTACGATGACGTATCCGTTTACAGAAAAACCATTGCGTCATCAAAAACCGATTCTGATTCTGATTTGGATGATGTTAATGCTGATTGTGTATTTGACATGTTTTTCCAAGACAATCAGCTACAAGGCGAGCGAGTTATGGAAGCTTTGGTCGACGCGTGCAAGAAAGCTCTGTGCACAATGCAGAACGATACAGGATCGCCGAATCTGAGTCTGATTGGAGTGACGGACCACACTCTCGAAGACGGACTATGGTTGAAAACGGGTACAACGACTTGCGAGTTGAAATTCATATGGACTGGTGCCATGTACAAACAGCTCGTGATCACCACCGATTTTGTTCCTGCACTGCACGTTAGATCATGGCCATCATTTGCCAATAGCCAATCGAATCTTTTACCAGCTGGTGTCACGAACAAAGGCTGCCACGTGGTGCATAAATCGGAGAAATGGCGACTTTCTTTTTCTCTTGTGGAGCAGGCCATAATGACCACATTGCCACAATCAATCAGACTGGCCTACATCGGTGCTAAAGTCGCATTGCACCCTGCAGTGGCAGCGAGATTTTCCATTGCGTGTGCTGACAATGAAGCACAAAGTAGTGTTAGTGCGATGGACGAAGATAATGGCGATGAACAGTACATGTTGTTGGCTGATGATTTTGGCTGTGTTGTAGAATGTGATGATGATGATTGTAATGACAAAGATTATGGTGATAATGATTTATGCAAGGAAGACACTGATTTGCTCGACAACAAGAACAACCAAAACCATTCCAAACAGAAAACAGACCCCGTACAACCTCGTCATGAAATATCGACTGATTCTGAAAATAAATCTGACAAAAGAGAATGCACCAATGTTAGCCCTGATGAGACCCCCGACTCAACAAAAGAACACTGCGCTGAAACGGCGGGATCATCACAACATGATGCAGAACAACCCTGGACTGCTGGAAGCATACGCAAAAACACAGATGGGTCTTTGGAGGAAAGACTACCAAACAACCCTGCTCCCTGCTCTAAAATTATTGCCAAAAAACTATTGACTGCAAGGTCGGAATCGGGAGATGTGGTAACGGCTCTCAAGATCCAAGGATCGGATGATAACAAGCAACAGATCGAAGACTTCTTAGCAAAACTTGGTGCAACAACACCCATGACAGTTAACGCTAGAATTCAAAATGAAAGAACGAGTGAAAAATTAATACCAATTGATGCGAGGCATTACATACCTTCGTACCTGCTGAAACTATTGCTGTTTGATTGCATTGAAGATTGCTGCAGAAATGGCACAGACTGGTCAGAGGTTACTACGGCTAAAATATTTTTAAAACTACACACGTGTCTGAGCAGCGGACTACCAGTTCCTTTTTATTTTGTCAACAAATATAATTTTCTGACTAAAGTCATCAAAGAGGAAGAGGATGAAAAACGATGCATTATTACATTTCTGGTCGCGTTTTTAAACCATTTATTCTTTGATCTCAACAAAAATAGCAACACAACAAGTATGTAGATTGTTGAAGCAACATAACAAGTGTATAGATTTTTGAAGCAACATAACAAGTGTGTAGATTTTTCTCATAAACTGAAAGAGATCCATAATCATTTGTGATACATGATCAAATGGTTGGTTCATTCTACAGGCATGCATGATACATTACTATGAAAGATACATACACGCTTGTGTGGTACCTAAACCGATAAACATAGGAACATAAGTATATGGAGCATGAATATAGTGTTTGATGAGGCAGGGTTGAAGATAAAAAATAAATAGCAGGTATGTTCAAATGAATTAATTCAATTTAAAAAGATGAAGAAAGTAGCTACGACTGGGCTCTGGCTTGGATGGCAGTGATGGGGGCGTTGCTGTTGGCAACGCTGCTGTACGCGTCTTTCCATTGGTATTATAGATGGCAAAATGGCAAAAAGAAAATAAAGTTCGAACTTAAATTATGAAGACAAAGGAGAGCAAATGATATAAATACGCATGCGTATTGACTCACACCCATACTTAGAAAACCTGTGCACACAATTCCAGACAGTAATTTGAAGTGACTATATCTATTGGTGGCGAGTCTCCAAGCAGATGTCGCTGGATATATATGAACAGATCGGCACTGTTGGCCCTCGTCACCCCGGTGTACCAACAGAGTTAGTAGTTGAGTACGATACGCGGATGGTTTTTCGGCGTTTCTGCCGGAAAATCATTCTCGACGGAAAGACGAAAAGTCCCGGTACGCCGGGGATCTACCTTCTCTTGTAGATCCTCGGCGTACCAGGCCTCATTTCATTTCAACTCAACTTCAAGTGGAGCTCGGTGGAATCGATCCGTGACTCCATGAGTGGCAAGCACAAATGCCAACCACTTCGCCACAAGAGTTGAACTAACAAAAAAGCTAATACTAAATGGTCCATTTCGGATTCGCACGAAAATTTATATAACCGGTATCAATTTGTTTCGTGCAGAAAACATCTAGTCTAATAATTTAATCAAATATCCGCAAAGAAATAAAATATTTCTCCGTAGGCATAAATTGTTAGACTAGCTGTTAACATTGTTAAAACCAGCATGCGGCTCGGCTAAACGGAGGAGGATTTGAGGCCACGCGCTGGCTAGAATGACACTCAAACTTCCAAACATCCTCACAAGATATATTCTGCTGCGCAGCCGCTTCGCTTCACTACGCAGCAGCAATTAGATTGAAATTTATATTGGATTGTTATTAGGGGAATATTGTCCAAAGTTAGTTTTAGTGGCTAAAAGCAAACAGTTCGTTACAAATTGCTTGTCGCGCATTAAAATGTTGTATAGAATACAATCTGTGAACATGAAATCAAATGAAAAATATTTACATTAGCTGTACTTAACGATAACACAATAGTTTCTAATCAATGAAAAGCTCTATTGATTTTTCGTTGGAACCATAGACCTTACTTATCGATATATTGTAAGAGCTACCTTGTGTCTTCCACAGATAAATGCTTGCATTCCAACCGCCCTTCCTAATGTCACGTACGAAATCACCAAGCTACTCACATTCATCAACCAATCAACAGGAAGCGTTCTGCAGTCCACGAGGAGCCGAATCAAGCAAATGGATACCGTATTTAAACAGAGTCGCAGAAGGCTGGCTATACATAACAGGCGCAGTCAAGAATACAGACACTCGATGAGATCTGATATACAAAGTTTGGATAAGTTGCAACAGAATGCTAACAGTGGCACGTGCCAAAAAGCTTGCAACAATGGTAAGTACATTAATATTGCTGTTCTGCACATCTTGTGCCTGCATTGATTCAGGTTGGTATATGGACATGCTATATTCAGCATTTGATGAGCAATATCTAATAGTATAAAGGCCGCACAGAGGACCATTCTGTAAGAAAAACAGAAGACAAGCTCTCTCCATCCAATGTAAAGTGTCAGCCGTTATTGACAAATGTTGGAGTTTGTCATGGTGGCATGCATAACTCGAACTGGACGACGGTTAGCCTAAACCCTCGAAATAAGCGCCCACCTTCGAATAAGCGTCCACAACCTCCACCTTAAAAAACGGGCGCTTATTCGAAATTTTAGCCGAAGCGAATTTCTGAGACGTAGGTTTTAGTCTTACTGGAACACTTTTGCTTGAAATGCTTTGACATCCAGAAAAATCAAATAAGCGCCATCTCGAATAAGCGCCCCGTTATTATGGACTCCCTATGGACTACTATTGCTTATTAATAAAATTGGAGCCTGCGATATTCATTCGATTTGTTATGTTGACTCGTGTCTGCTCCCGGAATGGCATTCTCGATATAACAATAGCTATTATTACAGTCATGTATACATTAAATACAGATTGATATCACGAGAGAAAAGAGAATGAGAAGTCGATTTTTCGTTCCACAGTTTGTATGGGTGCACCAGGTTGGGTCACAGATGCATTGGAGTACGACCGCTATTTTGTCGGGTCTCCAAAATGGCTGCGATGTTCAAGCAAAACACAGGACATGGTATGCATCGTACGATGCCTTGGTCGCAGTGTCATTCGCAACGTGAAAGCATTCAATAAACAGAAGGGTTTACAGGTAATAAAGTAACTACTTATTCCACCAATGGAAATTATGTTTTCACAACGACAGTTTAAGAAGCAGGGTTTAAACAGTGAAACCTTAGCTTGCAATAACGGATCTCTCCACAAACTTCTAGGTTAAATTATGCGTATATGTATGTTTCAATTTGTAGCTAGAAAAAACACAATCATATACTGATACTGGGTAATGATAAGGATCATTCTAGACAAAACACTTTCTCGTATTTCTCTGCCTTCTTTCCAGCAATCTCATAATGCAAGTCAGTAGTGCCAAAGATGCAGTAGGGACTATCATCTCGTTATACGAATCAATCTTCCATAATGATAAGTTTATCTTAATCATGCGACTCATTTTCAATTGCATTGCAGAAAACAGTTCACTTATTCGAAGACTCGAGGAAAAAGGAACAGGTTGCAAAGGAGTTTCTCCAAAAGGCAATTTTTAACGTTGGATCAATGGTGAATAAGCTGACAATCGTAAACAACAAGCTGAGTGTTGGCATCAAAATTGCGCACACAATCATCGATAAAAGCATTGCAGAAGCAGTCAAGATCGACAAAGTATGCATGGAAGGCAGCATAGAAGAGGTAGTAAGCACAAAAGCCGGTTTCTCAATAACAGGAGCTATTGCCAAAGAGAAAATCAACATGAAAGTTTATCAGAGTATTGATTCTGACTTATGGAAAAACCTTGCTGTGGCAATCAGTGAACAAATATTCACAAATGCAAGTGGTTTCAAGCAAAACCTCGACAGCATAAGATGGCTGATACGAGATATAGACAAAGACAAGATGACGATGATGCGCGAGTTGAAAGAAGACATAGTCAAACACGATATCAGTGAAGCAACGAAAAAAGACGAAGTCATCAATGCAGACGATGATGCTGAATTCAAAAAGTATGCCTACATGGAGCTGCCACGATATACTTTAGGAAACGATGCTGTGGTC
Source organism: Sanderia malayensis (assembly GCA_013076295.1). Taxonomy (NCBI): domain Eukaryota; kingdom Metazoa; phylum Cnidaria; class Scyphozoa; order Semaeostomeae; family Pelagiidae; genus Sanderia; species Sanderia malayensis. Next base: position 522,592 of record RQOL01000616.1, on the reverse strand, counting down.
AGGTTCTTCTCAAAGATGTCGCCATGGAAAATGATATTGAATAATGATCCGCTCGAAAATGCATTCGTTGTAAGCAAATCTAAAAAAATGGCAGACAAGGAAAGAGAAAAGGCGGCCAAAGAAGATAAAGAAACTAAAGAGAAAGAAAATGATGATGATGATGATGAAGATGAAGGTCAGTGATTGTTTGAGTTTTTATATTGTCAGTTCATGTTGAATTTCAAAATAAGGATTAGATAGACACGGTACCGCTTTTAATTTACTTCGAAATAGTAGCTACCCAGACTGTATTGTGCGACAACTATTAATTGTTATGCGAGGCTTTCAAACTAATGATTATTGTTTTATGAGTAGCTGATAATTTTGAAAACAAACGACAAAACGAGAATCACCAAAATAAAGCACGTATTACCACGTGAACTGTCTTGTTTTATTTCACGATATCCCTGTTCGTTGTTTCATATCATCGAACTTTCAAACGTGTTGGTTACAATGGAGACAAATTTGTACTGGGGTTAGCTGCAGTGATAACATTAATCACTTCGTAAAATAGATGAATTCATCACTTCGGACCAGCGGAGCGTGCAATAGCAATAAAAGCTTCATTCAATTTATTGATGTTTCTTATTATTATGACGATCAAAATAGTCAGCTCAATATGACGATCAAAATAGTCAGCTCAATTGAATAGAGCAACAGATCACCAGCAAACTGCTTTCTCTTCCCAGAGCCAACCCAACCTATTAATAATCCATGAGACACCATACATGAAATGGAATGTTTCGGAATGATAATGCTCTCCAGTGAAGTTTGTCAATACAACATGTATCTCTATTATTATTATTATTATTATTATGACAGAAAACATGGTGAAGAAATCCCATTGCCCGAAAGTCATCGATGGAATGAACGCCTACCGAGAAATGATCAAAGTTGCGTCGGGAATTGCCGAGAATTTCTTCGAGGAGAGAATCTCATTTCTCAAAACAAAAAACAGACATTTGGCCGCATTAAGGGACATCGAAGACCAGATCAAGTCAGACTGTAAGTTTCCCAGGCGGGGGATTGGGGGGGGGGGGGTTCATTCACCAAATTTCCGAGCTTTAAACGGGGCGTCTAAAACAGTGTGCTCGCTCGAAGCAACATAGCTGTATCTGCCTCCCTGTCAATGTCTCCTTCGTCTAATGGCCGTCATAATAGAATAATGTTTTGCAAACAGCGTACCATGTTGAATAACACTCGCATGTGTGATTGGGTACCTATCAATGCAAACGATTTGCCCCCCTCCCCACCCCTACATAATTACATTCACCGTTACTACTTGCGTGATAATCTCCGCTAACATTTCTACAAGGTTATTTGGAAAACTGCACAAATGGAGAGCTCAATGATGCCTTGAAGTATTCAGAAAAGGCGAAAGCTGGTACGTAGAGAATTCCAATTACTCGAACCTATTTAACAGCTGCGAGAATTACCTGTGCCATATAAAATCAACACAAAATGAGAATACTATGGGAGGCAAACGTACCTTTGTCCCTTTTGTCACTATCAAGCTTAATTTTATTACATTAACCCCTACATTGGTTGCATTCAAGAGGTTTTCAAAAAGATTATTTCTAGCAATGAACACGGGTACAAAATGCTTTGGAACAAAATTGTGATTCCGTTACATGCACTCCATAACCTTCTCTTGCTGTTGAATTGCATTGATGAACATTTCTAATCATTCCACAATTCAATTAAATAGCAAAATATCTAAAGCCCGTGCATTGAATTCACCTTGACAATTAACCTTAATTGAAGTTGATACAACAATGCCTGTACTAACCCATTTGAATATTGACAGGGGTTGTTGATTGGGTCAAAGAAGTGAAGCACCAAATTGGAAAGCATGACAAGGCCTCACTTCGGATATTATCCGAAAACATTGCTTCAATAATCGCAAAAGAGAAGAAGACAAATCTTAAGCAATACCTGCAGTCGCTGAACGACAACTTAATGAACTTCTACAAACGAAATAACGTTGGGCAAACGCGTCGGAAAAAGATAGTTGCACATCTGGAGCAAGCGGATTTGGTAAGTTTGTGTTGTATTAGCGCTCTCGGGCTTTTTCCATCGATGAAAAGCCGATACCGATTACCGACAATAGCATATTTGCTACGCTGTTACCATGTTGATAGATGTATTTACTCTATTGATATGGAGGAGTTCTTTTTTAAAAATTACCTGCTCCAAAGCCTAGTTCTTAAACGTTCGTTATTTTGGACCTGTTTTGACCAAATTGTAGCAGTAAAAATCCCCAAAGAGTCCCTTCACTTTAGCTTCACATTTAGTGAGCAAATATAGATTAGGCGCACGAAATTCGAACTTTGCTTCAAACTGTGGCTAAAAAAAAGGACCATAATCTCGAAAAAGGCAAAAAAATTAAAAAAAAAACGCAATTTCAATCAAGAAATAGCGTGTAGCAATGTAGCATGGCATTTATGTGTGGTTGTTGTCATGCGCGGTAACAAAATTATTCAATGTTGAGAAATTTTGGAAAGGGACTTCATCTTATCTTTGGTAAAGTGAAATTTTTAAATTCTGGTGTAATGTAGGCTCCTCATAAAGGGCTTTTTCTATAAAACACGTGCAATTATATTCTCCAATGCATATTTTACAGGACATCAAAGATTTGCTGCTAAACAGCAGAGATAAGCGCATCACAGAAACAGCGAAATTAATATTCACGATGAAAGACCAAATGAAAGACCTTGCTCAGTCAATCATCCGGGACTGCGAGGACAACAATCACGAAGAAGCAACGAATGACATATCACACCTGGACAGACCCAAACTTAGGCCATGACGGTTTTCGCAAAAATGTCATGCGCATACTCTCAACGTCGCAATGGTTTTTAGACCAGCCGCAAGTTTTTAATCCAATTCAACGATAGCACGTTTATCACAAAAAGCACTCCACTCCACACAAAGCTTGCTCCAGCAAACGAACACTTTTTTATCAAGTGAAAAGCTAGGAAAGATAACATTAACAACTATGCATTAACCAACATTGATTTGATTTACATCAGTTAAAAGAGATTATTAGGATAACGTTTCTAACCTGGCAAGATATCTATAGGTCAAGATTTGCTAGATATCTCATTATGAGAGTCTTATCGTTACAAATCAGTTGATATCCGCCATCTTGAACTATCAGGGAACATGAAACTTGTTAGAAATAGGGGATGCTCGAAATGACCCCCAAAAATCCTGTTCCCCTCTTCCCTTTGAAACAATTTAATTCATTTCAAGTTAAAAATAACTTATAAATTTTTATGAAAGAGAACATGGACTCTTGGACTCTTTTACAATGGCCTCTTTTACAAGGATGGAAGTTTTACAATTTCTTAGTTATTCTTGAGCCTATTACTGAAGTTTCTTAATTTATTGACCATCCAGTAATAATTTCTTATAAAGCAGTTTCTTATAGAAAAATACATAAAAAGAAATAGATTCAATCTTGTTAGAGTGGGAAATTCTCAAAATTCTCAATAGACAAACAGATGCTTTAATATATTTCTCAAAAAACCATTAATTATTAACGAAATGATCATTCATCTTGCCGAAGAAATCCAAAAGCATAAAGAAATGACAATATACAGGGTCTATATTGTAGCCTTTTGCGTGGAACCCTGTGAAAGGAAGAGACCTACATCATCCAACATCCAACCATAATTAGAACAGAACAGTTTTTGTCTGTTTTTTGTGATGATGGTGAGCGCGAAGCAGAGAAAGGACGAGGAAACTAAGTCAGCTGCAACAACGACCCTATATCGATTCTTGTCTCGTTCTCTTTATATTTACACATTTAAGACACACTTCTGTGTTAAACAGACTTCATATATATGATATATACGGTAAATAACGAGTGAAAGGTTGTAGGCCTTTATGAAAAATTTAAATCCCAGTCTAAGCGTTTATTTGGGAAGGGCGTTTATTTATGATAGCGGGTGTAAGGTATTGGTTCGAGATTACAAAGCCCTAAAAATATCATGAGAAATTCCCATCAGTGATTCGAGAATATGAAATTTTCTTCCACGACCGACTGTCCAAAATTTACCTGATCTGTAGCACAAAATATCTCCTTTCTAAAATTTCGGACCACAAAAATCAAAAATATAAAAAACGTTTATAACTAAATCGCTATTCTTAAGAAGCTCCGAAAAAATAAAAAGAACAAAATAATACGTCAACAACTCCCGTATTGCAACAGTTGGCAATTTGTATTTTTGCTGTTTTTAGATCATTTGAGAAAGTACAGTGTTGTGTTATGTTACTGTTGTGTTATAAACTTATAAAATTAATATGCGAGGGAAAGCGTAAAGCTTTTAAAAAACTTTTAGTACTAGAAACTGGTAAAAATACAAAACTTTTAATACTAGGACCCAAGCTAGGTTTCTTATAAACCAAACGCCCGACAATTTGAGCATGGCTGTTCAAAAGTTTAAATCTAATTTACAGTATATACATACATATATACATGTACTAATATTACACAAATATAAGTTGATTAGAATTTAAATCAGACAATCAGACAACAGCTGAAAATATTTGGCCAAAATAAATTTGCATAGGAGGCCAGTCAATCAAGTTAGAAGTTAAATGACCCATATACTAACAGGTAGCACGAGAGCACATGGTGTGCAGATAGAAAATAATCTCGGCAGACAGTAGAGCAAATTGGTCAGATGGTCCACGCATGTATAGTAATATGGCAACGACGAAAATGGGTTATCTATCCAATGTCATGATACAGCTGGCATTTTTGATGCTGTTTCTAGCATTGCAGCTCTGTGCTGAAGATGAATGCCCGCTTTTAAAACCTGATAATGTGAGCACCACGTCATTGACTTTGATAAAAGATCGTCGAAGCAAAGAAAGAATTACGGTTGAAATCGAAGCGATGAGAATCGTAAGAAACGGTACGGTTGCCAGGCAACAAAGGATCAACAAAAATGGAACCTCGACGAAATTTGATTTGAGTAACAACGGTCGAATTTTCGTGGTCAAGTCCATGAACGTAAAGTTGATGTTTTCTGGTGGGTATGTCTGCTTTGGAGCCAAAGAGGTACGTCTGCACGATGGTTTTCAAACGAATTCCTATTGCCGTAGCAAGTGTATTCGATTCAAAAGCAACCAATTGCAGACGACTATGATCGGTAAGATAACAACATCCTCAGGTAGCAACAACAGACACAATTTGCGGGAAGAAACAGTGTTCTTGTTCAAAGTGACAAAAAAGCGAAGTAGATGCAATTTCTGCTTGGGAAGCGAATGCGAAAGAGGCGTTTCGTACGAAAAACAGTGCGATGCGGACGAGTCGTGTTTTTACATGAGTCTTAGAGACAACCAACACGATGTGAATGTGTTCACAACAATGGGTTGCGTCGGCGATATTCTCTTCCAACAATTGGAGCAGGCAGAGTGTTGGGACGGCTGTAAAGACAATGTCAAATATGGCATTAAAGGCAGGAGCTATGGAATCTGGCACAGGTACGCTTGTACCTACTGTTGCCACACGGACCTGTGTAACAATGCTTCAAAAATGCAACAAATGGAAGAAAAAGCCAGGCGGGTCAAGTCACGGGCTTCACAAACAGGAGGAGAATTGCCGAGGTCTGGTACCCACATTTCCTTTTTTAGTGTTATAATCTTGTTTTCATTCTTGGCCATAAATAATTCTCAGGTTTTAACGGGTGAGATTTTGCAATATTGTACCGAAATATAAATACAGCAATTAATTCCTTGCGTGATTAGAAGTTAGAAAGATATTATAGCTATTACTGAGTTTGCTGGTTCAAAATAACACAAGGACAATTTTGGCACAGATATAATCACACGCGAATCCAAACTTAATCCTAAACTACAATTTCTTAGACTGAACTTCCATTAAAATGATGTACATATAACGATCACAGAAAGATCATTATATAAATGAAGGATCGGGATGTGAATAGGTTTATTGTAGAATATTAGCTTGTTGATAATAGATTAATTGAAAACGACTAATGGGTTTCTGACAGTTTGGCTAGAACTGTTCTTCAGCAATGGACAACATTCCAATAATCATGAGGAATCTAAATAATCCCCTTTTTACAGGACGTCCGTCAACTGATTTTTCAACCAATCCAATTCTCCTTTTCATGACTTCGATCATCATCACAATCATCATCTCCATTATCACCATCACAATCTTTATCATTATCACAATCATCATCTCCGTTATCGGTCTAGTTTAAAAGACCACACGACTCAGAACACGAATGAACACGAGTGAACACGAGTCATTAGATGGAGAACAGGAGTGAACACGAGTCATTACTCACTATTTCTATAAGAATACCTAAACTGAGCCTCGAGTGAGCGCCGCCCCTGTACGAGCGCCGCCCCCGAATGAGCGCCGCAGTTATCTTTCTGGAAACGCGGCGCTACCTCGGAAATTTATTTTCTTGTATCAAAACACACTTAAGTGTTTCAAAAACTTGTATATTTTACTACTAAAAGATAAGAGCGCCGCCCCCGAATAAGCGCCGCATCAAAAGTACTCGAAATTAAATGAGCGTTGCGGCGCTTACTCGAGTAAATGCGGTAAGGGTACGCTATGTTAAAGAGCCGTTAAGTTGAATTGAAATATTCTCAAAGTTTATTGAGCGTTAGATATGTATAGTCAACCTATATACATATCTAACGTTCAATAGATGTTCAAAGCCGTTTGCTGTTGTTCTAGTTTCTAATTGGTTGTTCAGTACCATTGCTGCACACCCTTTTTAAAGCGATCACTCGTGTTCTCCATCTAATGTCTCGTGTTCCCCATCTAATGACTCGTGTTCACTCGTGTTCTCAACCGGATGGCTCGTGTTCATTCGTGTTCCCTGCGAAATGGCTCGTGTTCATTCGTGTTCACTCGTGTTCATTCGTGTTCATTCGTGTTCACTCGTGTTCTGACTTGTGTGGTCTTTTAGACTGGATCTCCGTTACCACCATCACAATCTTTATCATTATCATCACAATCATCATCTCCGTTATCACCATCACAATCTTTATCATTATCACAATCATCATCTCCATTATCACCATCACAATCTTTATCATTATCACAATCATCATCTCCGTTATCACCATCACAATCTTTATCATTATCATCACAATTATCATCTTCATTATCACCATCACAATCTTTATCATTATCATCACAATCATCATCTCCATTATCACCATCACAATCTTTATCATTATCATCACAATCATCATCTCCGTTACCACCATCACAATCTTTATCATTATCATCACAATCATCATCACCATAATAATAATAATAATCATCATAATCGCCATAATAATAATCATCATCATCCAAAAATATTTAATTTAAAATTAATTTGAAATCTCTCCGATCAAAACGTGATTTTTAGGTGTGCAGTCAGCTGGTATCATGGTGCATATTTTAGTCACATACCCAAACTCTCGCATATACGAGCATCTGTCCGTATCAATAAGAAACATACTTGATTTCGCAAGATCGTTTTTTGGCGACTTTTCATCCCACGATGTCATATCAGCAGAGTGCGTCAAAACCATGTAATCCTCCAAAGCAATTTTGCATTGGAAAGATTTGCTTCGCGGAAACGAGATCGTCTCCAGGTGCTTTATGCTTCCATAGCAACATGGAGTAACTACGTACGAGGCTCTGGAAGAACGCAAAAAACAACAAGGTGTCAAAGATGGGGCCTTGTGGAAGTCCTTCCGAGATATCTACTAAAGACGCACACGGGGAATGAAAGTCAAGGTCAAGCCATAAATACAAAGAGCCTGGCGCACGGCTTAGATAATCGTAGGCCCTGGGATTTCGATGTATTTGATACCCCGCCTTTAGCCTTGTTACACAACACCCGGTTTCGCCGCTGCGGAGGAGGCCACGGCAGCCATTGAGCAACCAGGTAGTATAGCGATTGGTTGTTGCTGTTGTCAGCTATAATACGACTGTGTAGCAAGTTTACTCCGCTTTTGGTTCTTAGCATTGATTAACAATGCAGGTCTCAGGAAAATGCATGCATACTTCATCTCGTACAAAATATCCAAGTCATTTACTTTTTTGAAAAGCTTTAAAAAGCTTTACTAACTTTTGCCAATAGGGTACAGTTCTTGTCATACACAACTAAATGCCCGCCGATATCAAAACACAAAACAAGACCATTGACATGCGAACGAGGCCATAGCAGAGTGAAGTCTTAATTTTACAAGAATATACTTTCCTGCTGCGCGGCATAAATGATGTTATCTCAGCAACAATGGCAACGCATTTAATGAAAAGGTACTCACCTTTCTCGAAGACAGGCATCCATGACTAAATCAGTTGCCACACCACAAGCGTGTAACGCCACACCGATATCAAAATGGCCACAAAAGTAATCCAAATTGCTGTGACAAATTCGTATGTTTTTCAGTCCAAGGTTGGATATCCTTCCAACGGCCCTCGCTACTGATTGCTCTTTGTTTTCAACAAGAATCACCTTGAAATTAAATAAAACAAATAAAATTATTTAATTGAAGGCAGGGCACGCGGGTATACTAAAATGGACAAACCATTCGGTATCAACTTCAAATATAAAATAAATTTTATGGTATCTATGCATTTTGTGTGACCAATAACTTTGGGGGAAGGGTTTTTGAAAAATTCACAAACTTTAGGGCATGACTTAATACGTCAAAGCGAGGCTTCCTCGTCGCCTGCCTCCCTACTCCTCCCCCGTCCCCCGAAATACGAAGCGTGTTACCGAGAATCAATCCTAGAGTTTGAAATCAGGTTGAAACGTATCAAAATCACGTCCCATAAAGACAAATGTGCACCGAAATCATTCTATTTTATGAGAAATTCAAACTTCAAAAAGAAATTCAATGAGACCAATATTTTGAAAGAAACTCTCGCTGTACCCACAAATATGTAAAGAAACTCGGAATTTTTATATTTTTCTAATTGAAAACGATACTGATAAAAGCAGATTTTCTTTCTTGCCAACAGATATTTGCCAAAGCATACGATAATTGCCAGAAGTCCTGGGTGACATTTGACTTTTCAAGTTCTCCGCGTATCCGTCCCCTTTCCCAAATGATGTTGGTTTTTGAAGGAGGCGAAAACGTTACGACAAAATTCCATTTGCGAGGTGGTAACGCAAGGGATTTGGTGGACAGAACAAAACCGTTTTCGGAAAGTGGAGACGTCGAAAAAACCGGGAAAAGAGGTTTACAGGGTGATAGCTTATTCTTCATAATTTCGAAAGTGTTCCAAGAACTCTTGGTCACAGTTCAAGCTATTCTTCGATAATTTGCATTATTCCTTTTGCTAGTTAAATGCATGCATTGATGAGCTGCTTTGATAGAATGCTGACCATCTGAAAAATCACGTATACGCTTTTGAAGTATGTGATGGCGAATCAAAATGTCCAAGTAACGGGGTTTTACGATATATAAACATAAGATTCCACAACATACCTGACAAGCTGGTAAAAAATAGGCCAGAACAATTCCAACATGTCCACCACCAGCGCAAAAATCAACAATGACATTACCAGGCTTTGCGAGAAGTTTTACTGCTGCATATAGATTGGAAATTTGCTTCTGTTTACGCAAAGCACGACTCTTGTTCAAGTCACCTAAACAAAAACAAAGAAGAAAATGTTAAGAATATCAAGAGCTGTGCACGGTAGTTCGATAATTCAAGTTTGACCACCCAGCTCAAGTTAGATAATTCCGATTTAGCTACTCAAATCACTCAATCAGTGGCAACCTGGCTTTTTCACCAAAGGGGGCCGGCAGCGAAGTCGCGCCAATTCACAACAAACATAACTGCGTAGTTTACAATCTATGCATCATAAATTGCCTGTTTATATTAAAGGCACTCTCGGCAGAGGGCCCATGTGGACAACATGCGACCAAAAACAGTAGGAAAGCTTGTCTTCCACTGCAGTCTTCCACTGCAGTAAGTATTCAATCGCGCTTTTCGCATGCGCATGGTAACCGCAATCAAGTTTCGGCACCCTTCACAGGCTTTGGTGCCTCCTTGGGAAAGGTCTGCTGGGCACGTCCCTGCCAGCCCACCACTGATCAATAGTCTCAAATAGTAGCATTTCATTTCTGATATTTACTGTAGTCTCAACAAGCGTATCGAAGGATTTGAGGCTACGCGCAGGCTAGAATTGCACAAAACCACAAACACAAGATTTTTTCCCGAGAGAATTCGATTATATTCTGCTGCGCAACGACTTTGCTATGTAGCAGCGATTAAGGAAAGTTCTTATTTTCATGGAGGTTGAAATCGATGTTCAACTATGCTTGGGAATACGCATAGCTAGCAAAAAAATAACAGCTCCAGGAAGAGCTAATTGTCATACCCTTTGAAGGATTCAGATCTAGAGGTAGATCTTCAAAGTTTATTTCCGAACAGCTGAAAGTCGATTTGAAATCGTCTCCTGCTATTCCATAGTCGTTTATACTCTCTAAGGTGCTTTGTATCCTGGTTTGGTGCTGTACTCTTATTTTGCTGTTCTTCTGTTCAAGCCTCGTCTGGCTAACTACAATAAGAAAATCAATAACAATGATAGTATAACAATAGATAAAAAACACATTTTTATCCTGAAGAAAATATAGAAGCCAGTGTCTTCACCCGGGGTAATGTCTGTGCAGTACAGTGGAGGCTGTGCAGTACAGTGGAGGTTGTTCAGTACAGTGGAGGGATAACATCAGTACAGTGGGGGGATAACATCAGTACAGTGGAGGTTGTTCAGTACAGCGGAGGGCTAACATCAGTACAGTGGAGGGATAACATTGAGTACAGTGGAGGCTGTGCAGTACAGCGGAGGGCTAACATCAATACAGTGGAGAGATAACATGATGTGTGTGGGGGGATAACATCAGTACAGTGGAGGCTGTTCAGTACTGTGGAGGGATAACATCAGTACAGTGGAGGGATAACATGATTCATGTGGGGGGATAACATTGAGTACAGTGGAGGCTGTTCAGTACAGTGGGGGGATAACATCAGTACAGTGGAGGGATAACATGATGCTTGTGGGGGGATAACATTGAGTACAGTGGAGGCTGTTCAGTACAGTGGGGGGATAACATCAGTACAGTGGAGGCTGTGCAGTACTGTGGAGGGATAACATCAGTACAGCGGAGGGATAACATTATGCTTGTGGGGGGATAACATCAGTACAGTGGAGGCTGTTCAGTACTGTGGGGGGATAACATCAGTACAGCGGAGGCCTTAGCGCAACCATGCCGTTTTCAGATGGCGATTTTGTTGTGTTATTTTATTGACCTAAAAATGAAGGTCTTTTCTTCTTACTCGTACAGTGGAAGTTATGAAGTTATGAAGTTATGAAGTTATGCCAAGCAAAACATAAATGGATGAAGAATTTAAATCATTCTTGCTTAAAGCTCCTTTAAAGAAAACCAGCAGCCCTGCAAAATGTTCCTTTGACTGTACTGATGTTATCCCTCCACTGTACTGAACAACCTCCACTGTACTGCACAGCCTCCACTGTACTGCACAGACATTACCCCGGGTGATAATCAAAGGAACATTTTGCAGGGCTGCTGGTTTTCTTTAAAGGAGCTTTAAGCAAGAATGATTTAAATTCTTCATCCATTTATGTTTTGCTTGGCATAACTTCATAACTTCATAACTTCATAACTTCCACTGTACGAGTAAGAAGAAAAGACCTTCATTTTTAGGTCAATAAAATAACACAACAAAATCGCCATCTGAAAACGGCATGGTTGCGCTAAGGCCTCCGCTGTACTGATGTTATCCCTCCACTGTACTGAACAGCCTCCACTGTACTGATGCTATCCCCCCACAAGCATCATGTTATCCCTCCGCTGTACTGATGTTATCCCTCCACAGTACTGCACAGCCTCCACTGTACTGATGTTATCCCCCCACTGTACTGCACAGCCTCCACTGTACTCAATGTTATCCCTCCACTGTACTGATGTTAGCCCTCCGCTGTACTGAACAACCTCCACTGTACTGATGTTATCCCCCCACTGTACTGATGTTATCCCTCCACTGTACTGAACAACCTCCACTGTACTGCACAGCCTCCACTGTACTGCACAGACATTACCCCGGGTGGTCTTGCGTGCATCAATCTACAATTGAAATTGAACCTTGATGACTTAATTGCCCGTTGAGGTGAATTTCTCAATGTTTCAAACGTTGATCTTGGTCCTTTGACTTGCTTCTTTTCAGCTGTTTCCTTGAGCTTTTCAATACACAAAGGCTCAACAGCCAGGGCAAGTGAGAAAACTGAGCTCAATATCATTGTGTCTTTAAAGTGTGAGACAGTCAAAAGGAATAAAAATGAAATGACCAACAGATCAACAAAAACAAAATAAGAAAACAGAAAGTTGCAACTATCTATCTACCTGGAGTAATTGTAGAATGACAATCTCCCCATGATTGTGAAGTTTTCAAAACCATTCTTTGCTTCTTGGATTCATCAATATTGACAATTTGTACCCAAGAATCTTTTGCAGCAGTTTTTATCACAGGAATGCTGAACATTTGACGCAGCCATCTGAAAACCAAGGGTACTTCTACTTCTACTTTCTCCAAGTCAACCAGAGATGAAAGCTGGAAGAATGATTAGAATTTCTGTACAGCTGTGTGCTATACACCAGAAAAAAGCATTTACCGTGGTGTACAGTGCAATGCATTCACTACAGTGCAATCAATTAAAAAACAACCTTCAAAAGTATTGCATACTTCAACTTATACTGGCAGATGGTATGATTCAACCGACAGCTTGCAACAAGCTATCACCATATTCGCATTCAGTTAATGCAGGCTATAAATGGCTATATGGAGTTTTGTTAAGCTATTCAAGGTCATCTTGAACCAATGTAGATTACCCAAGACAACAAAGGTCACAAGTTCCTCTTTATTGAATTTGACTGTACATGAAGCAGCGAGTTATATTGATAAGGTTTACATACCTCAAAAAGCATCTGTAATACAATGCTAACTGCTATCAGATCCGCCACTGTCATTTGAAAACCAATAAGGTAAGGGCTCCAAATATTACTCAAATCTGCAATGATTCTATCTATATATTCAGTTCTTAATCCATCCTTGAAATATTTTCCTTCAAACGACTCTTCTATAATCTTTGTGATCCATTTTCTCTTCCCATTGCCATGATATTTCCTTTTATTCTTGATACTTTTGGCTGTCTTTAGCTCTACTTCCATTTTTCGCAAAATGTTCTTCACATTGTAATGCAAGCCATTTAAAGTGGAAGTCTCGGATTTTCCTACCTTGAAGTTTTCGGAAACACTTCTTGAAGCCCTTGGCAAATCATTTTCGCAAAATTTTGTCCAATTGCTCACCTGTGAGAAGAAACATCCATGCAATTGAGCTAACCTAAAAATTACTAAAAAAATAGATAGCTATTTAATGAACTCAAGAGGAAATATTATAAGAAAAGTTTGACCATTTGGAAATGGCTCACCTCTGAATATGATTTCAAACAAGATTCATTCTCACCCTAAAATAAAACCACTGTAATCATCAGAATTACTCTTATCTTAGTTAATTGTCTACAGGGTATGTCCTTTATCAAGGAGATCTTGAGTGTGCACACAGCCACTTTCATTGTTTTCTATTGTTCTTGTTCCATTGTTCTATTGTCTCTCACGAGAATCTCAGGAAAGATGATGTTAATGTGCAGATGCAGAGATGTTATTAGGTATTGCAAAGTACACGTTTTTTTATAAGAAACCACTTTATAAGAAACTTATTGGTAAAGCTTGGGCTAAATTACAATATATTCCTTTGTTCTATTGTCTTCATTAACAATGGAAAACAATAGAAAATTAAAGAAACTTTTACTATAGGGTTTTGAGCTAGTTTTATTATAAAATGAAATGTGTATGTGAGCAAACTGACAACAAATACAAAAATATTTTAACAGAAGATGTAGTTGAAAATTGGCAAAAAAATCATGTAGATGCCTGCTGCTGGGTTGATTTTTGTACTCACCAAGAGGCTTATTGCTTTTAGTTTGAAGTCTAATTTGTGCACGAAGTGAACCATTTGTCGTACCACAGTACACAAGCCTGCATAACAGACCATTGGTTCATGGGAAATATATAGCAAGGGGTATTGACAAAGAGTCTCACTGTATTTCAAACTTTCCTCCAAGCAGTTCACGTCATTTGGCTGCGAATTCAGCCGCAAAGCTGCTTTATTCGATGCAGGCAATATTTGCACGCAACTAGGGGTGGTTAAGTCATCTTTTTCTTCAGAATTTGATACGCTATCCTCTGCTGCTGGTGCTTGCTTGCTTGCAATAGGCCCACCAGGCCTAAGTTGTTCTCCATCCTTTGAAGCGTCAATAATGTCGAAATAATGTTCCCCGAGGACTTTCGCAATGAAAATTATGGTATCATTAATTATCCTGTCTTGTGGATCGACAATTATAGTTGCCCTATCTTTAATTGGGAACGGTTGCAACTCCATTTCCAATGAAAGTTAGGCACCAACCACCACCACGTGCAACAAAATCAATGCATTCAAATGAGCAACAAGCAACCAGTGTTCTCACTCTCCTTCATGTAAAATTCCTCAGATTTTCACGAAAAATTCCTCAGATTTCCTGAAAATTCCTCAGAATTGCAATATCCTGTTTCTACAACCCCTACACTGCGAAAATGAATGTCTTTAGAGGTGTATGAAATACGAATAAGGTAAATAAATTGTAAAAATGATACAAGTTGTAAATAAGGAAAAATTGTAAAGTCTTATTCGCTCCGTCAAAAGCAATGCAACTGATGCTGAGGCTCTTGATATTTCAATTCAATTCATTTGAATTCAAGCTTTTGATGAGCTTCGGACACTTGGAAAAAACTCAAAGGGCTATCGAGCATGATGATAGCTCATGCGGATTATGCTGATTCACACGTTTTTCGTATCTTTATAGATCTATCTGGTCTTTTGCTTGCTTTATATCAAAGGTTTCGATACTTCTCAGGAAATCTGAGGAGTTATGAAAAATTCCTCAGATTTTCCTTAAAAACAGAAATTCCTCAGAAAAATCCTCAAAAAGGTCAAAAATTCCTCATTTTGAGGAATTTTCCTCAGAAGTGAGTACACTGCAAGCAACAATAACAACTTGATGACAAACTGATGGTGAGTGGGAAAAAGTGGAAAGAAATTGATTTTGATTATTCATTTAATTTACCAATATTAATATTAAAAACAACTACTGCCCATTTAAGATAAACGCTTGGTAATTGGTGAACAATATCGTTAAATAAACCAATAAAGCAGCAAACCTGCCAACCTATATATCGGTTGGAATATAAATAATGATTAATAAACATTACAATGAAAATATAACAAAATTAATATTATTATAATATTATTAAAACTGCAATAACAATACTAATATAATTATAACATCATACATGATACATGATATTATATTATTATTGTACGCCTTAAATTCCATTTCTTTGCGAAAAAGTGGTATTGTGCGTAAAATAAGATGAAATTGTGTTCTTCAAAGAGAAAGCGGTTATAAGAAAGGTAAAAACGACGAAACGGTGCTGGGAAATGGTTCAAAAACCGGAGAAACGATGGAATAGTTAAAAAACCTTGGGAAAATGGGTGAAATGATTAAGAAGCCTTGGGAAAATTGTGCTGACTAAAAAAGTCTTGGGAAAAGGGGGAACGATGAAGTAGTCTTGGGAAAAGGGAGGATGATTAAGAAGTCTTGGGAAAAGGGGGAATGATGAAGAAGTCTTGGGAAAAGGGGGAATGATTAAGAAGTCTTGGGAAAAGGGGTGGAATGGTTAAAAAGCTTTCGGCAAAGAATTGGAACAGTTGAAAAACTTTAAAGAAAGAGGCGGAACTGTTAAAAAACTTCTTCGGCCAGAAGGTTATAAGGGTTAAAAGAACTTAGCGAAGAGAGGGGGGGGGGACCTTGATAACAGGAGTAAAAGATTAGGTAAAGAAGTTTTTGAATATGTTCATCATATTATGATGAAGCATGCAGTAAAGTATTACGATATCATTTGGGTTGTTTCATTCATTGTGCCTTGTCTGCTTTTACGGTCGAGTAACGTGGCACTGGTTGAAGACGTTGATTTCATTTGAATAATTGATTGAGAATAGTCTCTTTTTGCTCTCCACTTCTGATATTCACTTTTCACCTGAATAAGAAATAAAAGTAAACTACTACAGGTGGAAGCATAATGCACTAAATATACAGGCATCAAGAAGGGTTACAAGACTTTCTTTCAAAACAGTTAAATTCATTTTTGCAAACAGATTGAAATTAATATAATCACGATATGAGTATTGGTTGAGTGAGCGTGAGCCCCAGCCATAATACTTCGCTAGTTTAACAAAATCATCATTTTTCGACAATTTAACTTTCGCGTTTGAATTTGTCTTTGCCGATGCTCCATGCATGGGCCTAAATTAATTGTATGTAGCCTTGGTAGACCCAGCATGTCACATGCTCCTTGAGTAGTTAAAAATCGAGACCCAATTAAAAAAAAGGAGAAAAGTGGATGCAGTTAGAGCTCTTTCAACTTACTTCAGCGTTCAAAGCAATGTAGCAGACGAAAATAAAAACACCCTAAAAAGAAGAAGATAAATTACATTTTAATCATTTCAAACAAGTCTCATTCTGCAGGGGAATGGCTCGAATTAACTTCATTGTTTGTTCTGTTACAGTAAATTAAACACATTCAATTGGCACTGATAACGAGCAAAGGCATTAATAATATTCGTATATTGGATAATTAATAATACTCATTGCATTGCGTCCCTATAATTACATTCGATTGAAGCACAGGGACGCAATGTAATGAGTCTACTACAACATATTCCCATTTGACTTACTTGGCAAGAATTGAAGAATGTAAACAGGTACTCGAAAGCAACAGTGTCTTCATTCATAGCGAAAAGACCAAATATCCAAGTCAAACCAAGAATCGGTAACAGGAGCAGAGTAAGACGAGCAGAAACTCTGAAATTAGTTACAAAATAAATATTTCATCGATTAAATATATGCTCTTGTGTTGTGTGATTTATTATGAAATCAAAGAAAACAATAAAGCTCTGAAAACCTACTTTAAGCTGCCGTCGCCAGATTGGTGTTCTACAGCAGTACACAGAACTTTGATTAGAATTCCAAAATTTACCTGAAAAAAAGTATAATTTTGTAAACACTATTGCTTAACACCATTCTACAAGAAATTCCACATGACTTCTTCTAATATTCAAATGCTAAAGTAAATCACAAATGATTGATCACTTGTCTTATAAAAGTCTTATAGATACTTACGACAATAACAAACAGAACTGGACCAGCAAATGCCCAAATTGCACCCTTCTTCACGGACAACCAGCAACTAAAAAAATTGAAGCAAATAATAATAAATACACGGTATATTCTTCTATTCTAAGATTCCTCTATTCCTGGCATACTCACCAAGAGAAATGGCAAAGAGAAAACGACATTGAGTAGATAAAGGTGGGAGAGATAGATATCCACTGCAGGTAATATCAACAATAAGTATTCTGTGGTAAAGCAACAACATGAAATAAAACATTTTCATCTTCCACTTACAATTCAGTAGCAATGAGATCGTACTGGAGAACTCCAAAGGAAACGGCTACAATGATGAACGATAATCCTGCAAAAATAAGCAACAAAAAATATATTTTACATGGAGTGAAACTAATTCCTTGCGCCTTTGATCATTGTATAACATCTCTCTTTATTTTGAAGACATTTTTTGCTTCTTTTAAATTCTGGATGAACCGTTGGGCCTATAATAAAGTGGGCATGCTATCTCCAAAAGGCCCCAAAAATATGATGCTGACTGAACAGGGATTGAAGCCACGCATTTCATAAGGATCCCCAACCTAAAACCCAGGCTCCTTGTCGCTCTGCTACAGGACATTTTTTAACATTGTAACTACTGGGCCATTTGCCCAGTGGGCCCCTTTCCCGGCCCAGTAAAATTGCAAAAACTAGGGCCTTCGGCCCACTTGTTTGGGCCCTTTTCACGAATATTTATTTCAAAATGTAATAGTGAATTTATTAAAAATTTCTTTTCGAGTTGTCTTTGACGGGACGTTTTCTGGACATTCTATAACAAACGTTTTTTAAATGTTAAACATATTATTATAGTTTTATTGAATTCTTATTCTTGTTATACTCATTTTTTTGTAGCTTTAGTGGCTTTAGGGGTCAGGTGGTCAAGGGATATGGTCGCGAAGGAGTGGGCCCTCTTACGGACTTGGCCCACTAGTCAAATTTCCTTATAAAATGCCCCAAATTTCCTGCTGACAATGAATGTTTAGATTGTGGCACTTGGTTCAAGGTTGAAGAAGCCCATAACTGCTTTTAGACGTAACTAGGAAGATGAATTCCACTGTATAGAAAGCATATGTGCATGTGATGAATACCAAGTGAAACTCACACAGGGCCATTTTCAACATTAAAACTAGGGGAGGGGGGCAAATGTCCCTCCATTTCTCAATTCCCCACTAAAAATTTGTCAAAAAAGGCTCTGAGCTCACCCCAACCAATGCAGAGATACATCCAGGCTTTCAGGTTCTCTGAGAATGCCCTGGCCACCATGATCCAGATGAAAATGCCTTCGCTGAGCATCCAGAAAAATGCGGACAAGAAAAAGTAGAACAAGCATAGCGACACAGACACGCAGACATTCTGAAACATGCAAAAATGAGGAATCACATCAAAATATAATATTAAATTATAGATTATATTCACAATTAAAGTTTTATAGTGTTCTTTTTTAGCGATGATATCATGACTCGAATTGTTTTATTCGTGAACACGGGAAACTTTGTTCATAAACACAAGTAACAAAACATGACTATTCTTTTGATTATAAAACAACAAATCGTGATACGCTTACCCTGTCGTTAACAGCCTTTCCGGATAACATCAGTAATATGTTAGCAACCAAGAGTGTGACAGATAGGTTGAAGTGAATTAAATTTCGTGTTGAACGCAAGAGTTTCCTAATCAAAAAGTAAAAAACAGGAATCAAAGACCGAAGAATAGTAAAGTGAAGTTTGAAAATATAGTAGAATACAATAAAGTAGGATATAATGAAATACAATAAAAGGAAACGAATTAGCATAAAAAGAAATACAAATAAAAAGAGATAATATTTACAAAAATGCAGTGGAATAGAAAGAAAATGATTACAACATTCTGCAAATTGCATTAGAAAGAATGAAAGGAAATAGAGAAGAGTAAATTGAAAAGAAATAAAATGGAGCAAAGTAGAGAAGAAGGAAATGATGTTGATTAGAGTAGAAAGAAGTAAAGTATAGTTAATTAGGAAGGAACATAATGGAATGAAACAGAATATATTAGAACATAATATCATACAATAAAACTAACCTCAGGACAATGAATACAACAATGGTGATCATAAGGCAAACTGATGAAATCAGACAACCAACCAAACTCACAACTGTCAGTGCTTGTCTGTGCTCTTCAGAAGTCTGAAAAATAATACCAGCGTATACATGACTATAGCATTAGTGTTCACAGATAAGACACGTGCTCAGAAAACCCAATTCATGCTGTGTTGGGGGAGGGGATGACAGAACATTCAGAAATAACACCCATACCCCTTTCAAGTAACACATCCTTGAAGACCCACCCGCGGAAACGTGAATAAAAAACTATTAAAGAGCTCCCTTACATAGCCCCTTGAAGCGATGGCCCACCCAGCACTTATATTTAATATAATGTATGCGTATTAGAAAAATGGATTAAAAAACCAGGAGTAGCTGATACGCTGTCAAAATGATTTACCTTCTTCGTATCTGTGACTCGAAAAAGAACAGCGAAATCGGTGAGATGATTACAGTGGCAAACTGTGTGTGTCTGGTTAGAAGCGTGCACCTTGCATCCTTCCGAAGACCAACGACTGAAATCATGATTGCTAAACAGGAGAAAAACGAGTAATGCATCAGCTTTAATATAAAAACGAACATAAAGTGGAGAAGTCCAACACCTAGAAGACTCGCCAATGTGTTCGAGTAAATGAGGTTTCTTGTCACCAAGGATTAGATTCTTAATAATCAGTATTTAGTTGCCAATTCTGACTGAAAGTTGTGGCAGCTTCTACATCTGATGTAGGCCCGCAGTTTGTGTCCCCAGAGTAATAGTCTGAACCTGGATATCCCGGGTATACTAATTTACCAACATCAAAAGCCTTGTGGTTCCTGGTTCGACTTTTCGCCGTGGAACCGAATCCGCAAAGGCCAGCCTTCAAGGACAGGAAACCCAGCACCTACTGGGGTACAAGAGAGCCAATTCGAATATTACATAGAAATTTAAAGATTACCTTTCATTGACTTTCCAAAAAACACATTCTGGCTTACTGGAATTCGGCTTCTGCGAAAAAGAAGGGAGAATTTCAAAGCAAACTGAAAATACTTAATAAATAAAAAGCTACGGACTCAAGATGAGAAAGAAGGCCTCAAGTCAATTGCTGTTAAATTGGATAAGATAACTACGGTTAAAGAGGTTGTTAAAGCCTTTTTCTTGAGGTGTCAAATGGGGTTTTTATCTTTCCTGACTTTGAGAGTTGCTTTACGGTATACCTCACATACAGCCCTCTATAGCTATACTTGACATATCGAAGCTCATCTGCTCTAGCAGTGGCGTAGACTTGTTGCACGAGTCCTGTTCAGAGTTGTTCAACGAACGTACCACAGGAACGCAATGTAGTGAGTCTAAGAGCCTGGTGGCATAGGAGGCAAGTGCCCCCCCCTTTTTGCAAAAACGTCAAATACCGTAAATCCTCGAATAAGCCCCCGGGGGCTTATTTGCAAAAACGAACTTTTAGCTGGGTAATTGTTCAATATTAAGCAAAATAAAAGCTATACGATGCAGCCAATCAATAAAGTTATTGATTTAACTTGCTGCTATTTGCAATACATTCACTAAACAACTTCAATTTCTGGAAACTTGGGCCCAATATCCTTGCAAATGATTATCAAGATGGGGGCTTATTCGAGGGGAGGGCTTATTCGAAGGTGGGGGCTTATTCGAGGACTTACGGTATGCCCCTTTTATGGATAAAAAATTGCTCTTCTTGAAATTAAACACGTCACTTGTCAAGTCCTTTTTATTGTGGTGCCCCCTATTTTAGGTACGCTCCTGCGCTTTTGTTGAATTTTCACAAACTCAAGCAAAGACAAATGTATTGGAAAATAATCAACGACTTACCAATAAATGCGTTAGGACAATTTCAACGGGATCTTGTAGCGATTGGGTTGGTTTTGGATCGATTGTTGTTGATAGAACTTTGCTGTTCACATATGGCAGATTACTAAGTTGGAAATGGAAATTTGTGTTAAAAGCAAATGTCGGATGACGGAAAAATGGTAAACAAGGCCTTTAACTGACGGATGGGCGTCAAACAGCAATAAATGGACACGTATAACCCTGTTGCGACTGTAAATGTATTAGCAATGTTTCACTGTTCCCAAAAATCATAAACTTTACTACATGACACCACGAAATGAGATGTTTTGAGTTGGATGGATAGTAAATCCTACTGGCATAATTTCGCAAAAACATTGCACGCAGCTACAACTGTAATATACATGCTCAAGGACCTTATTAATTAAAATTTCACAATTATTTCCTCGTCTCTATAACACCAAGAGGATGGTGTGAGCTCCAATGCAAAACTAGGCTTTTCTTGGATACATAATCATTCCACTATGAAACTTTGTACCATATGTATAGAAAACAACTTCACTTTAGGCTAGCACTAGTAAGGAGTTCTATAAAAAGGGCAAACATTGTCTGATTAAAACTGGATGCAATGCACCATTATGAAAATCAATAAATTGTACTCACGTAGATGTATTCTCTTCTGAATCCATTGTCATTTGGTAAAATGCATCGTATACGATTGATATGATTGTTGCATTATCTAAGAGATTTCGAAAGATATTGCCTTAATAGATCATCAAACATGCTCTTGGTATATATTTATTCAGAGAGTTCCTCCTTAGACAAATATATCTAAATACATTATGTCTTGCAAATCTTTATTTATTTATTTATTTAATTTTTTCTCGTTAATTTATATAGTGTATTTGTCTAAGTATTTTGTTGTTGTAATATATATTTTAATTTTGTAATGTTAATGATGCTATTGAAATGTATTTAGGTATATTTGTTAATGAAATGAAAACTGAAACAGAAAACTGAAACTATTAAACATGCATCGCTTTCTATCAATATCCTATAGGGATGGTCAACAAATGTAACACTACATACGTTAAGCATTATAAACCTATTAGAAGTAGACGATTCTGCACATATTTGCAAGCTAAGTTTCGATATGTCAACAGACCAACCAGATATTTGGCTAGAATTCCTTGAAGACCACCAATAAAACTGAAGAAGCAAACTTCAAAATGATTTTAATCTATTACCTTTGGATGCTGTGCTTTTGAAGATACTATTTGGCAGTTCAATACTGTCAACAACATTCAGATTACTTTTAGGATCCGGGAACTTATAGCCCTGGAACTCTTTCGTGTTCAAAACTGACACTTCCATTTCTGCGAACAAGGAAATCGAGAAAAGTTGAAATTGGAAACAAACCAAAATAAATTAATTAAAAATCATCATTTGAATGCGGATTAAACGAGTTACAAACATATATCATTTTTAACTAGGAAGGCTGGCGCGCTTCGCGCGCCACCTCCCATGTGTTTTGGCCTTGGATCTGAGTGGAACAGCGATCTTTAACAAAAATGGGGTGGGTTTCTGTTGTTTTGGCCTTCGATGTGAGTGGAACAGCGATCTTAAACAAACGTGGGGTGGGTTTCTTTTATTTTGGCCTTCAACCTGAGTGGAACAGCGATCTTCAACAAAAGTGGGGTGGGTTTCTGTTGTTTTAGCCTTGGACCTGAGTGAGACAGCGATCTTAAACAAACGTGGGGTGGGTTTTCTATTGTCATTGCATCTGTCCTGAGAGGAACAACCACGCTAAACAAAAGCGGGGTTGGGTTTCCATTGTTATTGCCTCCGATCTGAGAGGTATCTTGTTTTCTGGCCTTCGAAATAAGTGTAACAAATATCGATCCTCAACTATGATTTGGCGTTTTTGTTTAATACATCATCAACTTGCAAGAACTTTAAGATTGTTGTCCCTGTTATCTGGAGAAGCGTCTATAGTTGAACCTCTCCTCTATCTGGAAGCGTATACTGTTCAGGTCGGCTTCCTACCCTGATGACATCTGGATCATTTATCGCATTTCATGACTTACGCTTGTTTTGTGCATGTCCCATGCATAATGCATGCCTCATGATCGATCCTCTTCTGGGTATAATTATTTGTTAGGTTTTTATTTTCGTTCTCTTTCTGACGTACTACTCTGATGAGTGTCAGACGAAAAGCTTTAGTAGTTATTATGTTTCGCTATGTTTCCGATTTAGCTATTTTGAAGTTCTATTTTGAAATAAAATTCACATGGAGCTTAAACACACCTATTCCCTCTGATGATATTGGCAAAATCTCCTTTCGCCGTCTTTTCCTTTTCCTTTGGCCTTCAAGCTGCACAGCCAGACTGTTGGCAAATTCATTCATGGTCTTGACAATTTCAAAGCCATTTGGTGGTGCTTCCTGCAGAATGTAAAGTTTTGGGAGTTTAAAAACAACAAACTTCAAAATAAAGTGTAAGGCTTAAACTCAAAATACACATATGATGTAACATACGAAGTCTGTATATCGATTACCCGTGAGAGTGCTCAATACATTTAAGTAGAGCTAGACATAGGTGGAAGAGAAAAGAGTCAAAAGTGTACATCTCCTGATGAGTGGGAAACCACGAAACAGGCTTGTTGAGATGCAGAATTTAGTCTTTTCTCTATTTTCTCTTCCACTCCACGTATAATGTAACATATAATCAGGTTTGTGAATGAAAAAGGTTGAAGAAGTTGAGAATTTTGAGCTGGCCAGCAATCAAAACTTATCGAGGATTCACTTTGTGCGTAAATTCCAAAATGTCAATTGGAGGACTCGCATGGATAAATAGATAAGCTGAGGGAAATAATATGATTTTCTCAGAATGCATACTTCCATTGTTGTATCCTTTCCACTGAATGTTTTATCGCGCCATCTTTTTGCCTTTCTCTCCTTCCTCTCTCTCTTGATCGCTTTGAAAAGCAGGGTGCAGTTTCGCAAAAATGACTGCAGAAACAAAAAACATTTCACGAGGATAATTCATCTAATACGATTAATATTGAAAAATCATAACAAGGCTGTGGTTCAGGCAATTTGTAGAGTTAGACATTTGCTCGCAGTGCTTGCTACTTGCACGCTGAGATAACGCAATAAGAAGAACACAAAATACCGTATTTCCTCTAATAAGCGCCGGGCGCTTATTAAACATTTGGCAAAATTGGGTGGGCGGGGGGCGCTTAAAAGAGGGGGCATTTATTTCACAGTCCTGAAATTTCAAAATCAAACATCCTCAAAAACAAAAGAATAATCTTATATAGTTCCGAATGTTATTCAATATCAAGCAGTCAAGATCAACTTAAACTGCTGATCTTGACTGCATTGCATTTTCCAAACGCTCACGACCCGATGAAAGTGTTTTTCCAGCTTTAAAGAGTTTCTATACTATTATTTGAACCAACGAGTGAAAATGTAAGAATTCTATTAACTGCCCTGGGCGGTTAATAGAGGGGCGCTTATTTCACACTTTTTGATTTTAGGGTGGGCGCTTATTGGAGAGGGGCGGTTAAAAGAGGGTGGGCACTAATTAGAGGAAATACGGTAATAACAAGAGCAATAGAACAATAAAAGAAATCAACAAAATAACAATAGAAAGGGATCCATGCATACCAAAGGCATCGTTGCAAACTTGCTAATTAAAATATGCAGACACATTTCAAGTTCTTGCAATAGTCTACATACATTTATGAAAATGTTTAATAGAAGCTATTTTCATAAGTGTATGTAGACTATTGCAAGAATGTGACCAAACTTCAAAAAGGCATACCTTCATGTATGATCTGTCTGTGAGCTTCAATTTTCGCTTCATTGATTTTTTTAATTCTTTTAACTCTTGAATAAAATTGAGCATATTGATTAATAGCCTGATAGTGCATTCAGAATGAGTTGAAACTGATCAAAACTGGAAATCTGAGGCAAGAATTTCAAGCTGGAAATATCACAGCGCTCCAACTATCACGAGTGCAAAGAAATTTCAAGTCCTACAATAATACTAAACAGGAAAAACTATGATAAACTCATTCTTGTAAAAAACAGGCAAAAATCTTACCAGATTTAGCTCTTTTGAGTGCAATCCTCTCCTTCTTTCTAGTTTCTTTCCTCTTCTTTCTATCTTGCTTCTTTGCTTCTTTCAATTTCTTCTTAGCATCCTTGACCTTTTTCTTCTTCTCTTTACCAATACCTGCAGATTAACACAGATTAGTGGCAATTCAATTATTATATTAGCTTGCAAAGTTATAAGAAATCAAAAGTAATTTCAGAAGAAATAACTCACCAGTTTTCCTCTTGCCTTTCTTTCTTTTGGTTTTCTCTGTTGGTATCGTTTTTGTTGATGTCATTAGCTCTGTTGGTATTGCAGTTGTAACTTCATTGATTGGTGTCACTTCTGTTGTAGTCTTTGTCACCTTATTTGGGGTTGGTTTTTGAGTTGTTGTGGTTGCTTTAGTAGTAAGAATAACACCTTCTGGTCCATATTGAGCTGAAATGAAATTTATTTGTCTCAGATGGTTATATTTTGCACCAAGTAACTGACATTTCCCAAGTCAGTTGGCATTTTTTAAAAGCAGAAACACTTGCAAATGTATATTTGGGTTGTTTTCCATTCTGTCCTCTTAAACTATTTTAGCCATATTTTCCACTTTATGATTGAAAATAATGCTATTAAAAATTTCACCTTCAATGCTAAGGATTAGACTTCCTATAATCAGGCATGTAATATTATGCTAATTCAAAACAAACAGCTCAAAATTCTTATATTCACGTTCATCTACAGGATTAATCTTGTATTTTAACTTATAAAACAGCTGCAATTCTGTAAAAGGTGGATGAACAACAACAAATGAAAATTGAATATTCAGGTCTCAGGTTTAATATATCTTCTTTTCTCTGATCTACTACAACAATATATGGCTGACTTAAAATAGAACAGGACAATATACTCAAATGCTTCTTTCAAAAAATTTAAAAATTCTCAATGAACCATGAAGAGTTGCTGATCTACACCTGATACACAATCTTTAAAACTGAATTGTTTAAAACTAAGTTCCTTCAGGCAGGCCTGTACAACTCTGAATTTTTAGAGGTCCACCAAAAGGCGAATGGCCAAAAAGGCCTTGACTTACCAAAAATATATCCAACCTGATGACATGTCACTGCTGCTAGGGCGACAGAAATAAGTAATAATTGCATGATCTGTATGTGTGTGGTGTGGCTGGAGAACCAACTATTCCAAAGTTTGCAGCATCAAGTAAAAATATGTTTCATTTGTCTCGGTCGTCTGGTGTTACCAACATGGTAAATTTGAAAACTAAGAAATCATTTGATATGCTGATGACTCACTGGAAAGAAATCGTCAAACCATCTGCCCAGAGGAAAGTTTTGAATGAAAACATGTCAGGTTCTCTGTGTTGTTGTTTCCTGCCTACGTCATTATAACTCGCAACCTGATTGGATGACTGATTTGTTTTCAAATTTTGTATACGAAATGCGATGCGGCGCTATGGAAAAATGTCACCCACACCACCTGGAAAGGAAAAGTTTCCTGGAAAACCGGCCCTGCAATAATATTTTGCTTTATATGTAAGCCTCGATAAGTCGAAATCTTGATAAGTCGAACAAGTTTTTCTTGCCCTTGGAAGTTCGACTTATCATATGGTCATATGGCTTCGATAGCTCTTTTCAGAGCTCTTTCCATATGTCCTTCAGCAATAACTTTGTAAATTGATGTAATACCTATATTCTTCTCTGTTCGATTAAAAGTTAACTTAAATATTCATCATATCGTTTTTTCGTATCATTGTAATTAAATATTGTTATTGTAGAAAAATACATGAAATTGAATATCGAGGTTCAACTGTACCTGATTGCCCTACACTTCTTTCATTTCCTCCGCGGCGCGCAGCCCGCAGCTCGTGGGTACCCAAAATTCTATGGCACCCAACTAGCACCCAACCAACAAAAACAAAACCACAACCTCGTGATCTTTTCGTGAAGGAAAGAAAGAGATGCTTTCTTCCCCATTTCTTTTCAGACGCCGTTGGTCAGGCTGTAATGCCGTTTATGACCTCTGATGATAATAGGGCGAAAGCCAATCGACCACTTTGTGTTGCAAATAAAATCATTTTGATAAGGTGCCTGTGAGATAACATTTTAGCTGCATTACCATTGTTGCTTTCAGTTATGGCACGGTTGATGGATGTAAGTCTTGATTTAACGTTTCTTGACAACTTACTGATAAATATTTACAATAAATCATTATTATTACTGGTATATGTACGTATTTAGCTGGATATATTATTGTTTTACATCTCATGTTTTCAGATTTTGTTATGCAGATGGATAAGACCACATCATTTCCTTGTTCTCCTGGCTTTAATGGGGTTTTTGGCTATTGGGGTTGCGTAAGTAAAATACGAAATAGTTGACACATGCCTGCTTTCTTGTGTAATTTTTGCAGAGGGAGGTTACCACTGTTTTACTTCCTCTTCTAGGTATGCAATAGCTGTACTCACACGGGATGTTCGTGCACTTCTTCCTTACATAAGGTAAACAAATTTCTCGTTGGGGCAATGCAAAACTCCAATCAACTTTTCAACTTAGAAAAATGAGACAAAAGACCAATCGGATCTTCAATATTACAAGTTATAGAAAGAGAAAAGAAGCAAGGATATTATTAATAACATGGATTCCTTGTTATTAATCATATTGCTTTCTTGTGTCCATGCTTGTATCCATGTTCACTTGATATTTCAGTGACACAGGAACGTATCCACCAGAAAGCTGTGTTTTTGGTTTCTTTCTGAGCATAGCGTCTTTCCTTGGTATGTCCTGTATTTTTAACATATGCTCCAAAGCTTTTAACAAATTCTGTCACTAAATGATGTTCTCAAAATATGTAGCACTTTTAGCAGTCTGATTTTATACTATTCTGTTTTTCTGCAGCTTTTGTTTGCATGTTCATTAGACACGAACAATTTGCTGATCAAATATTCCTCGAGTCTAGACTTCCACATTTTCTTAACGATGTTGCAATGCTCTTTGGATTCTTGTGTGCTCTTGGCATATGCATGGTTGCCAGTTTCCAGGTATTGTATCATTTTTCATGATAACATTGCATTACTATTACAACAATGTCTACACAAATTTTTGTGTCATCGCTGAATTGTGTAAATTATACCAATCTAGAATGCTGCAAGAGTAAACATCTTGCACTCGCTTTCCTTTTAGGAAACAAATCTATCAATCATGCACTTTGTTGGGTCATGCTTGGTGTTTGGCTGTGGTGTCATATACTGTTGGATTCATTCATATTTATCTTACAAAAGTGTCGCCTATGGAATGACTGGTCTCTGTATAGCTTGGTTTAGATTTGCCCTTTCTTTTTTTGCCACATGCTTCTTTGCATTTTGTATCCTTTTCAACAGCTCAAATACTTGTTTTTGTGCCATCGATAGAGCATATATAGCTACCACGTCTTTTTGTTAAGTTTCTTGATTTGAGAACATCTTTGACCTCAAGGCAATCACCCAGATAAGATTCTATTGACATCAACACCTAATATTCTATACTGGTAATGTAATTGTTTTGGGCCATGTATTGTTTTATACAATTAATGAATGTTGCCATCCTTAATTTCTGTCTCAAACAGTTTTTATTGGAATGTCAGAAGCAGACTCACATTGGAGTAATGGAAAGCATTCAAATGATACACAATTGAGATGGAAAGAAAGAGATTCTGTAAACATCTGACTACTATTTCTATTACTAAATTTTCAATCAACTCAAGTTCCTTAAATTGCTTCATAGAGCAATTTTCTCTAAGTTTAATAAATTCCTGCTTCAAGTGATGTAAAGTGACATTGGATTTCCTTCATGGATCATAGTATTAGGGTTAATCATATGGATCATAATTAACCTGCAGTGCAGTAGAGCCAAGTATGAAGCCAGCTAACAATTTTGTCATGAAGCTAAACTTATTGTTTATCCTTTTTAGGGCTATGTCTGGCATTTGACAAGCACCTTTTCAGAATGGCTGATGGTTTTCTTTTTCATTTTCTTTTTCCTGACTTTCTTTCCTGAGTTCAAGAAAATTCGCATTATCTCAAGAGTTCATCAACATTATAACTGTGAAACGCCAAGGTTGCAATTTTACTATCATATTTTTTCATATTTATAAACTGGTAGACATCACAAACTACCCTTCTTGATAGCTTCAGCACTCTATGCAACTGATTAAATGCCATGGACATTTATTAAAAATCCAAAGTTTTATCCCTGGCATTTATTTGGGGTTGAATGTTTATTTGGAAGGGGTATTTATTTATGATAATCACTTTTTGGTATAAATTCCAGATTAGAAAATCCTATGTGAACCAAAAGTATCATTAAAAATTTCCTTCAGTTGACATTTATTCAGACATTCTGGTGTTTTTGATGTTTAATAGGTCATTTACGATAGCTAAATATCAGGGATGTAACGAACCACTAAAAACTGAGGGTTTGTCATGTCAATAGAGGGCACATGACCACTCTCATACCATTCACTTTTGGATTTACGGGGCTTGTGTTTTAAAGGGGGTACTTTTGCATAGTTTGCCCAAATATAAGGAGACCATGGTCCAGTCCCTCTAGCCCTGAGTTCTTACATCCCTGTTAGGAACATCTTTAGCAATAGCAATAAATAGTAATGGTGTGACATTTTTTGCTTTCAGGAGTGACATACTTTATGGTGGAGAAATCATAACATAAATGCACTTTTGTCCATATTTCAATGGGTTCAATTCAATTGGCTGTTCATTTGCCATTGTTTTACAAGGTATTTCATATTTAAATAATTATTTAAAATTTTACTTTTTATTTGAAGCTACTATAATTTATGTTCTATGTTTCTTATGTAGCTTTTTCTTAATTTTTATACTTATTTGATTGTTTGGGGTTGTTTGAGTGATATACACCATTTATATAGATATTTATAACAAACTTAAGCACTAACAATTGCTTGCGTTTGCTCTCAGTTTTTCTCTGTGGATTAAAAATTTATTTTTAGTTGTTGTTTACTGTTTTTTATGTTGCTGTCCAGATTTCGTTCTGATCCAAGTGGGTTAATTTTATTGCCCTGTAAACAAGTTGAATGTGGATCCTTTAAGCAAAATAAGTATGATAGGTGCAACAGAACAGTTGCAATTGGTAAATGGTTCAAATCAAATTGTACAGTTTCACAACTGCAGTAGCGTTTAGATTGACGCAGCAGTGGTGGAAACCATGACGTCTGCTGTTCAAGTTCAGTCTATGATAATCTTTATTTTCATCGGCCACGGCCCACGGCCAGTATCACGTTGATCACCGAGTTGCATCAACGTGGTAATAGTGCCACGCGCTAAAAACCCAGTAGGCGAGTTGTTCAAATCCAGATAACTACAGTTGAATGTTATTACTTTTTAAATTACTTAATTTTTAAAATAAAATAAGAACAACACTTGCATTCATTCCACCGTCGGTGGTAGGGTGGAGGTAGTGCTACGAGGTATCAACCGAACCGACCAGGTAAGTGGTTCAAGACCAGGTGAAGGTAAGTAAATTCTATAAACCTCTCTGTAAATGCATATATTAAATTTACTTTCGAATTACTTTTCAATTGATAAAGTGGAATATATAGTATATTTCCTTAATTTGCTGTCAACTGGTCTTGAACCGCTTACCTGGTATAGGTTGTCATGCCAATGCCACCCCGTAGCACTACCTCCAGGCTATTGCAACCGACGATGGAAAGGATGTTAAGTTGATACCTTTTCGTTTTTTGTTACCGTATCTATTAAGAGACAATTCAAAATCTGAGTAGTTCTTCTGTTGTTGTTCCTTTTGTTGTTACATGTCCCCAGACTCTCGTAGGGCTAAAAGCTGGACCAAACGACCCTCGAACCAACGACCATACGACCTACGATAATATCACGATACCAACCTATTTTGCATCACTACCGGTCCTCGATTAAGCCCCCCGAGGGTGTGAGCTTATTTTGCAAAAAATAATTTAAGGTGAGGCTTAATCGACTGTGGGGGCTTAATCGAGGATTTACGGTATTCATTATTGCTATCGCATCGAATTTTACACGCGAAGATAATTTCATTTACGCAGGAAAATTGACCTCATACAGTTTTATTAATTTCAATTAGTCAGCGAAAAAATACTGACTTCAGTGTAAACGTAAACTGGGTCGTAAATTATTCAATGGGTGGGAATCAAACGATGACATCTAATCGGTCACGTGACATTGTTATGTAAGTTCCAGTCCCTTCCTACATGGTTAGTGAGGTGAGGTGAGGTGGTCGAAGAAACTTGCAAATAGAAACAAAACAGAAAACAGGTCTTTCACTGTGCAACGATTTATTTCAAGATGGCCTCCCTGTTTCACTATTCTAAGGCAATTTGCAGAAGGATTCCTAGATCGTTAGCTGGTCAGGCATTGAGAATGGACGACTCTGATCAACCCATCGATTACGATCACGCGTGCAAACAACACGAAAGATACGTGGCGACTTTAAAGAGCCTTGGACTGCAAGTGATTGTGTTAGATGCAGATGAAACACTTCCCGATTGTGTTTATGTCGAAGACACAGCTGTCATCGTGCAAAACACTGCCTTAATAACCAACCCTGGTCATGAAACTCGAAGAGGTAAATAAATAGGTTTTGAAACTCACCTTCTCTGTAAAGTCCTAATTATTTGTTGACAATCATGCTACCGCACATCACATGGCTACAGGTTACGTAATGTCTGCTGCTCTGTCGTAGTTTGTTCGCGTTTTATTTTTTTGTCATCATGCCCCTGTTTTCTTTTCATTCCTTTCTTCTTGAGCTTCCAATTTTACTCCAATGAAAGAAATAAAATTAACACAATGTTCAATGTTCATTTTATACTTCAATGATATGTGGAGGATTGATTTGCATTCAATTCAACTGAAATCAATTGAATTGCATTGCAGCTGAAACAAAGTTGATGAAGGAGACTTTGGAGAAGTTGAACATGAATGTACATGTTATGAAGGAGCCTGCACGTTTGGATGGTGGAGACGTTCTGTTCACTGGCAAAGAATTCTTCGCTGGCTTATCTCGAAGAACTGACGAGAAGGGAATACAGGTATTGCGAGATACTTTTGCTGATTTCCCAGTCCACTCTATCAATGTGCTCGACGCAACTTTACATTTGAAGTCTATGCTGAGCATGGCTGGCGATAACATCATTGCGGTGGGGCAAAGCAAATCTGCCAACGAGGCAATCGATGAAATCCAAAGGAAAGCCAAGCAGAAATACGAGATACTCAGAGTGGAGCATGACCCAATGGCAAATTGTTTGTGGATCAATGGAAATTTGATTCACAGGTCTTCCGAAGAGTTCCCGGGAATAAAAGAAGTGTTCTCTTCGTTTACGTGTCCAAAATTAGAGGTATCCAACATTGAGCTTTCTAAAGCGGATGGATGTTTGACATGTAATTCTATATTAATCAATTAACAATAACACTATCATACTTTGTGATTTTACTGCAAAAATGGCATGATGATATTTGTCAGAGAAAGCAATTTCAAGTGTTTCTGCTTCTCAAACTTCAATATAGCCAAATCGGCATAGTTCGAACTCGTGTTCGAACGAAATTCTCTGTCCCTTCAAGGATCACTAATGAACCAATTCTTATCGACTAAAGGGGCTCTGGGAGCTTGGTTCCCCAAATGCTTGACAGGGTAAACAACCGTCTGTTGTATCGTTTACCATTTTTTCCTTCGTCAAGCACTTTTTCTCCGAGCAGTGACGTCATCTTGGCGAGGTCCTTGATGAGTGGCATAGGCATAGCTACTGTAGCCGATGATTAAAGCGGGGAGTATGTCATTGGCTTTAATAAAGTTTGGATTGTTTGAAAAGGAAAATATTTGCTATATTTGCTTATATTTGATTCTTCATAGTTTCGCAGTTAGCAAAATTAATTTAAATATAGATATATATAAACAATAGATTATATAGAAGCTTTTATAATACCGATAAGTCAGTGATGGCTCGATACGTGTACACGTATAGCGCGATAAACGTATAAAGTGAAAAGAAATCAGACTCCCCTTCTGGTCTCTTCAAATCTGTTACGTGGGTAAATCAATCTTCAACAGATACGGAATAGTCCTCGTATAACTGCTATAAGATAAGTTAGATTTATAAACGGCTGCTGATAAGGGAATATAGGTATCACGGTATCACACGAGAAAGTAAAAGGATAGATAAAGAAACCCTGTAGTTACAGAGCAATGCCTTATTTCTATGATAACAAGAAGTTCGTTTCATTGATTATATAGTTCGGCGTGGCAGGCGATATTTCTTTGACGCATGAAGGCATGAATTGGAACTCTTGTTTGAAATGTCGTACGTTGAGCTGCATGAGAGGAGTTCGATAAAGAAATGAATCGATCAATGGTGTAAATTGTCTTCAAAACTCATGAATTCAAGTTTATAACTTCGAATTAATTTCATTTTTTCCGTTTGCTTTTTCCCTTCCAGTAACACAAGACTGACTTTTAGAGCTAACTTTGAATCTTTAAATTGGTATAAAGTTGAAAACCTCAAACTCAACCGCCGTCTGAAAAATGACGATGTTACAATTTCTCACACAGAGACCCGTAGAAATCCATAGCGATACTGTTGAAATGCATGATCAGTTGCTTTTTTCCGAAGACATTGTGCACGAGAAATTTGTCCTTCCAATCGCACATGTTCAGCTTCTTGACAGGGGGGCCGAAAAAGATAAAGGGGAGGAACCTCTCCTCGTTGCGTGGCACAATCTTCAACGCGTTCGCCAGCATTCCCATATAGGCATCTTCGTTAATAATCTGCTTAATCAGTTTACCCATGTCTGTGATATTTTTCAAGATATCTCCTTTGAGAATGTAGCCACCGCCTGCGCAATATGGCCTGTACACATTCGCTTTGTGCTCCTCCTCAGGCACATAGTTACGGTGCTTCGGATCGCGTATAACTGGCATCTGCGTATTCACTCTGCCTATATACTCGTAATTTGATGGCAGTGTTTTCAACCAGTACAGCATGTTGAAAATGCTGACGTAGCAATCGTCGTCTGTTTTCAGTACGTATTTAGGCTTGCAGCTATTTGCTATCCATTCTAGACTGTTCATAGTTTTATTGGGCAGATTCTTGTAGCTATCCTTGTACGGCAGACGCAATATGTCTTTATATTTCTCGTGCTCGAGGGTAGCCATGTTTCCGATCCGGTCGGAATTCGCCAAACCAATTGAGAATATCGTTTTCCACTTCAAATCTGTCCTTCCATTCAGCGCATGCGCATTGATATGAGAGTCCATGCGACCCCATGCCAATCTGATTGCGGCTCTATTTGCAAAGCTTCCTGGCCTGGAAGTTACCAAAACAACCAACAGCAAATCTGTGGAACATTTTGGCTCAAGAGTCGAGGAAGGCCCAGCACCGACTGATTTCGCCTGATTCATGTTGTTGTTGTTGTTGTCTGCAGAAATGGTCAGGTACTCGGCAATGTTCCTTTTTGCATTTGCCAAACAATCCACTGCTTTTTGGAACAGTTTCTTGGCATGTTGACTTGTGATACTCGCGATGGTTCTTGTCGCACGATTTTTGTCGTAATTCGCCGAGAAACTCAATCGGATGTGTTCTAGTCGTTTGGCGGCAGCGTGAAATGGCAGGGAAGAAGCATCGTTATTGCTCAGCTTGTATAAACAAAATAACAACAAAGAGCCTGCTACGAAGACCAGAAAAATAGTCCTTCTTCCTCTTAGAAGCATTGATGTAATCTTCAAACTTTACAGTCAGTCAATAGAGGTCTCAAAAACACTTTTTAACACGGATAGTGTCTGATACTCACTATATCGTATTCTTTTCAACAATGTACTGGAATCTTATGATGTCTTAATGTGTGATAGTAACATAAGCAATCTACTCTTTCCTGGCAGCTGTATTGTGGGTTTTCAAGAAAACGATCCCTGGTAGATCTATTGTGTTTTATTCTTTGATGCAATGTAATCTTAGGCCGTCTTCATGAGATGACAATATTAAGCAAATTTCTGCTTTCCACCAGCAAGTATTATTCTCATCCTCGTAGCGGCTGCGAAGCTATACCACTCGGCAAAACGAATTGTACTTCTCCTCACGCAAGTTATAAAACCATCATAAAATCGTTTTATTTCTTTTCTCAATTTTTTCTGGATACTCAAATTAGAGAACAATAAACGGCTTGTAATTGGTACCGTGTGGATATAGGATGACGAGATATTAACAACATCTGATTGCGTGTGTGACGGATGCGCTTCTGTTGGCTGATCTTCCTAATTGATCACCAGTTTTTGTCATGTGGATATAATAGGACCATGCTCTTCGTGATCAAGGATCACCTGATGACAATTACCAGCATTATCTTTTGTCAAAGTACTGATTATGGAATCGGGTTTATAAATCGGTCGGTGTTGGTGCTTCCATTTCCAACAAGGCACCATGTTACAGGCGTGATTGTGTGGATTGAAGTTTGGCCTAATCGTAAACATTCTCAGGGTATTCTGATTGCATTGATGCGTGAACCTCCATGTAATTAACAATAATTGCGGAAGGATTTCAAAGCACGCTTTAACTCAATGATAACAATGCTCATGCGATTCTTGGTCATCCAAGCAAATGCAAACTCTCTAATTGAAAAGGCAACAAAGAGCTGCAGTCAATCTTCAGTGTGTCTGGTTTGAAACGAACTATTAAACCAATGCCCATGGGGATGGTACCAGAAACGACATAAACAAAACATTTATGTCATCCCATAGAGATAGGATACTACCGGGTATTTTATCCTATCTCTATGTGTCATCCTTACAAACAATCCGTCGCATATGACAAAACATGACGCCATTTACATGTCTACCATTTTGTAAATCATGACATGGCCTCTGCAAGATAAATTTTATCTGCATCAAAAGTCGCCTCACGTTTACACAAAAACTATGCTTTAACTAAGAACTAAGCACACGTTTACTCATGCTATCCGCACAAGTTTAAGAGGGGTTATCCACAATGAACTGGTACACTTAGGAAAGTGAACGAAGTTAGTTCAGCTGTGACTTTGTACAGTGTGAACGACTTTATCCGGATAGATTCTAGTTCTGACAAGAAAAACGCGTCGCATTTTGTTGTTGCTGCTGTTCAGCGCATGCTCAGCTGCAAGCGAATGACTTGTTGCACGAGTCTCAATTGTGTGCATATTAAACATTGTGTGATTTTATGTCCTGTTCGGAGTTGTCCAACGAACGTGCCACAGGAACGCAATGCAGTGAGTCTAATCCGGCACTGTGTGAGCGCGCGTATAAAGTAGAAAAACGTTTGTTCGGTACAATGCGCACGCAACTTTTTCAATGCAAGTAAAACTAATCTAGTACAGTGTAAACGTAGTCTTAGTCTGTGTGCAGACACAACTGGTGTGTGTTTTTTGGCAATTTAGTTGAATTGAATAGCCAAGGTCTGTGGATCTGCGACAGAAAGCTTGCTTGCAGACCATTTTTTTTTCATGTTCATTGCCCCGCCCCGATTTGTTGTGGCTCATCACCACAGAGTCTGTTACCCTTTAGTTGGGAAAATGCAATTAAAATGGAAGTAGCAATAAAAATATGCAGAATTTTCAGGGTTGCAATAAACCTTAAAGCACGAATTTATTTTAGTTCGATGTTCGGAGATTAATTA
The DNA here is from genome assembly GCA_013076295.1 of Sanderia malayensis. Classification (NCBI taxonomy): domain Eukaryota; kingdom Metazoa; phylum Cnidaria; class Scyphozoa; order Semaeostomeae; family Pelagiidae; genus Sanderia; species Sanderia malayensis. The sequence continues at coordinate 485,475 of RQOL01000616.1, read as the reverse complement.
CGAGAAACTGATTAATTGTTTTTACAAGTTGGCAACACTTACTGACTTCTTCAAAACAACTCAGACCGATTCCTTCCTAAAAAGTTATCTTTCGAAATTAGCGGGGAAAAAGATAGAAAACGCATTTTTTCCCTTTTCCGGAGCATTACAAAAATTTTAAAGGAAAGGCTCTCCAGTACATGAAAAGTAGCCAAATTTTATTCGAAAGTTCATGATAATTTATCTGGGGGGGTCAGGGGGCGAAAAACCCCCCTGTGGAGCTAAACTGTCCTTTTGTCGGAAAATTGCTGATCTTGTCGGAAAATAAATATCTTCTGTTTACATTCAGTTTTAGCTAATTTCCTTATCTTATATTCATAGTCTTGACGAAACAAAAATGCTTATTCAATTTTGTCGGAAAATCGGAATTTCTCGCCCCCCCCCCCCCCTATGAAATTTCTACATTTTCTACATTTCTATTTCTACACATCTACATTTTGATTAAAGCGATACGTTTTGAAATGAGTCCTTAAAAAAATATGGAGAGGGGGTGTTTAGCGTGCTTGGAAGCCTAGATATCTATATTCGTAACGGGTAGTTTCTCTATATTTGATGTGTTTGAATGTTGTCATTTGTATTTGACATTTTTTATTGACATTTACGTTTCATAGCTGGATTTTGGAATTTCAGCAATAATAGATTTCAGCAAATTATTCTTTATCAAGAGAAGGTGTACGCTCAGTTTGAAGATCAAAGAAAAAATTCAAATCTTTGTTGATGTAACTTCACAACGAACACAAACAATACCAAAAACAGAGGAATAAATGTAGAAAACCCTAGATTAAAAAGAAAACGAAATTAAAAGGATTTAAGGCCACGCGCGGGCTAAAATCCGACAAACACACAAACATCTTTATATTACAAGACTATAGCCCTATTTACACTACACAAACTAACCCGGGTTCGCCCCGGGTTAAGCTAACCCGGGTTAGTTTTACGAAAATGTAGTGTAAGCGCGAGACTGCGGCGAATCCGGGTTAGTTTCTAGTATGAGTATGCGCACTCCTGTTGAAAACAAAACGTGGCGCCAAGAAAGAGGACTTTTTCTTTCGACTCGACTTTATTTACATTAGGCATTTCGGCTAACCCAGTTTCGCCCACTGGTGAACGCTTACACTACAAACGAAAACTAACCCGGGTTAAACTAACCCGGGTTAAGTTAACCCGGGTTAGTTTGTGTAGTGTAAATAGGGCTTATTACTATTACTATTACAAGATTTTTTCTCGAGAAGGACTCGATTATATTCTGCTGCGCAGCCGCTTCACTTCGCTCCGCTACGCAGCAGCAATTATTAACATAACTAAAAAAATTGTCTACCGTCAAGTTGCTTCTACACACAAACAAACTCTTTTCCGAATACCAATATGGCTTTAGGCCCAGATTATTAAGAGGACATATCGCAAATATATCACTAAATGCCATGCGGAGAAGCGTTGATGAGGACCAGCCAGTTGGAGCAGTCTTCGTTGACACGAGAAAAGCGTTTGAGACGAAAAGCTGCAACATACCGCTTGAGAAATGTTTGCAATACAAGGAATAAAAGATGGAATGGAATGGTTCAACGGCTATCTATCATCTCCATGGCAACATTCAACAGTTGTCTTTCGCATAAGCTATAATTGCTAACAGGAGTTTCGCAAGGCTCTACTAGGCCCTCAAATATGCGAACAATACTCAGTTGTATGTCAGAAAAAATACATTTAATGGAAATCAAACTGTCGATAACAATGGACAACCTATCAGAGTAGCTGACTGAAATGTTATGAACTGGCATTGAATTTGGAAAAAGCAAGACAGAGCCCCATACTGCTGAAAGCTGGACAACTAATTGCAAACGAAGGAAGTATAGGCAACTCGAAGTTAAAAATGTTACAATGCTTTGGCCAATCCCAGCCGCAATTAACAATACAAATGGCGTCTACTTGCATAGCACACTTAACTTCAACTCCAATTTCCATAAATGCTTCAAGCGTGCATCTGGTTGGATGTGGCTACCGGAAAAATTAAGGTCACAAGTGCATAATACTACAGTTTGTACCATATATCGCTCTAAATTCTACCAACATTTCTTACTGTGGTATATTATAACATATATCTGTGATCATTTTCGGAATTATTTTACTTTGATTGAAAGCATGAAAAGAAAACGCGAAATAACGACTGAACCCTGCTGCAATGACAATCACCGAGCATTAAAAAGAACATGCACGAAAATCATACATGGGCACCGAAATGTGCAATGACATGGGTGGGACTGAAACATTCAAAGAATATGTTGATGCGTCTGAAACACAGCACAGCAACTCCTGGAAATAAGCACTGTCTATTACTTCCAAAAATAAAATCTGGAGCAGGACGTTGGATTCCAGGGTGAAAAAATATTTAATAAAAGTTCCTAAAAATTTAAAACAGCTTGGAAGATTAATTCTTGTAAACTATAATTTTTTAGGCACACTAGTACAGAGTTCGTCGGTTGTATAAATATGGTATTATTATTATTACTATTATTATCATTATTATTAAATTCTTATTATTATTATTACTAAAAAACTTTGAATGGTATATGATATAGAGCTCAATGTGAAATTAGGTTTTAGAAATCTCATTTATGTAAGATTTATTTTTTATTTATTTTCCATGCGTTTTAGTTGCAGTGTACTTCAATAAATTCATAGAACAGGGCACACATTGATGGCGACAATTGTAACTTTGGAAGTGTCTATCCTGCTTAGAAATTATTAAAAAAACTTTCACCATTATTATTACTATTATTATTATTATTATCATTATTATTATAGAGAGAAGATGCACACGCCATCACAACGCCGCACGATGGCTGCGCAGTTCAGAGAATACCTTTCAGCCTCGCTTTCATGTTTCAGAAAATGTCGGCTACAATTTAATGCAAAATGATTGATTGAAATCGGTGCAAAATTTAAGTTCTTGACTAGAGCTGGTGACTTTTTCCAGACCTCTTTTCCGAAAGAATTATCTGCGTTTGTATGTGACATGCGACAAACAGAATCGGGTAAAACTTGTTTTGTCGCAGATGAAAGAGGCAGTTGGTAAAAGCTTGAATAAATGCTAGAGTAGGACGTGAGGATTAGCGGAACTTCTGCACAGGATAACCATGTAATTGATGAATCAAAATAGATAGTAAATAGTGTTTAATCGTTTTAATTTCAAATATGAATGATTCACGGCAAAGGTTAAGAGTTTTTGTTTTTTTATGACGTAGCCTAATTCTAAAAAATTTAATCACTTTTGGTCGGCGGCCATTTTTTCCTTTTCTGCGCGTGACTCGAGCTTCCTGGAGCCAACAAAGGCATTAATTTATGGTTGATCTTTGGTTTTGGTTAAGCTTAAAACAAATAATGGCTTTGTTGCAAATGTTTTTCACATCAAAACATATCCCTTTGATTGCAAATTAAAGATTATTATTATCAAAGCATTTCCTCGTTACAAGGGTTATTTTTCATGAAATTTCAAGTACAATGTCTACAACAAATTTTCCAAAATCAAATGGATATTGGTCAGACCCAGACCCGGGCCAAAGCAAGAGTATGACGCCATTTCGAATGTTCGAATTAACAATCCGACGCATAAAATTGATGTTCTAGTTTCTGCATAAAAAAGAAATACCTTCAGGAAAGTATTTGTGAAATATCAAATATTTTGAATTAAAGAGTGATGGATTCAAAAATATAATAAGCAATTTACTCCTTCAGTTTATCATGTACCAATATATTTTTCCCTAACTATTTCTTTCATTCTCAAGGTGACCATAAAGTCACGTGACCAAGAACTTTTTCACAAGGCTGGCATGGCAGTCTTGACAATGACTGGCCTGGCCTGGCCTAATTAAATGATAGCCAACGTCAATGTTTGCGTGTTTTAAGCCGAAAGGGTGTGAAACCAAAAGTTCGTTGAGGGGAAATTGGGCGCTTAACAACTTGGCAAGATATCTCATACCAAGTGTCTTTACTCAAAAGCAAACCATTTTCCGATTTAGAAGTCATGTGCGTGTGAGTCAACTTGATTCAGGAATATACGATAACGGTATTTAATAAACAGTTGACGATGAATTCCATAGTCCTTGAGTCAAATGGCTGATAGATGACAAAATACGCAGAATATGATATACAGAGCATACAACCTGACCTGTTATGTAGAATAGACAGGAGCATTTCCACCATAGCATTTGCCCCCATTTGCCCAAACTGAAGCAAATCGGTTCCCCATACCAATACGAAACTTGGTAAATGTAGAATTTCACGTTACTCACATCGACAAGGCGATAATGCAGAATATTTATTACATATTTAGTGTAGCTATTCAGAGCTCCTTAGGGTGTGCGAGTTTTCAAGCAGCCTAAAGCTGATGTAGCAAGTGAACAGAGAAGCTAAAAAAACATGTCACGTCAATTCTGACCAGTAAAAATTGTATGAAGACAACACAACACGAGAAAAGTACAGGTGGATAGCTTCCTTTCAGCAAATAATTTAAGAGAGAAAAATCACAACTGCTATTTTAGAAAGCATTTTTTTTAAATTTTTCTTCTCCTTGGCGATATTGAATTGGCAAAACGACTTTTTACAGCAAAAAGCGCAAAATATTTCATAATGATGTCATGAAACCAGTGAAATAAGACTTGACTACAAATGCAAAATTGCAATATATCGGACAATAAAACTCTCAAGCCCTTAATTTACGGGCCGTGGTACAATAAATTGGCCACTATCTACAATATGTTAATCGTTTGTTTATTATAGCCATTTATTTACTATGACATGGTGAACGTATTGACGAGAACAAAACATTCATCTGTCGTATTCAAAGGATATGCTTCACAATTTGTTCAAGCATTCAGTGTTTGTTGTAGACCATGGGAGTATATGGCGGAGAGATGGAAAGCTGTTAAACGCCATTAAACGTGTTAGGTCGTCCACAGTAGAGCGGTATACGTAATCAAGTGATTTTGAGGAAAGAGCGTAACGTTGGTGGTTTGGTCAGTTTAGGCCACAATTTAAAGGCGGTGGTTTGGTGCGTGGGCCATGCTGTGCTAACCACTTTCCGTTCGGCTGTCCGTTTGTCGGAAAGAACAAGTTACATTGCTGTACTGCAAGAAAGGGTCACAGAGAATGATTGTGAATAATAATATCAATAATAATAATAATAATAATAATAATAATAATAATAATAGCAATAATAACATAAAGAAAAGTAATAGTAATAAAAATAATAATAATGTTAATAATGATAATGATAAAAATAATAGAAAAACATGGAGAGAAAAAATAGCGCGGGTAGAAAAATTGTTCTTCAATATAAATCTGCCTTTTCATGCGAGTATAATGAGTGAAATGGGAAAACTAATGATGGCATTGTCCACTCTAATACGCCGGCATTCTAAGAAAGGTCTTGGGATGTTGACTTTAGATGGGCTCTTTTGTGCGCTTACCCCACTGTTTCAAGACGGACTTGAAAAAGCGACTGGGCAATAATCGAAAGGCGAACAAACAGTTAATCATGTGTCAGCCGCATTTGTGATATATCATAGTGCAGCATGAACCGATCTGTGACAGTGTGCGTGTAGCGGTCGTCATCAGCGTCTTATAATATATGTACAGTGTGGGTTGATAGACAACAATCTAAACGATTACTCGTATAATTACCTGCCTGCTTACAGCTGCCAACCTGCCGTGGTGTGCTTAATTTACAATGTACGAGTACCGAAGGACATACCTCTTATACTTGGCATTACTTTACGTCTGTGCGAACAGTTGCGATGGTAACTGGATGTGAGTACTTATTGCTTTTCTCTCCATCTATCTTATACGCTTCTATGTTGGCGGCTGCGATTATAAGCAGGTAGCACATGTATTGTAGCCAATATACATGGGTTTTTGAAGCGTTGTCTCGCATTACGCGTGTACAAAGAGTACACTGTTACTTAAAATAAAGATGCCTCTCTTAGATTAGATATTTAACAACCGAGAACAAGAGTAATCGTGTCTTATCGATTGTTGAATATATCTCAAAAGTAGTCGCAGTTTTTCTATTAACAAATCGATCTGCGCTTAATTGATCATAAATGAATACAGACGGAAAATCACCAAAATCTGGCACATTTTGGCCATACATGAAATTACGACGCATTGAACCTCACGAGGGGATGTGCTTCGCGATATCGTTAAACTATACAAAGCAAATTTTCTGTGAAGCAGCCAAAAGTAGTAAATAATTACGTCACAATGTTCAGTATTTTGGAAGGCTCGTTATCTGACTGTAATTAAATGTCTAAACGCATGAAACACACAATTGATTGGTCGTGTTCATGTCCAAGACAACTCGATCTATATGATGAAAATAAGCGCATAATTCTTCATGTAACCATGCTTGCTTGGCACGTCATAAGACTCTCTGCTAATTATTCAGCAATGGACGGCACACAGAGCGGTGTGTTAGACATTGAAATCCGAAAAGCCATGCCGTCTTTTGGAAGGGAATTCCAGTGTTTTTCAATCACAAATGTCGAATAATTAAAATTATCTGACTTGACCCTCCAAAACAACGTCGGTGGAAAATTAGTTTAACTAGGACAGTTTTCAACGCAAAAAAAGCTATTTCCGGGCTATCAAAATAACAGCTCTGCATAGCAAATGATTTAATATAATAAGAACATAGCTCACTTCAGAGTGTGTGAACGTGTTACGGTACGTATTGCTTCCATACACGCTTCTCGTTAAGTTTCCGTTACTACACTCAGACAAGACTGGTTTCGCATTAGCTGTCGTTTTTGCGTTCACGCTTAGAATACCTTGCATGCACATATGCACTCCATTCAAATGACGCTACTTGGCAAGGCCTGCTCGGTGCTTTTGTTGTCCGATTGAAGTCAGCAAAGCAGCCGAGATGGAAGAACTACTGCCCACTTATCAACTCAATTCGCGTGTCTATTTTTGGCTCTCTTTTTCAACACAAATCCCCATTAATGCCGGGAAAACACCATGCAAGTGTGATAGAAAGGAGCATATTATTAAAGCTGTGCATCAGAGAACCTTTGTCAATCATGATATGATACTGCATAGCTATAGTATAATTGCATTTTGATTAATCATCTATAGACGCTTAAATAAAATGCATTCAATATTTGACAAATTTCAGTCGTTCTTTCATTTCTACTTTATTCGTGCAAGCGTTAGCCTCACATTGAAACCTCGTTCACTTGAACATATCTTTCTTTGCCCTCGGTTCCGATCAGGTTTCAATGGCACTCTCAAATCATGTTTCTTTTCATGTTGTGCGTGGCACTGAAAATTTCACTTTGCTTTGCATACAGAAAATTGCGTGCTTCATTGGAATGAAAACTCGAAAGTTTATAGTTCATAATGCTGTATTGGCGGCATGAACAAATGGGCCGCATGGCAGTTAAGTCCTGTCTTTTCTTTCATGCTCGCAGCGCTCTACACCGGGTCAATCATCTTAAATTTCTAATCGTAATCTGGACCTACGCAATAGAAAACAAATGGGAGATATAGAATTAAACTAAAAAGAAACGTATCGAGACCCCCAAAGAGGTCCATTTCAGCATATACCCAAGAAGTTATGGCCTTCAAATTATAAAAAGATAAAAAATTATAAAAATAATACAAGACAATAACGTAAAAATCAGGTTCTTGAAGGTAAGTAAGAGAAATGATAAACGGTTGATAAATAAATCATAAATAAACAATAAATAAAACTTTTTAAATAACCGATGTATACGAAAATGAAAATAAATAAATAATTCAGAAGGATGGAAGACAAGAAAACGACAGTATTGGTACTAGTAAGAATAATTCAATTGTTGACCAGGGGGCACATGGCCTGTATAAATACACTTTTTTTATAAGCAACTAGACTTTGGTCCAGCCCTGAAAGTTGCTTAAAATTTTGGATATTTTAGCCCTCAAAGTTGCACATGAAAGTTGCTAACAGTAATTCAATTGAGCCCTCGAGTTGCTTAATGCTAGGGTCAATCCAGCCCTAGTTGCTTATTGAGCGGTTGCTTATTAAAAAAAAGTGTATATCTTTGGCAATGAAGTTAATAATATCTATATTTTTTCGCTCTAAAATAATTCTCTTTCCTGTAATTTCGTTACATAGTACAGCGAAAACGGCAGATAAAACATTTTAAGGCAATGGAATGGCTTTCTATTAGTTTGTTGATGATTAATTAACATAACGATAAAAAGTAAAGCGGTTGATTTTTCAAAATGTTTGTTTACAAATGATTCACTGAGAAAAGTACTGCAGCAAATAACACAATTTGTAAAGGCCACAATTTTCCTCCTCCAAGAAGTATACATTGGTTGGTCCCTCTCCTTTTCCATTTCGAACTTGGCAAAAACTGAATAATTTGATCAGGACGGTGAGTGTGAGGAGGTCACCAGGAAACAGGCCAGGCATATTTTAAAATACATCAGCATTCTAGTGGTGTTTAAGAGGAATCAGTTGTTGTGATCTTAAAATTTGTTTTTTTAATCTTTCAATTATGCACCATTGGCCGGAATTATTAAGAATGACTGACTCCTTAACGGTGTACCATTTTGGGGCTTAAATGGGTACATAAAGTAACAAAAAGTAACATGTTCAAAGGATGTGCATTGTATTCATGAATCACAAAGCAAATAAAAATTCAAGCAATAAGCTTCGGTGGTTCTGTAGTATTCGTTGTCTTCCGGAGCATTTTTCTTCTTATTTTTGTGACCATATGAATTGCTAAAGTCGGAAAATTTAAGATATGCAACCATGATTCAAAGAAACTTCGTTTTTAGTGAAATAATTAGAAAATCGATCATGGAATGAGAAATTCGAGATTAAGAAATGTCAGCCTTCTGTCATTGTTGCTTTGTCGCTATAAAGATACTTAAGAAAGACAGCTACTGATAGATAATTGTTAATAATTATAATATCTCGAATGTAAGAAATAAATGATATTGCAATGCAAACCACATCATGATTTCTTTCTCGAAAGAGACGATAGAAAAACAATTTAATCCTTTGCTCACAAGCTGTAGGCCCACACTCCCTAAACATTGCTCGTTCATATGCGAGGGCCTATACTGCATATAGTTGCCATCTTCTAAAGACCCATACTGACATTAAACTACTATTACCTTTAGGTACATGAGCCTGAGTTCGGCCTATCGACCTTTGACAAAGAGTGATTGCACAACGATTCCAGACTTAAATGTTATTCACACGAAGATATGCCTGAATAAGCCACAGGCTGTGAAAAGCATTGGCCTTGGAGTTCAAATAGCCGTGGATGAGTGTCAACGACAATTCCGAAAAGAAAGATGGAATTGCCCGACAGTCAGTGATGATACGGAGAAAAACGTATTTGGACAAGTACTCGATATAGGTTGGTATAGCAGTTTTAAACGTCTGGAACAAGGGAACATTGCAGGCACGCTTCCCACGTTTTGAAATTAATAACTTTTTGTCTTTGCTGTTGTCTATCCTGCTCTACTTATGTATTGAGCACTTTTAATGAACTTAAAATCGAACATGTTACACTGTATGTTCAGTATGCAGTGCATGGCATGCTCTTTGCAAACTATTACTATTGGGTTATAATTGCCACGTCACTGCACTTGCTATTGAATGCTTTGGTCGTCAATTGAATTTTGGTAACAGTGCAGTCTAATTACTTTAAGCGGAGAAAGTTTCGCGAGATAAACTTTCGCGAATTGCAATTTTGAAAAAGTTCGCGCGTCAAACTTTCGCAAAAATGGCCAAAATTCGCGAAAGTCGCGAAATTTTATCTCGCGAAAGATTCTCCGATTAAAGTATTCACCGGCGTAAAATATCAATCAATAACGTATTAATGGCGCGTCATATCAATGAAGCTGGGTCCACCTGGACTCGAACCAAGACTAGACGTTGGTCGGATATGGAAATGATGAATACTCCTTCACCACTGGAGGTCCGGGAAAATGCTTTTCAATGTCAATTTGAGCAATGATTAGAAATAAAAAATTTCAAATGCACATATCTGCTACAGCACACTTCACTCCACGCAATGTTCCGCTTGTTGACAGCTTGGTTTAGGAAACTCTTAGTTGTAACTGTCTGAGAAACTCTCAGACAGTTACGGTCTTCTCTTAGACTCACTACTTTGCATCCCTGTGCCTCATTCGTTTTTGCTTGGGTGGAGCGAGTCAGGAGCAAAGCACAAGGACGCAATGTAGTTAGTTTTCTCAATTGTGTTGCATGATATTTCACCAATGGAAACCACCCTTAGACACAACTCATAAACGAGCAAATTCGGGATACCGCAGTTAATTATTCTGCTGAGGACGTAATGCGAGACTGGCCAATAGAAAATCGATCTTAGTTTGGTATAATTCGTGCGCATGCTCGAAGGCATTAACATAGCCTACAACAGTGGGAGATATACTAAAGACGTTTCACTAATAATTATATAAACATAAGGCCTTTTTATTCAGTGGTGAAAATGCTAGTTCTGAGCTTGAGTTCAAAATAAGGAAGGACTTCACTAACTTTCAAACGTTTTGTGAAACTTAGGCCCAATAGTTAGTATGGAATGAATACTCTATATCCTTCGGCAAAGATTGGAGTAAAATTCTCCACTCATCCAACCACTTATTAGCTACAAGAGGAGAGATTTGACAACGATAAACTCTCTCATACGATTAGCTACCCACGCTGATTTCACAACAGGCTCAAACAGAAGTGTTAAGATCGTAATTGCGCCTGAATTTTGCACTTCGCATCCAGTCGTAATCTTGACAATTCACCGACGATAACAAGGAATAAATCAGCAGCCAACAGCAGAGCTTTTAATACGCTTCAACAGTAGGGAGTAAGGACATAGTGAATATTTTCTATAATTCCAAAGTAATCGTAGATATTTACAGTCGATTCAATTGACACCCTACCTCTCTAACCACCCTGGTTTTCTCTCTCCCCTCTTTCTGCCTCTACTTACTGACACCCATTTAAGGCCCAATTTTAAGGTGCAATGATATCCACTTTGCTAAGTGATAGCACGATCTCGTGCAGTGACGAACAGTGAAAGTGTGCTGCAGTGATAAAACTATTTAATAAAAGAATTTTCATTTCTTAAAGCATGAACATGCGATTCCTTCAAGTATTTTCTCCTCTCTCCGATCCATCCCTTCCAGTATCTTCTTGACATAATGGCGTTGCTCACATTGATAAGCGTGGGGCTCGCACAAACTTTCGAGGACCTCCCTTAAAATAGGCGGTAATAAATTTTCCTTAGAATTAGGAATGACCCCTCCTCTCTAACTTTAAAAACACAATAACGATCTCAGATCAAACGTGATGATGGCATAACGATAATAAATATGGCGCAACTGTACTTGCTGCACAGACACAGGACCAATCACAAACGTTTAAACATCTGACAATGGACACATCTTTATAGCAGATGCTATTTAGCAACGGAACATTTGTTTCATTCAGAAAAATACCATACCAGGGTAGTGTCTATACGCTACTGGTTTGAATCAAAAATCCTTCTTTAAGTACCACCTCCAATAAATTTTGACCCCCTAAACGACCGCCTAAAACCAAAAATAATCAACTCCAAAGGTGTTTATTCAAACCAACTATTTCTTGGATGAGCTCAATTAGGTGGTCAAATTTTCATGCACAGCCTGTTTCGCTACTGTGTAATGTAAAGTCATGCGTTGGCTCAATATTTGGCGTCATTCTATATTTCAGGCACGAAAGAAACTGCTTTTGTCCATGCAATCACGTCAGCAGGTGTGGTGTTCTCTGTCACGCGCTCGTGCAGCGCGGGAATGTTTCCAGATTGCGAGAAATGCGACACATCAAAACGAGGCCACGTGGACAAGAGTGGTGAATGGAAGTGGGGCGACTGTAACGATAATGTCTTCTACGGAGCCGAGTTTGCGGAGAAATTCATCGACTCGTCCGAGAAATACGCCGAGCGAATACGACGTAGCCGAAAAAAATACCTTAAAAGAGTAATGAACTTGCACAACAACAAAGCAGGCCGACTAGTAAGTAAATGTATTTACGTGTCTGATTATCCTCTCTTCTCGATCTCCCACATATCCCGGCTTGTCTTATCTACCTGTTCATTTTTCGATGTATTTGATTTGCGCAAGCTTTGCTTCAGCGCATTCCCCTTGCATTGTGTCCCGATGATCATAGTCAACACGCAACACGACTCAACTCGACTGTTATGAATGATGCAGCATTCAATGCAGAGCATCGTGTGCACGTAGACAATTCCACGAATGTTGTGTATGTAATTCAACGTGTTTTCGTGCAGGCACTGCTGGACTCAATGATGAGCGTGTGTGGGTGCACTGGAGTAAGCGGATCGTGCGCCACGAAAGTATGCAGAAAAATCATGTCGCCGTTTAAACGCGTCGGTGAGAGCCTGAAGCTACTTCACCAACGGGCTGTCAAGGTATCGGCAAAGAGACGAGGCAGAAAGCAAATCAGAGAGGCGAAGAATGCACTTGATGACAGACAGCTGATGTTCTTCGATAAATCTCCCAACTACTGCTTTCCGGACAAAGCGAAAGGGGTGCTGGGAACGAGCGGCCGCGTGTGCAATGTTACATCGAGTAATATGGACAGCTGCCGGTTGCTGTGTTGCGGACAGGGATACAATATACAAATCAAGAGAAGCGTCAAACGATGCAATTGTAAATTCAAATGGTGCTGCAATGTGGACTGCGAAATATGCGAGTCTCTCGACAAGGTGCACACTTGTAAATGAATGAATACTGCAGTAGGGACCACCGCCCATTGCGACCAGTGATCAACAACTATAGATACCATGTGCGTATCAAATAATAATGTATAGCATCTAGTCTCGACTTCAAAGACCATACGCCCAGCATACGTCACAAACGTACGAAAATGTGGTTCGCAGATGAGATTCTCCCCTATTTTACTATTTAGTGTTGAAAACATTAAACAAACCAAAGCACCTATTGATATTCGCTTAGAAAGTATTTATTAGACCAATTGTAGATACGTAGATAATCAAGTATTGTGATTTATCCATTTGAGTAGAAAAACATGGAAACATGAGATATTTTGATGGTCGATTTGCAATTCTTGCGAAGGAGATTGCTGAAAAACATCGCACTGCGCCATAATAATCTTACGTCATACCAAGGCACGCGGTAATCCACATTAATACCATGCAGCAAGAGGCATTAAAGCAATATCTGTGAAAAATCGATCACTTCCAAAACCTTTCAATCAAGAAACACACTGTAACGCCTCCTCTATTTACCGTAATGCTTCGATTAAACGCGTTCATTAATTTTTTTGATATTTTAGGGGGGCTTCTATTCGAGGGGGCGTATAAAAGAGGGGGGCGTTTATTAATAAACATCTAACAATAATACACTAAGCGTGAAACTCTGAGTAGCAACTAAAAAAGTCTGGTTCCAGAAGTATAATTTAGAAAAAAACATATAATTCAAAGTCGTCATTAACATCGTAATGCGAAGGGCCAGCTTCGGTTCTGTGTGTTTCACAGAACCGAAGCTGGTCCTTCTCATTACGGTATCTTATCAGCCAGACATAAAGTCGTCTAGTTATCTGCACTGTAGCACAATATAAAAAGCAAACAAAGCTACTATTTGAAGTTCGGCTGTGCACTTTAAATAAAACCCTTATCAAGCATGCCTGACCTGACGAGAGCTTTTCAGTGGCCTCGGGCATCAATAAAAAAGACGTCCAAATGACGTCACTAATCGTTTGATTGTTGTTGCAGTTGTTGGTTATAAAAACTCGTCAAATTGCCTTCAGATTCGAATGCCCACCAACTCAAAAACCCTATTACTCTTAGCTGTAGGCAAACAGGTAATGTATCCCCTACATAAGTGGTAAATAAAATGTATATGGTAGAGCATTGAACTTATTGAAAAAATCACTTTTCAAACACGTGGAGTCCATTCACAATATTCACAAACTATAATTTACAAATATGTCCACAATTGAGCAAACTGTCGAAACCTATTCAGGCAGTAGAAAGTGTGAGTAAATACAAAATAATATTACTATTATAATTATTAAATAGAAAAATAAAGGAAACATGAAACTTACATGGCTGTTTCTCTGAGCTTCCGTAGGTCATCAAGCACATATGACTCTGGGCAACCACTCAAATAGTTCTCCAAAGTCACATTGGGTAATAGGTTATTTTTAGCAATTCCAATAATTAATTGTTCTTTTGCTATTCCAACAAAATTGTTCTTGCTAAATGCACGAAATCCACCCTTCTTATCATGAAGACAATACAACGGAACTCTCACCATTCCAAGTACCTATAAGATCAACAGTTCAGATTTACTGCAAAGATATATATATAATGACACTATTATTTGTTTGTGTGATGAATAACTAACAATGTCACCAACAATATCTGTTTCTCCTAACTCCTCAGAGACTTTAGCTGATAGTAATTACACTTAAGCCTCATTAAGTTGACTAACATTGAATTTGAGCTCCTTGGTGTGCTGAACGTCCTTCTACCTCCTTTGATTGTCACTTGCCATATGCATGCCTTATTTCGACACTTGATAACTAGCAAAATCTAATTTAGTCAAATGAATTTATTATTTGCTTAGTTTTAATCCCTCAAAAGGAATGGTCTGTTATGCCATTCCTTTGAATGAATGGTATTAAATTATATTTAATTATCTACAATGAGATGTTCTGATATTGAATAATATACAATTATGCACTGCATGATATCAATAATTCTTTTAAAGAAATGATATTGTTAAATCATTCCTTTTGAATCAGTAACACCAGCTGTCAACATACATATGTCGAGTACCCAAAGGGGTTTGTATTTGTGCAATTTAAGTAATTAAGAAATTCATTTAAAACATTCGTAAAAAATGTCAAAACCAAAGACAACAGAAAAACATCTCAAATTTCAAAGTACGCAGCTTCAACTGTAGTTGAGACTTCAAAGTTCAACTGTATATACTATACTAAGCAACGCCTTACCTCAAAGCCCCCTTCAGTTTGAAGTTTTGCCGGCCTTCTTTCGAGTTGATGAAGCTCCTCAAATGTGATTCTCTTGCTGAAGAAATGAACACAAAACTTTATTTTATCACAATAATGTGATGTGATATAATCATCTGGATTGACTTGAGCGTTCTCCAATCTGCAGCCAAGTTCTTCTGCTGATTCTCTGTTCACTGCTTCTTCTAATGTCTTATCTGTGGCGTCAACAAAACCTCCAGGGAATCCAAGTCTGCCATCAAATCTCATTTGCATCTGCATAATAAAAGAAAAAATTCAGTGCAACAATCATAGCAAGAAGCATCATATCATTCATTATTCAAGCTGATATTTCAGCCAGGCTAAGTAATGTAAAGAGAGAGAGCATGATTTTACAACTTTGATTTGATGTAAATTGTAAAAGTGCCATACTCTCCAGCTCAGTTCAAAAAACTTGTAAATTGCTCTTTGCCATAACAGTTGGGCACTTGCATAATCGAGAGAAGAAACAGAGCAATAAAATAAGAAGAGTAGAAAACAATAGAAGGAATGTGTGAGAACAGTGCACTCAAGATCTCGTTGAAAAACCTATATACTTTGCAGTAGGTCTTACCAGGATCGTGTTTTTAATCGGAATTTGGTCGAATAATTTAACATTTTCAACCGGAGCGTGAAACATGACATGGCACCCGTGTCTCACGCCGGCAAGTGAGAGACTTTCAAAACGCGACATTCGGTTGAAAGTTAGAGCTCCTTTGATTATCCTTGCCATGTCTAACTTTCTATAGGTATACCTACCTATTATTATTGGCACAACACGACAGAATTTTGTCTTGCTTTGCTAATAGGCTAATTAGTTCTGAAAAATTACTAAGCTATGATGATTTCTACACATGACACCCATACTTTTGGTGTTTTTATGAAATTTGACATTATGAAATTTGACATTTTCGGAAATTCGCATGGAATTAGGCTCATTATTTTGGTTATGTAAGTTGTTGTTGTTGCTTGCTTGAAGCTAGATGCCTCATAAGTGTGTTCTTCGTCATCACAAAGAGGCTAAGCTGTTGGAATTGAACAACAACCTCAAAATTTTATAAAGAAAATGCGAATAAATAACAACTTTAAAACTATTAGTATTTTCTTTTATATTTTCAACGATGTTATGGGTCTATATTGACAAGACAGAATATTTAATTTTCATAGAGCTTGCTCTTTTTTTATTCACATTAATGAATCATGACTTTCAAAAAAGAATGTTTAAAACTAATGACGGCTTTAGTTACACAACACCCAAATATATACTTGAAATTCTTTGCAGAAAATACATAGCAAAGCTATATACTTGTTATCAAGCCTAATTTTAAAATATTTAAGATTTCTTCAAGTGTTTTCCTCTCTTCAATCGATTCCTTCCATTCCAGCATCTTTTAGTCTTGACAAGATAGAATTGCTCACACAGTGGCAAGCTTTCCTGCGTTTATACTAGCTGTAAACATGGTTTAGTTATCCAATTATATCCCTGATTCCAAAGTATTGGAAGCAGTAGCACAGCAACCCATCAAACATGTCTTATGTTTTTCAGATAAGATGAAATGTTTACGACGTATCTCTCTATGAGTAGTGACTGAATGCTATCATAGCTGGTGGCAAGCCTTATTAGTGGGATATCAGGGATCTAGTCAGAAGGAAGAACCACACAGCCACAACTCTCACCATCTTCAGCAAATCTCATTTATTTATTGCACTCACTCAAATGACCTTTTATGATTTGACTATCAGCATCTGGTAACGACTCCCCCTTAAAAGCTTCAATTCCACACGAACACCATGTTGGAAACAGCAGAACTGCTTTGGCGTGGGAGCTCCCCTGTTTTAAATACATTTATCTACAGATATATAAGACATTCTGGGGTCAGCTGCTCAGGATTGGTGTTATCAGATTGACAAAAAGCGAAACGAAAGGCATGTTATTCAAAAATTGCCGTCTACAGCCGTCCCACCTCACACGTTCAGAACAATGTGATCACCAGTAATTGAAAGCGTGTGTCCATGCAAGTTATTATTCAATATGCTTTGACAGCAGAGCGAACAAAACAGGTTGTTGACAAAACAATTGGCTAATGCGAGCGGCTATCTCAGCAGGTGTTTTTTCTTAACATTTCTCTTTCAATGTTCAGTGCGGTTTTTGTTTTATATCTTGCTTGAGTTTGCTTGTCGAATGCGCATTAAGCTATACAAGCCATTTCATTCATTTAAATTGTTTGAAAATTATGACCTTCAAAGAGATGATGTTATTCGTAAGCTAGTCCGGCTAAACATCTGGATTTGGCACTTTAACGGATCATAGCTTCAGAAAGTTTCGACATATCGTGATTCAATTATCATATCTGATTCCAAGATATACGCTTGCGCAAGTTTGATTCACATTCAACACTGTTAACTTAGCATCCTTGGAATATATGGGTTAATTAATAATAAGACATGGCCTCTTTCTGATAGGTTAATGCCTCTCTCTGATACTGCACGTGATAGGTTGAGACTAAATAAGGTACATTCCATGCTCAAAGCAAGTTTTCATCTGTTGTCTTTGCAACACAGCAAACCTCTCAAATAGAGTACTATGCAATGACATACTAATAATAAGATCGGACATCTAGCTTAGTCTATTAAACTAATTGAGGAGCATTACAACTGATTCAATAAATTGTAAGAGGACTTTTCACACCATTTAATTTCTCCACTGTATGCCGTTACGATAATGTTCCCTTGTCTCTCTTATGCGTATTGTTTAGCAATGAACAGAAAAGTCACATTCCATCACCATGGCAAAAAGCATGTCGCTCCAGACCTGCTGCATTATTGATGCTTGTTTAAAAATAATAATATAAGGAATGAGTTTAATAATTAAATAAGTTTAATAATTAACTAGGCCGTTCTGTGCTCAAGCATGCAGACATTCGCAGTGAGGGAATTTGTCTAGCGTAGGGTATATGTGTCGGCTGATCAGAACAGTTAAATGTCAAATATGTATGAATTTTTTATGAGTCCAAGGTAGCGTAATGACTTTTTCTGCATGGCTTCAATAGCAAAGCAACAGTCAACGCAATACCATAAAACACAGTCGGTTAAGTATTTTAATTGAATTAAAATATGGTGAAAGCTTTTTACTGCCGTCACCAATGAGGCTATAATAGAGTAACCACAACAACGAGGTGACCGAAAGATGGGGTTCTATTCTATGTAAAACTGCTCCTACTTTAGCCAGAGCATCAATTTTTATATTATTGGCTCTAATAGACGGTCTGGTCTGGTTTTATAATATCGTCAAAGGCCCAAAGATAAAGGCACTCAAGCATAAGAAATCCAAAGATGAAATTAAAGATATCAAAACGAAAGGTTTTCTTTCTTGGAACTAGCCAAAAATATTTTATTTGAAAGGCCTTGGATTGTTTTAAGAAAAGGTTATCGAAAAATAAGGATGACTAATGATTTTAGCTACAATTTCCACATGTTAAGCTTTCTCACTACCAATCAATTCCTAAACAAGACCTGAGTTTAAACATTTTCAAGCAACTAAAAAACTAATGAAATGAAATGTGATAAATTTGTAACAAAGTTTAAAAATCCAGAAGATATAATTTAAAGTAAAATTTTGTGCGAAATTCATATATAAATTAATACTAGAATAAGGTATAGTGCTTAAAAATAAATAATATTGTCTCTCTTATTGATTGTCGTGACATTTTTTTTATGATTTTATCGAAGTTAAAATCATAATCATTCGATAAACATAGCCCTAAATCTCTTATTGCATGAAATAACAAATGTAAATATTTAAAATTGTTGTTTGTTATTGTTTTGAATTAGCTTCTGTGTAATTTTGTGTTTTTAATTAGACAGGTAAAGGGTCTGTAATGCAGAAAATGATCAATTACACGTTTTTTTTTATAAGAAACCTGGCTCAAGGCCTGGCTAGTAGTAAAAGTTTCTTAATTTTTAGACACCTTTTAGTTCTAAAAGTTTCCTAAAAGTTTCTTCATTCAATGAAAAAAATTGCAGTGAAAAGGAAGAAAAAGACATGGATGTAGCAAAATATTAGTATTATAACAAAGAAAAATCGTCAATGCGAAAAATCGTCATGTGGAGCCGAGAATGTTATGCTTAGCACATAAAACACACTTACTGTAGTTGATATTTGTTGAATCCGTAAAGGGAAAACGTGTTTCCGTTTCCGACTTTCCTAACGTTGCTTAAATATTTCCTTGTAGTTCTAAACGTTTCTTAAATTTTAGGGCGTCTAGATCTAGGTTTCTTATAAACCGGTTTCTTATAAAAAAAACGTGTACTGAATGATGTATATGAGTTATTAGAAAAGAAGTCCTGCATAAAATGTTTTTCTAAATCTCTGTCCCAAATTTTCCATTTTTGATTAGTTGTTCTTCCGTGATTTTTCTTTTTAAACCTCGTATAATTTAGTGGCATATCCCTTTTCATGTTTGAAATCCACCACGCTTTTGAAAAACATTCCTGTAAGAGTGTAAGATCTTGATAATCATGTGTTATTAAACTGTACTGTACACCATGACATTGCTTTAAATGTCATATAATTCACCATGAACAACAAAAACAAATTTTTACTGCTATGTCAATGTATAAGAAGGCACTCAGATAATATTTTTGCTTGCTTAGTTATTTAATTCATCGTTGGATGGATGATAACAAAGCTCTGCCTCTTTCTGGCGAGTGAGACTCTTTCTCAAACTGCTTCTAATTCATTTAATCTAACTACAGCAGCATGACAAAAATTATGATGGCATTTCGCGGAATCCTAACGATAGCCACGCTACACAAACAAATCTATGCATTGCTTGACAATGAATAATTTGGTCAAGGTGAGAAAAATGGAAGAAAAACATTAATCTGTTTTTAAAACAGCTGGTAAAGCTATTCCGCAGAGCGGGACATGTTTCTTCAACTTGCTCTTTTAGAGCCCTAGATATATTTTACACAAAACTGAGCCTCCTTGATGCGTTCACATCTGGCGTTTTCTAATACATCACAGTAGTGCTTCTCGAGATCAACGCCGATAATGAACATCGGGAACGAAGGCTTATTGCTGGATACCCGCTATGCCATTCTTTATCCAACCTTAATCAGAACAGATTTCAGAAAACGATGATGGAGTTTTCAAAGCAACATCGCGCACAAAGCACGTTTTGCTTTGAATATCCACACAAAATCGCGTAAGTTAATTTGCACGTGCGTGGTCCGTGTTTGTCACTTTCGCACACTATTTCCAACAACAAAACATCGCTGCTTTTCATTTTAAATCTGACCAGGTTGAACTCGCCTATCTCTTGCCAAGCCAACAACTCCTTCCTGGTCTATGAAATATCGTAGCGCAATGTGCTACTGTTTTAGATTGAAATATGCGTTATCCTGTACGGTGACTGGCTGACTGGCTATTAACTTTGTTAAAGTGAGTGCCGTTTTGATGTAAAAACATAATTATGACTAAAACATTCAATATTTGCCTTTTTTGGAATGAGGGTGCCTCCAGTAAGGAATAGCTACGAGAGGTTGCCTCAATGTCGTCGGCAAATGGAAACATAAAGTATAGGACATAAAGAGAAAATCAACGGAGTACCTCCCGATGAAACATGAAAATTGGGTAATATTTGAAGAAACAATGAAACGTTTTATGCCCAATGGGCAATTTTGGGATATTGTGATGAAAACACTGTAGTTATTTGTCTTTGTTTTAACATGCATCACGCTGAAAGAAAGATGATTTGAGACTAAGCGCATGTTAGATTCGACAAACAAAAAAAGAAAGAGCATCCAAATCTCTCTCTAAAAAAATTCGATTATATTCTACTGCGCAGGCGTTTTGCTCCGCAGGCGCAATTAACATGCATGGCCAATGTACAAACGAGGCTTGGAGCTCTCTTCTTCACTTTCCTCAATATTCGTGTGGCTTATTGTCTACGTGCATTTGTATTTGTTTTCAAGAACAATTAAATGACGAAGATAATTTGTCGTCTTAGGAATACCTCTCGTGTCTTATCTTGAACAATTTCAAAGACGCGACCAATATATCATGCTATCTCAGTACCTGATCTAGGCGTGCTTCTACTAGTAGTAGTGGTCTTGGAAGTCAAGACAGTGGTTCGGGAAAGGCAATTGAATTATAAGGCATGATTACATAGAAGCAGATTGTTGCTCCAAAGGTACAGACGTGCATTAGGTACATTGGAAATGAAACATCCAGGCAAACCCAGAACAAGATTGACGGCCATAATTGCCTTGCCATAACGTGAAACTCTACCGAGGTATGCTTGTGATGAGACGGGGGCAGAAAGACATTGTGAGAAAGACCAAGAGGCCGTTTTAAGGCCGCTTGCTTACAGTGACACCATCTTTGTAAACACTTAAACAAAGCTACTATTGCTGTGAAAAATCATCCTCAAAACGCATAAATGCATTTTATTCTGCCAAGTACCAATAAATCTGAACAAAAAATCTGTTATGGTGTTAATGCTTTTATTGTCAGGTCATATGCAAGACAATCGATCTTCTAAAAATGCATTCATTAACATGCTTATTTGGTGGCCAGAAGGTGAAAATGGCTCAAGGACAGGAAAGAATTTGTTGATGTATAAAAAGAAAGCAAAATTCGCTAAAATTATATTAATGCATCACTTTATTTGCAAACAGACAATTTATTACAATGAAAATGAATAAATATTTCATAATAATAATATATTAGACCATAGGCTGGAAATTTATATAATTAAATTAAATTAAAATTCAATTTATTCTTATATAAGTGCTTTGAAAAATTTAAGGTACAATTATCTAACTTATATTGAAGCAATAATACAAATAAAAAGAAATGGGAATATTGTTGAAATTTGGGATAAAAAACAACGACGTTTCAAGGAACGTAAAATAAAATTTTACATTGTCACATTCACATATGTATATTTAGTCTTAAGTTGAGAGCACACGTTTTCCTTCAAATAGAGAGCTGATTATGCTTTATTTAACTGTTGTCAAGTCTTTTGATTTGATATATAAAATGAAATTCAATTAAAAGAAGAAGTATTTGAAATTATTGTTGAAAAATCGGCCCTTGCTTATTTGATATTTACGAGCCTTTATCCAACCTTCTCGACAAGCTTTAGTAGCATTATCACATGCATGAACTTAGTGCTTCTATCTTGCACTCTATTTTTCTACTTTCTGTTATAATTCAATCATGAAAACAGATCTCATTCTTCATACGTTTGCAAAATTAAACTTTCAATCCAAAACAATGCTTCAAAGGCTATGCTTTGCTGTTCAACATATATTTACTGTTCACAGAACAAAACAACTCTTTATCTTTAAAGAACAGAATATATGCAGGTTTAGGGTTGTGCCTTCAAAAATTTTGCGGATTCTATTCCAGGCTTTGTTGATTTGTAGTCTTACTTTATTAAGGCTATTCAATTATTGTTGTGGGACATGTATTCCAAACTTATCAAGAGAAAATTTTCCAACAAGTGTTGGCGCCCTGAAAGCACGCTTTTGCCAATCTGAAGCATTTCTAACAGGTATAAAGCGAAGTTTAATTTATTCTATTACACGTGAAACAATAAGGAACGCCATGTTGAGATCCGCTTTACATGAAGCTAAATCAATTGAATCGCATAGTGATTCGAATGAATGTCCTTAGTTCAATACACAACAGGTGTTTATACCACGCGTTTTATTTCGAATCGAATCATTCACCCTCGTGTTGTCTTTGCCCGCAGCAATTAACAAATTACTACATCAAAATAGAAGAAGTATGTGATGCATGATTTAATGTTTGCTCGCGTTTTCGAGCGCTGTCACTCTTAGCTATGCCCATCACAACTGAACTTCATTTCATTCTCTGTCTTGATACCATTGAAGCTCAAACACATTATTCATTTATGAGACTTTCTAGGCAGTAGTAGCCTCAAGCAGGAAGTCATATTTTATGCAAGCCAATCAAAAGAAATCTAAAATAGTTCAATCTGCTTTTCTTTTCGAGAGATTTTGCAGTTTTAGGCTTCAAAGTAGTTTTTGTTTTTTTGCGAATGGAGTTGACGAGTTGACTGACGAAGTCGGTCTTGCTAAATTCGAAAAATATATTCTTTGAGCGTATTTCATAAACAAAAATTCCCCTCATGACAATGTGCTTGGCTTCAACGGTTCGTCTTCTTTCACCATTGGCAACAATTAACCGTTTTATACAATATCTTGTATTAAAACTGTGATGCATTTCCCTCCACCTACTGAAGGCTCTTCTATTTACATAAATTTCTTTTAAAAATACGTTAACATTTCACTGTTAACTACGTATATAATTTCCATACTCACACCCAAAGACATCATATCATGCAGTTGTTGCCATAATTTGCTCTTTTCTAAATCTTCAATCTCTTTCAGGAATTTTCATTTTCTTTTCATTGTCACAGTACTTGTGTGTGCTTACAGTTTCATTTATTTAATTGCAATTTAAAAAAGAAATGCACTATTTATAGGTAATGATGAATGGATCAGTGCACTGAAAACTTCATTCGCTTTTTCTTTTGTCTCTGATTGCAAAACCAGACTCGAACAACGTTTTTTGATAAATCTAATTTTTCAGCAATGGCGGCGATTTTGTCACTTGATGGCCTAGGCTGCATGGCGAAGTATGCTTCTAAGGAACGCTTCTCGGCAGCCCCGATTGAAGTCCTTTTACGTTTCTTATCTTGATTCGGTAGGAATGCACTCTCATTTGATTTCATTCGGTGGGCCTTTTCTGCCTCCTCTAACCATGCTTGCAGCACGGGTTTCAGTGCCATCATGTTGTTGTGACTGAGTGTGAGTGACTCGAACCTGCAAATTGTCGACTGACTGAGCGAGCCTACTCCTGGGAGCTTCAAGTGAGCCAGTGCGGACCCGACATCGGCCTGTGTCACTCCTAGCTTTATTCTTCGCTGCTTGAACCTCTCGGCGAACCACTCGAGCTCCCTCGGCGTACACTCGACATCCTGAGCTGCTGCCAAGTTCAGGGAGTTGATTGTAGCTTGAAAGCTGGCGGTATTGAATGTGGAAGATATCGACGAAAAGGAACTGGATGTTGATGGCGAAAGGATATGATTGCCGCCACCATTGCCGATGTGATTATTCTGCCCCACTGAAGATGCTGACGTTGACTGGTGGTCGTAGCCATTCTCTGATACCGACGGTTGCAACGAAGCTGATATCTGGTCCAGTATATCGTGCGGGTCGTATTGGGTCGGGTCGGGGTTTGTTGCGTGCAAACTGTGCAGCCCGAAAGCCGTGTGCAACTTGGAGCCACTTGGTTTTGGTAAATACTTCGACATGTTCTCAACCTGTTGTACTGAGCCTAGAAGATGAGCGTCCTCCAAGCCATCAAACATGCTTCCCGAAGACTGTTAAAATAATATAGACAAAATTAATAGCTGGCGGGATTAAGAAGAAGAGAGGAGAACTACGAATGTTTTTTAAGGTCCAGGATAGCCTTTACTGTACTAAAATAACTAACGAGATATCATGGATACAAAAGAATGCATTTATAAATATTTTATTACTGAGCAAGTAGACCTCCCTGACTTTAAAGTCCAATACACACAAACCTACACATTTATTTCTATATAATGACTTCTTAAAATTGTGCTTACTACTACATCAACAATCAAAATATAGACAAATTGGGGCAGGCGAGTTGATGACGAGCTTTGGCAAGTCGTTTTAGGCCAATCCTTTAAATGCTAGGTGAAAAACAAAACGCGCCGAACAGTAAACTCCGGCGATTTTAAGTCCTAAATTTTTTATGTTGTTGTTTTTGAGTACACAAAGCTGCTGTTTATGTATCATTAACATGTAGGAAAGAATTAAATGAGTGTCTAGGCGTTTGGCAGAGTAACGGAATCAAGGTTTTCGTGAAGCGAAATCTGATTTAATATCAAAGAAGGCTCGGCCTGCAGATCGCGCGAAGTGAAAAAGAATCCTTCGCACAAGAATGAAGATTTAAAATTTAATATGAATCGGGATGAATATTAAATATTAAAACGAAATTATCGACAATTGAAAACTATTCTTTGTCTCGGCAAAATTGCTGCGAACAACACACAAACCTTGGTTTTAGTTTTCATAACGTTCAATGGTTTCATAACGACAAGAAGCAAATAGGAGCCACAAAAAGATGGACGAAAGAACACGAAGCAAAAACACCAGTTCTTTTCAATGTTAAACGACAGATCTAACTAGTATCGAAGGCGCGAGTGATAGAGAATAAAAGCATCGAAACATGAGTACTTACAATAGAAGATCTCGTTGTTTGGAAGGCGAACTGCTCATAGATAAAAAGAGAAGAACAGACACGTTAAAAGAAGCGAAAAACACATGTTATATTATATGATAGCGCATATTGGTATAGAAGAACGTTATTGTTGTCTCCTCAACCTGCCAGAACAATGGAGACATATGCTCGGGAAAAGAAACGAGGAGCGAACTTGACGGCATAAAAATGCTTTATTCAGCTGCCTTATAAAGCAAACTGTACTCTAGAATGAGTATAATTGTTGTGTGATACGTAAGTCTTACCTGAGGTCCGAGCGAAGATGAGTGGGTTATTCCGTTGGAATGTAGCGAAGGAGGCCTCGATGGAATTACCCCTCCAATGGCCTTTGTAAATAAACTGTCCCTACCGATACCATCGTTGAAGGTTTGAGACATTGTTGTTGTTGAGGCTTTTCTTCACAATATAATCGATAATATATAAATAAGCAGACACGAGTTCGATCACGTTTGACGAGTGTTGAAAGCGATCGAGCTCTGTCGTGTGATCATGAACTAACTGCGTACTCTCACTCCTTGCTCCCACAGCCGTCAACACACTTCAGCGTCGTATAAAATCTAGGCCAGAAGATAAAAATGAACGCAGCCTTGTTCTTATTAACATTGTGTTAACATACGTTCTTATGAGGCCACCTGCACTTCGTTCCCACAGTATATATCGGAGAGACGAAAAGGATTGGGCAAGCTACGTTCGTGCGCATGCGTGTGGGTAGCAGGTGTTGCAGGTTGTTTTGTTTGGATGTGTATTGTGAACGTCAATAGGCTCAACTACCCGGTGCTGTGTGCTTGACCGCCTAACGGGCTGCGTGTCATTCTATACTCTTCAAAACGCATCCTTCAATTTACGCCAGCTGTTGTACTCAATCTTGCAGGCAGCAACATCCACGGTGCGATGGCACAGCATGCAGTGCCATGCGTAATGCACCAAAATACGAAGCTAAACACGAAAAATAAAAGGCAATTCACTCCAGAATTCACTCCACTCAATTAATTCTGTAGGACTTGCCAAGTCTTCTGTTCTAGTCAAGTTTCAGGAATGCTTCTGTGTCAATTAAATTTTTGACATCAGAAACTAATTATGTCGTTTGGTTGTTGAACAAACGAGGCATCTTTCTGGGCGTTATCTCTCGGGCTAATTGCTAATTACTGATTAAGAAAAACGTATTGGTTACCATTGCGGAAAATCAGAAACTTTCAAATCAGAACAGACCTGTTGTTAAAAAATTGAGAAACAAAAATCCGTAACGAATAAGATAAATTGAAAACATTTCGATAAAGGGTGCTATAAGATGAAAAGTATAGAGACGCGGACAAATTTCTTAAATTTTTCCAGCAAAACCGACTTGCAACTTTGCATTGTAACTGAAACACAGGTTTTGAAACGGTATTCAGCAAATTAATTCCAACCTTGTTGCATATTTAATCATTTTTCGCGGCAAGTGTGTTGTTCTGTGACTATGAAAACAACCATCTACGCTAAATCATTTCGTTTCATCACAACTTCACCTAAATATGCAACGGAACAAGAAGAACAATGATTGCTACTGCAATTGTATATGATTTTGGATGTATTCCATAATGAGGCTAATTATTGTTAATTAAAAAGCAATTCGAGGCTACCCTATTTTAATAGCCACAATCAAAATGGGTGTGATTCTATTGGTATATATAGATATATAGACCAATATATATTGGTATACTTATTCGTCGCTACACAAAGTAACACAAAATGCTTTGAGGCATTTTATAAAATGTGTAGCATATTGTGTAACGCATACATTACGTTTCTGTGCACCAACTAATACAACGAATAAAGACACTTTTCCGGTATGAAAAAGTAAAGAGGCTCCTTGAAGTTGGAAGAGGGAGAAAAGAAAAGCAATAAAATATCTCCTTTGCTTTACTTGGAACAGTATTTTCATTGTCTTAGTGTAAAAGATGATTTTAGAGCCAGATGAATATCAGAAAATGAACTGTTGAGCTATGATGGACAGCACAACAATTTTAGCTAGATGGCATTGTTTTATTGTGTATTTATATAGGTGTACAATAATTTGTTGAAATTATATGCGGTGCTAAACTTGTGTATTCTCAAACCCGTGCGAAAGTTTCAAGCTTGGCCTCAATTGAAAATGACAGGTGAAGTTAGCAGAAGACCTGCACACCAAATTTATACTGTAGCAACTGTACTACAAGTAGTTATAAGTAATTATGGGTGAATAAAAATCAGAATCAAGTCGATAATCTACCATCCCTTCTCACCATTGTGTATTTAATCATGTTTTGTTGAGGCAGCCATTTTGATTTGCAGTTGATTAGAACGCAAGTATAGCATCGGGGTGTTGTTGATACAAGAAGTAGGCTCTTGGCATCTTGAAACAAAGAGCCACAACAAGAAAAATTGTTTTGAGAAACTGTACAGATGTGAGTTGCGTAGGAGTGGCAACGCTTAGTTGCAAACAGCGCATTGGCCTAAAAAATATTGCGCTCAAGAAAGCTATTGACTGTGCACGGAACCTAATTAGGTCATTTGCCTCTATCAGAGTTGTGGGACTTGTCAATCAATCAAATTAGTCGAATATTTTAAAACGACACAGATGCAAATGGTTGACAAAAGTATGCCGTTTTCTCACCAATTACAGCCATTGTCATATGATCTTGCAAAGTGCATAGTGGGTAATAATTCTGTCTAAATGATTTTTAGAATTGCCAATGCTGGCACAAAACTAAATCTAGCGACTTAATGTGCTTTCTTTTTATTTAACGAGTTTGTGAGATTGTTCATGCATGTTGATGCATGTTGATGTTTGAGAGAGTTCGTTGTTGATGCATTTTGCAGTTAAAATGAATTTTGGAAGCAAATGCATCACTTCCAAAATATATCAAATAACTTGCTTTTTCAAATATTTTATTTGTCAAAATAGAAAACAATACTGTTCTGTGTTCAACTTGAGTTCCATGATACTAACCAAAAAAGAAAGATTTCCTATGTCCTTGACCGAACTAGCACATTTGTTCTTAATTAGAGAAAGTTTACGTCATAACGAGAGTTCTTAGTAGACAGCCCTTAAAGCTACATAACTCTGCTAAAGCAGCCATAATTAGCATCAGAATCTACTTCTGAAAGCCCTTCATTGATTTTAGTTAAGAACCCTGTAAATAATTAATGTGTTAGATGCTTAAGACTAAATAGTTGCCGCGTGTGTGGATTGTCGTTAAGCTCAATGACTCCCATACGATGAATATTGTGTGTGATGCAATTTGTTGGTCTTAAGTCGTTGAGAGAAAACTACTTCAATACGATATGGGGATAGAGCAGTGTAAACATGTTAAGTACCCCATCCAGTAAAGATAATGAAGAGGTTCTTTCGAGTTTTGAAACCTTGAAAAACATAAGATAGTTGGGGGGGGGGTTAAAGTCAAGGGAGGTCAAAGATTGCTTTTGATGTTAAATATTTCCCTTGATGGTCGAATTGCCTGAGGAGTAGATTTCACCAATTTCGTTGCTTTCGTAAAATATAACAGCAATATTAACATTTACAACAACAACCCAAAAGCTATTCTCAAGATAATGTGTTTACAGTCATCCGAGACTTGCCCAGAATTTGGAAATTTTTAAAATATAAACCACCGACCATTTATAAAGTGAGAGCATTTAATAGTCCGTGTATTTTTAAAACCGAGAGAAAACTACTTATCGCGTTCCTGCTAACATGATTAAGCGCAAGCAAAGAAATGGTTTGTGAGGTCATAAGCTTCGATCTACACAGTAGCGCTGTGACCAAGGAGAAAATTTTGCACCTAATACTGTTCTAAACATGGTCTTGCTCTCATCAACATGGTAGGCTTAGCACGAAAGCTCTCACTTGCTCTCTCCCACACTTGTCAGAAAACAAAAGATCTACCATTTGCTTGTGTTTCATGCAAGCATTAATTAAAACCATGACCACAGATTAATGTATGGTGCAGTTAGCATTTTTGCACATACACAATCGGATTTCACCTGTATTTAAAATAATATTTTGCGTGAGAATCTTTCATCTGTACAATGATCTTTGTGTCGGCCCTTTTTAATCGATATATTTTTTTTTTACAGATACACTCTCATCAAGCTATTATAAAGTCATTTTGCAAATCTGGGCACTTTCTGATACCACCTTGCATACCGACGCAAACATAATATAATGTTCCATCTACATGGTTCTTACGTGTGTCACTCCTACGTTTCTGTATTGTTTTAATTGACGTAGCGCATAATGAGATGGGATTAGGGAGCATAGTAAAAACAGGCGCTACTTAATGAAGCAAGCATGCCTGATGTAATTAAAACAGCCCCGCCAAACAATGCCAGAGAACAAGACACGCAGCATATATTACAGGCTATTATTTGTACCCAATGCTGTTCTCACAAATAGCTCGTGCCATAATGGCGTCGTTTGGTTGTGTCACAATTCAAACGTTATCTAACCAAATCATTTAAATAGCAATACAACAAGCAGTGGGGTGCGTTTTGTTGTAAACAAGCAATTAAGATGTGATGGAGTTTGAATGGAAACTCAACTTGGTTGGATGATTGAAAGAGCACCTCAAACATCTTGCGGACTGTTCTGATATGAATGAAGTCATTGAAAGCGAGACGACCGCCCGAAATGAATTGAAGCAACGCTGTCCTCACTTTGGCGCTCTTTCAATACCATTCTTCCACTCACTATAGTATTTGTAAACATGTTATTAGGAATGGTTCTACTAAAGCATGAAGAAACTCACCATGAGAAGAGCTTTTTTCTTTCAAACTCCGCTCACCGTATGTCTTTCGGATTTCTATTTGGGCAGACCTGCTGTTCATAGCCAAGTCGAGTTTGGCAATGTTTCACAGAACTCCGAAAATCTAAGAAAGGAATGAACGCGACTGAAATTAAGCTGTACATAACTATGAATAGAACATACCATCTCTTCAAGAACGCGTTTTTTGTAACCAAGCACTTTGCAAGGAGCCAACTTGTAGCTGGTCTGGTCAAAGCTACACGTTGTCTCGTTGCATTTTTTTTGAAGAGCTTATACTAGTTAAAACACAATCTATAAGGAACTTTACAATTTTGAACATCCATATCACTAAAAACGATTGAAAATTAAAAAGCTGGCTCCATAAATTAGGTGCTACATTCATTGTCTGCAAACGTTTCTGTATGATAGTCATGCCACCTTAACTATTAAGGGACGTTTAGAACTACAATTTCATTAGGAAGTGTAAAAATAAAGAAATTTAGAAACTAGTCCTTAAAGTAGGTTACTTATAACAAGGCATGTAGTTTTTTTCATATGGCGGGGTAGGGTCTGAAATCCTTGGTATTGAAATATGACATATGAAGTTTATAAATGCGACAACATTTCATAAAGTCACTATAAATAGGATATGGGATGAAAACCAAATGAATTTTTAATTTTATCATTCGAACAAAATAAGATGAGCGCTAAGAATTCAGTTGAGATGCGTCAGAAATACGTGTAAACAACGCCGAAGGCGGGGTTCTGCGTGGGCCATGAGTGGATTCGTAGATCTTTTGCGAGTTTCTGATCGAATAACTGATTGAGTTTTCCTTAAACGAAGGCGAAAATGTTACAATACGATTACCTGCTACTAACAACAGGCGGCGCGCGCGCAGAATGACCCAAACAAATGTATTTTAATTTACAGGTGTTGTTTCTTTCTCTGACCATCTAGTAATTTGTGTTTAAGTTTTCTGCTTTAAGCACAACAAATGCCAACGCATTTTTCCAACAGACGCTATCACATATTATCAACCCGAACTCTGCTTGAAGAATGAAATATTTGAAGCAATTCAGATTCAGTATTGTAAATTATTGGCCTAGGTATTATATGCACATGACCTTTCTCTAAAAAATAATTCGTTTCTTCGTGTTCGAGCTAGCAACAACGGGGCTAATTTATCCGCAAGATTATCGCTGTATTGCAAATATAAAAGAACTGTATTCTTATTAAAAGCTTTCTTCGAGGTTTGTTTACGCTGTCATATTGCTGCTGCAAAACCCGATAAGCCGCTGCTAAAGCGGCAAGTAGCAAATAGCGAAGAACAAACTAGGGATACGTTATTGAAACTATAACTGTGTATAAGCTGCAGGTTTTATCGCAAATTAAGCCCGGGGATAATTTTACGGCTTTTTGAGAACGACATTAACGCGACGGATTTGCCCGTTTTCAATAAGATTAAAAGTTCAGCTTGCATTTCAGAGCAAAGCAGCGAACAGTGAATTCCACAATCTTTTGAAGACGCAACAAGATATGGTCTAATAGTGAAGTGAAAACGCAGTTGTTAAAGTCTTCTGTCGCCGTGAAACCAAGATAAATCTTGTCCACCAAAGTCCCTAACCAAATATGGTTACACAGCAGGTAGCCCGCGCCTTAATAATAATGATGGCCTAGTCGCCGTGTTATTATTATCCCAACTAAGCAACGACTACTGCAAAGTCGCAGTTGAAGACAATAATCAGGAGCATACTTTGCAATTAGTTAACAATGCTGATGATGAATGGTCTTACCATTATTATTGGCAAACAGTTGGCGGCTTCTTCAGTGTTAAAACAGGAATATCTGGCCTAATTAGTGGATCCTTTTGAAGCGATGTTTCAGTCATGGCCATATGTTGAAAGCCGTACTGAACACAGCTGAGAGTAGAATTTCCAATTTTGATTCGTTTCATTGCTTCCCTCGCTCGAAGCTTAATAGGCGAGGAATGTACGTAAAGTTGGCGTTTATTGAAATAAATTCCTTCTGACAAATGCAAAAGAAGGCACGAGATATGTGCGCGCTGTTTAGATAACTACAAAGAGCGCACGGAATTGGGAATTGCTTAATAAAGCAGTGCGTTAAAAATGTATCAGCAACTTTATTATTTAAGAATGTAATGCATTAAATATGGAAAAGCTAACTGAAGGTATTCAGTAAGTAACTCAACAGAAAGGCTCGTGCAATATTCATGCATTGCGTGCGCATGTAGGCTATTATCTTCGCGAATAAATAGACTGTACTGGCACAATCTGCTGCTTGCACAAACAATCGATCTGTTTACATTCAGAAAAGAAAGGAGTAAATTGATATTGTTCTGTTATAAATGAAGATGAAGAAATGTCAATTTGAAGAACAAAAATAATCCGAGTCTCGATTCTCAAACATGTGCATCAAACACTTTCGTCTGCATGCTTAAAGATTTGCCGAATTTTTATTCACTACAGCTAGGTTTACTGCTGGACTTGTTGTGCTTTGCATTTTCAACATTACGCAGTAATCCCGTCTAGTCTTACTCCCCTACTAATTTCCACTTCAAAGATTTTGATATATTAGACATTTTTCTGTCTAAATTTGAATACAGTCAACTCTGTCTAATTCGAATACCCTGGGAAAGGGTGAAAATGCTCGAATTACAAAAAGTTCAAATTATAGAGGCTTGTTTTGTAAGAGTTGGTTCATTAGTGATCCTTGAAGGGACGGAGAATTTCGTTCGAATTAGATAGAGTTCGAACTATGCAGATTTGACTGTATTATTTGAGAATTAATTTAAACTTTAAGTCCGACTAGAAACCTCAACAAATTAAACCAACATGAATTTCCATTGGGTAATGCGAGCAATTCAGACCTTATAATTCTACTGTTTCTTTCTGGTTTCTGCTTACCACACACTTGTTATTTTTCTTTGTACACCCTTCTCAACACAGTTACCTGCAAGTACGTGCTGAGATAGGCTATTTATATACAAAGTTTATATACAAGCTTGCTTCAAGCTTCAGAATTGATGTTTTAAAAAGGGTTGTGCTAAACAACATTTCCAAATTTCATTTCCATCCTTCAGCTGCGCCCTTGAGAAGGACCCCAAAGTCTACGCCTATGGTTACCAGAGAATTCAAATTTCTCTTTCTTCGTATTTTGACAATGCTATCATAAAGATTCTCGCAGAAGTTAACAATGTTTGTTCTTGCATTTCTTCTAATCTAATATTTGTCACATTTCTTCATATAACTTAAAACTTGCTAAATGCTTCAAGAATCTCCATCACAACAGAATCAAATCACCTTCATCTCTTTCAGATTCTACAGTCTAGCTATTTCGTCATTCAGTGGTTTATTCTTCAAATTTGTAACCTTTATTCCTGTTCTCTTCTATTCATTAGTACTATTAATTATCATTATATCAATATTATTAATAATAACAACAACAACAACAGCAACTACAGTTGAATGTTGATAACGAGGCCTATACTATTGATAACGAGGTTGCAGTGCACAACTTATCAGGCACACTGGCAACATTTGTTGCATTGCATGTATGCAATGCATGCACGCATTGGAGTGAGCTGCGTTGTTTGTTGTGTGTTATCATGGATCAAGGCTGCACGTGTACTGGCTGTGTTTGTAGGGATCGGGTAAATATCTACGCAAGATTATAAGGCAAACTGTTCAGCCATGTACATCACATTGTACATAAGTTACAGCCAGCATCCTTCTCTGTCGCATTTTTTATACGTTCTTTCTATAAGAAACTTGTTTATGAGGAACCAGAACTAGGATCACCAACAAATTAAGAAACTTTAGTACCCGGCTCAGGAATAATTAGAAACTCTAAAATTTCCATTTTCAAAAAAAGTCCATTAACTTCAGTTTGTGCAAGGCATGGTCTCAGTTAATTTACAGAGTTTCGTTAGCCTTTGTTTGAAGCAGATTATAATTTTCGATATGGATCTGCAATGTTTCGTGACAATCTTGGTTTATAAACATTCAAAAATGCTGAACTTCAGAACGATAACGTATGATAAGGTATAGTCTGAGATCGAGAGAACAAGAAACCGAATTAGAAATTATCACTAAAACACAAGAATGCCATGCTAAATTAAGAAATGTTTAGCACAAAATGCTGATCAAAGATTGCAACATAAAAAACGTTTATCAGGAGAAGGGCGTTGCAAATCATGAACAGTCTACTAAGAAAACGACGAATTAAAACGGTCGCGCCGGTTGACACAACATGGCTGCGCGAAAGCTTAATCGCCAAAACGACCTGAGATGCGTTTTGTCTAATAATGCAGCCTGATTAGCGATTCGATTTTCATTTCATCAAACGCTGTACAGTTTACATCAATCTGCGGTTGTTTCATTGGAATAAAAACTTCACCGTTTGCCAGACGTAAATTTGTCTCGATCATCCGAAATTTCGCTCTCGTAGGCATGACAACTTAATTCTAACTCAATTCGTAGCAAACAATTTCGAGCTCCTAGCGTCTGAAGCTGGCAATTCACGTGACAAAAATTACTGATTAGCAGAAAGAGACCTTTTCAAGATGCAATTTGACCTACTTACAGTACATCACGAGAAAATGGCAGATAACATAATGGATTGATTAATAATTCACGCTTTCTTGTTTACAGTTACAATGCTCCGTATCTTAATTTCCTCGAGACTACCATATGTACAAATATTTGAGATCGAATAATCCGATGTAATTCACAATCGCCTAACTGTTCGTGCTGCAAATGATAAAGTTTCTGACAAATGAAGTTGTGACTTGTCATTAACAGGTTAAACACAAACCAATTGAAAACAAGTGCAAATGCGGACTTGATGAGAAAAAGACTTGAATACCATTTCAACATCTGGAGGCTTCAAAATGATAATTAAAGTTCGCGCATGCCAGCTAAGCTCCCTCTGTCTGAATTGGGCCAACTTGACACAACACAACCCTGCATACCATGGCGATGGATTGGAAGAAAGGGAATTTACAAATTGACGTCATGTCGAGCATTGAACAAATGCATGACTTCAAAATTTCAAAGCTTGCATAAGAGCATAATACGCAAAAATATCTCATAATTGACTTGTTATTAATTAACATTAGTTTTATCAATGAAAAATGTACAGACAATAAACATTGTAAAAAACACACGATGTTCTTATTATAATGAAATGAATTTTCTATACAAACAATGTGAGCTTAAATAGGACACGAGTTTCAATTTCTTTGAACAATCGTGAGCTGTAAAATCCAACGATGGGCGAATTTAACACCAAAACGTGCAAGCTGAAAAGACCGCGTGTTAAGTATAGCTAGGTTGAGCGAGGCTGATGAATGATTTCATCATAACACAAAATATAAAGAACAATCGTAATTTACATAGCTTTATGTTTACCGTAAATCCACGAATTAGCAACCTGGGGGCTTATTTATTTTTGAAATTTTCAATGGGGCTTATCGGAGGGGGTCTATACGAAGGGGGGAGTTAATAAGAATATCTGAAACATCACACATTAAAACTCATTTTCAATACGATATTTCATACTACATGTATGATATTCTCGTATTTCCAATACGAGAGCATGATATATGCGAGAAAACGTGGTGCCCTGAGGTAAGAGAAGACCTGGTGTGCCATTAAGACATGGTGGGAAAGACCAACATGCTTGGGTCGGGGGCTTACGAGGATTTACGGCATAGGCAAAATCAGATACGATGTACGTGATGTTTTCCTATGTCAAGAAGCAAAGGTTTACCAAAAAGAATCTCAATATGACAACCGGAGACAAGTTTGAAAATTAACAGAATACAGCGGACAGTGGCGATTTCGGCAGTGCACTTATGCAGTGGTGCAATAGCCGTGATAAAAGCTCTTAAGAAACAACACTGTTCCATATGACTACAAATGACGATGATGATTATGCTGTATATAATGACAAATGACCAACAACAGTGTCGTGTTGATGATTATATCTAAATTGGCGATAATGGTGATGAATATTCTCCTTCTCGTGGCAACATGATTAACTATGATAACAATGACGCTGAAGACGATAACAACAAATACTAACAATAAATAGCCAATTCCATCAGTCTTGCTGCTCGATTTTGATCCGCTTGCCGACGAAAGCCTCGTCATTATCGGACAGAAAGCTTGGTCGCGAGTTTTCAAAGACAATGGAGCTCGGATACGATTGAGAGAGTCGGCTTTCGCCTTCCATGCAACGCCGACTACCTGTTGCAGTCGGGCTACGAAGCCGAGTCGTG